>OY728140.1:2072525278-2073725278 GCA_963277665.1 Viscum album
AACACATCTCCGAGTAAATGATTACATCCCACTAGGGTTCCCTTCTATCTTATATCATTCCATAAAATTTTAAAGGGATGTTTTCAACTATTTAATTTGGATCAAGATATATGTTTTACAAATCATTCTCTATTAATATTTGGAAATAGGTTTTGGTTCTATATCTTGTTCTTTGTTGTGTAATTAAATTGTTTTCTTCAATTTGGGTATTTTTTATTTTGACCATCCATCAACAATGTTGATGCAGGTGGTCTATTATTAAATTACCATTATCCTGATTTCAATTTCATGCATATAATTGTGGAATATCTACTTTAAATTTTTTAACTTTAAATAGAATTTATTTTATTAAATTTGAAAATAATTAATGGATTGCAGAATTCAATGAGTAATGGGGTAATAAAATTCGAAAAAATGGGATTTTCTAATAGACAATTTATATGACTAGAAAACATATTGATTAATATAATGTTGAATTTTTTGATCAGTGGAAATTAAAGGATGATCGTCATATCCTTGATGTTTTATTGAATTATTTGTTTTAATTTGGAAAAGGTTTTAATGATGAGCTGTTCATAATATTCAATGTGATAGAAATATAGAATTTAGGGGGTTGTGATAAATTGAGAAGGCATTCATTAATGAGATTGAATGATAATAAGTTTAATTAGGGGTAGTGTTTATTTATTAGATTTTATTTTGTGTGTGATATTTCTTATTTTTAAGATATGTGTTAGTGAGTGTGGAACATGGACTAAGGTTCAAAATGACAATGTGATACTGAGGAATGAGACATGGATTAATGCTCCCAATACACATACGTTTTATGGATTGTGTGATAGGTACTAAGGCACAAAATACCCATGTGAAATTGATTTATGGTATAGGGACGTGTGCTCTAAATATAAATCACATTCTATAGAAGAAAATCTATTCCCATCATAATGGAATTGTACCCTAATTTTGATTTCCTATCATATGAAATAAATTGAACTATTAAATGATAACCATAGTATTACGATATGTGATATCCCTTGGGGACAATTAAAAATCGAGCATGGGGAGAATCAGTTATTGATTATATGGGTGTCATTGTGAACGCTTGGATTTATGTGGCTAATAAAAATAATGAAATTTGATAATTATGTTCTTTATGAATTTTATAATATTTTTTATTAAAATTCATGAAATATTATCAATGGAATATATTTTTAGAAATTTATTGTGGTGGCCTACTATATTGTAATCACACCATACTTAGGCTTCCATGTCAGTAACGAATATAATTCCTGGTTACAAGACATGATAAGGGAAATATCCCTATGTTATATTGTTGAGTTGTGATAGAGAATGGATGGGGGAACTGGATATAGAATTGAAACCCACATGGGGTATTTCCAGTTTATTTATTCTCATTTTTTATTACACATTTGAACTTATTATGGAATAAAATATCTATTGTCAGTTTTATTTATTATTTCATCTTTTGGATCATCATGATATACTAGAATATTATTCTTTATCAAAAAATATTAGAATTTTTGTCATTTTTTTATTGTTGTTCTATTTACACTAAATTATTATTATGATAATGATGGTATAGTCCTCCATATTTTATAGATAAACCTTGCATCTAGTTAGAACCCTCTAGTATAAGGGGAGACATTCTTGATGTTATAGAATCGACCATCTTGGAAAAACAATATGTGGCATCTAGGTAGGGAAGATAAAAATGGTATTAGAGTCCAAATTTATTTTCTTTTCATTCTTATTAATATTTTATAAGGGAATACTTGACACAAGGAATTGTTGGGTTGTGGTCATGAGATCAAGCATGTGATTAGTTATCCCATGTATGGGGGAATGTTTGTGTATCTAGTGTGGGTTGCTATTATTTATGTTTAGTGTTACATCTGTATATAATTTTACCTTTGGTGATTCACTTATAATGTGATGTGATTATTTTTTATAAGTAATTCTAATATTTTACAGGTCACTAGGTAATTCCTGGGAGTTCTATTTACATGTATTATTTTCGGATCTCAGGACATATTGTGACCTGTATCATTTTATGCATCCATGGAGAAGTAGGTTTTAGAAAATGTTTTTTAAAATAATTTTTTCTTCATTATGTAAACTTGTTCTAAAAATGGTTTATAACTTGAATTGAAATTGATAAAATTATGTGAAATGTTGAAAACAGGTTTCAATTTAGAATATTTTACCTGATAATTATTTTATAATTTTTTAATAATTACTAAGATGGTGGATTGTTAACGGTATTATAAGTGACATGGTTTTGAATATGTAATAGAATAAGGGTGATTAATTTTTATGTCTTCATGGTAATCCCTTATGGGTAATTGTGACAAAGTTGTGTTATGTTTACAAAAGCCATTATTTGGAATTGTTGAGATATGAATCCATGATTATTCAAATTGATAGGAATCCATGAGGATATGGTTGGATATGATCCACTAGTAGTGTAACCTAAGACCGAGATTGTTCTAGGTGAAGGATCAAGGAAAAATATCCATGATTACTTTTCTATGTTCATTAATTTACAGAGAGAGACTCATAGTAGGTTAAGAGAAGTAATTATGACATGATGTTGGAGTTTCAGTTACAACACAATTCATGAATCACCATAGATGGTGGATCTGTGGAAGGTGTGTTCTGGATTGAGAAAATCTAAACTACAATGGACCATTTAGAGACTCCCACTAAGAAGAGGGTGATGTTGGCATCATAAATCATATGAGTATCTATAAAGTCTTGGATGGATGTTCTTGCTCAGACTGAGAAGGTATATGGTATTGTATGTATGGTTTTTTGGAGAAGTTACTCATACACTTTTATCAATAGATAACGAGAAATGATAGGGTATCCAAGTTCATTTAGTTGACATAAAGGATTATTCCTATGATAGAATATGTTGGTCTCATTATAAACTTTTCATGCTTTTGTACATCACTAGAATAGGATGATACAACTATGAAAATAAATTTTTAGAATTTACATAAATTTGATATTGGGTCCCAAGATAAAATTTTTATGATAATGGAGATTGCTGATGTGGTCAATCGGTATATAATATCTAATCAGAAACTGACGGAAGATTCTAGTGAAGGCCATGTGGTTTTTTCAGAATTCTCAATAGGTACATCATTGGAGAGAAAAAAAATTGTTGTGATAATTTTTACCAATCTAGTAGACATAAGATTGGAAAAGTGGAAGGATTATTTACTCAAGAACATACCCATGGGCTTTTCCACTAGTGTGGTAGTCCATAAAACATATTTATAGACATTTTCCATAACCACCATTAGAGTGGTAAGCTCAAGGAATGATAGGAAATCTGTTGTGGATCTATAAGAACTGATGATAGATGGGCAGTGATGTTATTTATTGACCAAACCAAAGTGTTTTAATGGGGGGTATACTTCATATCAATATAGGATTTATAACTATACTAGTTTTGGTGGTCGATTGAGTGGATTTGGTTCCTCTTGGAAAGAGTTCCCAAGTAAATAGTGTTTTGTAACACATGGACCTCTAATTGCATCACATGGAAGTGGGGATGGACAGAAGCAAGCAGTTCGCCCAAAAATTATTGATTGGGAGGTTGTACCATCGATATTTATATGTAATGTTCTTGTATATTCGGAATTTTATGTTTCATTTTTTCACATTGATGCCTCTCATTCCATTATATATTCAGAAATTCAATATGGGAAGAACTAAAAGTGGGGTTTGTGAGTGGGGTGATGACGATTGACATGTTGTTGGGAGTATGATGATGGACATATGCTTATTCAAAGGGGAGTTCCTTTTTAGACATGGAATATCATTTAATTTTTTATATTTAGACACGTAACATGTCATTATTTTAAACAATTATGGGCATGGAATGGTTGTTAGAATACTGATATCACAAATATTGTTACCATAGGAGAGTGACTTTTATGAATCCTATGTAAGATACTAATTTTCATCAAGAAGGGTACAATTTCTAGGCAGTTTGTGATGGTCAAATTCATCAACTATGTGGGAATATCACTACCCATGTTTCAACTCCTTTACTAGATGATGGAATTATAAATCATGATTTCATTACAACCATAGAGTAAAGGTTATAAGATGTGTTTCAAAAGTAATTATTAGGTATTAAACCTGAGGGAGACTTGGAATATACTATTGAACTAATGTCATGGGCCGACCATGATTCCTTTCAAACATATAAAATGAAACCAATTGAGCATAAAAGTTATAAGACTCTACTGTAACTATTTATGGATATGGGTTTTATCTGTGTGACTACATCTCCATGGGGTTATCAATTATTTTTTGGAATGATGGATAATGGGACCATGTTCGTTTGTGATGATTACAAAATGTTAAAACAGATGACTGTGATGAACCAATTTCTATTCCAATGTATCAAAGAACTATTTGAGATTTTCATGGGAGCTAGTTTTTTTTATCTAAGATCCACATGAGATAAGGGTACCATTACATGATAGTTTTAACTTCTAACATAACATGAAATGCATCTCAATGAATGTATAGAATTCATGTGTTTATTGTGATTCCATTCTATCTAATAAACACTCATTCTATGTTCATTACCATGATTATATTACTCATCCATCCAAACAAAGATTGTTTTTTTTTTGTTTTTTAGATGATATATTTGTGTACTTTAAGACTCACCATGGTCATGCCTGACATATTTACATCATCCTCAATACACTAATGAGGGATTCCATTATACATCAATATATCAATGTGTCATTTTTAGATTTATCTGGTATATATCATTGGTAACATCTCCTCAGAGGAAGGTGTGTCTAGGGACCCAAGGAAGGAAAATGAATCTATTTCTGGGGATAATACCAATGAATTTTTTGATATCACCCATTTTTTGTCATTATGTGGACATTATCACAGATTCAACTAGAAATTTTCCCATTTTGATTCAAAACATTAATGCATTAACAATAAGGGTATATTGTTTTAAGGGTTGGGATCATATGAGAATTACTATTAATAGATCATAAGATCCAAAAAATATCACCAATATTGGTCACAGACGATCCAGTGAGACATTTAAAATATTTTATGAATATTATGTGATTAATCATGGAGTAGTATTGATGTATGGAGATCAATTAGTGGACCATGGGTAATGTATATTTATTGTACATGAACAGAACTACCCTATGCAGGAACATAAATTTTTTATAGTGGTTACTTCCATGATGTTTTTCATTCATTATCAATGGGGTGAAAATTAAACTATGAATATTGATAAAAAGAGAAGAAATATTATCTGTTTGTAATGATATTTTTTTCCCTATCAGTAGAAGTGGGTCGATTATATGTTGTCATTTGAATTTGATGTACCATATACACCTGGGTATGGAAATTGTTTTTCTAATGCATTATGTATAAATATATAGAATCAAGATGTTTATTAGTCAATGTCTAAGTGGATGATGATGAACCATCTAATTGAGATGGATGATTTGTTTTATAGGTCCATGGGGTATGTCACTCTCATATATTATTTAGTGGAGTCTGCACATTTGAGTAAGATCATGGAAATGATGTATGAGGGTTTACAATTAGTTTCATTTATGGAATGCCTTGTTTGTTGGAGACACACCATCTGATTGGTCAATAGATGAGGATGATATCATCTATGATAGGAATCCCACTGTTGTTCTGATGAGTATGAATGAGGATCTAATGTGTGAAATTTAGGACTCATAGTAGGTGGTAAATGTTTTTTTGAACAAAATATAAGATGAACAATGACAATAGTATTGGTGACCGGGCATGAAAAAGGAGATATTAGGGATCATGACAAGATGCTACACTAATAAACAGTTAAAGGTAGATAATAAATGTAACCATGGTTTTCTACAATAATCTTACACTCCAATATATAAGTGGGATGAACTTAATATGGATTTTGTATTAGGAAACATGAGTATTATTTATAATAATGATGTTCTTTAGGTGATTGTGGACTAATTGGAAAAGGTATTTCATTTATTTCCAATGCTATATACATTCTCATTGTATCAGTTTGAAGACACATACATTTGAGAAATTTTAAATATGTATAAGGATCCAAAAAGTATAGTTTCAAATATAATCTCATGATTTACATCATTTGTTTGGTAGGGAATTTAGATTGTGATCAGAACATAGGTTTTAATATGTATGACATTCCACCAAAAGACAGATGTTCAGTTTGAATGTATGATATTGGTTTTGATGGATATGCTCTGGGTATGTGTCCTAGAAATTGAAGGGTCTTTTGAAAAGCACCATTAATGGGTGGAGTTTTCCTATAACAAAATCAATTATTAAACTATAAAAATTTACCCATATGAGGTAATTTATGGTAGGACATGAAAATAACCTCTATATTGTATGGATACAAGTAAGTAAGAGTTTTGGGGACCATGTATCGTGATGGAGACACCGGGGAGAGTTCATATGATTCAATAATGTATGGATACAATTCTGAGTAGGATGAAGTCTTATTTTGATATACGTCAATGAACAATCTGATTTTAGGGGGTGATAATGTGTTCTATTAGGTGGTAGATAGATCGGGACATAATAGTATTCGAAGGTAGGGATTTTTGGAACAATGGTTGGTTAGAAAAAGTTTGGTTATGGAGATAATCAGGTTGATTTCATACCAATTACATCATCTATAGAGATATTGTTATATGAAAGATTGTTTTCATGTGTCACAGCTTCTGAGTTATCAACCCTACCATTCTCATGTGATTGATGTACATGATGATGAGATTGAGACCAATGTTCCCATTTAGTGTCATAAAATACATGTTATGGATCACAATGAGAAATTGTTTTATGGAATAGAACTACTTATAGTTCAGGTATGGTGGAAACAAGGGTGTGTTCTAGAGGAACCATTGGATGAAAAATCAGATATGTGGTATTGGTGGCCTGATATTTTTACCTCATATTATTATAGATTCTTGAGAGTAAAGATTTATTGATGAAATGATAAAATGTGTAAATATTGTATGACCATGAACATTTATGTTGGTGAATCATGATCTTTATTAAGGTCCACATTTCTAATTTCTATGTATATCATGTTTGGGGTTTATTTTTTGTGTTTTCTGGTGAAACTAGATAATTTTTATGTGTTTTGGTAGTGAATCATTGGTTCATTATTTTTCCAACCTGTGCACCATACACCAGTAAACCATGTAACCCCAAAGAGTGGGGGATTTCACTTTTGCCACAGAATTTGGGAAACTATTCAACCAATTTTTACTAATCGTAAATATTCAAAAGATATTTTCATGGTTAGGCACATAGTAATGGAAATTTGTGCAACCCATAGAAGAAACCATACACATTCAAAAATAAACAACCTAAATTTCATTAAAAATTTCTGAACTACTGTATTGTGTCCCAAAACACCACATCTCAACCCTAATTCATTTCTATA
The DNA here is from genome assembly GCA_963277665.1 of Viscum album. NCBI lineage: Eukaryota > Viridiplantae > Streptophyta > Magnoliopsida > Santalales > Viscaceae > Viscum > Viscum album. The sequence continues at coordinate 2,072,532,786 of OY728140.1, forward strand.
ATTTTATTAGAACCTAGATGGTTTCCGACTGCTTCCTAACACTTTTCATGGAAAATTGAAGATATGTTTTATAGACCTTCACTTATCCTGGTAAGTGTTCCCATCATGATTGGTTTCCTCTCCATATCTCATCTTCTTCTCATCATTTTGGTGATTTTTCCTCAATTGGTGATAAATACAGATCATGGTAGTTACAGATCTTAATCCATCCAATTTTTGTCTTGTTTTTTGATCTGGATCTCGATATTTTTTTTCAAATTGAACGTTCCACATCAATATGGGGATTTACATTAGTGAGATTCTGTCAATGATCAAGTGTTAGGTGGCCTATTATTGAATTCCCAATGTTTTATTATTATCATGTATATTATTATAAAATATCTTTTATATGTATATATATTGAAACATGAATTTAAATAGATTGGAAATTAATTAATGTATATTAGATGTTTTTAATGGGTTATGAAATTTTATATTTAATGGGTTTGTGTAATTCGTAAACTGATGGTATTGTGGGATTGGTTTAAGGATAAAATTTTTAATTTTTTGGATAAATTTGAATTCAAGTCTCTTTTTTAACCATGAATGGACAATGAATTATTTGACTAAATTTTGAAAAGGGGGTTTAGTATTTTTTTTCATATTATCCTACGAGATTGAAATAAATAATTATGAATGTTATGATGAATGGAAATGTTAATCATTAATGATAATGCTTGATAAGATGATTAATTATAAATAGACAACATGTATATGAAAATGTGATCCTTGTTATATTGTGATATATTATATATATGTGTGTTTGTGATTGTGGGACTGGGAACGATGCTCTAAATACCCATGTCTCATTAAGGTTTAAGATTGGGACAAAGACCCCAAATAACCATACATGATTGTGAGTGTCAGACAGGGACCAAAGATCCAAATATCCATGTTACGTTATGTTGTGGGTTAGGATCATGTGTTGCAAATACCCATGGGGTTCTAGAAATGATTGTCTATGACAATAATAATGGAATTGGTCTATAGATGCATATGTCAAATATTTGATTTGAAATGAAATGAAAAATTTTAACCATGATTCTTTGATATGGGATTTCCCATGGGGATAGATCACACTCTAGCATCAGTCAAAGTAGGTATTGATTGTATGGGTGCATCATGAACCTTGGGATTATGTGGTAATTTGAAGAATAAATAAATGTGATAACTAATTAAATTACACATTGAAATTTCTTCATTATAAAACATAACACATTATCACTGACTGGATACTGTCTTATATTTTATTGGTGGTGTCCTACAATGTTATACTCACACCCTACATAGCTATTTGATTATAAATCGAATATACTTAATGGTTGCATGACATGATATGGGAAATATCCCTTTGCTAGATGGTTGAGTTGGTATGCGGAATAAATAAGGAAAATATACATAGTGTTAGAACCCACATGGAGTGTTTTCAGTGTAATTAGTTTTATTTTACATTATATAAATGGCACTTATTATGGTATGAAAGATCCATTGATCATTGTAGATATTCTTTTCAATTATAGGTTCATCAAGTGATATTGTCCTGTTATTTATTACAACATGAATGTAGTAATAGTTATTATAATTTAATTTATTAGTGTTTTATTTATTAAATTGTATTACATTGATAATGTTGGTATAGTATCCCCATATAATATATTAGACTATTATTTCCAGTCAATAAAATCTTTCATACTTGTAAATACACATGATGTCATGTATCCAATCATATCGGGTCATAGTTATGTGGAACACATGTTCGGAATTTATCGAAAGGTAAGATGGAACACCACATTTTAGCATGTATTATCGGGATCTGTGGATTACAACAATTTTTGGAAGACGTATTTATCAATATCTTGATATATGGTTAAGTTTCATCACTACAAATCATAAATTTAAATATGGCCAGTCGTAATGAAAAATTAAAACCATAGATGATATGTGGAGATCTTATTCATTAGATTTAATATTTTATTTAAAAGACACATTCTGCTTGTTGTGTTTTTATGCGAAAATATATTACACTTGAGCATTCGTATGGCATAATATTATTACAACTATAGAATGAATTTTATATATTTAATCCCATGGAATGATGTGGGAGTATGGAAACAGTTGTGATGTAATATATTTTATGATATTATATAGTATTTTAAATCCATTTAGTATCCCATCACTTAAGCTAAAAGTTGGTATAAAAATTATCTTGGCCATTACCAGTGTGATATAGAAGTTTATTTTTATAAAAATGTTTTACATTGAATATCTCAATCGAATAGGGTTATGAGATATGGGAGGAAAGGAAATAGACGACCTTTGAATAATGGTTCTTTTAATATTATGGATTATAGCAAGATGGTAGCCTATGAGTTGGTTCTCCCACCAAACCTCAATTAAGCCAATGATTTTCTTATGTATCTTTCTTGAAGAATATCTTATCTTAAACATATCATGTACTAAATATAGAGCACATACCACTATAGAATGATAATTATTATGAGAATAAAATGATAGATACCGTAGATCATACTATAAATGTTATATGATAAAATGACCACTCCATGAGTCAATGTTTTATGGTGAAACCACCACATTGAAGAAGCCATGTGGAAATTCCATGATATGATTAAGAAAAAAAGTCCTGATATTTTTTAATTCATGTGACTAATTTTGAGTGTAAATTTTAATTTATGGGCCTTATAATTTAACAACCCTCTTTCTGAATTATCTTTAATCAAATAAAATTAATTGAAAAAGTTTTTACATGAAACACCAATTTACACATGAGTTACACACAACATTAATTATTAAAAATACTATTATATATTATTAATATAATTAGTTAAAAGTTAACATTATTACCTTGGATTTAATCATAGGGATATGAATTATAATAACTAATTTTGAAATATTAATTATAATGGTTCAATATAAAGATACCATATTGAAAATAAAATATAAAATTTTCTATAATGTCTTTATTTTTTTGGAAAATACTCCTTCAAAAAAAATCCCTTTTGTAAAAAATGATAAAAATAAATTTCAGAAACTTTTAGAAAATTAAATTTATAGAATAAAAATAATATTTAAATCATCATGTCAAAATCACCAAAAGGTGAATTACTTTTTGAAATGGATTCATTTTTAGAAGAATTTTGATAAAATTAAAATTTTATTTGAAATGTACATTTCCTTTTTAATTGTTTATAATTTTATATTAGAGTATATTTTTTAATAAAATATTAGTTCAATTATATAACATTTAATCCAATTTTTTTAGAGAAAATATATTTTATTTTTTACTTTATATTTAATATTATTTCAATGTTTAATAATATATTCCCTTTGAAACCCCACTTTCTCACCACTTCTATGGGATTAATTTTAAACTATGAATTTTCCCTTAAATGAATATAATTTGAAAATATATATTCCATATTTGGAATCATAATAGCTAAACTTCTCTAGTTAGGTCCTTATAATTTTTGACCATAATGAAGTCTAAAAACTGTAAAAACTATTTTCTATGTTTACGACAAGAAATGGGATTTATGGGGTTAATATAAAAATATAAGGGTTAAAATGACATAAAAACGTTTATAAATTATATGTTATAGATAGATTTTGAAATTTTCATTTATTATTCTCAATAATAATCAATTTGGGAGCCACATGACTTTTCAAAATTGTGGGAACACCTTATTTGACCAAAAAATTTCTACTGTGGAATTCACCTCCCATATAAAAGGGAACCACATATATTATAAAAATAAAATATAAATTTTATTTCCGATATAAACCTAAATAACAGCCCAAATTATAATATATATTCCCATATTCAGTATTTTTTGCATAAATCAATCTTAGAATGGATTTTGGTGTAATCCGAAGGAGTTTAACCGAGGACGAGGTAACATTATTCATCGAGATTTTTTAATTTCTTTTTTCATCCTCCTCAATAAATTCTAAAAAACATGACGATATAATAACCTCATGTTCTTTCTTATATCATTATTCTTTTATATTATTGGAATTATTGAATCCCTGACAAGAATAGACCCCCCCTCCCCCGAAAAATGCTATCTGGATGGGTTCTGTGGGCCTTAAGCATGCCTCCATGTACGCCAAAGGATATTAACTCGCAGTGAAGGTGTAATTTAACATGTTGCAGAGAATATAACATCTGGTAATGAACATATACATGTCCAAGAAATAATATATATAACATAATAGAATATATAAGTCTTATTAGACTCAATCCAGACCAACTAATGGATGATCCACAGTCAATATCAAGAAAAAAAAATAAATAATGAATCAACTGTTGTGCAAGATAAATAAATTTATCAGAATTCCAAACATACCAATTTTAGATACTAGTAAAAAAAGTGCAAAAGAACACTAGTAACACATATCAATATCTAGATAAATGGGTCTCCTTATGGAAAACCACAGTACGATACATAATATTTAAAATAACATGATATTACAACAATGAATGATAAAAAAAGTGAAACTCTAGATAAGCACGACCTCAATGTCCCATGTTAACTCCATGAATGAAGATAATATGGTCCTTGTCATAATGTTGATGCTTTACCTGATTAGAAACTCCTAAACTCTACAGAAGTCTCGTAAGAATCGTTCTAGGGGTGTGATGTATCTTAGTAGAATTACCCCCAATGGTGCATAAATTACATATTTGATTTATGAAATCATTCATAATAAATGAAACTATCTAGTGTAATTCAATATGAAACCATGGATTTCCTAATTCATAATATCCATGAAGAATCTGTCATCTTCCTTGTCTAATGCCAGAATACCCAATGTAGATTTGTTCCTAGGCTCATTTGAACAAGATATCTCTGATGTCCTGTAGTTCAGGTGAACCCTTAGGTTCCACCTACAATGTAACAAGACCCCAGATGCCACTTGACACCCTGTGTCTCATCAAGTGATGACATCCCATAGGCACATCCAAGCAATAAAATGTAGTTCCTCTACCCATGCTCAAAATTAGACATCAGATTAAATGCCAATAATTTGTGGCACAATTATACCAATCCTAAAAATAAATATGCGCCCATGGCCTCAATCACAGCTAGCCTCATCACCCAAACAATAGACTTACCACTATCGACTGAAGTCTCCTCACCATACACATGTATTTTTAATGAAATCAACCCAAAAAATTTTCTAATCCCCACTATCGGGGGAATCAACCATCACGAGTGGTCAAAACCACCTCAACCATAGTGGCATAATGTTTGTACACTACTTAATTCAGAACATTGGCCCTCACTAGTGATTGAAAATAATAAAATAAATAAAATAATCCACACAAACACTGGCACATCGTCCTCCTTAAACCATGTCACTCAAATATTATGGTCTTTCCATCCTAATGTCATGGTCCATTCCCTTTATGATGGAATTTCTACCTCAAATTATGTCCTCAACGCCCAATAATGTGGTAAAACTACCCAATAAATCTATTTCATTCCCAACGAGAAGATTAATATAGCTTCAATCGAAAAGGATAGAAACCACAAATCATCCCACAACAAGACTATAGTGACATAGTGGGTCTCATATCATGTCATTCACTAATTCACTATTAAATTAATTCAATATAATTGAAATTAACATATCAAATTATATATAAACTCAACCAAACCTATATAAATTGTATAACTACAATTTATATAAAAAAATCAATTTAATTTCAATTAAAAATTCATTATTATTGAATTTCACAACTTCAATTTAGAAAAGAATACCAAATTAAAATAATGGATGAAAAATTATATAAAAAACACACCCTGACCTAACTACGCATGGTTTTAATAACCTCTTATCTGACATCGCATGCTTAAAATTGGAAAGGGAAAGCATAGAGAAATTACACTTGGTAAAATAATTAATTTAATATTACATAACGTTGTCTCTATAAAAACCCATCAATGTGATAGGTTTCTATACAAAACAAAAATCCATAATAACACAAATACCGATTTGTTCCACCTATATAATACTCATAGATTTAGGAACATCTGATATCAGACTGTAATATGAAGTAGATTAAGGTAGATGTCAGATAACATATGATGGCCTAAATCTCGGGTGAAACTTATCATTAATAATTAGATCTACAATATTTGTTAGATAAATTAATATGGAAGAAGGAGTTTAGCCTTACCGCTATGACTCCAGCACACTAGAAATATCCTAAATTGGACCGCTGAATGAGGGGAGGGATCAAATCCAAAATATTAGAGTAGGAGGTTTCCTCCTAATAAGTGTATGAAAAATTAAAAATAAAGGGAGAAAAATTAGAAAATGAAAAACTAAAAAACACCTGGTATATTCCAAATGGTTTTACTCAAACATTTTTCCAAACCATTAGGGAACATTTTTTGCAAGAGTGTTGAGGTACTTCCTATATAAGAGCACCAACAGAACCTTCAGCACAATTTTCTCTATCCATGTGAAAACAATGAGTAATCCTCTGCAATTAATACAAAACCACAACAAAATTCATGGACCTCCCCCTCATGGTTTACCCATACAATCCGAAAGATAAAAACTAGGCTGCATAGTTTCCTAGAACGGGAATCAAAGTTTACCTTAAACCGTGCACCCTAATGAATTATTCCAAAATATATCATTAGCTATATGACACACCCGAAACCTCTTCTAACAACCAAAGGCATTATAAAAATCTTGAAACTCATGTTAAAACATGATATAATTCCAAAGTAACTCATGTAATTTATTTTTGATCATCGATTTAGATAATTACATGGACACTATTTAAAATTTTAAAAATGTGAGAGGATTTTATGATGACTCAAAAACCTGGGATGTTACAATAAGTCCACCATGACATATCTATTCCATCATCAATAAAATAAAATGTAGTGATGGTACCAAAAATTCCTATATCATCTAATGAAAAAATTTACTACCCTGGTCTAAAAGGTCTAGGTCAATTACCTCATGGGTTCGCCGCAATATTAATTTCTTGAACTGATTACATTAGACCCAAAACTCAAAATACACAATGGAAAAATGAAAAATTCATAAACCATTGGTCCTCCCTTGAGGCATAAACACACTCTCACCACATTTGGTGGCACTGTCTCTCTCTCTCTCGACACCCATTCAAATCTTTCACAGCATCGGTGCTAGACTGAAGCTAGTGGATGCCATGGGTTGACCAAGGATCATCATATAAAATGATGATCAGAAAAATCCTGGTTCCTTGCACCTCAGTCATATACCACACCACATCATTGTCCAGATGCTTGAACCTCCTGTATCTTGAATCCAACGATTCCATGATGTTAAGAACATCATTAAACCATCATCAAACAATGTTAAATACATAGACCATCGTGCCTTGCACCTAATTAATGTATGACATATCTAATATGAGTCCATCCAAATTACCACTATCGAGATAGTCCATGTATACAAATCATGCACCTTATTCACCCGTACTGACATTCCTCAAATGTTCATGACAAACATAAACAAAATAAAATCATGGCCACACCAACTACATACCATTGAATATCATCGGATCACCATTATGGTAAACCCCTTTTAGCTCCACAAAATGCACCTGGACTATATCTCGTCCAGCTAACTCTTCACATGACTAGGGAGATGATCCATAAACTATCCACAATCCCCCGGTTATGGGTCACACTATCTCTTCAAGGACAACCATGTGCCATCGATGCTTCAGTACGCTCACCTGGTTTTGATGCTGATGTGACCTCTGAGTCGTGAGTCTTCCCCTAACCGAAATTGATAGATGAATGAGAAGTATTCCAACAGAACCAATCAATATATATGAACTTTCCAAATTCCTGAAATTCCATTATAGGAATCTCTCACTATGTCTGAACATATACTGGCTATCCAAACTGGGGATAAACTATAGAGGATCCATGATGAGCTGGTTTTCTTGAGTCCTTTTCCAATCCACCCTACTAGGACTCATCTCATATTTTCTTTCTTCCATATAAATTTCAGAACTTATATCAGATAAAGATACTTCATAGATTGAAAAAAATTAATCCATCAAGTTACCCTAAAATATGAGCTCTATGTTTGTTGCCTCAGAGAACGATGAAAATATGAATATGTTTACATGTACTAGAATTGTGAGTTTTAAATGAACCTAGAAGTGAACATCCCTGCATAGTACAATAGAAACATGTCACACGACTGACATTATAGGAACATCTGTTCAATTTCACCCCTCAGTGTCTCTAGGAAGAAATGATCAAATAATCTAACATCATAATCTATCTGGGAAAAATCCTCGTAGCAACCTTCCTAAACCAAAAAAAACCCACCATTGCTTATATGGCCCTCTCATCATGTATGTCACTAGATTAAGAATCCACACTAGATGTGTCTCAAGATTCTTGAAGATCATTTACATTCTCCTAATCCAATTCTTAGTACCCTATTTACCACCCTAAAAAATGGGGTGAGCGATGTGACATGAAATTCTTTGTAAAATATAGCATCAATGGATTTTCTCCCAGTGTACCATAATTGATTCCCTAAAGTACCTATAAAATGATCTCTCAGAGCTTCTAATCTGGACTTAACCCAAAAGCAGTGAAATCTAGTTGCTTACCTTCCATTAAGGTAACCTATACCAAAGACTAAGACTATCACTTAACATGTACCTACTCATCATGGCCCTCATTGGTCAAAATATTATCGTGCTCCTGTGGTACTATTCCATAACCCACCTAACGATCCCTCTGATACATCCCAGAGGAACCCACCAATTATGATAAATATTTAGATGACCCATATATATATATATATATGATTTATACACTATGTAGAAAGGTAATGTGGTAAAAGGATACATATCCTCAATACCTTACTCTCTCCCACCTCAACCATGTCACACAACATAATCTTATAATGTCCTCTTTATCCATCCTCAAAAAATCCATGTATCATATAATCCATTGTCAATTCCCGTCATGACAACCATATTTTTTTGAAATCGACAAACGGGTTTCATAATCGTAGTGATCAAAATTAACTCATCAATAATACCTTCCTACTCCTATAAGAGAAATCCCATTTCGTATCTCATTCCATTATATATGTATAAACATATGTTATGTCATATTACATATATTAAACCAATCATATCATGTTATTTTATATCATCATATGGAATTACATATTTAACATATAGTACCTACACTTATAAAGTTTAAATGCCCTATAATGTGCCTATAAAAGTAAATAATTCATGCGATAAAAATTTTCTTTATTGGTCCGAGGATCCAAATCATCCTTACCTCAGCTGTTTAAGTGTGACATATGATGATAAATTATCAATATAATTCCAAATAAACCATTGATGGTTGAAATTATATAAACCTTAATTTGAGAAAAATAAAATTGAAATTCCCAACCAATCAAACTAAGTATTCCCCTCGTATATGGGGTAGTAGGAACCCAGTCAAACGTTAAAAATCTAGTCTTAACATCAACTATTATTCAACATAACATAACCCAAATATTACTGACAAGAAAGTATGTAAATGAAACCAATTGATACCATTCATAGAGTCTCTAACACAATTGGCTACCCAAAAAGTTTTATTGGGTAGAGTTCAAAGGGCCGTAAGCATGCCTCCTCACACACTCAAGTCTATCTACTAGCTGTGAGGGAAAAATTTAATGTTATACGGAGGGTATAACATATGGGAATGATAATATCCTAGTTAGAGTAATAATAAATAGCATGTAATGAAATAAATAAGTCTCATCAAACTCGAACCATACCTGAAAAGAGTCGAAATATTCATGGACTTGTTTTTAAAATACTATAGAATATTACGAGTCAGTGGATTTTGACGGCGCTTGATACCGAGGATCGGTGTTCCCGGAATCAATTTTCTAAGTTTATCTCAGGTACGTTCAGTGAACGAACGAGCGAGTTTTTCTGACATTTTAACCAGTGCTCGAAATTAAAATCTGATGGCACCGATGAACTTGAAGTGCCGATAATTGCTTAAGGGGACACTTACCGTAGTTGCGTTTGCAAAAAAGGAGATGATAATTTTTGGGGTTCTATTTAAGAAGTAAATACAAATTGTCGGAAAAATTTTTATTTCGTTAGGAGGTTTTTCCCTCCAATGGGTAGTTAAGGGTGGGGCCCACGACCGCTTAACTACCCATGATGGGATATTAGTGAGGTGGGGCCCATAGGAGTACCACCATTTAAATTCCCTCTAAATATCATTAAGAACCCCCCATTAATTTGACAAAACACCATTAATTGTCAACTCAATAGATTAAATTATGTCGACCCTTAATTTAATGAGGAACCATCCTCTTTTTCCTTTTTTATTTAACTTCCAACACTTTTAACAATGGGGGACCATCTCTCTCCCTTCTTTAATTAATTGTCAACACATTTTATTTAATGCGGTGAATTAATTATGACAGTGTTACCTTACAGGTATAATTTAATTATAGGAGGAACCTATTATTTTATTAAGGAGGAGAGCTTTTTTGTGCGAGGAAGAACGCCGGCCTCCAACGAAGAATGATGAAGAACACCGTCCTCCAACTAAGAGCGACGAAGAACGCCGGTTCCTTGGAGATCAACGACACGCCACACATACCCTTCTCCGCGGCAAGTGTTGAGACGTCGCTTCCTCCTTGGTATGCCCAGACGATGCCTACAATCCACTTCCCCACGACGCCATCTACCGTGACGCCAACTATCATCTTTCGTGTTGAGGCCAGGGAATGAATTTTTATATTATTCATTTATGAGAATTATACCCCTGGCATGGCGTGTATTTTATATGGTGATGCATTGATCCACTAACGTGGTGGGTGAGGGCTAATGAACAAGTCTAAACCCTCTACTTCATTGTTCTTGATGTGAGGAATAATTGGTGACAACGATACAGGACCGAGATGGAAATTGGAAGCCTTCGTGGTGATGTATGGGAACCGAGATGACCGTCGGCGCAGAAGGGAGAAAAATCGGACCACCAGAAATACTCTGGTGGCCTGAAGAAGTCACCGGTGGCACGGACCGCCGGCACGGATGCAGGGAATCAGATCCCGCGGCCCCACGGGATCCAGGGGAAACGCGGCATTTGTCACCGCATCCGCGAAACAAAGGGGGGGACCGCGTCCCCCCCTTCTCGGCCCACTGAACAAGCCACCCCCCCCCCCCCGCCGGGTCGGGGCATGTTGCGCGGACCGGGCGAGGCCACGCCCTGCCGGGCCGGTCCTGGACCCGGGTTGGGTCGCCTGGTTCGGGCTGACCCAGGGGGGTTGGGCCGGGTCGAGTCGGGCCCAGACCCCCCACTTCGGCCCATTTTCAGTCATTTTCCCATGACATGAGCTACGGACCTCTGATCAATGCACCGTTAGTTGCGTAAAAATCATTGAATCAAGACATTAGTTTTGGTATACTACACTCGAGGTTTCGGCAAAGGTGGAGTATGGCCAGTTTGGTTCGAACCAGAAACCAACTGGGCCCTTGGGGCGAAAACACATATATCTTAAGGACCTGACATCTGATTGACGTTCTGTCAATTGAGTTGGGATCCTTTTGTTGAGACGGTACTTTTTCCATACTCCGATTGAGGTTTGGACGCAGCTGGAGTACGGTCGGGTTGGTTTTATCTTAAAAACCAACTGGGCCCCTGAGAAGGAAAAGCCAATAACTCTCAGACCGTGCGTCCGATTGACGCACCATCTGTCGCGTTGGGTATCTGTTGACGAGATGGAAATTTGGGATACATTAAATCTGGACTTCGTGACAGTTTATGTATCAACTCTCTCTCTCTCCTGCCTGAAAATCGAACCCTCCCAGAATCGAGCATGCTATGTGCGGGAACCCTGGGGCTGGCTGCGACTGCGACGATGATGACTGTACTTCGATCCTTCATGGGTTCGGCAGTGAGGAAGACTGTACTTGGATCCTCCATGGGTCCGGAAGTGAGGACGACTGTACTTGGATCCTTCGTGGGTTCAGAAGCAAGGAATACTATATTTGGATCCTTAGTGGGTTCGACAGCGAGGACGATAGTACATGGATCATCTGTGGGTCCGGCAGCGAGGAAAAATGTACTCGGATCATCCGTGGGTGTGGCAGCGAGGACGACTGTACATGGATCCTCCATGGGACAGGCAGCGAGGACGATTGTACTTGGATCCTCAATGGGTTCTCCAGCGTGGACAATGGTACTTGGATCTCTGTGGGTTCGACAATGATGACGACTGTACAGGGATCCTTCGTAGGGTCCGATAGTGATGAATACAGTTCTTGTATCATATGTGGGTCCGACAGTATGATCTCTGTACTTGTTTCCTGAGTGGGTCCGGAAAAGTAGCTGGTCTTGAATCCTATGTGGGTCCGACAGCTTATCTAGTCATTTATCCTTTGTGGGTCTGATAGCTTATCTATTAATGTATCCTATGTGGGTCCAACAAATTATATGAATCAGTGACTACATCTGATCATCTCTAACGCTATATGAATGATGTATACCTATGTGAGATGAGTCTTGAATTCAATCCTCATCAACGATGTGTTTGACTTTCTTTCCTTTGTGGACGGAGTTTTGTTTTCCTGTGTGGAATGGGTTGTGTTTTCTTGTGTGGACTGGGTTGTGCTTTCCTGTGGGGATTGGGTTGTGCTTTCTAGTTTGGATTTGGTTGGGATTTTTTTTATGGACTGAGTTGTGTTTTCCTGTGTGGACTGAGTTGTGTTTTCCTGTGTGGACTGGGTTGGGTTTTCCTATGTGAACTAGTTGAGCTTGGGCTCCATTATTAGAGTTGAATTGTAATTGATGACTTAGGAATATTTATGGGAATATACCTAATTACAGTCGGTTGATACTTCATGATTGTATCTTTCCCTTGTAGTTTATCCTTCATGGATTTTGAGAGACCTTCGGGGGTCTCAGGGTCTCTACTGAGTATCGTATACTCACCCCTGCATGGGATATTCCCACACTACGTTGTGTTGGATGCAGACGACGGGCATCACTAATCGAGGTGGAGGCTTGTGGAGCTGGACAGTACCTAGAGGTGGACGACTTTGAAGGACGTACACCGAGAGGATGGCGAGACCCCAGGATTTCAGGAGACTATCTGTACCCACCCATCAGGTGGGATTTCCGAAGGACGACTCAGTTTTTATATTTTACTTACTTCTGTAGTACATACCTTTTAGTTGTACTATACTTTCAGTTGGGTTTGTATACTAGCCTATTTACTTTTCAGCACTTACCTTGTACCCAGATTTACTTAGTGCATACTTCGCATGCGTACTCTGTTTTTTGTGTTCTTCATAAAGGAAATGCCTTCCCTTCTTTGGGATTTACACCTTTGATGCTAGTTTCCAGCCTCTGGCCAATGGAAGGCGGGCTTGGGGTAGTCATGGCACGGGCCATGAGGACGGGTCGTGACAAATTGGTATCAGTGGAATCTGTTCTACCGCAGAACTCAAGACTCCGATCATTCCTTTCTGTGAAGAATTTTTGTTAAGAGTATTGAGTGTGGTTTTCAGTCTAGGGAGTCCAGTCATGGTGTGGCGGCCGACGTATCCATACAATAGGAACCTAACCTCTGATTTCTGACTCAGTGCACGAAAACACGGATTGTGTGTGTGTTTCCATTTAATGTTTTATTTTTTATTACTTTGAATCAGCTCACTTGGTATACTGTTTGACAGTGGCACACCTATTTCTTTTCAGGATGGCCCCATGAAGGCGGCCAGCTAGGTCTCCTAGTTATGCATGGGATGGCAGCCCACTGATCAATGGGGCTTCGATGTAGGGCCACATTACAGCGGAGGCACCTTCAATACCTCTACCCGCTAAGCCACTGATGCTACCAGCCCTAGTGGTAGAGAGTGCATGCCACCTGAGCGTGTTGCATGAGTTTGAGAGGCAGAGGCAACCCAGGTTCCGTGGAGAGACCAATCCTTAGGCAGTCTTGGATTGGCTGGAGGCTGTCATTAGAGTCTTCAGATTGGTAGGGACACCAGCAGACCTCATGGTGATCCTTGCCGCGAGACTCCGGCACACAACTGCAGGTAGATGGTGGAGCCTAATGCTCCAGGTTCACAACGAGGCTTCTCTACTTTGTACGGACATCGATAGCCTCTTCTGCTCACATTTTTTTCCAGTCACCCTCTGTTCCGTGTGCATCCATGAGTAACTACAGCTACGGTAGTTCATAATGTCAATAGCCCAGTACTCGGTGAGATTTACCGACCTCTCGCACCACTCCACGGACATGGTCCGAGACCCATTCTTTCAGGCCCAGACCTTTGAGCAGGGACTCAAACATGAGATCAGGGCTTCGATGATCTCCCTAAATATCCCGACACAAGAGGGGGTGCTGGAGAGAGCCCTCCTAGTGGAGTGTTTCCTCACTGACCAGTCACCTGTGGCGAGACCCTCCACAGGACGACACATAGAGGAGTCTTCTATAGCCGACAATAGATAGTAAACACAGGGGTTCAAGAAGACTAGGATATCAGATGAGCGACCTCCAGATATAGGTTCGGCTGTGCGGGGCACACTGCATAGAGCCAGCCATACCAGGAGAAGACGATGCTATGCATGCGGTGGGAAGGGTCACATGGCGCAAGAATGCTCGACCCGCCCTATATATGAGAAGCAGGCGGTAGAGGGACCTCCTAGGCAGAGGTTCGACTACAGTAGTCCGCTGGTTGCAAGCAGACATTGCAGAGGGTCTGGCCAAGAGGTAGGTGGTGGATGACGTTTCGAGGACCTACCACCACCACCAACAAGAGGACCACCTCGACCACAGGGAATAGCTGGATAGGGGAGAGCTCAGCTTCAGGTGGTTGAGGCCTACGACCATAGAGCTCCGGGAGTAGACGGGCAGAAGCAGGACTTGCACTAGGCATGGAGACCTTTGTTCGTGTTGCTTCTAGCTTGTTAATGACATTCTTGTGGATGCTTTGTGTCTTTGTACTTCGAGTTGCAGTAATAAAAGACACTTTTTCTTGTGAAGTTTGCTTTCCTATCCTTTTTGTATGGTTTATGCTGAGAGGTTCTGGTTAAAACCATTGACTTGACCCCCACGTGTGATATTCCAACTGGAGGAGACCAAGTAACCATGAACTGATTCAGATAGTGTAACTCTACCCTTGGAGGTGAGAGTGATGGTTGGATCTATTAGTAGAACCGTCCAGGCCTTCTGACATTGTCTATGACATGAAATTGTACCGTTCATGTTAGGATTGACTGTATTAGGCAAAAAACGTGGTTCATCTAGAGGGGTGAGACCAGATTACCATTTTCGGTAGAGGAGAAATATCAGTAGATCTTTGGTAGAACGTAGACAAAGAATGGTGGAGATGAGTTATTACAATTGGCTATTCTCACAAATTTTTCGTTGAGCGAACAGTTTAAAGTTCTCTCCAACACAATAGTATTAGGTGTATCTTCTCGTAGAAGGACAGAAACCTAAGACAACAGTGATGGCTTGAATTCCTACATGAGTATGACTTCGAGATAGTTTATACTCCTGGTGAGGGGATCACTGTATAAGATGATCCATGTAGGAGATCAGGCACTCAGCTGTTGGGAGTAGCGAGACAGTAGCTGGCTGCGTTGTAGATATCCTTTGTGGATAATGAGGGAATCAATATGTGTAGAACCAGAAGATGGTTCGGGATATGATGGAGAAGGTGCAGATCATCCCAGAACTGATGAAACGACACAGAAGAGATAGAAGTCATATACTGATAGGATGCGGGGACCACTGGAGTTCGAGGATGGCGACCACGTTTTCTTACGGGTATCACCTCGATGTGGAATTGTAGAGATTTGGTCGGGGAAACAAGGTATCTTCGGGCTTCATCGGACCATTCCAGGTCCTCAGTAGGGTAGGAAAGGTGGCTTACCACCTGGCCCTTCCACATCAATTGCACCGGCTGCACGACGTATTCCACGTATCTCATCTGAGTAGATACATGCACGACCCGATGCATATCATCGACAACGGGGAGCATGATATCGATGATCGGGAAACTTTTGCGGAGGTCCTAGTGGAGATCGAAGATCTACATGAGCAGTTCCAACGTGGACCGTTGATTCCTCTTATGCTAATTCGTTGGCAGCATGGGAACCTCTAGGAGAGCACATGGGAGTAGGGGGGATCAGATGCATTCACAATACCCTCTTTTGTTCCCCTAGTTTATGTTGTTGCTTTACATATATGTAAATCCTTGATGTGGGAGTAATGTAAAGACTCGTAAATTTCAAGGAAGTTTTTTAAATACTTTTGAATTTTATGAGTCTATGGCTTCTGACAACGCTTCATTCTGAGGCTCGGTGTCCCCTGAATCAATTTTCGAAATTTAGCTCGGGTACGTTCAGTGAACGAATGAGTGAGTTTTTATAACATTTTAACCGGTGATTGGAATTAAAATCTGAGGGCACTACTGAACTTGAAATGCTGATAATTGCATAAGGGGACACTTACTGTAGTTTTGTTCTCAAAAGAGGAGAAGATAATTTTTGGGGGATTAGTTATGAATTAAATAAAAATTGTTGGAACAATTTTTATTTCATGAGGAGGTTTTCCCCTCCCATGGGTAGTTAATGGTGGGGAACATGGCCACTTAACTATCCAAGTATGGATAATAGAGAGGTGGGGCCTACACGAGTCCCACCATTTATATTCCCTCTAACTCTCATTAATAACCCCCATTAATTTGACAAACCTCCATTAATTGTCACCTCAATCCATTAAATTATGTCAACCATTAATTTAATGGGGAACCTTCCCCTTTTTCCCTTTTTATTTAACTACCAATGCGTTTAATAATGGGGGACCATCTCTTTCCCTTCATTAATAAATTGTCAACACATTTTATTTAATGTGGTGAAATAATTATGGGAGAGTTACCTTATGGGTATAATTGAATAATAGGAGGATCCTATTATTTTATTAAGGAGGAGAGCTTCGTTGTGCGAGGAAGAACACTGGCCTCCGACGAAGAACGACGAAGAACGCCGGCCTCCAACGAAGTGCAATGAGGAATGCTGGTTGCTCAGAGATCTACGACGTGCCACACTTACCCTTCTCCATAGAAAGAGAGGAGATGCTGCTTCCTCCTCGGGGCGCCCCGGCGATGCCTACGATCCTCTTCCATGTGACACCATCTACCACGACTCCGAAGATCGTCTTCTTTTTTGAGGTAAGATAAAGAATTTGTATATTCTTATTTTATAAGAATTAAACCCTCGGAATGGCGTGTATTTTATTTAGTGATTCCTTAAACCACTAACGCGGTTGGTGTGGAATAACTAACAAGTCCAAACCCACCGCTTCTTTGTTCTTGATGTGCAGAATAATTGGTGAAGACGAAGTGGTACCGAAATGGCAATTGGAAGCTTTTTCAGTGATTTACGGGACCCGAGACAACCGTTGGTGCATACGGGAGTGAAATTGGACAACCAGAATGACTCCGGAGGCCCGCAGAAGTCAATGGCGGTGCCCTGGCATGCCGCCGGCAGAAGCCCACCACGACGGAAGCCACGACGGCAGGGAATCGGATCCCGCGGCCGCACGGGATCCGGGGGAGACGTGGTGTCAGTCAACGCATTCGTGAAACAAAGGGGTGACCGTGTCCTCCATACTCAGCCCGCTGGCCAAGCTAGCACACCCCCCTGGCCGAGCCATGCCCCGCCGGGTCAGGCCCCACCCTACCGGATCGGGCCATCTAAGGGGCGGTTGGGTCGGGTCTGGTCGGGCCCAGACCCCCCACTTCGGACCATTTTCAGTATTTTGACAATAACATGAGCTACAGACCTCTGATCGATGCACCGTCAGTTGCATAGGAATTATTGGATCAAGATAATAATTTCAGTATATTACAATTGATGTTTCGTAAATGTTTGTGTATGGCTGGTTGGTTCGAACCAGAAACCAACCGGGCCCTTGGAGCGGAAATGCTTATATCTTAAGGAACAGACTTCCGATTGACGTGTCATCAATTTCATTGGGATCCTTTTGTTGAGAAAGTCCTTTTTTATTACTCTGCTTGAGGTTTGGATGTCGTTGGAGAATGGTTTGGTTGGTTTTAGCTTAAAAACCAACCGGGGCCCTGGGATGGAAAATCCCATAACTCTCAGACCAGGCGTCCGCTTGACGCACCGTCTGTCGCGTTGGGATTCTTTTGACGAGATGCAACGTTTGGATACATAAACTATGGACTTAATGACAGTTGATGTATCAAATTGCTCTCTCTTTCCCGAGGAGCAGACCCACCCATAATAGCGCATGCTATGTGCGGGAACCATAGGGCTACTGCGACTGCAATGATGACGATTGTACATGGATCCTTCCTGGGTCCGGCTGCGAGGAAGACTGTACATGGATCCTCAGTGGGTTCGACAGCGTGGATGATTGTAGTTGGATCCTCCATGGGTTTGGTAGCAAGGACGACTGTACTTGGCTCCTCCGTGGGTGCGGCAGCGGGGACGACTGTACTTGCAACCTCCGTGGGTCCGGCAGCGAGGAAGAATGTACATGGATCCTCCATGGGTCTGGCTACAAGGAATACTGTACATGGATGCTCTGTGGGACCGGCACCGAGGATGATTGTACTTGGATCCTCCGTGAGTTCAGCAGTGAGGACGATTGTACTTCGATCCTTTGTGGGTTCGACATCGATAATGACTGTACTAGGATCCTCCGTAGGGTCTGACAGCGATGACTACTGTTCTTGTATCCTATGTGGGTCCAGCAGTATGACCTCTATACTTGTATCCTGAGTGGGTCCAGCAGAGTATCTGGTCTTGTATCCTATGTGGGTCTGACAGCTTAGCTATTCATGTATCCTATGTGGGTCCAACAACTTAGATGAATTAGTGACTACATCTGATCATCTCTAACGATATATGAAAGATGTATAAATGTGTGAGCTGAGTCTTAACTTCAATATTCATCAACTATGTGTTTGACTTGCTTTCCTATGTGGACTGGGTTTTGTTTTCTTGTGTGGACTGAGTTTTGTTTTCTTGTGTGGACTCGGTTGTGTTTTCCTGTGTGGACTGGATTGTGCTTTCTTGTGTGGATTGGTTTGTTATCTATTATATGGACTGAGTTGTGTTTTCCTGTGTAGACTATGTTGTGTTTTCCTGTGTGGACTGGGTTGAGTTTTCCTGTGTGGACTGGTTGAGCTTGGGTTCGAGAATTAGAGGTGAACTGTAATTTATGACTTAGGTATATGTATGGGCATATACCTATGTATAGTTGGTTGATACATAGTGATTGAATCTTTCCCTTGTGTTTTATCCTCCATGGATTTTGAGAGACCTTCGAGGGACTCGGGGTCCCTACTAAGTATCGTATACTCACCCCTGCATGGGATATGCCCGCACTAATTTGTGATGGACGAAGACGATTGAAAACACTGCTCGAGGTGGATGTTTGTGGTGATGGACGGTACCTAGTGGTAGACCACTTGGCAGGATGTACACGGAGCGGACGGCCAGACCCGAGGAGTTGAGGAGATTATCTGTACCCACCCTTCAGGTGGGATTTCTAGAGGACGACTCAG
Source organism: Viscum album (assembly GCA_963277665.1). Lineage (NCBI taxonomy): Eukaryota > Viridiplantae > Streptophyta > Magnoliopsida > Santalales > Viscaceae > Viscum > Viscum album. The sequence continues at coordinate 2,072,552,461 of OY728140.1, forward strand.
TGTTGCTGTTTTACATACTACTGTCGTACTTTCCTATCAGTTGTACTGTACTTTCAATTGTGTTTGTATACAAGCCCATTTACTTTTCAGCACTTACCTTGTACCCAGTTTTACATAGTGCATACTTCAATTGCGTAATCTATTGTGTGTGTTCTTCAAAAAGTCAATTCCTTCCCTTCTTTTGGGATTTATGCCTTTGGTGCTAGTTGCCAACCCCTGGCCTATGAAAGGTGGGTTTGGGGTATTCACGGCATGGGCCCCGAGGACTGGTCATGAAAATAATAGTCAATATAAGAAGCATAGTTAATATAATAAATTATTATAAGAAATAAATAAATAAATATAGTGTACAATGAATTAAAATATCATCACAAAATACATAACACTTGTAGCTAATACTAAAACAAAGAAGCATTCATAATACAACATGTTGTAGATGAGAGTACCAAGAATGAATGGTCTCCCAAATTCCAGCCACAGTATAGTACATATGTATAAAAAATAGCAATCTTATATAGGAATAAAAGGAAAAAATTGAAAAACTCCCTAGAGGAATGGCCTCAGGGTCCCGATCCAAATCCACGATAGTAGCTATTAATATCAAACCCCTCAGGATGTTCCATTACCTAAACATAAAACCATAAAATTCTACACGCATCCAATAGGACCCATGATGTGTTTGAGATGAATATATGTAGGATACAACCTAATGGTGCATAAATAGCATTTGGTTTTATGATAGTCTTCATAATAAAGGAACGTAAGAAGTAAAATTAAAAAAAACTTCTTGGGTGGTCAATAGACACCAGGAAGACATCACTGACCTCGTCCAGTGCTATAATCCTAGGAGTATATTGGGTACTTGACCCATGGACTTAGATTCTTCTAATGTACTACAATCAAGGTGAACCCCCTGGTTCCCCTAGAAAGTAACGTGGAACTATGTGCCACTGGACCAATCTTGTATTAACATATAATGAAATCCCAAAATAAACATCTAAGAAATAAAATATTGTCCCTCAAATCACTTCTTGGATGAACACATTGGCACCATGACCAATAAGAAAAGGAAATGTTAGACCTATCCTGAAAATAATTTCTGGCCCATGTCCTCAATCATGGTCTACATTATCCCCAAACTTATAGTCTCACCACTATAAATAAAAATATCCTCATCTTTTAGGAGTCCTTATATGGTATGAACCTATAAAAAATTTCCAAATATGCATTACTGGGGGACATTACCCACATGAGTGGAAATAACCACCTCATAAATGGATTCTTCATGTGTTCAAATGACTTAATTCATACCTTAATCCATCATGGATGAGTAGTAATCACCAAATAATTAATCTATGACATATTAACATTTAAACTGCATGCCCCTATGAACATATTGATTAAATAGGGGTTGATCTTCCATCCCAATATCATGGGTTATTGCTAACTATAAGTAATTTCCACCTCAATCAATGTCCTTTTTGCCCAATCATATGGTCATATGACCCAATAAATTAGGGCCAATACAAACTTTATAATTAACTTCACCTTAATCTAATGTTCTCCCCGCCCCAAATCATGATGGGCGAAACCCATCACAACCCCTTGGGTCTGATTTTATGAAATAAGATTACTAAAAGAATTTATATATATGTAAACTAATTTACTAATCTATAAATTCAAAAAAAATTAAAATATCGAATTAAATAACTCAATACATAATATATGAATTGGCTAAACCAATTAATATAATAAATCTATTTAATATCAATAATAAATTCTTTAATAATTAATCTCAAAACATAAATTTAAAAAATAATTATGAAATTAAATTAGAGAAATTAAATTTATATTAAAAAACTAAAATTGGCCTAGCTACCCAATGTTCCGAAGACCACCAACCCGACATCATATGCTTGAAATTGGATGGTGAATACAAGAGTCATGCAACATTGCCATAATATCAATTTAATAGGAAATTTCATGGTCTCTCTCAAAACCCAATGATGTTCTTAAATGGTTCACCACCCAAACATCAATTAAAATTAAAATCAATATATACACCACATGCCTTGGACACATAGACATTGGGTTTCTCAATATAAATCCCCAATTAAAAGTGGATTGGACTGGATCAAAGTGTATATACAACACCCTGAAAATAGGGAGAAACATCTCTAAAATATGTATCACTCTATCAGATGGAAGAAAATTAAATAAGGTGGGAAGGTGATGTTATCCTTACTAGTACAACTCCAATACACCATACAGATCTAAAATCGGACCACCGATGGAGGAGAGGGATAAAATCTATTGGAGGAGAAGAGGATGAGGTTTCCTATTACTATTTCCATTGCCAAAGAGAATGAATGGGTCATTAATATTAATGGAGTAAATGATAAATAAAAAACACCTTATATATGCCACACGATTTTCCATACTATGTGGTAACCGTTTATGGTAATGTTTTGAGGTACTGCCTAAGTGCATTACCAGTGCAGCCTTCCACATTGTTTTCTCTAACTGTATGTAAACCATTTAGAAGCCTATGATATAATGAAATAACCCATCACATGGTTGGGCTCCTTAGTCGCATGTTTATCCCAAACCATGAGACTATTCATAATTGGGTTTCATTGGTACTAAGGGATGCATTATTTAACCAAAAATGTGCACCAAAACATTCTTTTTCAAAATATTCCATTTTGCATCCAATTACCCCTAAATCTCATCAAAACACTGTTGGATTCATCTAAATCATTATATTAATTTGAAAACATGTTATGTGGAATCCCGCCTTTTTATAACATAAACCTTCATTACATTACAGAAAATTGAGGATCATTAAGGTTTAGTGTCTTGGAAACCAGGAACATAATACATGAAAACAACATAAAACATTCTTATTAAACACTTGAAAAGATTCTCCTTATGTTCATTCTTGGTTCATTACTAAATCTCATAACATGGGGACATACATCCTAAGAAATGGTGAGTAGAAGGCCCTGTAAGGGAAACAAGAGAAACATTTTACATGTGAAATTGAGATACTTCAATAAGGTCAGGAAAAGAACATTAAGACATGAGAAAGAAATCATGAGGCATATCATAATAAAAATAATATTTTTCATAACATGAAGATGTGTCTACAACATTTAACAAATATAATCATTTCCATTTCACCAAGGTCCATCCCCAAGGTGTCAATAAAAATATCCAAAGTTATTCACCAAGGTATCAGTCAAAATGGTCATCTCTAGAGATTAAGTCATTACCCAGTGCATTGGAGCACTATCATGACACACACTTAAATTCACCTTTATTATCATGTGAGCCACATATATAATCACCAATAATTTCATAAACAACCAATATAGCATAAAATAAATGGGTTTCATTTCATAATCATAATTGTTTAAAAACTGCTTTAAAGACATGATCTTTGTGTCACTTCAAATCCCACAGAAATGGAAGGTGGGTCTCATGTATGTAAATCACAGAATTTAAAATATAACATTTTGGTATATATGTGAATACAAATATAGAAGAGAGATCTTTGAGTATTCACTTAAAAAAATAAAAGATCTTTAGAAAAAGAGAGAGACATTTTGAGACGGAAATTCTGCAGCATATCTACTATGTTTCAGGGTTTTAGAAAACATTGAAAAAAAGAGAGGACATGGATCAAACAATCATAAATGACTCATAAAACAGTAGAGGGACAGAATATGAAGGATATATGAACATGGTAATGAAATTTTAAGTACATACCATTTTAAATGAAAAACATGGAAGGAAGATAAAAATTAGATTTCTCTTATGAAAATACGGCAGCCTAACGACGTCACTTAAACTTCAACAAAAAATGAATTGATGAGGTCAAATATGGTATCTCATAATATTAACATAAAATTTTAGTATGATAGATATAGAGATCATACCCCAAGAAATAAAAAGGAACTTGAAATACTTGACATGAAAGTAGAACTTTTAAAAAAAGAAAGGTGAAAGAATCCCTTAAAAATTCGGCAGCCTAACGACGCCACTTAAACATTCTTAAAACGAATTAATAAGAGAAAGAGGGGGTATCTCATCATATTAAAATGAAAAGGGAAGTAAGAGGAATATAAAATAACATCCTCCAACATAATATCATGGATCATAAAATAAATGACATAAAAGAGATTATTTGAAAAGAAAGATAGAGCTAGGATCCCATACCTTAAACATAACTCTTAAAACTAAAAGCTTGGGAACTTGAGGGCTTGGGGGCACCTTGGGAGGGCTCCTTGGGAGGTAATGAGACTATATATTCATTGGGGGTGAGTTGTAAGTGAAAAATAAAGGAGGAAAGGGTGGGTATTTATAGAGAATGTGAGGGGACAAGGCATTAATGGCCATGAGACACCTCACAAGTGGTTTTCTCAAAACCATGGGCTCTCCCATGGTATTTCCCATGGAGTTAGGCCACATGGGCCCCCAATAAAATAATTCATAACCTTTGGTCGGAAAACCCTTAAAATATCTCATGACATCATCATGACACAGTTATGATGTCATTAAACATACTGAAACCCTAAAACTGCATTTTTACTATTCACTAAAATTTATCTTTCTCTGAAAAAACCCAAAATTTCACCTTAACCAAATATCGATGCTCTGATTATAAATATGAACTCCATTTTATAAAAATATTTTTCTAAATATTTATAATTTAATTTTTAAATAAATATACTATTCACCGAAAAATCATTTTTTCAAAAAAATCCCCATAAATTACCATAAAATAATATCGATGCTCTGAGTTCAAAAATGAATTCCATTTTATAAAAATAATTTTCTAAATATTTTTAAATAAATTTTTAAATAAAAAACACTATTCACCCGAACAAACTAATACCTGACTAATAATTTATGAAATCGTTATTTAGCCATTTTATTGAATCACATTACTTAATCTAGGTGTCAAAATTATATTAAAACTTTTTTTAAGTGATATTACTTATCTATTTGGTCACATTAGTAATCCTAAGCATTAAATCACTATTCATAATTTACTATTCCTTAAAAATTAAGTTGATCTTATTAGACTAAAAATTCTTTACTGAACACTTTTGCAGAAGACAATTTTTTGAAAATCATTACACATCATTAATTATTTAAGGTTCACATAAATATTTTGAAAATATCATTTTTTTCAAAATTCATCAATAAAATACATCCTAAAATTATCCAGACATTGAAATTTCAAAACTTCACTAAAGGAAGAAATCTCAATTTATTCATCCCAAAGGATTACATGAAGAAGCTATGGTCTCGTCCCATAGCCCCTTATAACACCAACATATGACTTAACTGTAAGGTGTGCTATGGTGAGAGAATCTGAGGGAGGCTCAAATAACATTACCCTAGTAGTAATCTCTACTAAATTGATCTTCTCCCGTAGGAATTTCCGTTCAATCTTGACATGCTGGAGTTCGGCTTGGGCTTGGTCCAACGCAAAGTCCAATGATGCCACCTCCTTCCCGAGCTCTGATAAGTGGGCCTCATAAGGATCGAGTCTACCGGATGAAGACATCGACTCCTCTTTATGAATTAACCATTAACATCTCTATTAAATCATTAAGAGTAAGTAAATATACTATTCAAAATGTTTGGGTCGTTACATTATTCGCCCCATAAGAAATTTCATCCCTGAAATTTTATACTTGTGGCCTAGTCGAAATGGTGAGGGTACTTCTGCTTTATTGTTTCCTCAGGCCCCCAAGTCACTTCTTCATTCTTATGATTCCTCTATAACACTTTCACAAGGTGGGTAGTCTTGTTTCATAGAACCCTGTCTCTACAGTCTATGATATCCACTGGCTGCTCCTCACAAGAGAGGTCATGTTCCAGTTGTACCACATCTTGGTTCAGTACATGCAAAGGTTCAGGGATGTACATCCTCAAGAGAGTAACATGGAAAACATCGTGAACTTGAGCTAGGTTCGGTGGAAGTTCTAGACGATAGGCCACTACTCCGATGCGATCAAGGGTTTCATATGGGCCAATGTACCAAGGGTTGATCTTCCCTTTCTTCCCAAACCACATGACTCTCTTCCACGGAGAAATTAGAAGGAAGACTTTGTCACCAACACCAAACTCCATGTCCCTTCGACGGTTGTCAGCATAGCTTCTCTACCGACTCTGAGTAGCCTTTATGTGTTATTAGATGGCATGAACCTATTCTGTCGTCCCTTGCTTAAGATCAAGCCCTTGAAGATTTCTCTCACCAGTTTCACCCCAACATGTAGGAATTCTACATCGCTTTCTATACAAAGCTTCATAGGGTGCCATCTGAATACTCGATTGGAAGCTGTTGTTATAGGAGAACACAACTAATGGTAGGTGTTGATCCCATCCACCTTTAATTTCCATTGAGAATAATCTCATCATTTCTTCGACTGTCTAAATAGTCCTTTCAGATTGGCCATCAGTTTGAGGATGATAGGCTGCACTAAAATTCAATTCAGTATTCAGAGCATGTTGAATACTTCTCCAGAATTTTGATGTGAATCTTGGATCACGATCAGACACGCTGGATAGTGGTACCCCATGCATCCTTACCACTTCCTTTACATATATCTTGGCAAGTTTATCCAGAGAGAAATATTCCCGAATAGAGATAAAATGGGTGGTCTTGGTGAGACAGTCCACAATAATCCATATCGCATTGTTTCCTTTTGATGTTTTCGGGAGACCAGTTACAAAGTCCATAGTGATATTATCCCACTTCCATACTGGTATGGGTAGAGTTTATAATACCCCTTTAGGAAATATTCATTCTTCCTTTACTTTTTGACACACTAGGCACCTTTTTGTGTAATCAGATATATCCATCTTCATGTTACCCCAACAATAATGACCACGAAGGTCTCTATACATTTTAGTGCTTCCCTAATGTATAGAGAAAGTAGAGCTATGAGCATCATCCATCAGTTCTTTCATTATATCCGGAATAGAAGGAACACATAGTCTTGTGCGAAATTTTAGTACAACTTCTTGATCAATATTGAAATCAGGAAACATCACATCCTTTACAGCCTCAAACGTCTCCTGTAGCAAAGGATCTTCTTTTTGAGCCTTCTTGATCTTCTCTAGTAATGAAGGTTGAGAACTCATTTCGGATAAGGTTGATGATGTCCCTTCCCTTACAATTCCCATGTCCAGTTTTACTAGATCTTTAATCAAGGGACATCCAAGGATCCCCATTGTTCCTAGAACAACAGGGTCTTTCCTGCTTAATGCAATCACGAATTTGTTTTCTCTTCCAGGGTAAAAATGAATTAAACAATCATAGTCATTAATAAGATCCATCCATCTCCTTTGTCTCATGTGCAGTTCTTTCTACGTGAAAATATACTTTAATCATTGGTGTTTAGTGTATATATCACATTTCTCCCCATAAAGATTGTACCTCCATATCTTTAGATAAAAAACAACTACCGCTTTCTCTAGGTCATCCGTATGATAATTCTGGTCACGAATCTTCAATTGACGAGATACATAAGCAATTACCTTGTCCGTTTTCATGACGACGAATGCAAGCCTTTTCAGAGATGCATCGCTGAAAATAACGAATCCATCTATGATAGAGGGTAGTGCTAACACTGGTGTAGTAACCAATCTCTTCTTCAGCTCTTGGAAACATTCCTCACATTTCTTTGTCCAGATGAACTTAACCCCTTTTTGAGTCAACTTGGAGAGTGGATTAGAAAGCCGTAAAAAGTTTTTCACAAACCTCCGATAATATCATTATAATCCAAGGAAACTATGAATATCAGTTACTATTGTGGGTTGAGGCCACTCCTACACAACCATTGTCATTGCAGTGTCAACCGAGATTCTATTATTGGATATGATGGGCCCCAAGAAATCCACTTTTGTAACCAAAACTCACACTTGATGAACTTTCTAAAGAGCCTCTCCTTTTGGAGAGTTTTCAAAATAACCCTCATATGATCTTCATGCTCCTCAAAAAAAATTTAATATATCAAAATATCATCAATAAAAACTACCACAAAGTTGTCAAGGTAATCCTTAAAGACTCTATTCATCAAATCCATGAAAATAGTAGGATCATTAGTCAAGCCGAAGGTCATAATAGTAAACTCATTGTGACCATATCTTAATCAGAAGGCAGTCTTTGGAATATATACCTTCTTCACCCTCAGTTGATGATAACCAGATCGATGGTCAATCTTGGAGAAGAATTGAGCCCCATGACATTGGTCAAATAATTCATCAATTCTTGGAAGAGGGTATATGTTCTTCACTGTGATCTTGTTAAGTTCTCTATAATCAATGCATAGTCGCATTGATCCATCCTTCTTCTTCACAAAGAGAAGTGGTCCCCCCTAAAGAGACACACTAGGTCGGATAAACCCCTTATCCAACAATTCTTGGAGTTGATTCTTTAACTCTTTTAGCTCCACATTTGCCATTCTGTACAGGGTATTTGATATCGGTTGAGATCCAGGTATGAGTTAAATGGAGAACTCTACCTCTCTTTCTGGAGGAGGTCCAGGTAACTCCTTTAGAAATACATCCATGTATTCCTGAACAATCAGAACATCTTCTATTTGTATACTCCCTTTTCCTTCTTATTAATCACTGATTAACTCCATAAAGAAAGCTATAGGAGGTGCTTCTTGATAGGGATCTGTTTTGGATATCTCTCCTATGAATATAATTGTAGGTCGTTCATTCAAGACTACTGATATTTCCTTACTTCTGCATTTGATCTTAGCATAATACTTTGAGATCCAGTCCGTCCCTAGTATAACGTCGAATTCCAACATGGGAATGACTACTAGATTTTCGATAAGATTGTGCTCACTGAAGTCAACAATAGAGTATATAAACACCATTAATGCATGGATAATCCTACTTGGAGTCATGACTAACTATTATAAATCATGCATTTCAGGGATTGATTATATATTCTTTGGAAACATGGAGGAAATAAAGGAATGTGTAGAACCAGAATCAAACAATGTACTTTCTAGTTACTGAGAGAACAACAAGAGTACTTTCTACCACGTCGTTTGAAACATCAACTTCAGTTTTTGTGATAGAAAAAGCACAACCTTGATCCCTTGGCCCTTGCTGAGGTTGATGGTGATTCCCCTCCACTTCCCTCAGATTTGGACAGTGATTAGAAAAGTTCCCAAGCTGTCCACACTTGAGGCATTTAAATTCGGGTAGGGCCGAAACCATCTTTCCTCTGTCATTAGTGTTGGGAATTTGAGGCTTCACCTCACTATGAAAATTCCGAGCAATATGCCCTTCTCTTCCACACTTTTAGCACTTGCCACTTCCGATCAAGCAGTGCCCCGATTGCTTCTTCCAACATTTATTACATGTGGAACATTCCATTTTCTCTCCACCTCTATCCTGATCAAAGCTTCTTCCCAGGATTGGTTCTAGAGCTCTCTTCTTCTCAAGAGATTTGTGAGACCGCTGTGTCTCACCAAACATCAGTTCTACTTTCATTTCACTCTTCACAATCTCTTCATAGCTATCGTTTTCCTAGTTGGCTAGATTCTTCCACAGATGAGGTCTCAGTCCACTGAAAAATCTATCAACCATCCCACTTGGATCCATGACAAAGCTAGAGGTATATCATGAAAGTCAGGTTAAGTTCATCTCATAGCATTCGACAGATTCGTTCTCCTTCTGCTTTAGATCGAGAAACTATTTCTCCATTCTCATTCTCATGGAACGAGGGAAATACTTATTGAATAATATTCCCCTGAACTCTTCCCACTCTATAGCTTATATCTCTCCTCGTGGCATCGTGTTTTTGATCAGTGACAAATATTGATCAACATATCCCTCTAGTTGGTAAATAGCAAGGGTGACTTTTTCATGTTGCAAACAATGATGTATAGAAAAGATCTTTTCAATGGATATTATCCATTGTTCCGCAACCAATGGGTCAGTCGATCCACTAAATTTTGTGGTAGCTGACGCATGAAGGACTCAACATAATGATGTTCCCTTCGTGGTGAGATCAGACTCTCAGCTTGATTCATGTTATTACTCATATCTTGAGTCAGTTGGTTCATTATTTGAATGAATGTTTCCATTCCGGCTTCCATCGGAGGGCCGTCAGCACATGGTGCATTGTGGTCACTATTTGCATAGTTCCTCCTATTGCCCGCCATTTTCTAATATAATAAAACCTTATTGAGAAACTAATTTCATTTATGAGTCTTTTAACTAATACTTAAGGCTTGTACAATTACATTTCTCTATAATTCCTTCATAATGATTCATAAAAAGCTTGTGATTAACCAAACATATCCCCCAGGAGTGTCGTAACCAAGAGTGCCGCAAGGCCCATTTTCGTGCACAAGTTCTTGTTCGAGTATAGATCAAAGTGGTGTTTTCGGGTTTTACCCCTATGTACTTCTGTGCCAGAGCCGCCTCTACCTGCTCATATCCAGAGAGGGATATATTTCTTTGATAAACCACTTACTCAAAAATTACCAAAATACTAGGAAGTTTCCATATATTTACACTTTTCTATAGGGTTCGTCCTAAAGTTTTTATATCCTAATTTCCACAAATAACTAAACCATCCTTTGAAACCAACTGTGGAATCCCACCTTTTTATAACATAAACATTCATTACATTACACAAAACTGAGGATATTTAAGGTTTAGTGTCTTGGAAACCAGGAACATAATACAGGAAAACAACATAAAAAATCATTTTAAACAATTGAAAGGCTTATCCTTAAGTTCATTCTAGGTTCATTACTGCATTTCATAACCTGGAGACAGACATCAAAAGAAAGGGTGACCAGAAGGCCCAGTAAGGGAAACAAGAGAGACACTTTACATGTGAACTTGAGATACTTCAATAAGGTCATGAAAAGAATATAATGGCATGAGAAAGAAATAATGAGGCATAACATAATAAAAATAACGTTTTTCATAACATCAAGATGTGTCTACAAAATTTAACAAACAAAATCATTTCTGTTTCACCAAGGTCCATCCCCAAGGTTTCAATAAAAATTACCAAGGTTATTAATCAATGTATCAGTCAAAATGGTCATCTTTTGAGATAAAGTCTTTACCCAATGAATTGGAGCGCTATCAGGGTGTACCCTTAAATTCTCCTTTATTATCATGTGAGACACATATATAATCATAAATATATTCATAAAAAACCAATATATAATAAAAGAAATGGTTTTCATTTCATAATCATAGAGTTTTAAAAACTGCTTTAAAGACATGATCTTTGTGTCACTTCAAACCCCATAGAAAAAAGGGGGTTCTCATGTAGTTAAATCCCAGAATTTAAAATAGAACATTTTGGTATATATATGAATACCCCTATATAAGATATATCTTTGAGTATTCACTTAATAAAATAAAATAACTTTATAAAAAGGGAGAGACATTTTGAGACGGAAATTCTGCAGCAAAACGACTATGTTTCGGGGTTTTAGAAAACATTGAAAAAAAGAGAGGACATGGGTCAAACATTCATAAATGACCCATAAAATAGTAGAGGGGCAGAATATGATGGATATATGAACATGTTAATGAAATTTGAGGGAAATTCCATTTGAAATGAAAAACATGAAAGGAAGAAAAAAATTAGATTTCTCTTATGAAATTTCATCAGCCTAACAGAATCACTTAAACTTCAACAAAAATTGAATTGACGAGATCAAATAGGTTCTCTCATTATATAAACATAAAAATTCAGTGTGATAGATATATATATATATATAAAACCCTAACATAATAAAAAGGAACTTTAAAGACTTGACATGAATGTAGAACTTTTAAAAAAAGAAAGGTGAAAGAATCCCTTAAAAATTCGGCAGCCTAACGACACCACTTAACCATTCTTAAAATGAATTGATGAGAGAAAGAGGGGGTCTCTCATCATATCAACATGAAAATGTAAGTAAGAGGAATATATAATAACATCCTACAATATAAGATAATGGATCATAAAAGAAATTACATAAAAGAGATTACTTGAAAAGAAAGAGAAATGTAGGATCCCTTACCTTAAATGTAACTATTAAAACTAAACAGGATGGGACCTGGAGGGCTTGGGGGCACCTTGGGAGGGCTCCTTGGGAGGTAATAAGACCCTAGATTCATTGGGGGAGAGTTGGGAGTGAAAACAAAAGGAGGCAAGGGTGGGTATTTATAAGGAAAGTGAGGGGACAAGGCATTAATGGCCAAGGGACACCTCACAAGTGGTTTTCTCAAAACCATGGGCTCTCCCAAGGTATTTCCCAGGGAGTTAGGCTACATGGGGCCCCCAATACAATAATTAATAACCTTTGGTCGGAAAAACCTTAAAATGACTCATGAAATCATCATGACACAATTATGATGTCATTAAACATACCAAAACCCTAAAACTGCATTTTTACTTTTCACTGAAAATTTATCACTCTGAAAAAACAAAAAATTTCACCTTAACCAAATATCGATGCTCTAATTACATATATGAACTCTATTTTATAAAAATAATTTCCTAAATATTTTTAATTTAATTTTTAAATAAATACACTATTCACTGAAAATTCATTTTTTCAGAAAAAATCCCCTAAAATTACCATAACATAATATCGATGCTCTCAATTCAAAAATGAATTCTTTTTTATAAAAAATTTTTTTAAAATATTTTTAAATAACTTTTTAATTAAAAAAACACTATTCACCTGAACAAACTAATACTTGAATAATATTATATGAAATCGTTATTTACCCATTTTATTAAATCACATTACTTCATCTAGGTGTCTAAATTATATTAAAACTTTCTTTAAATGAGATTACTAATCAATTTGGTCACTTTACTAATCCAAAGCGTAAAATCACTATTCATAATTTAATATTCATCAAAAATTAAGTAAATCTTATTAGACTCCAAATTCCTTACTGAAAACTGTTTAGAAGACCATTTTTTTGAAAATCATTACACATCATTAATTATTTAAGGTTTACATAAATATTTTAAAATATCCTTTTTTTCAAAATTCATCAATAAAATATATCCTAAAATTATCCAGACATTGAAATTTCACAAACTTCACTAAAGAAGAAATATCAATTTATTCATCCCAAAGGATTACACAAAGAAGCTATGGTCTTGTCACATATCCCCTTATAAGACTAGAATATGGCCTAACTGTAAGGTGTGCTATGGTGAGAGAATCTGAGGGAGGCTGAGATAACATTTCCCTAGTAGTAATCTCTTCTTACTTGAACTTGTCCCGTAGGCGTTTCCATTCAACCTTGACAGGCTGGAGTTTGGCTTGGGCTTGGTCCAACGTGAAGCCCAATGATTCCACCTCCTTCCCAAGCTCTAATAAGTGGGCTTAATAAGGTTCAAGTCTACCAGATTAAGCCATTGACTCCTCTTTCTGCATTAACCATTAACATCTCTATTAAATCATTAAGGGCATGTTAATATAATATTCAAAATGTTTGGGTCGTTACATTGTAATAAAATAAAAAACTATCATAATTTATTTATGATCATTGGTTTAGTTAATTTCATAGCCAATATTTCAAATAGTAAAAATGAGAGAGGTTTTTGACCCGAAAAAAAATCTTAGGATGTTTCATGAATGAGATAAATTGTATCATCTTCCCTGAAATGTGATAAATGTCTTCATTAGTGTGTATGGTGGACTACCAACTAGCTAACTGAGGACATTTTATTTTATATTACCTCTTAAAATGATGTTTATAGTGATATATTTAATGTTAATATTAGATATTAGTGATTTTATAATTCGCCGGTAATCATAATACCACATGTGAAGTTGTTTACCTCTATTCTGTGAGAATATGATAACGTCATTCATTTGTACAGTATACTACCACCACAATGAAATATGTAACTCATTCATACTTTACATGGAAGTTACTAAGTATGTTTTTTGTTTCAATATTTTATATATATGACATAATAATATTTCTAGAATTTGAATATAGTATTTTACATTCTATTTTTATTTCTGTTGGTCTAAATTTGACATCCTTAACGCGTACGTATGACCTACTATCTCCATAAACAATGTATTACATGTTTTATCTCAAGCTTTTATGGATCAATATAAAAAATATATATATATATATATATTTAATAAATATATAATATATTTATATTTTTGAAAAAAATCATTAAATTATTAAACTATTGTCAATATTAGTAGACTGAAAATAAAAAATCAATACATATTTAATAAAGAAAGAGGTTATTACATGAAACATGGAATTAACATGAAATTGTTAATAAATGGGTAATAAAATGTCATAAGTTAATTGTATATGGTAAAATATATATAATTATGTTCATATAATATAGATAAAATAAACATATACTTATTATATAACAGGTTGAAACACATATGATAGATGTTGAGACTTAATGTTACATATTTTTCACTAAATTTTACTTTATTGAGTCATATGTTAATATATGAACCTATCTTACTTTACAAGGTTTATATAAAACCCATTTCACATGTAATACCTTGAATTAATTTTTACTCAGGATATTCTCTATTTCATTTGATTATTTTTCACAATGATTCCTTAGTATAAATGGATGAAATGTGGTAAATATATTATGTTACACACTCATCGATTATCTATATTGTTTATGATTATGATATCAATGATAAATTTTTTTGACCCATATATTAAGAAACACAATAATTGTATTCTCATTTGGTTATTCCCAATATTAATAGTACTCTTTTCCACTAGTTGGTTCTTAAAATAACAGAAACATTTTCGTAATAAAATCACAATTTATTTTACTCTTCTACTAGAAAACCTTCTTCTAAAATATAGTTCTTTATATCCATTTAAAAAAAATATTTTTTCAACACATCAATTTATTTTAATGATTACTTTAACCAATTATTTATTTTTTTAAATTTTATTTTAAATAACCATCAGGTTTTTTATAAAAAAAATTGATTTCCTTTTATGAAATATGTGAAATGAATCCTTGGTTTTACTAATATTGTATAAAATAATCATCCCATCCCCATAAAAAAAATTTCATTAAAACATACATTAATATTTATCAAGACTATTTTCTAATAAAAATATTTACATAATTATTAATGTTTTATATAGATTTATTCTTCATGGAGGAACAAATATTTCCATTTGGAAATGTTTCAAATTATATTTCAAAATAATTTTCATCTAAAATGATATCAGTTGAAGTTAAAATTGTTTTTTTATAATATTAACCAAGGATGCCATTATAATAGATTCTATGAATAGTTCATTATGAGATGGTTTTTATGAAACCCATTTCTCTTCCACATGTTATACAATGATAATGATATTATATAACCCTTATCTTTATCAATGGGTTATTCTATGATAAAAATGATTAAATGATTAGAAAACATATCAATTTTCCATTTTTTATGATATGAAAAAAAATTATGAACACCATTTCATTATTAGATAGTGATATGATGACTGTTTTATCATCATATCTAAAAAGATATGTTCTTGTTAGGAGATCTCTGAGACCTATAACTCCCTCAAATTCAATGGGTAAATATTTATATCTTCTACTATAAACATGAATTTAATGGGAGAGTTATCCCACTTTTGTTAGGGGGTTTTTACACTATAATGGTATTGGGATAAATCATTTACTATTTTTATGTTTTTGGGAGTGAACCCATTCATCTTTGATATCCTTGGTAGTGATCCCTGACTAATATGGAAATGATTTTCAATGATTATGTGTATTCCATAAATCCATTATAATGAAAATATAGTTCTCTCGTGGATCATTATCATTTATTATCTTATGATTTATGTCTTATAAACATCCAATAATTATGTTATGACTATTTATTATGATAATTGATATGTATGGTATGGGTTTCAAATGTTATTTTCATGTTCTCATACGCTGATATTCATGTTATTATTATATATCTCCTTTATTTTCCCTTTTGGAGAATATGAGCTCTCTCAATATTATGTATTCTTTAACAAGTTATTAATAAATTTATGTTGAATTATATGTCTAGAAAAGGATATAAATACGGAAACAATTCTACGAGAAGTCATAATTCACCTATGAATTATTTTTTTATTGTTTCTATGATTCCCAAGGCACTATACAACTATGAACCTCAGGCGTGTATTTGTGTAATGTAACAAATGATCCTTAAAAAATATGTAATATATACGTATGATAAATCCATATTTCTATTGGAAAATCATTATTAGGTTCATTTATAACCCTTTGTTTGTATTCCAGTGGAAATCATGGTTACACAACTAAATAATGGAATTTTTTTGCAAGGCTGACGTGTGATCTTGACATTTAGGGTGTGTCATGGAAAAATGGGATAGTGTGATGACTTCAGACTATTTGAGGTGATTTAAGAGTTTTTATTTTATCGTGGGGTGCCTTTCGATATTGTTTCGTGTTACATGACATCTTGGTACGTACACAATTGATTCAGATAAAGGTAATAATTTTTAATTTTATTGTATCATTCCATGATATTTGTTAATTGGTATGTATCTTCTTGTATTTATTCGGTTTATTAGTTATACTTATTTTAACTTTTATATGTGTATATTTGTTTCCCACCATAACACCTAATAAAAAAGAGAAATTATGTAACACGTAGCATACAATATTTTGTGCCAACGGTTCAATGGTGGCTTATCCCAGTTATTATTAATAGAAAATTGGGATACATGCATTGAAAGAGATTCCACAAACATAAATAAATGGTGGATATAGAAACAAGTCATGGTAATCCACTATATCAAACCACATATAAAAAAATATATCATGTGATCTAACTTAGATTCCATATTTTATAAGTCCATAAAACATTTAATATATAAACTAACTTATTGAAAACATTACCTCCAAAAATAGGGCACTCGGGTAGTCTATAAATTTTATGATTTGTGAAACATCGTGCTAGACCTTGTCAACAATATAGATTAGTAGGTATTGTAGATTTTAATTATCTATAGACACATAAATATCAATACACAACAATTTTACCAATGTTCCCTTGATGAAATTATAAGCGGAGCTGTGCATACATCTTTAGTAAATACAAAAAAAAAATAACTCAAAGTCACCTCCACCACCCCCATAGAGAAAAATCACTCTTCACACATCAATTTATCAAATATGCATCATATCCATCCATGAAAGAAAATTGATATGGATTAATAAAATCTCCACACAAACACTATTCAAATTCAATTTAAATATTCCAAATATATTTTTTAAAAATATTCTTTGGTGAAAAATAAATATTTTATAATTCAATATTTATTTTTAGAACATGAAATAAAAAAATAAAATTTGAAAAATAATCTAAATAAAAATTGAAATTCTCATATCTTTTATAAAATTTAATAAATCCTTGAAACCAGAACCCTTTATTAATAAAAGATTCAAATGGGGAGAAAACCATTCCCAATAAAACATTTTTCATAACATGAATAATTAAAAAAATCTAAGAAGCATATAAATAAAATTTATTTTAAAATTTTTTGAACCTATAAATATTATATTTAATGTAAAAATATAACTCAAAGTATTTTTGAAACTGGTTTATATTATCAATCTTAAATTTAACTAATCCAATATTAATTTTATAAACATTAAAAACATAAATAAATTCTATGTAATTGATGACTATAAAAGGATAACCTAATTAAATGATAATCCAAGAACACATTTTTTTATTATATAGGATATGTCCAAAAAATTTAAATAGAGGACCCAAGAAATACCTATTAACAGAAAAAATCATGAATATTATACCTGATTCCTATACATAACTTTAAAATCCCATATGGTTTGAATAAAGTAATATAATAGAGTTAGAATCAAATAACATTGGGTGTTGAACTAAGGAGATAAAATGATGTATTTACCACCTAAAATCTAATATAAATAGATAATTAGAGCATAGATTCATAGATTGAAAGAGCAGATTTTTCATTACCAAGAATTTCATAAAAATAATTATGAAAAATGAACATTATAACCCCGTTAAGTTTGAAGATATCATAATGGGTATTTCAAATAAAAAAAAATAGGTGATATGGTTGGTCCATACAGTTTGGAGAACTATGTTCCAACCATGTAAAATAATTCTACAAACATCTAACACTAATCACACGGTTACTGAAATGTTTCTTTATATTTGAAGAATCTGATGAATCTAATGACCCTAATGTAAGGTCCATATATATGATTCCCAATAGGAAGTACATTATTATATCTAAACCATGTGTTACCTATCAACCATAAACTATGCATATTCAAAACAAAATAGGAACTCCCTTATTAAAAAAACTTTTCATGGTTTATAAAAAACCATGTTCTTTAACCATGTGTTGTATGATTCCATTATAATGACCATACCGTGGTTTACATAAAACATTGATTAATCTAGTAAAAATAGTTTCCTAGTTGGAAAAAGTGTTTCAACTACAAAATTCATGATAGAACTAAAAAATTAATTATAATAGAATGACATAATTATATGAAAATAATAGTGTTACGAGGTGAATAAATTTCTTTAAAATGAAGTATTTTACCACAAGTGTGTTTCAATTTTGAGTGGATGTAAAATATAGGAAACATAGATCTATATCTCAAAAATTATGTTGGGCTAGAGGTGAACCAGTTTAGATGATTTCCAATTGATAGAACACTCAAATGTAATAAAACACATCTATAATACATTATAAATAAACAAATCCACAAACAAATATAAAAAATAATCACATTAATCACTGATGTGAACGTTATACAAGGATGGTAGTGACCTATTATAGTTCTTATGGCCATTTTAAATATAATAAATGGTGAGATAATTTATAATTCACTACTAAATAACTAATAATAATCATAATCAACTTATATAATTACATTATAAATAAAAAAATCATATACCATAAACTTCAACAATGAATAATTAATATCATTGAAAAGTACATAGCCCAAATAGAACAAAAATATCTCCAAAAACTATAAAAGTGTTTTTCCATAAATATCATATATATATATAGTAATGAAAATTCGTCAATTTTCTAACATGGGTCAATATCTAAGTGGAATGGAAAAAATGGAAACCCTAAGACCTAAAACCATGAATCCCAATAATGGATATCCAATGGAAGTGGAACCTGAAATACATAATTGAATACCACCATAAATAAAATAAATATTTAGTTAGGTAAGTACCAAGCCAAGTTCATCCGTGTTTTTAAATCAATTATCCAATAGTAAAAAATTCAAAAACATAGTGCCCTGTAAAAATTAAAAAATGAGGGTTTTCTTAGCCAAACAAGAGAGGCTAACTGAAACCCACATGTCAACACCTTAAAAATTAAAATCATAATAATTATTAATATAAAAATATATTTCATAAAATACATAAAAACCAATAATAAAACTACATTTATTCATTTTTTATGACACTCTAGTATATATAAATTCTAGAGATTTACCACCTAACTATATAAGTGGGAATCGCTTAGGTATTTCCCACATGAAGACATTGAATGTATGGGGACTACACACTATAAAAATACATGATTCTAAATTTTATATCTTCAATAAGAATATACTTCTTCAAAATTATCCATTATAAGATCTATTACCAACTCGCCATCACATCATGAAGAATCAACAGTAGAATTCAATAAAACTATTATTTATCTCAAAAAGGGTAGCCTTCCATAATATTATTCAATATAATAATACTTAATTAAAAAAATTATAGGGCTAACCATTAATCAAATGAGACCAAGGAAAAATCCCATGACATGTAATCACAATATAGGAAATGATCCATAGATTACTATAAAACTCATTATTTTCCCTCAATTGAGATAAATTAGTATTCACTCCTGAATCATTATGTGTTCCAATATACTTGAATACTCATTAAATTTTCTTCATCTATTTTATAGCCTCAAGATATCCTTGAACTCTATATATAGATGGCGTACAATGATTATGAAAGTCTTAGATGGGGTCCAAGCATAAATATGGTCTCAATTCATCCAATTGATTATGTATTTTGGTAGTTTCAATGAGATATAGAGCCATAGCTAAGTGATGATCGTTTCCATAACATTATATGTACTTTACAATTTTACTTAATGAAATATTGGGATCCATATTCTCAATATACAAGATTTAATCATTTAAAATTCTGCATCAAATATATATCAAACATTTCCATGACATCAAAAAATACAAAAACTCCAAAAAATTTACATTAGAAAAATCAATTAAAAAATTTTTATTTCAAAAAAACAACTTAAATTTTATATTTGAAATAATGTTTCCAAAACATAAAAAATTCCCTATAAGAAAAACATAAAAATAAGAAATAAATCTAATAAAGTCCATTATAGAATCATAACTTTTTTGAGACGATTCCCATACATCCTTTCAATGAACATGGATAAAAACCACATAATACTTTTTTTTACCCTAAATACATTTTACATTTAATTTCAAACTCAAACAAATTTTGAACAATTATTAATTTTTTAAACATCATATTAGTATTTAAAATATTTCAAAAATGAATTTCAAAAAAATTATAAAAAAAATACTGTTATCACATAAAAAATTAACTTTTTAACAATATCCTAACCAAAAAATCATATAATTGAACAAAAATAAAATTCAAATTATACTTTTTAAATATAATATGATGTTCATTTGAATATCTATAATATTCAAACAGAAATATCATATAATAAACATATTCAATTTTATTAAATCACAATAAAACTCATTTACATACCATCAATATAATGGATCACTCAGGTGGAATCATTTCGAAATGAAATGGAGGTAAACAATAATATATAATAGTTGAATTCATTGGATATTATATCATAAAACGTCCATGTGATATAATTTATAGTGGTTTAATCCCATTCTACCTAGGCTCTATGTGAGTTTATAGAATATGTGGCCTAATAGGGTATCCCTAGTTCATTCACCATATACACCAATGAAATCCCTATTGAACATCAAAATTAATAATAATCTCCATGGGGTATAGAATACCATAAAAACATATAAAATTACCTAAAAATCATAATAAATAGAAAATCATAACTCAAATTTGGAAAATCTATGGAAATTACATATTTGTTTGATGATCATTTTTCTAGGAACATTCCATGCACCTGTTAACTGAGTCCCAAAAAATTCGTTGTTTATTTTCTATATATAAACACAAAATATATAATTTTTTCTCTTTGATACCATTTTTTAACAAACCAACATGGTTCTTCCCTATACTATTCACATCATCTAGTATGTGTCGAGGTCCGATGTGCGTTGCCTATTTCCCTAGTCCATCTAAAAATCTAGTGTATCAACAAAGAGTTCACGAGAGAATTATTTGATCCCAGATATATAAATAGAGATATATAATTGGAGTGATGAACATAAAAAAATATTTATCTCGATAAACTGATTTATGAATTTCAAAAAACCTCCCAAATAAAAAAATATAAATAAAAATTGAAATTCAATAGGTTTATAAAAGAATCCCAAAATAATATAAAACTGAAACCAAACACCCATTCCTAATTTGACCATCAATCACTATCCATATATAATCCTGAATATCAAAATAATAAACTGCTCCCGCATTGGGGATATTTGAAACCAAGTAACTTTATAAAAATTATTGAAGATGTATAAGCCAAAGAGTATTTATAGTGTGTGATGGAAATATATCCTAGTTGAATAAGATCTCAAATTTTGGGATATTATATAAAAATTCAACTATATGCATTCTTATATTAAATTAAATACTAAATTACATTTTTTCTAAATAAATCCATAACTGGTAGAATCATTTCCTCATAATATGAGAAGATTTAATTTTTATTTTCATTGAATGAATTTTATTTCTGAAAAATAATGCATGGATTAAAAAATAGAGATTTTTAATTTAAAACATTCTTCATAATAGCAGATATATACGATTTAGAAAATGAACTCATTATTAGAAAAACACAACAAAAATATGTGACCCTATAACCCTGTAAAATGATGTAACAAATTAAAAAAATCTTTCATGGGTTATAAACACATCAAAATATAAGTAATATAAAATGCAGTCATGGGTGTTCCCAAAATAAAACATCTAAAAAAATAAATGGTGTCTCGATATATACAGTATGACCTTCATTGAGACAATCATAGATATTATAAAATGGGAAAAAATATTTAGTATATGTTGAGTTCTAACATAATCCATCCTACTAGTACAGACCCAGAATGTTTGGCGGGAAACCTTACAACCCCTTTCCCATTAAACTATTAGTGGATAATTGTATAATATAACAATCTAGTGGAATATAAAACAAAACATTCCCAATTGTTACCTGAGTTCACATGAATAAATAATAGATTTAAGTTAGAATAATTCAAAAATCTATATTACTAAACAATATTTAAATAATAACTCACCCTCACAACAAACTCCCAGGAAATAAATATCCAACTGTCATCCATAATTTGAGAACCACATACGTCAAGGACAATCCATGAAATGGAAATCAATTCATATGGGGAAATATTAGGTCCACACACATATATATTTTTTCAAAAGCATAATATGTTTCATAATATGCCTTATTAAAATTTTCATGAGATACCGTGTCCTTTTGTAATAAAATATAAAATAATGATTGAATATTATATAAAATAATACAACTAGAATCATACTTCTAAAAACATATGAATAAATATTAATTGTTAGAATCTCTAAAAATATTGTATCCATGCTATGTTAATTTTATCCCATGCCAATATGGGGGTAAAAGAAATTAAAATAATTCAGATTTCTTTAAATACTTCAAAATTATGGAAAATGAAATAATATAAATTATTAAAAATATAGAAAAAAATATAATACAATTTATTCTAGGTGACAAGTCATATCCAACCATTTTTGGTACTCATTGAAACTATAATTTACCAATATAAATATACTAATTATTAAATTTCATAATACCAAGAACATAATGACTCACCAAATAATGGATGATAAAAAATATATGCCACACTCAATTGAAATAATACATAATTTCTTATTGGTTGATAAAGAACACCAAAAAAAGAAAATTGAGTACTAATGAAATCTAGAGAAATAAAATACCCATTTGATTAACTCATTCAGAACCTAAAATCAAACAATTTTTGAACTAATAGTTCTTGGTAGTAAATGGAACTATGAGGAAGTAAGAGAAATAAAAATGAGAAATAGGTTGGTGGTCGAAGAAGGTTTCTTTTTTTATACCCCTTAAAAATCCATAGTGGAGGGATTATATTCAATAAAAGATGGAGGTTATTGTTCCCTCTAATGTAGAAAACACCTATCAAATGGAGGAGGAAGAGAAAAATATGGATAAATGATTTTATCTAAAATAATAAAAAAAAGGAAATTCATATTTTATTATAACAAGGTAAGATGTATGGTAATGTCATATAATTTCGAAATTTATGACCCAATCATGTAAAATTTTATTTTGTAGTCATATAAATCTCCTCGTGGTTTCATTAACATACTTTTATGCTGTGATAAATGCATGCACCTAAAACCCCATATTTAAGGGTCATAAACATTTTTTACACAAGGGACATTCATGATTCCCTATAAATAGATATCTACTTGTTGAATCATAGTAATTAAAATTTTATAAAACTAAAATATACGCTAATCAAAATGTTCATTTAACATTTTATTCTAAACCCTGCACTCTATCCTTGAACCATTTGAACATTATATATTGATCATCCCATGATTTAGATAAACCATGAGGTGGCGTAGTAGAATTCATGTACTAGAAGTAATATTTCTATAAAAATAAAAATTCATAAACTCTGAAAAAATTTATATGATGTAAATTTTTTGTTAAATATATCATTTAATAGTAAACTAGGTTATTGCCGAATGAATTTCTGAAAAACCTATTACATATCATCATGTATTAAAAAAAGACTCCTTGTTTAAAATAATAATGAATATAAATATAGATACAAATTAAATATTATATTTTTTCAATTACTAATACTCTATTAGTACTAAATAATTTGTATAAGATAGTTACTAAAAAAGAAATTTTGGATGCCTTATGGGATGATGTTGTTTTGATCAGTAATTCATTAAAATTGGGAAACACGATTATGTTGTGACTCATGCTGAGTATTATGTTTGAAAATATATAATGGTATTCCCCATTCCATTATAAAAATATAGGATGATACAAGATGATGATTTTGATTCGATATTTTTATAAATTTAGATAGGTTATCAATGTTTGATTATTTTGCAATGATGAAATAAATATATTTGATAATTATTATTTTTGTTTATGTATTATGATGAAATAACTATGTAAAAATTAGTTATCTAATAAAATTACCTAAATATGACTTTTTTTAAAAAAATTTGTGAGTAGGGGGATATAACCATATGAAATGTAATTTCAAAAAACATATAGAGGATCTTATAGTGAAATAATCTAGGAGGATATTCTTAAAGGTAATGTGAAATTGAGTTTTCCACATTTAATTATCATATAATATATAGGTTTTCCCTACTAAGATGGTATATGGTGGTGTAAACTATAGGGAACTAATACTAAGACATATCAAGAAACTATGACAGATGATAAAGTTAAAACATAGAGTTAAAATGGATATTAAATGTTGATGTTAGACAACTAGTATAAATTCATGATAATTTATAGTATTCAGTGATTTGGTATTGATGATTATATCATTTGAATACATCCATAAATGAATTGATGATAACTAATATACTATCAAAACTACATATACAAGAAGATATTTCTTGATGCAAGTAGAATATTTTGATTCGGATTGTTGTAATGTTCAATAGGAACATAATAAATGATAGTGATGAATACAAGATTAAATGTGATATAAGTCATTTTTTTGTGGGTAACATTTTAAGACTATTATAATATAGTATAAACATTATCTATTTGATATGAGAAAACCCATTATCTTTGTGGTAATGATATAGAATATTCCATATGGATTTCTATGTATTAAAATCTTTCAATGTAGGTGTTAGGTCATTGATGGTACTTTCTAAAAAAATTATAACCACTTATTTAAACAAGCCCAATACAAATAAATATCACACATACATATAATAATAAAGTAGATGTGCTCACCATGAGTTCAAATAGAGAAACAATTATATTTATCCAATATTATTTTCGATTCTTTTATTTGTGGGTAATAATGAGATAAATAGTTTTTTTAATAAAATCATATGTCGTAATTGATATTAAATTTATGAAAAAAATGGTGTACACGAATTTACTAATCAAACAACACCATTATTGGAGATGTAAATCATTTTTATAGAACCTTATGTTCCACTTAAAACCAATATCTCTGTTGATGAAGGTCATTTCTCTGATAATATAGATTAATTTTATGCCAATAATCAGACAACATCCTCCTCATAGAATCCTCTACCTCTAGATTAACACTTTATATGATCAATCATAGCATCCTATAGAATATATAAACCTAAGACCATAAAAATATTCATTCCATTAGATATTTTTATATGAAAAATAATATCTCAAATCAAACATGGTAATTCATTTTAATTTACCAATAACATCTCATTATTACAAACTACTATTAAAATAAGTATGATTCCGGTCATACATTGAGGAATATACCCCACAAATAGAATTATATTGATTTTATATTTTCTATAATATTATGCTCCTAGCATTGGAAGATAGAGGCTCATTATATATCCTGAACAACATCCCCTTACTAAGCTATATGTAAACATTAAATAATAACATTACTTTACCATACCAACGTACTCCGTAGGGGTCCATTACTATAGACAGTTTTTATCTCTCAACAAATACTAAAAATGCTAATATTAAATTTAAAATCCCCATTGTAACCATTTTTTTCAATTTCAATGAAATATTATACAACTAAATAAAACCTCCAATATATCATGATATATGAATCATAGATAAAAATTTCATAGCACCACCATATACCTTGTTTTACAAGGCCAAATCTGACAAAATAATATCTTATGATAAAAAAATATCACATAACATGTCCAAATAATTATTAAACTTCTACATCAAAAATAACTATAACCTCAATATTGTAAAACCTACAAAACACTATAAATATATAGAGTGTAATGGGAAGTATTCTTCTATTTATATCCTTAATATCTTGAATGATGGGGATAAACCAATAACATAAAAAGTGTAAGTATATATGTTCTGTTACATGACTCAGTAGGCTATGTATAAAAAAAATGAATATAAAAGATACCCCAATCCTAACATAAATTTTAATTCCCGTTCACTAATCCCAATATAATTGTTGTTTCAACAATACCAATAGAGGTTATTTTGGAAATCACAAAACATCCCACTGCATATTAATAAGACAACACCACTACCTCAATACATGATTATTTTTCATGTTTAATATTTTATCATAAATTATAGTTTAATTATATAATGGAAAAAATATATTCACACCTTCATTTATTTTAATCAACTTTTATCATTTACACAAACCACTATGTAATGTGACTATTGAATTCACATATATTCATTACAAAAAGTTACAAATTCATTTAATTTACTAGTTTTTTTGGTAAAACAATTTATTCACATTTCAATTTTTTAAATTAATTTTTAAATTTCATAACTCTAATATATTAATAAAACTAACACTCTCTATCATAATCATCATATTTTGTC
The DNA here is from genome assembly GCA_963277665.1 of Viscum album. Classification (NCBI taxonomy): domain Eukaryota; kingdom Viridiplantae; phylum Streptophyta; class Magnoliopsida; order Santalales; family Viscaceae; genus Viscum; species Viscum album. The sequence continues at coordinate 2,072,579,368 of OY728140.1, forward strand.
TATAAAAATAAACATTAAAAATTGCATGAAAATACACTTACACCTTGATGTGGGAACCAAAAAAATTTATAAATAATGAACTAAAATATCCAAAATCTAACATATAAAATATTAAATTTTCCTCAATACACCAATACATGAAATTAAAGTGCATCCAATAATATTTATAATTTTTTTCTGGTGATATAAAAATAAATTATTTTGATTTTTGATTAAGTTATCCATCGATGATCTGTATCCAAATTATTTTAATGTCACGACCCAACCCAACGAGGCTCGAGCCGCGACTCCCCAAGCCCGCCTCCAATAGGCCAGGGGATGGCGACCAGCGCCGAGTAGGCTATCACACACATGGGAGGCATTAGCCTAAGGTACTCGTACACACGCACCCACAAACACCTCCATGCAATAGTGTAGAGATATAGAAACTGGAAAGTAAGTGCATGCATACACTATCCCACAACCAGAGGGAAACAACAAAAGTACAAGGGCAAAACAAGGACCACCAAAAGAAAACTACAAAGCACGTCCAACATTTTCTGCAGAAGGGGAATGCTGCCACAACCACCTGCCGGAAAGCTCCCTTGGCACAGCTCCGGTAAACACCCCGGTCAACCCGCTCAGTAAGCTCAGCCTGCTCCTGGTCCTCCTGGGACTCCGTCAAAAGGCATGTGGTCTGCACAAGACACAAACATGTGCAGGAAAAGCCCGTGCAGGGGTGAGTATAAACATACTCAGTAGGCACCCCAAAAACCCAAAACCCACTGGAGCAACTGAAAGACAACAGTCCACTCAACCCAGCCAGAGGGAACCTAGAAGAGAGAGAAACTCCATCTCGTGACCATCCTCGGCTAAACACAACAACTCAGATCAGCTCAGCTCAGGTGTATGCCCATACATACACCTTGAACAATCCAGATATACACAGCTCACGCCACAAAGCCACAAGAGGTACCGAACTCATCACCCGCAACTGTCCACAACCAGGAGAGTACACCAAGAACAGTGTCATACCAGATGACACTCATCCGAGAGATACACTCCATCGGGATACTCGCAAACATCTCAGACGCTCACCCGTGAGACCACGCTCGTCGGATAGCATCACTGAGGAAACATCGCTGAAACACCATAACCACCAAACTTCTCGGATATGGGATCGCCGCTAGGGTCCGCTAGGGGATTCCAAGACCCACTCCGGTATACGTATCTCACTGATAGGGGGTCACTCCCAGGGTCCGCTGGGGGATACGATGACCCGATCTGGTATACGTAGTTTTCACAGATAGGGGATCACACCCAGGATCCGCTGGGGGCTGCCACAGCCCGATCTGGCACTCGACAGAAGCTCCACACTCAGATAGAGGGTCATCGTCCATATAAAGATGGTCACGACGATACTGGAACCCTATCTGGTATAACTTGCGATGTAGGGGATCGAACCGACGATGCCGCAACCCTACCGAAACCACGCGCTGAGTAGGGGATCATATAACCAACGATACCGCAACCCTACCATAAACATCATGTTGAGTAGGGGATCGTAAGCCCGACGATGCCACAACCCTACTGTGCACGACCCACTGCGTAGGGGATCATATGTCCGATGATGCCACAAACCCTACGGGGTTAACCTGCTAGATAGGGGATCACCGCCCGTAAATAACCGGTCACAGTGATACCAAGAACCTGATCTAGGTAATGATGCTAGAGGATCCACTCCAGGCCCACCGGAGGGATACCAAAACTCTAACAGTTTAAACATCCCATCGAGAGGATCACAAACCCATACGAAGGTTGTGATGTCACACGAACCCTCGTGGGAACGAACCAAGGGATAACCCTCAAACATTGCTGGTCCAAACGTCGCTAACCCAAGCGACCCACCACAACGCCACACTGCGCACCTCCTAGGCCAAAACCAATGCCACCATCGCGTTCCATGCGGAAAAACACGCAGGATAGGCTGTTTACTTGCCCGAAACAGAGCACCGGTGAAAAGGCACTATTCACCGTAGCTAGCTCGTGCGGGGCCCACACAACGATCCTGAAACCCATCGAGCGGATCACACCACGACGATCCCCTCGAAAAAACAAGCGGAATCGACTACTCGCTCGCCCAAAACACACACCCGGTGAAAAAGGTACTATTCACCGAATGCCGTATCGGGTGGGGCCCACGCCTGGATTCCGAAACTCATCAAACGGATCGCACTATTGCGATCCTCTCAGAAAAACACACAGGATCGACTATTCATCCGCCAAAATCAGACTCCTGGTGCAAAAGCTGCGTTTCTCCGCAAACGCCAAAACCCGGCCTCGTGGGGCCCACACCCCGTTCGCAGTCCCAACACCCAAAAACCATCTTAAAATGTTTTTCGTACCATCAGGGTCTCAACGCCACTGACGGCACATCAATCAGACGCTCCGGATAGAAGTTACAACAACACATAGTCGTAACATAATAAAATAATATTATTTTATACGACGTTTCTAAATCTCGGGCCACGATCCCGAACCCTTAAACCCTCAAAGTGAGTTCAAAAGGTCCGTCTCGACGCAAGGAGCGCGTCGCCGCAAACGGCTCGCAAATCGGAGTTACGGTTTGCGAGTTACGGGGGTTTAAAGAACCCCTGAAACAATCTGGTCGGACCACCGCAGAGTCGCCGGAAACCACCGCGTCGCCGCCGGACTCCGCCTCGCCGGAGCCGGAAACCACCGAGCCGCCGCCGCGCCGCCGCGGAACTCGCCGGAAGCCGCCATGGCTACCGCGGGTCTCGCTGGAAAACTGGTTTTTTCGCCGGAAAACTTCCGGGAGCCATCGGGAGCACCCCGGTGCTCCAAATTCGGATCCAAAAAAAGTTTTGGAAAGCTCGGGACCCGAACTGTACAACCCATATGAAAATTTGAAGAAAAACAACACAAAAACGGGATCCTGGATTGTAAAACTCAAACCGCCTACCTCGCGGGCGAAACGCCGACGTTCTGCCTCAGATCCGCGCTCCCGAGCTTCCGTTGTGCGCTCCGGGAACCTCCGCCGTCGAATTCTGAGCTCGTGGGCGCTCCGTTTGCTCGATTCGGCGGTGTGGCGGCGAAGAACGGCGAAGAACGACGATGAACGATAACGGGGGGGGGGGGGGGGGGGGGGGGGGGCGCTGATATTTATATCAGCCGCCCGCCGGTGCCAAACCAGCCTCAGACCCGACGCCCGATGCGAACAAAAGTAAGGTCACCCCTAAGGTAAACGCACTGTTCTGAACGCAACGGCGGTCTCAGATTTTCCATCCGAGACTCTGTTCAGAAGTTATTTGAGCCGACGCTCGCCCACTAACTTGCTACTTATTTACGGAAACGCCCCTGGTGGCGTTTCTCACCGCAGGCCCGCACCCGCAAAGTTTACACCCCGCCTAGGGTAAACGGCACGTTCTGGACGCAACCGTGCCCTTAGATTTCTGTTCTGAGCTACCGTTTAGGAGATATCACACCCCCTCCACGTGCATAGTATAAAAAACTTAATATTTTTATAAAATTAATTTCGGGCACACCGGGCCTCGGAATCGTACGCCGTCTTCGCGCCTAGCTCTGGAATTATTCGTAGAAATATTCCAAAGTCTGACAGGACCAAAAACCCGAGTCGCTACATCCTCCCTCTCTTAGAACTTTTCGTCCATAAAAAACCCTAAGCACAAGGAAAGCGACTGGACTCTCAACTTGTTCTCACACACCAGTGAGCTCACCAACCAACTCCCACACAGGGTCTTACCAACACCCTAAACAAAACTCGAGAAAGCAAAAAATGGAAAGAGTACCGCTAAACAGTGTCTGACAAACTACTGAGTAAGTAGAAAAGACACAAGGCATACCTCTATCCATCCGTGATGCCTCTGGGTCGACTGCCTCCAGGGCATGCAACAGTCCTCGCCCTCGACCACGAGCTCCCTGAGCTTGGTGTGGACCACCTGGGGGTGGGGGTGGTGGAAACTGGTACCGCCTACCACCGCCTCCTACTGCACCAGCTCCGACGCCACGTCCGCCGCCCTGCGGACCTCCTTGCTCGAGACGCTGCCTCTGCCAAAGCGGTCCATCGACCGACTCCCTCTCAACAGCACGTCGGGTCGTACAATCTCTAGCAAGATTTCACCGACCATCGCAAGCGTAACACCGCCTCTCCTGCGGCTGACCAAAACTGGCCTGCGTGCCCTGTGATCTCTGAGGCTTAGATCCTCCATCCTAGGGTCACCTCCTGAAACATCGACCACGTCCAGAACCCTGAGTCTGACGTCGGCTACCAGATGCCGATCCGACCGTCGAAGTCTCAGCTCTCGAGTGCCCAACACTAACAGGGGGAAACTGCTTAGCCAGAAAACTCTCCACCACCAGCGCTCGCTCCAGCACCCCAGCGTAGGTGGGCAGACACAAGGAAACCACACCTGCTCGGATGTCCCTGTGTAAGCCCTGCTCGAGGGTCCGAGCCCAAAAGAATGGGTCTTGAACCATATCCAGGGAGTATGGAGACAGCTCTGTAAACATCGCTGAGTACTCCGACACAGTCATGCTCTCCTGTCGAAGCTACAGAAGCTCCTGGATCCGCACTGACCTCAGCGTCACCGGATAGAACTCCTCCCCTGAAGAGACGCTCAAACTCTGCCCACGTGAGCGTCTCCTCGTCATGGGACTGCGTCACCAAACTCCACCATCGCCCGGCAGAACCATGCAGAAGGCTCGCCGCTAGGACCACCATCTGATCCGGAGGTGTCCTCACTAGGCGGAAAACTCGGGTGACTGCCTCAAACCATTCATCACCTTCCTGGGGGTCTGGATCTCCCCAAAACCTCAGAGGTCGCTGCCTCTGGAACTCGTGCAACACACTCAGCCTACGTGCAACCTCGTCCTGCACCGCCGGCACAGCCAGCTGCTCGACAGGTGGTGGCTCAACTGGCAGACCACCTAGAGGTGAAACCTTAGAACCAGCGCCCTGCTCCACAGCCTCTACACGGGGCGGGTCATCAGCACAATCCTGCTGCGGAACCCTCGCTGCCTGTCGTCATGGAGGCATCATGAAATACATTCAAGACGCACCATAGTCAAAGAGTATATCTGGAGAGCTGACTCAAGAAGGACAAGGAAAAAACCAAAAACCCAGTCCTATATGATGAATGTACCATGATGTCCCCGCGACCAGTGTTAGAATGTCCCGAGTCGAAAGGCAGGTTATCAGAGTCCTGCTGTATGGATACGTCGGCCGCCGCACCAACACTGGAGTCCCTGGCCTGAAAGCCGAACTCGAAACACCCTAACACTGCCGCTATGCAACCCAAACCAAACTCACAGCTAGACCAGCTATGCTCTGAGATCCCAAAGGTGGAACCTCCTCTGATACCACACTGTCACGACCCAACCCAATGGGGCTCGAGCCCCAAATCCCCAAGCCCGCCTCCAATAGGCCAGGGGCTGGCGACCAGCGCCGAGTAGGCTATCACACACATGGGGGCATTAGCCTAAGGTACCTGTACGCACGTACCCTCAAACACCTCAATGAAACAGCGCAGAGATATAGAAACTGGAAAATAAATGCATGCATACACTATCCCACAACCATAGAGATACAGTAAAAGTACAATGGCAAAACAGGGCCCACCAAAAGAAAACTACAAAGCGCGTCCAACCTGCTATGTAGAAGGGGAACGCTGCCACATCCACCCGCCGGAAAGCTCCCTCGGCACAACTCCGGTAAACACCCCAGTCAACCCACTCACTAAGTTCTGCCTGCTCCGGGTCCTCCTGGGACTCCGTCAAAAGGCATGTGGTCTGCACAAGACACAAACATGTGCGGGGCAAAGCCCGTGCCGGGGTGAGTATAATCATACTCAGTAGGCACCCCAAAAACCCAAAACCCAAGGGAGCAACTGAAAGACAACAGTCTGATCAACCCAGCCAGAGGGAACCTAGACGAGAGAGAAACTCCATATCGTGACCATCCTCGGCTAAACACAACAAGTCAGCTCAGCTCAGCTCAGGTGTATGCCCATACATACACCTTGAACAATCCAGATATACACAGCTCACGCCACAAAGCCACAAGAGGTACCGACCTCATCACCAGCAACTGTCCACAACCAGAAGAGTACACCACGAACACTGTCATATCAAATGAAACTCATCCGAGAGATACACTCCATCGGGATACTCACAAACATCTCAGACGCTCACCCGTGAGACCACGCTTGTCGGATAGCAACAATGAGGAAACATCGATGAAACACCATAAGCACCAAACTCCTCGGATAGGGGATCGCCGCTAGGGTCCGTTAGGGGATACCAAGACCCTCTCCAGTATACGTAGCTCACAGATAGAGGATCACTCCCAGGGTCCGCTGGGGGATACCACGACCCGATCTGGCATACGTAGTTTTCACAGATAGGGGATCACACCCAGGATCCGCTGGGGGATGCCACAACCCGATATGGCGCTCGACAGAAGCTCCACACTCAGATAGAGGGTCATCGTCCATATAAAGATGGTCACGACGATACCGGAACCCTATCTGGTATAACTCGCGATGTATGGGATCGAACCGACGATGCCGCAACCCTACCGAAACCACGCGCTGAGTAGGGGATCGTATAACCAACGATACTGCAACCCTACCATAAACATCATGCTGAGTAGGGGATCGTAAGCCCGACGATGCCACAACCCTACTGTGCACGACCCACCGCGTAGGGGATCATATGTCCGATGATGCCAAAAACCCTACGGGGTTAACCTGCTAGATAGGGGATCGCCGCCCGTAAATAAGCGGTCACAGTGATACCAAGAACCCGATCTAGGTAAAGATGCTAGAGGATCCACTCCGGGCCCACCGGAGGGATACCACAACTCTAACAGTTTGAACATTCCATCGAGAGGATCACAAAACCATACGAAGGTTGTGATTCCACACGAACCCTCGTGGGAACGAACCAAGGGAGAACCCTCAACCACTGCTGGTCCAAACGTCGCTAACCCGAGTGACCCGCCACAATGCCACACTCCGCACCTTCTAGGCCAAAACCGAGGCCACCATCGCGTTCCATGCGTAAAACAAGCAGGATAGGCTGTTTACTCACCCGAAACGGAGCACCGGTGAAAAAAGCACTATTCACCGTAGCTAGCTCATGCGGGGCCCACACAACGATCCCGAAACCCATTGAGCGGATCACACCACGACGATCCCCTTGAAAAAACAAGCGGAATCGACTACTCGCTCGCCCAAAACGGACACCCGGTGAAAAAGGTACTATTCACCGACGGCCGGCTCGGGTGGGGCCCACGCCTGGATTCCGAAACTCATCGAACGGATCGCACCATTGCGATCCTCTCGAAAAAACACACAGGATCGACTATTCATCCGCCAAAATCAGACTCCTGTTGCAAAAGCTGCGTTTCTCCGCAAACGCCAAAACCCGACCTCGTGGGGCCCGCACCCCATTCGTAGTCCCAACACCCGGAAACCATCTCAAAAAGTTTTTCTTACCATCAGGGTCTCAACGCCACTGACGGCACATCAATCAGACGCTCCGGGTAGAAGTTACAACGACCCGTAGTCGTAAAATAATAAAATAATATTATTTTATACGACGTTTCTAACTCCTGGGCCACGATCCTGAACCGTTAAACCCTCAAAGTGATTTAAAAAGGTCCGTCTCGATGCAAGGAGCATGTCGCCGCAAACGGCTCACAAATCGGAGTTACGGTTTGCAAGTTACGGGGGTTTAAAGAACCCCCAGAACAATCTGGTCAGACCACCGCAGAGTCGCCGGAAACCACCGCGCCGCCGCCGGACTCCACCTCACCGGAGCTGGAAACCACCATGCTGCCACCGTGCCGCCGCAGAACTCACCGGAATCCGCCATGGTCGCCGCGGGTCTCGCCGGAAAACTGGTTTTTTCGCCGGAAAACTTCCGGGAGCCATCGGGAGAACCACAGTGCTCCAAATTCAGATCCAAAAAAAGATTTGGAAAGCTCGGGACCCTAACTATACAACCCATATGAAAATTTGAATAAAAACATCACAAAAACAGGATCCGAGATTGTAAAACTCAAACCGCCTACCTCGCGGGTGAAATGCCGACGTTCTGCCTCAGATCCGCGCTCCCGAGCATCCGTTGCGCGCTCCTGGAACGTTTTCCGTCGAATTCTGAGCTCGTGGGCGCTCCGTTTGCTCGATTCGGTGGAGTGGCGGCGAAGAACGGAGAAGAACGACGAAGAACGATAAGGGGGGGGGGGGCGCTGATATTTATATCAGCCGCCTGCCGGTGCCAAACCAGCCTCGGACCCGACGCCCGATACAAACAAAAGTAAGGTCACCCCTAGGGTAAACGCACCGTTCTGAACGCAACGGCGGTCTCATATTTTCCATCCAAGACTCTGTTCAGAAGTTATTCGAGCCGACGCTCGCCCACTAACATGCTTCTTATTTACGGAAACGCCCCTGGTGGCGTTTCTCACCGCAGGCCCGCGCCCGCAATGTTTACACCCCGCCTAGGGTAAACGGCACATTCCGGATGCAACCGTGCCCTCAGATTCCCGTTCTGAGCTACCATTTTGAAGATATCACACCCCCGCCACGTGCATAGTTTAAAAAAACTTAATATTTTTATAAAATTAATTATGGGCACACCGGTCCTCGGAATCGTACGCCGTCTTCGCGCCTAGCTCTGGAATTATTTGTAGAAATATTCCAAAGTCTGACAGGACCAAAAACCCGAGTCGCTGCATTTAATCATTCAATAAACAATAAAAATAAAATCATAATGATATTTTATTCATTATTTAAATATATATAACACATAAATTTAATTACTGGATTCATAGATAAATATTTTATTCTCATTCACATCGAAATTTCTTAATGCAAGCTCATTATATTCATTGGGAAAACAACAACTATTTATCCAAATGGAATAAAAAGTATAATAACTCCATATAGATAAATAAATAAATAAGGTAAGATTCAGAATCACATATTTCATAAAAGGATCAAAAAAACATTTCATTAAATGAATATATAGAATGAATGATCATCCACTAGTGATCCTCATTATTTATCCATGCATGAATAGTACTGTACCAGAACATGTAGAAAACCCTCTTCGAACCATTTTATATGGAAAATTTATAGAATACATATGAATTAAAAATAAAAATAATCATCCAAAATAAAACAATATAGATCACAAAATTAAATGGGATTCAAATTAAATAAAATGGCATTTATAACCAAATATTATATCTAGGGAGCACAAAATTCAAGAGACACCAAAATAATCATCCAAATATGATAAGAAAAAAAAATATAATAAACACATTGGTGATATCAACATATATTGGTGAGAGAATGAGCCAATAATGGTGAGTTATGGACAAAAGAGGTGCGAGGACCTTACCATAATAACATCAATATCTACTTCTAAATCATCATTTTCATTTATAAGAGAATGTGTCCTGACCACCTCCATGAAAAGTTTACATCCATCAATGATATTTAACAATCTTATTATGATCCTTACCTAAAATATCAATAAAATTACTGACCAAGGATAAAAATATTTGTTCCCCTATATCATAGAAAATATACGACATGAGGATGTTTGAAACACAAAATTTCAGTCCACAACTCCAGAAAAATGATTCAAAACTCTTTATTTATTCTTGGGATTTAAAAAAAATCTACACCTATGAACACATGGACTATGATAACATAATTTTTTAGTATAATATAGATATATATAATATATAAGTCGATATATTAACATTAATATCCATTCAGAACTATAAGAAACCAAGCTCAATGTTAGACAATGACGAACCTTAGTATTTCCAATAGCATGGTATAATAAAACTATATACATTTTTCACCTAAAAAATTTTACAACATATCATAAACTATTATCCTCTATTATTATATTTAGTACCTTAAAAACCTACAAACACAAGGTATTATATAAGAAAAATACGATATGCTAGATAATAAATAATAAATATATCCATAGAATGTTTTGTTTTTAATTTATAATTTGTAAATTTCAAAAGATTTTAGTATCATTGAATCAAAATTATAGTATGCTTATTAATTTACCTAAATGATAATTAGAGGGAAATTTGGGAATAAAATTATAAACTAATAGGCCAATTAAGAGTATATTATTTGAAATATAGGCTGAATATAATATATAATGAGATATATAAGTATGATAGATTTATATTTGTGACTGTTTGATGACTATAAAAAATTTAGTATAATATTAGTATATATAAAAATATATAAATTATCTTGTAATATTAACAATATTCATTGTATGTGATTCACTATTCCCCCTACCTATTTATATATATATATATAATATTCAAAAATAATTGAAAAGTAATAATTTAATAATAAAAGGTTTGAAATGATCAACTCACCCTTGAAATAAACCAATCATAATAATCATTTATTCTAGTGACTTATAGTACGCAAATGAAACATGAAAATTTTCAATATCATAATTCTTATACCATGTGTCCATACTTCTGAAAAAATATACTAATTATATAATTCTGATATGTTAATTATTTTTACTCTAACCATAGAATAAATATTTTATAATGTATCTTATTGAGGGAAAAATATTTAACCTTCACTTTAATTATTAAGATCACTTATATGTTTTTTAGAAGTTTCTAATACATGATTAATCTTTTAATTTCATAAAATATATTTAACATTAACTGGGGTTTATTAGTATTTTATACTTATTTTATATTAATAAATTTTTTTAATTGAATTTCTCATCCATTTCCATCATTGAATTTTTTTTCTCTCTATTTTCTCTCTATCACATCAGTATATATAGTGAAATTTACAAATATAACATAAACATAATTATACACGGTTTTCGCTTGATGTCCTTCACTATATCCAATTAGTAATATTTATTTCTTATACCACGCATAATTTATAATATATTCCTAGTAATATAACTGGGTATTATTATTGTTAAACCCATTAAATATATTCTACTCTATTTACACATATATTTCCCCAGATAAATCGATACACGAGGAAAAAAATTCAATATAGTGATGAAAATACACATTTTCAATATTTTTTATTTTTTTTCTAGATAATATTGATCATCAATGGAAGATTATCATTAGGGGTGAATTTTATATGATGGTCGAGTAGTACACTAAAGAGGGGGTGAGTTGAGTGCCTATATAATGTTTTTCAAAAGGTTAATTTATGATGTTCCCACAATTTAAAATAAAATATTTTTGTTAACTAGGGTAGTAAAATTTTAATAGTATCACTATTCCAATAGCTTCCCAACAGATTGATTAATTCATAGTTATAACTAAATTAAATATTGAAACAACTCTTGAAACTACTCTAATATTGTAAAACAGTTATAACTACACTCCAAGACTAACTATCAAAGTAAAATTTTGTTTTCTAAAATATATGTTAAAATAGAGAAAGACTAAATTTAAAAACAAGGAAGATAAAAAAAAGTAGTTTGGTTTCAAGTCGAGACCTAATCCACTCCCCTTGGTGATGACCTACCACTAATAAATGTATATATAATATGCCTTGACCCACACCCTAGATTGGGGTTACCAATAGTAAACAAGACTATCAAGGTCCCAAGACATCTTCCACTGTTCAACATGGGAAAAATGACAAAGAGACATATGATGTATCCCACAGTCCTATGTGGATCAAATAAGTGTAAGAAGATATGAGTTTGAGAATATATTTTATCTTCCTATTTAGAGTAGGGGACACTGTTCATTTTTCTAGAGACAAACACACAACTCAAAAGTTTTGTTAAATGGTACACAACAGAGAAGAATATATTAATAAGGTATTGTAGATTCTTAATGTGTAATTCAATTAATCTTCAGACTCTCTGATATGATAGAGTTGAAGCTTATGTCCTCTTTTGGAAGAAGACACTGAAAACAGAGTGTCGTAGAGCACTGTGTTCTACCTTCTATGAAGTTGGGAGTTACTTCTACATTGATTTTTTTGGATGCTGCTAAGATGATTAATATTTGAATATTGTAACCTCTCTAGTTCACAAAAACTAGGAATGAATAATTACTTGTGTTTTCGTCTTATTTAGTTTTATATTAGTAGTAAGTCTTCTTTTGTTTTCGTGAGTCTTTTTATGTCACAACATTCATGTGCTCTCCTTTTTTAATATATATTATTGAATCCTAACAATTTTCATATTTTAGGTAGACACATTACCTCATATTTTGGACATCCTCATTTACAATGTCTATAAAAGGCATCAAATTATTCAGTAAAATTAAGAACACTCAAAATATGACCACTATAAATTTTTTTATAATAGAAGAAAATTTTTAACAGTCAATCAGTGATTCCTCGGTCGATATATCATTCTTCTACGGACTCAACCAATCGGTATTCCATTATGTTGGTTATGTCGTATGTTAGTGACTCATTACATCGGTTGGTCATTTTAACTATCATTGATTAGTATTCATCGGTACCTCATCAGAGTGGGTTATTCGTATGCATCGATAGGCCTTATAGGTTAGAAATTCATATGCATTGATACATCATCTACGTTAGTGAGTCATATGCATCAGTAGATTGTCTACAATGGTAAGTCATATTCATATGTAGGCAGTATGTGTTGGTGAGTCATATGCATCAGTTGGTCGTCTGTTTCAGTTAGTCATATTCATCGTTAGGACTTCTGCTTCAGGGATTCACAAGCATCGCTAGGTCTTCTACATCATTATGCGATCTGAATATGTAGTTCATCTGTGTCAGCGATTCATATACATCAGTAAGTCATCTTTATTTTTAGTATCTTATCTCCTATGTTGGTGTTAGTATTTAATACATGGAATATATTTTTTTCTGTACTCTCGTGAAATATAAATGTAAACATAATGTACCAAATCTATGTGATTATAATCCATCAACCTTAAACATTACATTATCATGAGTTAATTCATGAATTATAGATTGAGGATATTTTTTGGTTTAGAGTTTTATACAATTAGGCTATACCAATTACATTAAAAATAAAAAATTACACAGTGGACACTTTTACTCTATCGATTTTTTAATAAAAATAAAACTCCATGATAAGAAAAATTATTCATTTCTTGATAAAAATATTCATTAATTATTACTTTTTCTTACCCGTCCTTATAACCTGTGAAAAACATTTTAAAAATGTGGGATGAGCATAAAAATCTCACTAAGGGATATAAAATAAGGGTGGAAAACATTAGTCCACGAAAACATACAAATAAAAAAATAATACCATTCAATAATAAAGTATAGTACTTTAACATACCTAATGAAATAATAGGATTAATCAATAACATGAAGAAATCATAAGTCATAATGGTAACTTTTTTCATCCAAAACATACTTACATTTTAGCTTTCATAGATACATAAGAAGTTACATTTGGAATACACATCATAGTATATTCCTTAAATCTCTTTAGAGAATAATTAACATTCACCTCTATCATGATACCAAATTTGTTGGAGAGATATCACGGGCCGACCACCCTTGGTTTATCATTAAACCTCATGTATCCGTAAACAATGTGAAATAACCATAACATATTAATATCACATAAAATACACTTAACATAATGATGAAATTTCAACATTGCAATCTCAAGATATATGTTCAAGATATTGAAATAATCAATTATCTCTCAAAACCATTTTGAATACCAAAATATGTAAAACAGGATAAGGTAGTTATTTTCCTTTTAAAAATATTTCGACATTTTAAGGAAGCCAAAGATCAAATAATACACGAAGAGGAAGAAGGGTATTTGTCACCATGTTTGTTAAAAACAAACATTCCGTTTGTTATTTAGTAAAAAAATCAAGGAAAATAATTTATTTTAAATTAATTTTATTAAATTAAAATAAAAATGGTATAGTTATACACCATATAAAATAATGTGGTTTATAACATCAATATATTCCTCAATGAAAGGATATTGAGATAAAGTCCCTTACAAAGATCATTTTTGTAAATAAAATAGTTCGATTATTTGTATCAACTATAATTACACATAAATCATGTATAAATAGATAATAGGATATCAAAATTAATTTCATATATAAACATAGAATGAAATAATCATGAAATATAATATTGACCCAATGAAATGAAATTATGTTATGAAGTTCACTTACCTTGATCCCGACTTCTCTCGTTCGTTCTATATATTTCTGAATATTAAACATTTGTTAATTTCTACTTTCTATAGAAATTTCTTAAGCTTTATTATTCATTTTACAGCACTTATCATCATGTTAATAAAATTAAAAGATTATATAAGTCCATATTATTCATTTTGTAAATATTCGGTACTTCAGACGAAAATGATATTTATATAATTAAAAAATGTCCATGTGGTAATAATTCCACTATCTCCATAATATTATTCATGATTTTATTATCATTTATATCCAATATATATAACAGTTGGAAATAATAAATGAAATGCACTATTTATGGATACAGTAGGTCTTATGTACGCATGAATGCTACATTTATTTATTTTTACTATTTAATTGAATGAATACTAAATGATACATAGGTATTTTATAATTCCAGTATAACATCATATTCAATATACATTTCATAATTTTTTTGTCTTAATATTTTATAAATTCCATTTATTTTCAGAAAAAGTCATATTAGTTTTGAGGGGGTGGTAGTCCGAACTTCCTCAAATAAATTATCACATATCCACATTATTGAAATCATAAAGGTATGATGTAAATGAAAAATAACACAGAATATAGACAATATAAATAAAATATAAATCATATATAAATACAGTTCGATCATAATGGCCACCATGAGAGGTGGTAGGAGTATATTGAACAATCATCATCTCGTGAGGCAGTAGTTCACCTTCCACAGAAACATTATGTTCATATACATTAGATTTTGGTGTGTGTAAGTTTAGTTAAAATAATTCTCATAACAATATCATAGTATATTGAGGATATTAGTGTTGTTATGTTATTAAAGAATAATATTATAATAGAGAGTGATGAAGTATGATAATGTAAAGGATCTTTAGAGAAGATTCTACCTATTAAAATGTGTTACTCCCTTTGATTTTAGAAAAAAGGCTTCCTTACATTGCCTTCTATCCAAATTAATTCATTTAGGTGGAATGTATGGAAATTTAGAGATTATTTGAGAATATTTTGGACTACATAATGGGCTTAAGAGGAGGGATTAAATTTATATAGGTGGTGGCCTTTTATAATTGGGATGAAGGGAAATTTAGGAAAGTTAAGAAATATTAAATTAGTATAAATTCTATATCAATTATATGTTATTCAATGTTCAGTTTGATTGATGATAATATTAAAATAAGATGAAATAAAATCATCCAATAATAATTATACTTGTTTTGGGTATTTTTTAATCCTTATCTTTTTGATTTATTCCATTTTTTACTCTTACTATTTTATCAAGCATTCCCCACTTTGAGCATCAATATAGTTACCATAACAAGAAAATTTTCCAATGAAATAGTCATTAATAAAATATTAGATTTATCATAACCATTTTGATGAATCATAGATTTTGAGTAATTTAAAATCATTTAATAAACTATTTTATATATTAAGTTAGGAATTATGTCAATTTTGGACATTAAAAAACATCACTTTTTTTACAAATTAATAACAACTTGTTTTTTCAAAACAAAGGAAATACATCAAAACTTATATGTCAAAATCATCCATAATTTTTTTGGAAGACATTCAAATAGCCAAATTTAATTTACTTTAACATTTATATTATCATTTTTTTAATATTTTATTATTGAAGTAATTATTTCATCATAATTCTGTAATAATTAAATTTATTTATATAATTTATAAAAATTATAAATAAAATGAAATGATATATAAAATATTTATATATTTCTAATGAATATTTATATTCAAAGATATCACTTATATAACCCCATATAAAAAATTATTTTACTAAAATATACATGTTTGGGTTTTATTTTTCGTTACATTAAATTAATTATTATAAAATGTCATTTTCACATCCATGTGGCTCCATGTGGTTTTAACATAGACTCATTGATTACAAATTTCAGTAATATCTCAAAATATAGGATTAGGGAATGTGTTAGGGTAGTTTAATTTTTTATAATATTATTTATTACACAATTTTACTAGATTTGCCATTAAACCAAGAAAAATAAAATAATTATTGAAGTTACTATTCATAATGTCTAAATGTAAATTGTACCTATTCACAAAATTTAAAATTTCAGATTCAATATAGGGAATGAATTTTTACAAATTCAAAACATATAGTATTCAGAAATTAATTTAAAATTAATTCATGTTGCTAAAACCAAAATGATGTTTTTTTAAAAAAAGTAATAACTATCAAAATATTGACATGTGTTTGTTTCCAATTTAAAAGTAAAATTATTTATAATGACCAAAAAATTATTAAATGATAAAATAATAATCTCTTATACTTTAAAACCAATTATAATTACCATATAATTGTATAAATAAATTATATGAAAAAGATATTTTGAATTAATGTACAATATATTTCACTATTAATTAAAAATTGATCTTTATCAAAAAAATACTAAAAATTTAACAAATGTAAATTTTGGTATCCCTATTCTATAGAAGAAGATTATTTTGAAAAATAGAACATATAATGGTTTCAAAAACATGATTTAAAGGGTTCCCCATCAAAAGGTGGTTAATTGGCCGTTTAAAAATATAAGAGTATTTAATGCTTAAAATCAAATTCACTCTTATTTTATGCCTCTAATATTTATTTTATAAATTTAAATATATTAAAAAATATTTATAATCATACTTTAGTTAGTTATGTTCATTTCCTCACATACAACAACTAGGCTTTAACTACAATTGAAAATAACAATATTATATTATTATTTTTCAGTATAACTCAACGTTGTGTGCAGTGTATGATTTCAAAGAAACCTGTTGTTGCATTATGTGTACACTATTAGAAAAACCATCCACTTTAATGTAAACATTATAATATCTTTGTCATAAATATTAATAGACATGGAAAATGTATTTTTCTATAAATACCTAGGTTGTTAAATCCCGCCCCCCCTTTTTGAAATTTCGCCCTCTCAATTTTAAAATTGATCTCAGAAACATCATTTCTATGTCTCACATCAGAAAAAGAGGAAATTAAATAGTCACATTAAAATAAGGAAAGAGAAGTTAAAAGATAACCAAATATAACACCTAATAGGATTTGCTGTCGGAAAACATTGATATGAAATAGAAACTAACCATCATGTTCGGATGGAGAGTGATTGGAAACATTATCAAGAGAAAGTTAACCACCAAAAATCCACAATTATGTGATGGGTTAAACAATCAATGATTCGATAGTAGTAAAAGTGTACAAGTAATGTTTCTTATTTTAAGATCCTTTTTATGCATTTGATAAATATATTTATGATATTGACTATGAATATAAGTAAATATACTAACATTTCAAGTATAGTTTAATCCTTTAATAAATATCTCCAACACAATTATTTTTTCTCTAAATGATGAGTAATCAATATGACTTGGTCACACCTGATGTGCTAGAATCAACTTTTAGAGAATCATATAATCCAAAAAATATGATCTATATATTTAACCTATCTTTATAAATTAACCAATACCAAAATGGTTAGTACATGATCAGATAATCCCACAAAAATAATAATCTTTTAATCTGCAAAGTTCAACAAAAAATACCCAATGTTCAACAAAGACCATTCAACAAACAATTGTCCTTTTTATTATTCAAAATTATTCAACCTAATATAGAAACACAATATTAAAAAGTATTTGATCACATAGTATTCCACAATAAATATTAACATTTATCACTAAATAACATAGACTATTTGTAAAGTAAAATACTAAAAAGTAATTAACTTAATAACATATTATCTATGATAGGCTAATCATTTCCATTAATTACCCAAATTGGCATTAATCCATAATAAAAACATAGATTTTTCTGAAATTAAAATCAACCAATACTCCTCAAATAAAACCCTATTGTATTCTATTATACATAGGCATATAATGTTCCAAATAGAGAAAACATCTTCCAAAAAAATTGTTTAAATTAATCCCAAAATAATTTTCTTATACAATGGATATCCATTTCATAAATAAAAGGCCCAAAGAATTCAAATTTATTCATGATCTGTAAAATCCAATAAGTAAAATGAATATGTCATACTAACCAAGGAATTCACGTAGGCCAGTGATAAGCAATAAATCACAGTCGCACTTTGGTTGTTGATTCAATCCCCATAGCTTTATCCAATGTATCGGGGTTTCACACGGTCTGTGTGTTGTCCAATTTAACAAAATATATAATTTTATTACATTCCCACAAAGGAGATAAATTCCTAAAAATAAATATAACACATTTTAACCGAAAATGTTATCTCATAACTCTCACATGCATCCCAAAAGTTAATAAACCTTAATTTCCTCAAATTCAATGTTCATATAAACCCAAATGGTTATTTAAAACTATATCAAAAAATAAAAATATAATTCTTCCTAAAATAGAATTTTCACATTACAAACTTCTTGTTTACAAATACATGGGAAAAGTCTCTGAAGTAATCCCATCAACAAAAGAGCATTTACAATTTTAAATATTTAACCATCATGATATCTAACATAAATACTGAATTTTTTAAAATTTATACATCTTAGTCATCCATCATTCTTCATGATCCCTTAAAAAAATTCGGACTGGTTTCGTAATACCTATTTCCTTTAAAGAAATCATGAATTATATCTCAAGATTTGATAATGTTAAAACATTAACTAAAAAATAATCCATACATTTGATAGGTCATTTTTAGTTTCTTCAATCTCAATTAGAATGGAATTATTTATTGGTAAACATATATCTGTATTGTCATGCTAATCTCAAACATGAACCATCTTCATAGATTATCTGTTTGCATAATGACCATGCACATCACATTTACATCATTCAACTGATCCCTCAGGATGAAATTCATTCCATTTACTAGATTCAACTGAATGCTTCCTTTTTCAATGGATGTTTATCACATTATAACCATCATTACTACATCTATAACAACTTCATGTTCCTTTGAATCATTTTCTTAGGTGTTTCTTTCAACATCCTTTATACATTGTTTTTTCGATGTACATACCTTTATTATTATTACGTGAATATCCATAGGGTTTAATTTATCACATAAATGGTTCCATAGAAAAATCAACAGGGTTTATGTGGACAATCAAGACTCTAGATAGTAGGTTCAGAATATACATAAGATTTCTTATGATCCTCCCATTTCATTTTTTCCTTATTCATAAAACCACCACAGTTTCCTTCACATCCATTGTTACATTGGATAATACTAGATTCATCAATTTACTAAAACCAAAAAATGTTCCGTGTGAGTATATCAGTTAACCATTATAAAAAATCTAATTAGGAGGAGAAACCCTAAGATATACTTATTCATGTTATCTTAAACTCATTCAATTTATCGAAAAAAACTATGACTCCTTCGAATATTCTTACCACTGTGGTTATATAAAACATGTCACTTATGCTTAAATAACACCCTAACTTCTAAACTTATCTAAATAGACCTCTGATACCAACTAAAAATATATATCCTTAAACATTACATAATCATGAGATAAGTCAAGAATTCGAAATTAATGATATTTTTAGGTTTAGAGTTTTAGAGAATTATGCCATAACTATTACATTACATCTCAAAAAATTATAAATTGTACACTTATACTCTATTCAATTTTTTTCACATTAATAAAACTCCATGATTAACACAAGAAATATTTTCTTGATAAAAATATTCTTGATTTCGTTTTTTATCTTACCCTCCAATATAACATGTGAAAAAATTTCAAAAAATTGTGATGTGGATAAAAATATTAGTAAGGGATATAAAATAATGAAGGCACACATTAGTCAATGAATAAATAAAAATTAAGAAATAGTACTTTTAAATCAAAAAGCATGGATCTTTAACATAACTCATGAAATCATATGATTTATTAATAATAGATAAATAATAATAAATCATAAATGTAACTTGTGGAATCCAAAACATACATGCATTATATCTTTTAGAGCTACATAGGGTGTAACATTTGGATTACCCATCATAGTTTATTCACTAAATCTCTTAGATGAAACATTAATGTTTACCTCTGTCACATTATCCAATGATTTGGAGAGCTATCATGGGTTCACATGCCCATGGTTTATGTTGAAACCACCCATATGCGTAATCAATTCTCATGAACTGTAACACATTCATAACACATAAAACAAGCATAATGGAAAGATAAAATTTCCACATTGTAATAAAAATGATATCCAGTCAAGATATTGACATAATAAATAATCTATAAAAAGCATATGAAATATGAAATTATGTAAAAAAGTTTATATGGTATCTATAGTCCTTTAAGAACATTATAACATCATAAGAAAGTCAATAATAAAAAAATGCTTGTGGCGGCTGAAAGGTCATTGCCACAACATACATTAAAAAGAAACATTCCATTTTTCATTTAGTGAAAATTTTTATATAAAAAGGATTATTTTTAAAATAATTGAATAAATTTATTAGAAAAAGTGTATATGTATACACCTTATAAATGAAGGTGGTGTATAAAATCAAAATATCTCTCAATGAACAGAGATATAGATGAAGTCTTATACAAATATCATTTTTTAAATAAAATAGATTTATTATGTGTAATAAATATACATACACATAAAGAAAGTATAAATAATAAATATGATATAAAATTTTGTTTCTCACATAATACAAGCACGATATAATCAAGAAGTATAAGATTGACCCAATGAATGGAAGTTAGGTTAAGAATTTCCCTTACCTTGTGTCTGACTTATATCATTCATTCTTTATATTCATAAATAATAAAAATAGGTTAATTTATACTTTATTCAAAACCTTTTTCATTTTTATTATTAATTTTATATTACTTACAATAATTTTATAAAAATTAAATAATCATAATGTTCATATCGGTTGTTTTGTCGATATTCAGTACTCGAGTCGAAAATGATCTTGATATAATTAAAAATTGTCCATGGGGTCAAAATTCCATTATCACCAAAATAGTATTAATTATTTAAATATCATATATATTTTGTATATATATTTATTGATAATATTATATTATATTTGGTGATAATAAATGAAGTGCACCGTTCATGGAGACGGTAGGCCGTAGGTACGCTAGAACCCTACTTTATATTCTTTTTCATATTTAAAGGAATGGAAAACAAATGTTACATAGGTATATTATAATTTTAGTAAAATATAATATTTTATATATGTTACATAAGTTAATTAAAACCATCTTTTATATGTTTGGTGTATGGCCTAAACGAGTCATAGCACTTTTAGTGTGTTGTAGTCCACACATCCTCAAAAGAAATTGTAGCATGTCCACATTCCAGAAATCATAAAGGTATGATGTAAATGAAAATTAAATATGAATAGAGACAATATAATTACAATATATATCATATATATGTATAGTTCCAACATATTGGCCCCCATGGGAGGTGGTAGATGAAATTTGGTCAATCATCATTTCGTGTGACAGTAGTTCACCATCTACAGAAACAATGTGTTCATATCCATTAGATCGACGTTTGTGTAAGTGTGGTTCAAATACATATCACAAAAAATTTATAGTATATTGAGGATACTGGTGTTTTTATGTAATCAAATAATAATAATATAATATAGAGTGAATAAGTATAATAATAGAAGGAAACTTTAGAGGAGATTATACCACTTAAAACAAGTAACTCTCTTTGATTTCATCCATAATGATTCTTTTAATTGCCTTAATCCAAGGGTAAGGATTCTAAGAGGACTTTAGTGATGTGGGGAGCTTATTTTATCATAGTTTGGATGAGACCTGGTGCATTATAGTTGAGATTTAATGGCTAGATGTGGTGGAGTTTTATAAGAGGGAAGAAGGGGACATTATGAAAGATTAGAAATATTAATTTATTATAAATAATAATTAGACTAAGAATGAGTCCAAAATCTGTTAGTTTGATTATAAGATGAATATAAGTCGAAATAAAATCAGCCCATTAAAATTAGATAGGTTTTGGATTTTTTTATCATTATCATTTTGATTTAACCTTTTTTCGCTCTTACCATTTTATCAATCACTGAACACTTTGAGATTAAAATTTTTATCAAAACATGAAAAATTCCCAATTAAATAGTCATTAAGAAACATTTAGCCATTTTATAACCATTTTTTGAATAATATATTTTTGTTAATTCAATATCATTTTAATAAGTATTTTATATTTTAAGTTATGAATTATTTCAATTTTGGACACTATTCATTCGTGACTTTTTTTCAAACTAATAACAACCTGATTCTGTCGAACCAATGGCCTTAAATATAGCCTAATAAGTAAATATAATTTAGAAATTTAGTATATGACATTGAAATAACCAATATAAATTTATTGTATCATTTATAATATAATTTATTTGAATCATTTATTTCTGAAGAAATTACTACGTCATCATTGTGTCATAATTTAATTTATTTATATAATGTCTTAAAATTATAAATAAAATATCATCATATAGGAAATATTTTTAGATTTATCATGACAATTTATAGAAAAATATAGCACGTATGTTAATCCAAATAAAAATTGATTTAGTAAAAGATGCATGTTTATATTATATTTTTCTTTTCTTTAAATTAATTATTATAAATGTCATTTCTGCTTACATGTTACTCCATGGGGTCCCAAAATTTACCCAAGGATTATCATGGTCTTAGATATCTCATAAAATATGATTAACATGTGTATTAGATAGTTTAATATTATAATAAAAATTTTTTACCCTTATTTCCCATATTTATCCTTTATCACTGGTAAATAAAATAATTACTGACGTTACAAGTCAGTATATCTAAAAATAAAAGGTACATATTCACAATATTTGGAAATTATAATTTCAAATAAGGAGTCCATTTTTTCAAACTCAAAAAATAGAAATTTAATAAGTTAATTTAAAGTTAATTCCAATTGTCAAAACCAAAAGTATGGTTTTTTAAGAAGTAATAACTATCAAAAGATTGAAAATTTTTATGTCAAATTAAAAATAGAAATAACATCCAATGAACTAAATTTTATTAAATGATAAAATCATAATTTAATTATATTTTAAAACTAATTATAATGGAAATGTAATTGAATAAATAATATCGTTGGAAAGGCAGTTTTGAATTAAAAAGCAGTATTTTTCACTATTCATTAAAAACTGAACATTATCATAAAAGTTCCAAAAAAATTAACCAAATTTTTTTGGTATCCCTATTATATATAAAATGTTTGTTTTGTAAAATATAATATATAATTGTGTCAAAAACTACATTTAAAAATGGTTTTCAATCAAAAGGTTGTAAAACAGTCTTTCAATAATATTTGAGTATTTCAAACAAAAAATATGATTCAATCTAATTTTAAGCCTATAAAATTTACTAGATAAATGTAAAGGTATATAAAATACCATTATAATCATACTTTAGTTAGTTATGTTCATTTCCACCAACACTATGACTATGTGTTAACAAATATTTAAAATAATTATATTATTATATTATTTTTCAGTATAACTCAATGTTGTGTGCAACGTAAGATTTAAAAGAAACTCGTTATTGCATGTTGTGTAAGCTTTTGTAAAATAAATCCTGAATAATGTAAAAATAATAATATCTTATTCATAAATATTAATTGAAATGAATAAAGTATTATTATTTAAATACATGGGTTGTTACAGTGAGAGCATAGATAGACATAATATCACATATTGAATCTTTAGTAAAAATGATTGAAAAGGTTAGACATGATTATTTTGAATAGATATGATTAATATGAAGTGACATGATTTTTGAATTTACATGTTTTGTTATTATTGAAACTGCTAATACTTGAGAGGAGGACCAATAGTTTCTTATCTGCCAGCAATCTCCCCCTTTTCAATGATAAAAAATCATGGCATTATATAGTACAATCATTATATACGAAATAAAGTCAACCTTCTTATAATTTCCCATATAGAAAATTGAGATCAATGGAATTGTATAGAAGGATAATCCCAACTGGATCTCCCCTTTATGTGATTATAAAATAGATAATGGGAATCAAAGAATGAAAAAGTATCATAAAGTAGTAGATAAAAATGGAGGGAATGAAAGATCATAAAAATTCCATTTATAAAGAAAGTACAATGGACTATAATTAATATAGACACCACATCACAGAATGATCCACTTGATGGTTTAGGGTTAAGTAGATCCTTTCCTTTTTCAGAAGGATCTACAGAGGGTTCATGAGGTGATGGGTGAGATGTTGGAGGGTCTGAAAAAATTCTCAGATAAGGCAGAACAACCCATTATAGATTATTAAGTACATGATTGGGTTTGTGTAGGGTCATTAAAAGAGGTCTTACCTATTCATGGATTAGTAGGATAATTAATTCAATTCATTAGAAATTGACATTTGATGTGTAGGCACTAATATAGGGGGTCCGAGAGGTGCAGTATCAGGAACTACATTTGTGTCACTTTGTACACGGAGGTAGGGAATTAATAGTTTTATGAAATTATCAATAATCTCACCATCAAACATAATTGATTTCTCAATGTCATCCTTATTATCCATGATTTTTTCCAATAGAAAATTTAATTCTAATAATTAATTTAGTTGTTCATTGAATGATTTTATATCTAGGGGTAAACTCAATTTTTTTTCCAAATACATAAAATCACTTTTTAACTGATGCACGGGGAAAATCATGGAGAAATACGAATTTATCATCTTTGAAAGCTCTTCTATAGTGGAATATTATTCCATTGAATAAAATACTATCATATCATGCACATGATCACTATTCTTCTCAATAAATTCTATGCATCCCTAGAAAGAGGCCTAAAATAGAGCTTTAATATCCTCTTTGAAAATGGATCTGATTTCCACAATATCTTGAATATGATAGGTCTGACCAGATGTGGATAGAATATTAGTAGGATATGAGGTATTATATTTAAATGTATTATGAATATTCTACACACTACCTTTTTACTAAGTTGTCAAAATATTTATTTTAGAATAAAGTCGAGTTATTTCATTCTTATGCTTGGTAGTTCGTCAAAAAATTGTCTCAATATTTGTAATATGGTTGGGTTGAATCTCCTATATCACTTTCTTTGCAATATTAATTGCATTAGCCTCACTCATACCTACTATATAACTAGAACCATAAACCAATTTTCCAAACTTCCACATTTCTGTTATTGAATATTTGAGAGATTTTAATTCATTAAACAAATTAGTGTTTTCTCTTCTAGTAGTCTCAATTTAATATACCATCTGAGACTGAACAAGTATAATGATAGCTGAACAAATTTCATCCTTAAATATTTGAAAATAATCATTAGTAACTGAGTCAGTTGAAAGGGTCTCAGTCATTGATTCCCTTGGAACATGTAAAAAAAGTATAATCTTCTAAATATTCATAATCTAATCCAAGTGAAACATACAGATGATTGTGTTCCCATTAAACCATTATATAATAATCTAGTTAAGTGAGAGTATCAATCCTTACTCCCCCATGATAATTCTATCCTATAGCTGGATTTTCATTGTCTTAAGGCGCCCCCTCAATTAGAGTTTCCCATACTGGTTTCTCAACTTCAGCATGAGGTATTCTTCATTCATAAACCATATGAGGTACAAGAATTTCTTCATCATCCACATCAATAGAAACTTCATCATTTTCTCTCACTTTAATAATACAATCACGAGGTTATTCTAATGGAGTCTAATCCAGAACTTCAACAATTATAAAATATTCACCTTGATCATAATTATGATGGTCATTATCTATTCAATTGCTTTCATAATAATCATTTTCATAGAAATGTTCTCCAGTTGTATTTTTATCACCATCTTCTTTACCTTATCACTCTTCATTACCACTTCCAATTTTACATTATTCACTTTCTTATTCTTCATCTATATAGCCACTTGATATACATACATATTCCACAATACATAAGAATTATGTGTCCTCTTCCCCATTATCTTCATGAGTGGGCTCATTAGAGGGTATGGTAATTAGAGGACAATGAGGTCCAGAGTAAAAAACCATGAGAGGATCAGTAGTGTCCAGATAACTCATATCATCAATAGTTGATCCATGATATCTAATTGATATGACATGTTCTTCTTCTTTTTAAGTGGAAAAAACTTCCTAATTTGGTCCTAGACCCAAAACAATCATAATCTTAGGCCAAGTTGGATTGTCCACGTGATTGAACTTATCAATGATCTTATCTTGATCTCAAAACCATTCTTGATTAAATAGGCTCTAGTTGATTTTAATCCTCTTATAAGTCTCTTTAGTATTGCAGATCCCACTGCAATTAAAAACATCTTCTTCACCTTTATTTAAAAAATAGATAATATCATCCATAGATAGAACAATGAATTATTTTTTCAGGATTTTTTTATCATCTCATTCATGTGCCCAAATGGTATCTATAAAACGTTACCCAAATCCATTTTCTCAGCAGATATACCAAGTACAAATATTGATATTTCATATGATAGAAGTCCCCTTTCCTAAGACTGATTTGATGCTGGATAAACTTAATCATGATTCTATATTATCCAATTAACTCTTTAGTAATGGGCATTCTGTTCTAACCATTATTAGTAAGATCCTCCAACATTGTTTCAAATAAAATCCTATCACTCTCAGGGGGAGTGGTTCCTTGATATGATCAAATAGACCTTCATGAGGAAATATAATTCATTATTCCGTGCGTATTGAAGATAAATACATTCTCTTCCCTTTTAGAATGTTTTTTATCCCGGGGATATCAGTTACATTGAATGGAAAATCCATTTTTATGTAAAATTAATTAAATCAATTCGAGTAAAATGGGAATTCTTTATTTCAAAACCACTGAAGGCATCCTTCATATTTTAGTAAATTGAGAAGTAGATACATTCTTTCTAATATCCATTCCCTAAGAAATTCTTTTTCTGGAGTTACAAAAAAGTATTTCAGGGCATGATTTATAAGAGATGAATATTTTCTCGATTCACCATAGTGTTTATTAGATGCCTGAGAATCTCTAGCATCGAGATATCACTTCACACCTCACATTCCAATTAGTTTAGTTTGAAGGTTAGAAGGTGAACGTTTGGGTGTAGAGAGAAAGGTAGTAATTGCCAAGAAAGTGTAGGGGTAAAGGATTATAGTTGATTGATTCAAATTTATAACATATAGGGATATTGAAGTTACACATTAATGAAATCATGAACATGTTTTGAAAAAAATAATGAAATTTTTTTATTTTGATAAATACATAAAGCGTATAAAAATTATGAGTCATCGGTGTCGGCATGACAGATTTTTTATAACACTAAGGATGTCGGCATGACACTTCATTAGTGTCGGTATGATAAATGTGTTGGGATGACATAACGTCAGTGTTGGCATGGAAAATTTACTTATAATGGTCAATGTAATATCAACACAGGGTCATATAGATTGATTATTCCTAATTCATGTCTAATGTAGGTTACTCCATTATTGATCAATGACTATAGCAAAAAAAATCAAGATTAAGTTTACTACCAATGAACTCAAAATTTATATCACCTTTTTGATAATGGTCTCTCAAAAAGTGATGTATTACACCAATATTCATTTTTCAAGAATGTGAAACATAAATCAATAAAATATTAATTACACGTGTGTTATAAAAATTTGTAAATTCATATCTAAATCGATATCCATAATCTAGTAATGTGAGATTCATCCAAAAAAAATTTGCACAATAGCTACCAGAAGTTATATATTCAGCTTCAACAGTATATAGTGCAATAGAATTTTGTTTCATACTACCCCACGAAACTAGATACTTTCCAAAGAATGGACATGTTACGTAAGATTTGTTCTATCTAACATACATGCACAAAACTAAGAATATGAATAGCTAACAAAATCAAATAATTATCCTCTAGGATTAAACATTTCTAAATTGGGTGTATGTTTGATATAATTCCAAATCCTTTTAATACAAATCATATGATATTATTTGTGATTTTCATTAAAAATGTCACAAATGAAAACAATAAACATAATATCTTGACTACTAGTAGTTAAGTATATATATAATTCAATCATTCTTCTATAAGATCTTTGATAAATAGATTTACCATATTCATCAAGGAATAAATAACAAGTGCTACTCATTGGTGTTTCTATACTATTATTTCTTTCAATTAAAAATCATTTCAAAAGACCTTAGTATATTTATATTGATTTAAAACAATGCCTTCTTTATTTTGAAATATTTGAAATTGATAAAATAATTTTTGTTCACCCATTAAACTCATTTAAAATTTAATTTGCATAAAATTTTAAAAATAAACACATAAATAATTCCTTGAATATCTAAAAACAATATCATCAGCACATATTTGAAAAAAAATAATATTTCCATAGAAATTTGTTACATAAATATTATAGGATAATCTAAATCATTTTATAAAACTATTGGGCGTAAGAAAACTACTTAATCATTCAAACCATGATCTTGGAGAATTATTCAAACCATATAATGAAATATTTAATTTAAAAACATTATTTGGAATGTGGGGCATATTAATACCAGGGGTCTAATCAACAAAAATATCCTCTACTATATTATATTTTAGGAATGCACTCTTGACATCGATTTGATAAGGTTTAAAATTTAGATGTCCTTCATATGCAAGCATGATTCTAATTTCCTCTATTCCATCCATGGGTGAAAAAGTTTCCCCATAGTAAATTCATTTATATTTAATACAACCTTGTGAAACCCATCTAGAATTGTTTCTATATATGTAACCAGCTTCATCTACATTATTCCCAAACACCCATTTTGTGCCTATAGTCAAGGTGTATTTTGGACTACCCATAAGTTTCGAAAATTTATTCATTCCCAACTAATTTATCTCCTCTTTCATTTCCATCACCGAAAATTATTATTTAATAGAATCATGTATTTTTTTAGGTTCACACTATGACAAGAAATATTGATGTTCATCTTAATTTCTTCTATATTCTCTTATTGCTATTTTGTTATCTAAATCTGCAAAAACAGAATATATATGATAGATCATAAGGGTTATGAAAGCTCTAGATAATGATGGGCTAGTAATTTCATGTTCATCAATAGGTTCGTGTTCATTATAATTTAAATTTGTATAATCTATTGAACTAGAAGTTTTAACATATTCCTCTACAGGATGTTCAGAGGATTTAGCATTTGTGTCCTGATTTGACATATCATCCTCAATATTCTCTATGTAGGACTTTGGTTTATGTGGATATTCTTAATCAAATATAAGATGTACAGATTAATCTAGACATTTTATTCTTTTATTAAAGACTATATTATCTTTTCTAGAGATTGAATATCCTATAAAAATTCCATCATCACTCTTGGAGGTAAACTTATCAAGATTATCCTCAGTATTACTAATATAGACCTTTGAACAAAAAACTATTAACTAATTAACATTGGGTTTTCTATTCCTTCACAGATCATAGTGAGTTATCCTTATAATAGGTATGATTAAAACATTATTAATAATATATCATGATTTATTTACAGCGTCATCCAAGAAGTAATTACTTAAGCCATACTCATTAAGAATTATTTTAAAAATTTCATGTATGTTTCTATTTCTTCTTTCCACAACACCATTTTGTTGAGGTGTCCAAGCAGAAGAGAAGTTATGTCTATATCAATTGTGTTCTAATGGATTCAATCTCATGGTTTTCAAACTCATAGACATGGTCACATCATAGATATTTTATCCTATGTCCACTACAAATATCTGTAATCCTATAGTACTTGGTTAATTGAGATAAGTCTTCACTCTTGTGAGAAAAGAAGAAGGTCCATGTATACATAGAATAGTCATATACAAGAACATAAAAATAATGATTAAAATTTAAATTGTGAACTCTAGATGGTCCAACAAAACCATATGAACCAAATCGAGTGGTTGATACGTTGAAAATGACTTCTTTGGTTTGAATGAGATATTTTGTTGTTTTCCCGTTTGAGAAGGAGTAAAAACATTTTCATATGGAAACCCATGTCAGGTAGGTATATGACTATAGATCTTCTAGTAAACATTCTAACAGAGTGAATATTATAGCGTCCTAGTCTTATATTCCAATGAAAACACTCTTCGTGAAATACTCTGAGGCATGATACATTTTTAGAAACTAAGGAATCTAATATAACAACATAAACATTTTATTTTCATAATACAAAAAATATTAATTCACTTGTAAAATAAAAAATATTTTAAGAATTATTTTCAAATTAAACATGAAGTCCTTCGTCAAATAGTTGGGATATACTAAGAAAATTATATTTCAGTCCATCAACAACAAGTACATTAGAAATTAAAATTTATATAGATCTACCAATGTTTCCTAAGACTATTAGTTTTCTTTATAATTGTATCCAAAGGTTACATTCCCAACATCAATATATTGTAAATTATGAAAGCATGAGTAATTACCTTTCTCATGTCATGAACATCCAATATCCAAGTAAAATAACATTTTATATAATCTCTTCAGATAGTTTTCATAAAAAATAGTCAAATATAAAAATATTTTGGTACCAAAATTTATTTGGGATCAGTAAGATTAGTAATCATTGCATTAAGAACACACATATGCTTCATGGATTTCCTATAATCATTATGTAACATATTTTAAAAAAACTCTATTTGATCAAGAAAAACTAGTGGTAAAATATTTTGAAGAAGTAGAATGAGTAATAGAATTTTGAATTTCAAATAGAAGATCAAATTTCCCAGATTTGGTGATAAACTAGTTTTTTGTGAGTTTTCATTCCACATGCTAGAATCTAAAACCAATAGTATATCTAGAACATTTTTCTCTTTCTCTTCAATAAGATCATATTTAACAGTAGTAGACAAGGAATTTTTTTTTCATTAAATGTTTTTATTTATCTTATAGTTAATTAAAAGTTTCTTCATTCATATTATAATATTCAAATAATTCATAACTGCTCATATTTTTAGGACCCCTCTCATCTCCATAATAATATTAATTTTCTATAGGAGAATCTTTGGTTACCTTAGATGTGTTTTTCATAAAACACATATAGGATTTGTTATCCTTTTAATCGTGTGAAGACTCTGAGTCACTTGAACTATCCTTAGAAGCAATCCATGTTTCTTTCATGTACATTTTATACTTTAAATTCCTGACCTCATACTTATTGATATATTTTAGCATAGGATAGTCTACATTAACATGTACTTTTCTCTTACATTAATTTCACATTATTTCATCATATTTTTCAATTCCCTTCCAATAATTTTAACAGTTTACCTTGTTATAATATATTCCTTTATAATTGGGATTCATGAAGAACTTCTTATCCTTATTTAATATAATGAATCTTTTGGAATGCTGATTCACTTACTCATCATTGACTGATGATGAATATTCTTTGCATGTACTATTAGACAAAAATTTTATCCTTTCTTTTTTCCTTATTCATAGATGCAGTGGGTCTTAATGCCACTAAATTTATATTTGGTTCATCGTCCTCTTCCATATTGACCTTTAATTATTCTTCATAAATCACCAACATGCCTATCTCCTCCTTGAAACACATTTTTTTTAATATCACATCACTCACTAATTGAGATAGAGGTCCATCTCTATCTATCTGGTAAACAACTGAGTATTGTAATGATTTTCTCCTGGGTTATTACATATATTCTTATAGAGATCACAGTATTCACAATATCATTAAAACATAGATACATGTCAGAAATACGATCATCGAGATTCATTTTTAAGTTTTCATATTAAATAGTATTAGTGTTAAGTCTTATATCCATAACACTAGAGGTTCCTTCAAGTGAGACACATAATTTGTCTCAAATTTCATGGGCTGTTTTACGTGCAGACATTATGTTAAATTATTCATATCATAAATTATAGTATAATGTATTCATGTAATTGAAATTATTGTTATAACCAGCCATAGTTGGGTTATCCCATCTAGGTATTGCAGCATCAGGAATCTTATATTCATCTAAAATTGAAAACAAAATCTCAAAACCCATAATTCCAAAGGGAATGTTCATTTATTTTCCCATTGTGCATAATTTTTTCCATTGATGAATTTAGGTAATTTGGTCGCAACCCCTTCCAATATATTATCCATAATCAAGAATAAATTGTAGATATTCATTGAAAGAAAAATATAAAATTAATAGAGATTTTTAGATCTTTTAAATACAACTAATCTAATAGAAGAAAAGAATAAAGAAAATATAAAAAATTGAAACTTCAGATTTTGATAGCCTCTAATTCCAAATTATGGTCATAATATGACACTCAATATGGGTTGAATTTAGTTTCTATAAAAATTTTTGTTACAAATGTTAATTTATAATTTTCGCCCAATTTAAAATAAAGCATTCCAGTTATGTAAGGTATTGAAATTATAATAGTCCACCTATTCAAATAGTTTCTCAAAATATTGATTAATTCTCATTCATAATAATATTAGATAATGATACAAATTTTAAAACTACTATAATAAGGGAAAATAGTTATCAATAGTATCCAAGACTAACTATCACTGTAAAATTTAGTACTCTAAAATATAAGTTAAAACAAAGAAAAACTAAATTGAAAAACATTGCGGATAAAACATGTGGTTCAACCTAAAGATGATACCTAATCAACTCCACTTTGTTATCACCTACCACCAAGCAATGTATCTATATAAATCTTTTATCCACACCCTGGATCAAAGTTAACAATAGTACACAATTCTTTCCGGGACCAAAGACCTCGTCCACTGTTCTATATGGGAAAACAAATCACCCTTTCATAGAGGACCTATTCGACTTTTCTACATGGGTCAAACATGTATTAGAAGATTGGTGTTTGAGAGTTTCTATTATACTCCAATTTATTGAAGGAGATATCTTGTGTTTTAGTGAAGACAAAAACATATATTGAATGTATAGTTAAATGGTAAAAAATAGAGAAAAATATACTAAGAAGGGATTAGAGATTATCTGAGTGTGATTCAGTTCAGATATGGACTCTATGATGTGTCTTAATTCAGGCTTGAGTCCTCTTCAAAAAAGACACTGAAAATAGAGTTTCGTGGAGCAATGTGTTCTATCTTCCATGAAGGTGGGTGGTTTCTCCCCTATGATTGTTTTAGATGCTTATATGATTATGGAAATTTGATGATTGGTAGCTCTTCGGTTCACAAAAACCAATATTGAATAATTTTTAGTGTGTTTTCCTTCTTCGGTGTGTTGTTTGTAGTAAGTATTCTTTTGTTTTTGTGATTTTAACCAAGTCAATACATTCATGTGCCCTCCTTTTTAAATATATATTATTGCAGTTAGACAGTATGAATATTTGTGGTAAACACAATAACCCATATTTATGATATCGTTATTTACAATTTCTACCAGGGGAATTAAATTAATCATCCCCATTAAAAACAATCAAAATATTACCATTAGAAAGGATCATTAAATTGAATAAAAATTAAAACAATCTATTGGTGAGCCCCAATCGGTATATCCTTTTTTCGGTTACTCAAAGCATCAGTATGCCCTTATTTTGGTGTTTACATATGTCAGTGACTCATTAAATCAGTTACGCATTTTAACTGTTGGTGATTCATATGCATTGGTTGGTCATCTGCATTAGTAATTCATATGCATCCATAGGTCATCTACATCTATAATTTATATGAATTGGTATGTCATCTATTTCGGTGTGTCATATGCATCGGTAAGTCTTATGCGTCGGTATGTCATATACATCAGCCGATGGTCCATGTTAGTGAGTCATATGCATCGGTAGGTCATATATATCTGTAATTCATATGCATCAGTAGGTCATCTACATCGGTAATTCATATGCATCGATAGGTCATCTTCGTCAGTGAGTTATATGCATTGGTAGGTCGTCGGCATCGATAAGTCGTCTATGTTGGTAAGTCATATGAATCTGTAGGTTGTATATGTCCGGGGGGGGGGGGTCTTGTACATCGATAGGTCATCTCTATCATCGGTATCTCAGAACTTCTCTAGGTGTTTGTTTGTTATTCATGGAATATATTTTTGTTTGGAGTATCATACAAAGTAATTGTAAACAGAATGTAACAAATCTATGTGAAATCATAGATAGATATAATTGATCATATTTATACATTAATATTAATGATTGAAAAGGTTATACATGATTAATACGATTTGATATTATTAATATGAAGTGGCATGGTTGTTGAAGGGATGTAATTTTTTCTTATTAAAACTACTAATACTCGAGAGCTGGACCGATAGTATTCATATGAGCCAATAATCCCAATATATATTATCCATCAATTATAAATTAAAATAACTAAATAATACATAAATATTAATTTAGATAACTCATCCACTTTAAACATATAATTATTTTTACAAAAAAAATTATTTTTATACACAAAATTGTACTTTTTAAAATAAAATTATCCCCACAAATATATACACACATATAAAAACATATGAAATCAACAAAACATTTTTCTTATTCATCTCTAAAATATATATTATTTTTATTATTATTTTCAACCCAATTGGAATCTAATATCCAAAATGTAATAACAATATATACAATTGAGAGAACAACATTATTTAATATTAAAAACCTATATCAGAATTTAATTTATGTTATCTTTTATTCATTCACTAGTAATTTGCTATATTCCTTATTATTTTTTAAATATCATCTTTATCATGATCTATAAAAACAACACGGAATAAATATTTCAATTTTCAAGTCTCGAGTTATTTCAAAAAATATTTCTACCAAGTGATTCTCATTCTAATGTTATGTGTAACATTTTGAGATATATTAGATATTTCAGTAAATATTATATAAAATTGATAATGTTATATAAATTATTATTAATTAATTAATTAATTGAAAAATAATAATGTAAATTCTCACTATATTGTGTAGAAATTATATTTCAACCTCACATATCTATTCAATTTTTAACCATGGTGCGGAACTCATATATCCTTACTGAAAATGACACTTTTTTCGTATAAGATTTACTCATTATGACTCTAAAATCACTAATTTCATTATGTAACATATTAATTTTTATGTTCCAAATGTATCTATTTTAAAATTCCATTTCTTGATATTTTTATATATGTCAAAAACACCATTCTTATTCCATACAAGAGATTTATATTAGTTAACATTTCATTAATATCTCAAATATATATTTTCCTTTTTAGTTATAATTAAAACTATTTAGCATATTTTCATTAAACCGTTTTTTTTATAATTTATTATCTCACATATATCCATACATATAAAATTATAATCATATTTAAAATAATTATTCATAATGTTCTCTAAGTCACATAAAAAATAACATCCACCATGTAAAAAAAAATCCTAAAATCATAAAAATCTGAATAAATGTTTTTATAAATATTTACGTTATTTTTATCATTTTTCCGTTCACCTTTTATAAAAAGGACTCAGAACATAATAAATATTGTTTCTATTAATATTATGGAATATTCATGCATGATTTGTTTTAGAAATAAATAATTATAAATTTAGAATATAATATAAATTTAATGAGTTATACATATTATTATAAATAATTTGTTTTATTCTAAATTTGTATGATCATATCCTTTATTGCATGTACATAGGTTTTAGAGGTTAAATCAAGTTAATTTATTTTTTACATTACTTTTTCACTTTTTTATCACCAAAAAAAATTATACACATATTAAGAATGTTCAATTCAAACCATTAACTTACTAAAGTAGATATGAATAATCATAATTTATCAACATTAGATAAATCATCATTCAAATAATATTGCAAAATTAATGTGGAAAATTATTTATTGGCTTCTTCTTTTCAATTACCCATAAAATACTGATGTCCATTATGAAATATTGTATATCATATAATCATTATATACTCTCATCTACCATTATAGGAGTCTAATTGTAAAATATTAATACATCCCATAATTTTAAATCACCTTATTGGCATAGTTCATTCTGAATAGTTGTTTATTATCTATTAATTTTTTGGAATCATAATGTTAAGATCATTCTTCAATCATTTCATCTATCGAGTTGTTGAGTATTTACCCTCCCCTGAACATGCACCGAATTAATTGAATAATTTCATAATTTCACAAACCTAATGTTTCAATATTTTTATACTAAAATATTATAAAAAATCCACATAGAATCCTAAGGTATTTTTTTTTTTCAAGAATAGATATAAAAGATATTTATTTTAATATATATCTAATTATTATTTTATTTCAAATTGATATAATATATCCCAGGTATATTGATAATTATACCACTACAATGATACCCTAGGGATATAAATAAACTTTATGGAAAGGTAAAATCTATGTATGTGGATAATGTAATTGTACATGGTGAAGAGATATTATTAGATTATATAAATAGAATATGTGATCATAAAATTAGGAGGATGAAAAATTGTAAATAAGAATTGTAAAATAAGAGTGACATGTAATTGTAACAATGAAATAATAAAAATGTAAAAATAATAAAAAATTGTAAAATTGTGTAATTAAAAACTAAATTCCATGAATGTATCCAAGATATCAAAATATAATGTGTTAATCTAACTACCAATGCTCTGTACAACATTTCACATGATTTTTTACTAATTTATTTGGGTATATATAATTTCTCGGATAACCGTAATACCATAATAATCCATTAATTTATATGTAAGAAAAAAATTCTATATATATTGACAATATACTTGAATAAACACGATAATAGGGATACATGTTAAATAATAAATTATCAATGATATTATAATAAATAGATCACATGGATTAAAAATACTATAAAGGATTAATGAATATAGTAAATATATAATTTAATTAATTAGTTTTAGTAACAGAAATCATGACATAAATTGATTTAAATAATATATAAAAATATAATAGTAATGATTTATAAATTATTACATTATGAAAATTCCAATATGTGAAAATAAATATTTATCGAGTTGATTGGGGAATAAAAGAAATATAAAACCAGATAAAAAAATATATATTATATCTATAAAATAATTTATTATTTTTGGAATAAAATAATATATATATATATATAATATCATCATTATAAGAAATTAAATGATATGATTAATTTTCTATTTTTACAGCATATGGCTTGTCATAAAAGATAATGTTACACGAGTTGTAGAAAAAAATGCATAGTATAACGATGTTTACATCCATAGAGGAAAAAATTAAAAATAAAAAAAATAGACAATATGAAATGACTTAAAATATAATGATATAAAATTATAGATTCAATAGACACAATAGAATAAAATATGAAAAAATGAATATAATAAATATAGTGAATGCATATTCTTGTAAATAAAAAATAGTAAGAACGTTGAATGTATGTGAGAGGTAAGAAGATATGTAATATATGTTCAATTATTTTAGATATGTTATATATATATATATTACTTTTATGGAAGAAATATATAATGAAAGATAATATAAGAAAAAAATAGTATCTGAAAGAATGAAAATTTTGAAAAGAAATATTTATCATGAATCATTATTCTCTTTATAAAAAAATATGTCATCCTATATCAAAATATAAAATACATTAATTTTATGTTATCAAAATTCCATTATAATATTTTTTAAAATTTATTTGGAATTATTTGGAAATTGTGAAATTTGACGGCACATGATTCTGATGTTTGGAGAGCTCGAAATTGAATTTTGTACCTTTTTATGGTATGTTCAGTAAACGTGATAGGATGTTTTTCTATATTTTGAATAATTCGCTTGGATATAAAATCTTAGGGCGTTATAGAATTCATAATGCCAGGATTCTCCTAGAAATGTAATAACTTTAGCTGGAAATGGAAAACCGGAAAAGTAATTTTCCTAAATTATTGAGAAAAATAATAAAATAATTTAAAAGCGTTATTTAAATTTTTTTCTCACTTTTGAGTGGCGAATGGAGATGATGTAGGGAAGCGATAGGGCAGAGACGATGTGCATTAATGAGGCTCATTATTGTCTTGTTAGGTCATAATGTAATGAAGATTTAATGACGTGTAAGAATGATGATATTTCTTAAATAAAAAAGCTTCATGATGTGACCTTTCATCATAATGGGAACATAGAGATGTTCATCTTTTTATAATTTGACACCCTCGGGAAATATGGATTAAAATTTGGAGGATTATCTCGAGAACCTATGATGGGATTCCACCCCTGTGATGAATTATGAACACTGGTTGAACATTATCTTAGTCGATGCCTTCCGATGATTGGAGCTAGGAAGCGATGTTGGATTCTTAATCCCTAGAGGACAAACACCATGACATCAAACGTTGTGAGATGTATGAGATGTGTTATTTTTTAAATTTTCCTCAATTTAATTTTTCAAAACGTCGAATGCGGATTAACCCAGGAACACGTTAATCCCAAGACTGTGAATTATTGTGGGAGGGTGACAACATTGGGGTTTATTTATAAGAGATTGAATTATCATTGTTGTTTGAATTAAAATTACAGGACCTCCCTTGTGTTGTAAACTTCTAATGCGGAGGGCTCAGGTTAAGAAGAAAAATTCCCGGGACACTAAAATGTTGGTGTTCGTTAATTCAAAACTCTCTAATTGACGAAAAGATTGCTTTGAGACCTTAACAGTGGAAATAATTCTCCTCGGAGAATGAAAGCGAAAGCAGCACGAAGAACATACCACTGGTGGGGACCTGGTGGTCCGTGGAAGAGTCTGCCGACGCGCCGACATCTGCTACAGAGTCGATGAATCCTGGTGGCCTATGGTGGCTCACCACAATGGAACACCTGAGGAAGGGTTGCAGGTCACCAGGCCACAGTGCAGCTAATGAAGCCTCTGGATGGGCCGTCGACTTTAGCCGGAAGACGCCATCACTCGACCTGGTCATCGGGTCACGGACACAGCACTAGATAGTGTGCCACGTGATGGATCACAGATGCTTGACTGCATAAAAGGATGCACCCCACGATGACCCTCATGGTGATGTCGGTAGACAGACGTGACATCCAATCGCGTCAAGCGGGTCAGATCGGTCTGCCTCTTGCGAACTGGATGGGGTGAAAACCGCCCAGCAAGGTCGGATATGAGGTTCACCGAGCCCAACCCGCGATATCCGGTCAGACCGGCTCCTACTGGGGAGTACCTACACCCTTCAGGCTGGAACGGAGTAGACTGGGTCATGGGGAGACACAACGGGATTGACCCTCTACCAATCAGGTCGGGTCCAATAGGGCATATTGGGCCTGGCCCACTGGCTAGGCCGCACCAAACTATCCTTGGGTAGCACAAGGTTGGGATGAGTCCATCATAATGTACTGTGGTATTTGGGACCCCCATGACGTGTTGGTCGGTTCAGTCTGATCGGGTCGGACCGAGCCCTATCTCAACCGGCCCCCTGGTTACAAAAAAAATTATATCTTGAAACCATGTGTCTGATTGATGCTCCATTTGCAGCGTTGGGACACTCTAAATGTGGCAGATCTTTTTGCATGATCTATGTAGACTTTCATGATATTTGATAGGCGACTGAAGGTCTTGAGGAGCGTTTCTTCCAAGAACACTACAAACAGAACCCTATGACTGGATGAGACCTAAAGACTACTGACATTTGGGCCAGTGGGAGTCACCACTCTTTGAATTGGAAGGTCCACAGTGGGAATCCGCTCTCTGTGAACTTGGAGGCCCATGGTATGAAATTGGGATGTGTATCCTTAGTTAGATATGACTAGTTGGGACCACCTCTATATATCGTTATAGGCCCAGCATAGGTGATGGGGGAGGAGTTTTTAAGTAGCCAAGGTTAGTGGTAAACACCTCTTCATGACTTGGAAGACCCACTTTAATTCCTAGAGGAGGAGTTATCTTGTATCTAAGCTGTTTGATGATGTGACTAATGATGCAATTATTACAAACCAAGAATATAACTTGTGTGGTTTGTCTTGTGATTCTTGCATTGATTTGAGAATTTTCTCTATGGTCTTTCCTTTTTGTTTTGGGTTCCTAATGTGTATTGTGTTACTCACCAATGCACGGGCTTTTCACGTAGGTGTTGTGTCTGGTGATAATGACGGACGTTTCGACAGGGTTACTTAGGGAGACTGGACTGACGGATGCTTCGATGGTGGATTGGGGGGCCTAGGACCAGGTATGGCATAGTAGAATTGCACAGACATGACATACTACATCGGCTTCCAGTAGCTTCACTACTATCATGATTAAGTGGGTTTTTCTATGGATGGACATTTGAGTTTCCTTTTGTACATTATTTTTAATGTTCTTTGTTGGTTATGTATTCTGGCCCACATACATTCAGTTGAATTTGCACTCGACCTTGTTTTAGTGGTACTCATTTCCCCTTTTAAGTGTGTTGGGATGTGGTTGGCTATGTGTGTGTGTATAGGGACTCAATAAAATTTATCCAACATTCTAGTTTACACCTTCAATTCTAGTCATGAAACCCTAGCCTTTAAGAGGCATGCTTGGGGTAGTTACGACGAAGGCCCCAGCCTATGGGTCATGAAAAAGTGGTATCATAGGGAATTAGGTCCCCCCCTCAAAGACTAGAAGTCTTGGTTTTGTTTTGGGGAATAAATGTTATGTGTTGTGAGTCCAATTTCAGATTTGGGGAGTCCAGTGTTGGTGTGGCGACCGATGTATCCTTACACCAGGACCTTGAATTCAATTTTTGGATCAATACATCAAAAACTTATTTAAATATTTTTTTTTGTGTTTGAATAAGATTCATATCACTAGGTATAACCTTCTAAAAGTGGAACATATTTATCTATCTTAGGATTCCTCCATGAGGATGACCATCCAAGATCTCGATACGTGGTAGTGAGGAGAGCCCTTTTAGAGATGAGGTGTCCATTCAGGGGCCATTTCTAGAGATGGACCCACTGTGTAGTGCACTAGTCCTACCACCACCCGTTGGTCAACATCTACTTTTGGATGTTCTAGCATAAGACATTCATA
This sequence comes from Viscum album, assembly GCA_963277665.1. Classification (NCBI taxonomy): domain Eukaryota; kingdom Viridiplantae; phylum Streptophyta; class Magnoliopsida; order Santalales; family Viscaceae; genus Viscum; species Viscum album. The sequence goes on from OY728140.1 coordinate 2,072,620,782, forward strand.
GTCTCAGTTCCCTACATGGGTTTTAAAGAAAGAGGCCTTCTAGGACCTAGGAAGATATTAATCCTTAGGTCACTGAGGACCGAATAGTGGTTGTGATGTGGGTCTTAAGTTTAGTGAGGACACCACATGACCAAATGGCGATCTTGGTAGACATCCTTCTAGAGGGCATAGTAGGGAGATGTTGGAGTTTGACCATCCAGAATCACGATGAGGTGAACCTCAGTTCGGTAAACAACGAGAGGCTTTTCTAGGAGGAGTCATTCCCCATGACCTTGTGCTCTGTGTGCGTCTAGGAGCTGCTCCACCTATAGCTAGAAAACATAATGGTGGGTAGGTACTCAACAAGGTTTAGGGATGCATCCTGATACTCCACAGATATGGTGAACTAACCCTTATTTAGTGATCGAGCCTCTGATAAAGTACTCATGCGGGAGATCAGGGCTTCAATTGTGTCTCTTAGATTCCCCACCAAGGTCAGGGTTCTGTGGAGATCCATTTAGATAGAGAGCTTCTTGGCGGATCAGGCACCCGCACCTAGAGATTCCAGTAGACCCCTAGCAGAAGAGGCTTCACAGGTAGTAGGCCGCAGACGCATGGACCCAAGTGCGCTAGGTCATTCAGAAGGCGACCCCATGACTCAGGGTCTGCAGTGTGAGGATCCCATGCTATAGGGGGTCAGACATGGGCTAGGCATTGCTACTCAGGATATGGGTATGTTCACATGGAACATTCTAACCCGACCTACTGTACAAATAACCAACAGTCAGTCAAGGGGCCGCTGAGGAGTGACAACAGTTCGATCGAGGCGGTCTATAGGGATGCATACATAGTATGGGAGCAGTCTGAGCAGAAGGTTGTAGGCCATGGTTCATGGTGCTGCCTCAACCACCCCTAGGTGGTCCATGCTGACCTTAGAGAGGATGCAGACAAGGGGGATCTCCGATCCAAGAAGCAGATTCATATGACCACAATGCTCTAGAGATAATCTGAGGTATGATATATGTCTTATTCACCTTAGTTGTAGTACTTATAGACACAAGTTATAGTCACTTCTCCTTTTAAAAGTCTCATATTCGGAGATCGATGATTCCGGTGAAGTTGTTTCGTCGATCCATACATCGTGAGACTCCTATGGTAGGGGATTCGATGATTACACAGTGGTGTTAGTTATGTGATCTTACTAATGGAGAAGATAGATTTAGTTGGGATCTCCTAGTAGCAGTATTGATTCCTTAAGACATCATCTTGTGTATAGACTGGTTATACATAGTACATGCCTAGATCGACTATTTTAGGAGTACAGTGTGGTGTTTCAATGGTGATGGAATGAGATTTTCCTTCCATGTCGAGAAGGAAACCCTTGAATTTTAGGACATAATCTATCAGAGGAGGGTACAAATGATCACTATGTAGTTGGAAAACCTCACCCTCAATGTAGTGGATGGGATTAGTCTACGATTCCCTATAGTAGTGGATGAGTACAAGGATGTTTTCCCAGATGATTTTCATGGGATACCTACTTGTAGAGAGGTAGAATTTTTTATCAACATGTAACCCAGAATGACACAGTTATCCCCACATTCCTATCGAATTACTCCCAAAGAGCATCTAGAGATGAGTGAACATGCGGAGGAATTGTAGGAGAAGGGGTTCGTAAGGCTTATTGTTTCACCATGGGTATCCCTGATACTTTTATTCAAGAAGGCAGGTGGGAGTTTGGGCTGTGTATGGAAATTCGACAACTAAATTCAGAAACCATGATGAATATGTACCCACTACCGAGAATTGATGACCTCTTCGACCAGTTGATGGGGGGTGAAAGGTTTCTCAGTGATAGACCTCAGATCAGTTTATCAGTAGTTCCAAGTATGAGATTAGGATGCACTGAATATAGCCATCGGTTACTGGTATGGGAACTATGAGTTCTTAGTGATGCCTTTTTAATGACCAATTACCCAATAGTGTTCATGGCTCTCATGAACATGATCTTTTACCCCTACCCTAACAATTTCATTGGAGTCGTCATCGATGACATCATGGTTTAATCAGCTTTCGAAGAGGACCACATTGTACATCTGCAAATTGTCCTTGATACAATATTAGAGAACCAAAATTATACTAATCTCTCAAAGTATCAGTTTTAGATTCATGAGTATCATTTCCTAGGACACATCATCATTGAGACTGGATTTGTTGTAGATCTAGTGATGATAGAGTCGGTGATTTCTTGGGAGACAACCAGAAGAGTGACTGAGGGGAAGAGTTTCTTGGGGTTGGCTGGTTACTATCAGAGGTTCGTTCCTAATGTTTCCATGGTAGAATCACCCTTATCAGCTTTGAAAAATAAGGTATATCCATTCACGTGGATGGAGAAATTCCATTAGAGTATCTAGGAGCTGAGAAAGATATTGAATATTTCCCCCATCATGAGACTTCCAGAGGAGGGTGATGGGTATGTAGTTTATTGAGACTCATCTAGAATTGGGATTGGTTGTGACATGACACATAAACAAGTGGTTATCACCTATTAATAATGTTAGTTGAGGAAACATGAGCAGAACTATGTGATCCACAATAGAGATTTTGTAGAAGTGGTATATTCCTTGAAGATGTGGTGGCACTATTTGATTGGTTAATAGTTTATAGTTTCTTCTAACCACATGAGCCTAAAGTATATGTTCTCTCAGAAGGTCGTGAACATAAGATAATAGAGATGACTATAGTTCCTCTATGACTATGATATTGAGATGTATATACTATTTGAAAGGGGAACGTGGTGGCACACGCACTCAGCCGGAGGACCGGGTTGCATCTGCTGAGTGAGGTGACAAAGTAGTTAGTTAAAATACAGATATCAATCATGGATAGCAGTGAACATTCTTACCTCCTATCGATAAATTTTACTCCCCCACTCTTGTAGCGAGTCAAGGTGTAAAATATGGTGGATGTTGAATGTGTGGCTCGACATGCCCAATTATCATTAGGATTGTATCCTGATAGATTTTCAATAGGTGGGGAGTAGATCATAATTTTTAAATGGTTCACCTCAGTACCAGAACAATTGAAGGGGGGATGTGTTGATGGTGTTTCAAACATATCCTTTTGAAGTATAACCTAGTTTGGAGAAGATGTACAAGGACATTGGGAATCAGTACTGGTGGTCATGGAAGAAGAAAGCAGTGGCCGAGTTTGTTTCACGATGACTCACTTTCCAGCAACTGAATTTCGAGCACCAGGTTCCAGTAAGATTGACTCAGGCACTCGAAGTACCACATTGGAAATGAGATGGTATCACAATGGACATCGTTATGGGAATACCACATAAATATAGAGGTCATTACTCTATTGGGGTTATCATTGACACTCTCATCAAGTCGGCTCAAATCATACCTATCAGAGAGAAGGGACCAATAGAGGGATTGGGATTCCACTATGACAGAGAGATATTGCAGCTTTATGGGGTTCCTTCGATGATCAACATAGATTGCGATGCCTGATTTACAACTCGATTGTGGAAGGGATTACAGGAGGCGTTCTGGATGCAACTGTGGTTGAGAAGAGCTTTTCATCCCCATAGTGATGGTCAGAATGAGTGGACCATATAGACCATAGAGGAAATGATTTGTTCTGGAACCCTAGACAATGGTCACAGTTGTGAGGACAAGCTGTCATTGGTTGAGTTTTCATATAACCACAACTATCACTCCACCGTTGGGATTGTACTATTTGAGGCCTTGTATGAGTGGCCATGATGATCATGCATATGCTGGACAGACCTAGGGGATTCGACACTTATGGGTACTAAGTTGGTACAGGCTACCACCGAGAAGGTGCATACCATCCTGTAGAGTATGAGGACAGTACAGAGTAGGCATAAGTCATATACTGACAGGATACAGTGACCCTTGGGCTTCATGGAGGGAGATCATGTTTTCCTTAGGGTCTCACCCCTACAAGGATTGTTGGGATTTGGACAAGGCTGAATGCTATCACTGAAGTTAATAAGACCTTTTCAGATCTGATGTATAGTTGGCGTGGTAGAAAATTTCCTTTCTCTTTCCCAATAGATAAACTAGGTGCATGATGTTATCCATGTGTCTCAACTGAGGAGGCAAGTGCATGATCCATCGCATGTCATCAACATGGGAGAGCGAGAAATTGATGATGGGGTGAAGTTTACGGAGTTCCCAGTTGAGATAGAGGATCGACATGAGCAGGTCTTATGTGGGTGGTTGATTACTCCATTGTGTGTTCAATGGAATCATGAGAATCTAAAAGAGACCAAATGAGAGAGGGAGGCTCAAATTTCTGATCAGTACCTCCATCTGTTGGATTAGATGTTGTTTTGGATTTTGGGGGTGTAGAGCCATAAGGTTATGAGAATGTAACATCACATAATTTCGGTGTATTTTTTTTATTTATATGGAATTATATCGAGACCTCAAAATTTGATGGCATGTTATTCTGAACTCTGCAGAGCCCAAAAATAAATTATAAATATTTTTTGGTACATTCTGTAAATGTTAAAGTGGGATATTCTATCTTTTAAACCCATTTCATATATCAAAAATATGATAGAACCATTGAATTAAAAATAAATAGATTCACCTTGAAATGACATAACATCTACTGGAAAGGGCCGAGAAGAAATGTTATTATTATACTTTTTGAGAAATTTAATAAAATTATTTAAAAAATTATTTTATTTTATTTATTCTCACATTCGAGTGGAGGACAGTGATGCTACGAGGAAATGATAGGGAAATGATGATGCTCGTTAATGAGGTAAGTAATGGCTCATTAACTCATAGTGTAATGACACTATACTTATGAATAACGATGACATTTTTTCTTAAATAAAATTTCATAATGACATAAAATCACATAATAATGGGAATTTTGTGAATTGATCCTATTTATAGTTTTATGCACTAAGGAAATATGGATTAATATTTGGAGGATTCTTTGGCCAACCTCTGATGGGCTTTCACCCCAGTGAATAACGACAAATGCCGATGAAACATCATCATAATAAAAACCATTAAAAGATCAGAGCTATGAAGAGATGTCTGTATCTTAATCAATAAAGGATGAATTTTGTGACATTATAAGGTTTAGGAAGTATGGGTTTTTTGATTTTAAACATTTTCCCATCCTTTCATTAAAAATGATGAACGTGGATTTACACAAAAATAGTTCAATCGATTATTCGGGCATTCTTGCGGGAAGGTGACTTCTTTGGGTTTCAATACGAGTGATTGAATAATTCTTTGTTCTTCGAATAAAAATCCCTCAACCTCCCATGTGTTGTAAAATTCTATCACCGAGGGAACGGGCTGAGACGAACGAGGCCCTACCCCCACTGGCGCGGGTGTTCTTCAAGGAAAAAATCACATATCTATGGAAATACTAAGTTGTGACCATAACTAGGGAGAGAAAATTACCTATAGAACACATGAACATGTGACACGAGGATCGGACCACATGTACAGACCAGACGGTTTGCAGAATATTATTTTGACAAGTAGGGGTCAGAGATGGCCCATGGTGGCGGCCGCGGGTGGGAGGCCGCGTGACAGTACAACGTCCCAGACAAAGGGATGCGGCTGACAAGGCCACAGTACAGTGGAACATGCCTACAGATGGAGGAAGAATATGTGACACCGAGCCGCATCCCACATGATGGGCTGCAGTCACTCGATCCTGATAGAGTTGGCACCCCACAACGACCCGCAGGGCGATGGCGTTAGACATATGTGGCATCTGGCTGCGTCCAGTGTGGCTGACCAAGAGACGAGCGAACAGCTCAGTGGGCCAGACCCACGCTAGTAGGTGGACCCCAAATGGTAGGACAAACCCACTCCATTTGAGCTGGGCTAGAGAAGACCAGGCGCCATGCGACTTGGCAGGCTAGACCCTCGACCAACCAGGCTGGGTCCAGCGAGGCCTTCTAGGCCTACCCCACTACCGAGGCCGAACCAGACCGACCTCGACCTCCACCATGTCAATTCAAGTCCATATTAACGATCTGTGGTATGTGGGACCCCCAATTGAGGTTGGTCAAGTCAGTCTGATCGATTTAGACCAGGCCTTATCACAATTGGTCCCCTAGTTACTAAAACACATGTATTTTGCAAATTTTACGTCTGATTGATGATCTTTTTGTGGCGTTGAGACCCTCTCAACAAAAAAGGATCTTTTGAAATGATCTATGGATGAATTCAATATAGTTGAGATGCAATGAAGGGCTTGAGAAGCGATTCTCCCATGTAAACTACATATAATACCATGCGACATGCTAAGAAATGAATAGAACTCAAATTTCGCCTAGAGAGAAGCACCTCTCTTTGACATGGCATGCCCACTGTGGGAACCACCTCTCTCTATAACATTGAAGGCCCATGGTACAAAATTAGGATTAGTAATTTAGTTGGTTATGACTAGTGGAAAGAACCTCTCTTTGTCTTTCCAGGCCCACTATATGCATTGGGGGTGGAGTACCAGGCATCCATGCTTAGTGGGAAGCACATCTTCGTGATTTGGCGGCCCATTTTACTCCCTAGAGATGGAGTTATCCAAAAACCAAGGTGTTCGACGTTTGTACTGATGATGATACTGTTACAACCTTTGATTTTACATAGTGTGAGTTGTCTTATGTATCATGCTTTACATTGAAAATTTATTTGTGGTCTTCCCTCTTTTAATTTGGGGTCCCTACTGGGTACTATGTTACTCACCCCTACACGGGATTCACTTCCATGTGTTGTGTCTGGTATAGATGATCGACATTTTGACTGGGGTGATCAGGGAGCTGGGACTGACGGATGCTTCGACGGTAGATTGGGTGTCCAAGGACCATGCATCCCTAGTAGGATAGGGAAGACATGACATACTACTCATCTTCAAATAGCTTCTCTAACATCTCGATCAGGTGGGATTTTTCTGCAGATGAACATCAATGTTTCCTTTCGTACTTTCTATATATAGTTCATTTATTGGTTTTTATTCTAGCCCACTTAATATCAGTTGAACTTGAACTCATTCTTGTTTAAGTGGTACTCGTTTCCCCCTTTTAGTGTGTTTGGATTTTTTGGGTATGTGTGTGTGTACATGTACTCAAGAAAATGCCTCCCACATGTAGGTTGATTCCTTCGCTGCTGGTCGCCAACCCCTGGTCTTCAGGATGTGGTCTTTAGGTAGTCATGGAAGAGTCCCCAGGGGATATGACATGACATAAATTTCCTACTAATTAATATTATTAATTCATTTTTCATTTATTATCATGAATTTTGTATAATATTATAATTTATTTATTATATTTATTTTATTTAAGTTAATCAATTGATATTCTGTTGTCTATAGTTCTAATGATATAATTCATATAGTTCAAATGGTTAATAATATATTAAAAATGGTTCAATATTATCTATAAGTGATATGGAATTAGTTTAATTTAATTCATATATTTAAAAAATTATATAGTTCAATAGATGCATTAAAATGAGTACTGATCAAGAACAATTTTTTATACACATGTTTTAAGTGACTAAATTAAACATGAATATTTCTTGTAATGTCATTCATATCATTACAATTTTTTAATAAAAAAATAAAAATTGTGAAATAAATTATATATTTATATAATAATTATTCATTAATTTTATAAAACTATTTCTGAAAGGATTAAATGAATATAAAATATTATTTATCAAATAGTTATTGTTATCCTAAAATGTTATAAATGATATGTTTTATAAGTCTAAATCGAAAAGAAAAAAAGTAGTTCTATTTATTTAAAAATATTTTATTTTAAACATAAAATACTATTTTCTTAATATTATAATGGAATCATGGATTTATAAGGTACAATAAATGGACAAAAACAAAATAATCTGAATGAAACATTATTACATTCTATTTGACACACATATTAAATGATATCATTTATAATGTTAAAATGATATAATTTTGGTATGAAAAAAATCTCTCACATTTTTACTAGAGGATTTAGAGAGTTATTTCACAATGGAATATTTTTTATAGGAGATGAGAAATTGGTGGAGAGGTTAGTATTTATAAATAAAGAGATACTTTTTTTTGAATAAAATATTGATTAAATTATAATATTCTAGGAGAAATTAGTAGTCTTTTTTAGACCTATTATATTAAATTATTTGACCTAGTGAATTAAAAAATTTATTATATCATCCATCAAATAACCAAATATATATTTAACATGAAATAAAAATTATCAAAAAATTTCCATATTTTATTATTTTCCATTATGTTTTTAAATGTTATTGAAATTTTGAAAACATTACCCATACATATTTATGGAATTTTCATTTCAAAAATAATTTTAATTTTATGAAAATAATTTTAAGTATTTAGTATTTATAATTTTTTTATGAATACATTATATCAATTAAACATTATAAAACATGATTGTTGAAAATTATGTACTACCATAATGGTATATGTATTCATAAGTTATTATAATATAATTTTATATGGTTTTTTACTATTTTGTCATTATAAACATTTGTTTTTTTCTATTTTCATTAATTACGATAATAGGAATTTAATATTAAAATATTTAGTTAAATATTAGAGATTTTATATTTTCCATGTCTAACTATATCCCTTAAATTGATCATATTTTAAATTCATCATGTATATGTACATCTTATTTATTTAATTCATCATTCACATACCACACAAGGTTCTGAAAATGTATATATTTTTTACATTTTTGTACTTAATACTACACTATTATGAATGACTGTAGTATATAAATTGGACTATTATATAATATATTTATATATTCTAGAATTAATATATACTTATATGTTTTTATGAAATAAATATTTAATTGAATTTATTTAATTTATTATTCATTTATTTTTTCTTGTTATATGAAATATAAATGAGTTTTCATATAAATAAAATGTGTGTTCTATAGTTTAATCATACTCTAAATTTCATGGAAGAATATATTTAACTATAAAACATAATTTTATGGAATATTGTTACATAAAAAACATTGGATGTTAAATTCTTACACATATTATCTGTTTTTTCTATGAAATTTTAAAACCTGATAGATATATATGTTTTTTTTAATTTTATTCTTGGTTTTGAATATTCATACATTATACCTAATATTTATTTATAATATTTTTGAAATTAAATAAAAAATATATCATATAAATTTATCTTCATAATATTATTATCTATCAAGATAATTATTTTGACAAAGATCATGCTATGACTATTCCATCATAGGTCTTCGAACATGAGAGTGATTATATAAATTATTCCTCAAGGGAGTCACATGGAACATATTTTACAGTTTTGATTTACTTGGAAAATGTATAAATTGATTTGATACGACATACACATGATCGTGAATATTATTGGGGCCAATGTAATTGTGTATTACTAATCCCTTATTTCCAATGATCATGAATCTGCTTCATATAATTATTCAAATTAATAATTTATCTCCAACAAATTACTCTGTGCTATCTGGGATTATTAACATAACTAATATATAAACTCATTTCTACATAGATTTAATACTGATGGGAATGAATGGGTTCTATCATTTATTTATATAGTTCATTTCCCATTACATTTAATATATAAACTTGAAATATACTTTTCAGAGATTAATAATTCTAACAATAGAGATAGTAAAATAATTTCATTTGAATTATTGAATAAAAATTCAGTTTTTTAGACAACCAGATTATAAGAAGATTTGTAACACAACCATTTTATATGAATATATATTAGATTCTAATCATTTTATATAGAGATTGAAAAAATATTAATTAATCATATATATAATGGTTTTATATAGTGTGAATGATTAAAAATTTGTCTAATTCCATTTAAACTCCCCTATAGTAAAATGAGGGAATCCTCGTATCATAATCAAATATAATCAATAGTTTGGATTCATTCATTCAGCCAACATATCTAATATATATCATTGAATATTTCGAAATTGATAATAATTATTAAATAGAGTTTAATTGAAAATTAATTGAAATGTGAAAAACTAAAATCAACATAGATTCATAGTTATTTAAAAAATCATAGTAAAATCCATTGTAATGTTCTTACTACCTATACTGTAAAGAACTCAAATTTATATGAATTATATTAAATGTTTCGACAAAATAATTCTCTATGATAATTGTTTTATATTTTCAATGAATTATTTATAAACATTAAAAAAGAGAAGTTACACATTACTATATTTTATATTTTTCCACATAAACTGATCAATAACTTTACACACATGTTTCATCATCGACAATTTTTTCATATTTTAAGATGCATCTTCATAATGAAAATTCTAAGCACAGTAAAAATTTAAATCAAACATTAATACAGTTAAAATTGTGTATAAGATATTGAATATTAAAATAAATCTTAGTATAGGAAAAGAAATAAAATAATCACATTATTTCCCTGAAAAACATGAAATCCCCTAGGGATTATTATAATTTTTACAATAAAAATATTAATCATAGAAATGATACCATTACACACATATAAAAATAAATGATAAAATAACACAACATATATAAATTATAATAAATATACAAAACCAATATGTATTGATAATTAATTGTGAAATTCATGAAAACATACAATTGAAAAAAAACAGTATATCTCTGAACATTTCATAACACATAGAATAAAAATATTTCCATAAATAACATATTTCACTGAATAATATAGGTAAAAAAATTCACTTTCATAATAAATTTTATCTCAATATTGTCCTATGTCAAAAAAAATTAAATTCTTATTAATTTCATATGGTTAACCATATTGGGTTTCTTTTTCACTTATTCCTCTAGAAACAACATCATCTCATAATTAATTAGAGGCCTATCATGGGATCACCCAACATATTGTTCTACATTGAGATCAAATTTCATAATGTATATTCATCCATTACCATATCGTTGAAAAAAATTTAAAATTTCTTTTTTCATCATAAATACCATGTAAAAAATCAATTGAACCAGAAATAAAAACATATTAAATTTTCATATAATCATATAGAGAAATTAAAATTTTCATTGCAAACAGAAAAATAAAGAAAAATATATAGGTGATAGAAAATATGATATTTTTAAATAAGAACATTATAACATACATTGGAAGACTATTGATTATTAATGGTTACAACAGTAAGAAATATATATCAACCCACAATAACATAATTATTTTTATAAAATAATGAAGGAAGAAAAAAACATTCCATAATCAAAAAAATGAAATGACTAAATTTTAATCATTTTAAAGTAAATTTATATATAATTTAAAATATCATTCAAAAACATTTTATTTATAGAAAATAACATTTCGGGAACAAGTAAATTAACTTCAATATAGAGTAGAAAACATTAAAACAGCATTTTAAAGGGAAATATCTTACATCGAGGTTGGAATCAATTTGTTACTATGTCGACAATCATTATATATAAGGATATATTTGTTTAATAAATTTTTAATAACCTATTTCATGTTAATTATAATATAAATATTCCCTTTATATCATTTTTACCATTATTTATATATTTATAAAAATGATTAATTTCATGTTTTAATATTTGAAGATGTTATATTTATAACCTCAAAATAAAATTATGTGTGGTAAGTGTTCAAAGGGTAAGTGTAAAATTAATTATAAAATCATAATATTTTTATAGTTATAATATTTTTAAATTATATACAATTTTAAAATAATCATTTAAAGTTTGTCCTGATAATTAACAAAATAATCTCATAGAGATGGTAGTACATATATCTCTATGAATGAAGAGTTCATTTTCCATAATGGGTGGGAAATAAATAAATTATAAATAATTTAAAATTTATTGAGTAATTAATATTTCATAAATATTATAATTATTATTTATTTTCACTCATATGTCCATCCATGAATGGTAGATATGAAAATTAAGCACATCTCATTATGGATGTGGCAGTCCACATGTACACACAAACGATGTTGTCATATTCTAACGCATGGTAGGGGTTGAAGGTGTGTAATATATAATCCTTAAAAAATGGTAATAATTTCATATATATTATATATATTAGTTTTTAAATTATTTTTATCATCTATTTGATCTAGAGATGAAACAGAAATGACACCGCTCTATGGAGGTGGTAATCCACATGTACCCATGGGTAATGATATCATATAAATTAGGTTGTAAATAGAGATGAAAAGAGTTTTAAAATTATTATAATAAAATATAGATATATTTAATTTTTTTTAAGTATTTCATCATTTTTTATAAATATTTTAAGGATGTGTTAATATAGATAATCATTAAAAACCTAGGTCAAGTGTTATACATATTCCATTGGAAATATCTTTTGGATTAAACGTAAATACATATATAATTACAATTTTAGTGAGTGTATTAAAATATTATTTTAGGAGGGGTATAATGTAGTATTTTTTATATGTATTTTATAAAGTAGATTATAAAAAATGTATGATGAAGTGTGGGGGAGACGAACCCTTTTATATGTGATGGGAGCGTCAGAAAAGTAATTATTAAATGTTTTAAAATAATGTTATATCACTATGATGGTAATATTAAATTAAAAAATTATATTATTATAATATATAGTTATCTAGGGTGAAAGACTACCATCCCTTAAAAATTAATATGATTGTTTTTCATTTTTGAAAATTATTAATATTCATTAACCAATTATACCTTTTACTATGGTGAAACGTTTTTACTATGGTAACTATTAATAAATAAAAATAAATGAATTTTATCTATGTAATATATTTGTAACTAACTATTTAAAATGTAGAATATATTTTTATAGATTCAACGTGTATAATTTTTTTATATAACTTTTATTACCTGTGTATAAAAGAAAATGACTTTAATAAACTTCTTTTTCCTGAATAAAAATGAACAAATAAAAAAATTAAATACAATAATGATTTCTACGAATTTATTTAGAAAATTTTTAATAAAATGGAATATATGTTTCTTTAATATAAAATCCAAAATTTAATCTTTTTTATATTATATTATTTAGTGAAATAACATGAGAATTTTTAAAAAATCCACAATTTTCACTATTCACATAAAAATAAATCATATTAGAAAAATCTATAAAAATAATTAAAAAATATATTAGATATTTTTCTATAAAAATGGATTCTATTTTTAAAATTAATATTCCAAAATAATAAAAATTAACTTTTAAATTAAACTATTTAATGACTAGAAAAAATATATATATAAAACATTACACTTTCCAAATGAAAAAATATTAAAATTATTTTTTAAAATGATGTTCAATATGAATACATTATATAAATATTTGTATACCATAATACTTAATTACTTTTCTGAATTTTTATTGTATCATATATATTCTATTATATCAATGTTGGTAATTTTATTTATTTCATCAATCCCTTGAAAATAAATTATTCTACATGTATTTACAAGAATTCGTTACATGTTTATGTATATTAAAAATATCAGTATTCCTATTATCCCGTTAGATATAATTATAATTATTTTTATACATTATTTTTTTTCTATATGGATTGGATTATATGATCAATGGTCATAATATAATATCTAATTATTTGTTTCTACAACAGATGGTATGCATGACCTTGTCCTGAATCATATAAATATAACATTATCTTTAAATAATTTTGTTATTATACCCTAAATTTTTACTCAATATTTTTATTTGACTTTATATTGTCATTTATATCCATAATACTGATCATTAATATAGATTTTTTATAAATAATTTTACCGAGGTAGTTTATCTACACTTTTTATGATTTTTATTTGGATCCTTTTTATATCAAAGAATATTGGACCCATTTCCAAAGTCATCATATATTTTGTTTGATGACCATTTATACATATATAATATTCTACATTTTTTGTTTTTCATGATAATAATTCATTATGTTTTAAGTTATTTTTATTATTTAGTACCATTTTCTTTGGAGAAATATTTATTGTGTATATGTGAATATATATATTTATTTTTTAATTATAACATTCTTAATACCTCTCAATATGGCGGTCATCTAAATATTTTATATAAATATTATAAGATCAACCACTAGATAATGTGTTAGGTAATTCTTATCATTTATTTGTAACTATCATATTGAATAGTATATCTCCGCATGAATTTTTAAGAGGAAATGGTTTATTACCATCATTGAATTATTATTATAAATTTCACTCCTTACATCACATTAGGGTTTCTAGTTTCCTTGTTACATCTTGGGACATTCACTACTTATATTATCACGAGGTGATGTCAGTGTTGTTTATGCCTCCCATGACCTATTAAAATTAAATGGTAGTTGATTAATATATGAAATGGTTAAATGTTTGGACACTAACTAATGGTTGAAGTTGGTAGTTGGTTATTTATTTATATTTTACTAATTTTTTTAATTATATATGCATGGCTGCACACTATTGTATTCCATTACATGGGATGGATGTTATAGAAACCATTTTGGGTGGCCCACCGATTTTCATCTCACCCACTCTACATGAACTGTTTGGTACCCATAGTAGATTACATGGTTGATGGAATTGACAGATTGAAGAATGAAACATCTAGAAATTGGTTGTGTGCAGATTGGATAGAGCTTGATAGAAGATGACTGAGTTGGATCTCAGTATTCTTGTAGTAGATTTAGATTTCTTTTACCTTGTGTAACATGTTATACCTATTGTCTTGTATACATGATTTAAAGTTTTCTAATGACATGAGATTACATCATAACTATTCCTATTGATATAGATATTGTTATTCTTGTTTATATATTGAATTATTTTGGTTCCACTATTTATTCATATTGATTCTGTTGTTTACTATTAAATTATATTCCATTCATTGTGATACACTCTGCAAATGAGGTCATAGTCTTCCCACAGACACAGTATAGGCCCTCGCTTCTAGTCAGCAGCCTCTGGGGTTTGGGAAGATGTGTTTGAGTCAATTTGGCCTATCGGGACTGGGGCACCCATTAAGTGGAATCTGTGTATGTGTCAAAACATGCTATATAAAGATATTTTTACCTTGATATTAATTATTGATATAAATTTCTCCTAAGGGGTAGTTGTTGTTGAGAGGAATTTGGAATCATAAAATTGTAGATATGGAATTGGTTCTAAAATACTACCATAACAGTACAATAAAATAATAATTTTGTGTAGATTGAAAAAGTACTATAATATTTCAATTATTCATCACATAATTTTGGAAAAAATTACACATGTAGAATTTAGATTCTATGTTAGATGAATTTCAGTATCCAATACTTATTTGATAATAATTTTTCCAATGATTTTTCAGATTAATCTTGAGTATCTAATAAAAATTTGTTTGTTATCTCAAAATGGATGACGTGTTTCCTTGATCATTGAGACTCTAATAGAGGGTTATTCTATATGTACCTAAAAAGTTCACCATTATCCATCCATTAACCAAAAATTTATAAAATCCTTAAAATATTATTCTTACATTTCATAATATAGAAGTATAATCACAAAACCGAAATCATGGTGTAGTGGTAGAAATATTCATGGGGATGGATCTATATATCCAAATTCCTTAACATATTCTTAAATGTTTTGGGTGTAATGTTAAATTTTTGAAAAATCATGTTATGAAAATAATTCTACTTTTCCTCATGGAGATCCATATTTATGGTTATATAAAAAGAACTGATAGGAATGTATTCTTCAAAAAAAAACCCCTTCGAATATAGATCCTTAAATTTAGTTTTAATGGTCATTTATTATGTAATTTATAACACCATATTTGGTAATTCACAATCTCTTTATGGGTATAGCATCTTCATCATCTATATTTTTCCATGAACAGTCAATGTTTTCTTACATAATATGGTTTAATGTGGATATATAAACAGTGTATGGTAGATTTTGGAATGTTTTTTATATAGAATATAATATTCCAATGGATGATAGTCACGATAATGAAAATTGTCATGTGTGTGGTGGGAATAGTGAAAAAATAATTCCTTATTGACCTCCAATAATGAGGATCCCAATGTATGGTATTGTACGATCATAAAAAAATAATTTTACTCATTATTATTCCAATAAAAGATAACAGAACATGATATTGAATGACCCATTCCATTAATTTTTAAATTACATTGAACCCACACATTTTTCTAACTCCTAGGAAGAATTTCCCTGATGAATAACAACCACTTCAACTTGGATGGTTGTTTGACCTCAACGACACAAAACATTACAAAAGAGGCTACATACTCATAGTAATTTTCTAAAAACAACGGAGAATATATTACCAAAATATCTTATAACCATAGGACTAAACATATACAATGAATGAAAAAAATTATATCATGTGAATAGAATCAGGGAAAAAATTAATTAAATTATATGAAGAAATATCATTATGGAATGAAATAATTAGTATATCAATCAATAGAGCTCCCCACATTTGGTGGATCAATATATATATAGAGAGAGAAATAAATAAAAATACATATGATTTATATAAAAATGATTCTTTAGTTTATTCTGATGTCACATAAATCACCACCCACCATAACTAGACGATAATATGTCCAACTCACTTGGATAGATAAACAAACATAACTTATATAGGAGAGTTAATATTATTAGGAAGTTTGTGAGTATAAAACATGATGGACCCCATAAATAGTTGAATACTAAAAGTTCATCAGAGCTATAAAGAAGGATTCATGAAATAATATATTATAGACTAATTAAATATGAAACAGTCATTGAGTTATTGTGTTCTTAATAGGATTCTAGGAAGTCATAACTCCACATACTACAACACTAAAATAGATGGTAGTTACTATAATAATCATTGATAAATGAAAAAACATCCAATTCAGGCTTACTCATGATATAACCACATGTAGAATATTAAAAAAACTAATTTTTTAAATGGAAATTAGATCATTTTAGATGAATATTAATTAAATTTCCCAAACATATGCCCAAGGACTGTATAACATTAGTTACATTAGAAACATAGAACTCGTTATTCTAATTTATTGAAATATCTTCAACATCTCTCATAAATATCTTCCCCTCGAGTAATCCTACTTATATACTACCTTTCAAGCATGGGAAATGGAAAAATATTAATCGGTGATCTCTAATGCAAAGTAAGAGTAAACAAGTAATATATATACGCACAATCGTGATCATAAGAGTGTGATAACATGATAATAACATTACATGAACCTACCCTTCATATCAAATATCATAAACAATATTTATAAAATAAATATTCATAGTTGAAAAGGATGAATTATAAGCGAATATGGAGCATAATCCATGGAATCAAAACATATTAATAAAACAGATATTTTTTACAGACATAGAAATATGTAACATCATACACAATGAGTCAAGGGTCATTACCAAAACTTATTATGGATGTTCATGGAGAATATACGTATATATGGGACACCCAACTATCCCCAGTCGTAGGCCATTCTAGCAATGGAATTGGGTTTCCCCATCTTCCCATGATTGATCAAGTTTCCCCATCTTCCCATAGTGGATTAGGTTTCCCCATATTATCATTGTGGATCAAAACCATTGGCTTCTTTCACATCATTTCATCGTGATATATAAATATTTACCCAATGAATTAGAGGGATATATATCTCTCAAGCCAAACATAATGAAACTATAAATAAAAAATTCCCTACAAACCAAAATAATTCACTAAATCAGAACCCATAATTATAAATGGGGTACATAGACCTCATTCCATCATAACTAGCTCATGGAAATGAAATGGGTTTCATGAATATAATTCCTCTACAAAATATGTAAATAAATAAATAATATGGATACTACGCTTTAATAATTTAACAAATAAATATTCACTAACATCAAATGATGTTATCGTAGATGGAAAATAATTTTTAAAGATGAATTGAAATTAATTTTTGAGGAAAATAACCAATCTATTTTTAAAGCAGTTTCTTTTCCAAAAATGAAATTAAATTTTAAAAGAAAACATTATAATTAAAAATATAAATGCATTATTATAATGGATACTTAAAATAATTTTTGTTTTATGATGTTCATGATTCCATTAATTCCATATATGGAAAACACATTCTTTTATTATATTGTTTTTAGAAATGTAACCAAGATCTATGTTTCGAAAAATGAAAAAAAAAATTATTTTAAAATAAATTTGTAAAAAGTAAAACATGTGTAAGAATAAAATGAAATATTTTTTGAGAATATAAAATGCATTAATGAATTATTATTAAATAGTTACATGGGTTATAAATATTCCAGATAAGGGATTATAAATAACACAATCCTAATTATTGGTGATATTATGAAATAGTTACTTATCATGTTATCATGAGTAGAATTGAATATCAAATGAAGGAAATAAAATTATATGGATATGAAAATACTATAATATTATGGATAATTATCCTAAAAACATTCATGGGTAGTAATTACTCTACAAAAAGTAATTTTTTATGGCTTGTGATCCATAGAAATAAAATTCATCAAAAATCCCTTACCCTATGTCTTGATATTTTTCCTACACATTAAAACCATTTTTAAAATAAATATAATTATATTATAAATATACCACAGAACCATAATCATATATCTATAATACCATATATTATATACTTGTTAAATTGTATTTATACTAATTAAAAATTCCAAATTAAAGTAATGTTTTGGGTAATAACTACTTTTTTATCACACATGTTTTGAATTGTTATCCAGGGTCCTCAAAAATATAAAATAATTTAATCATATTATGAATTTTAAAAATTATAGAAATATAATATATATTCATTATATATGTTTTTATGGTTATTTATATATGCTTTAGGTTTAAAATAAAATTCATTTTCTATAGAGATGGTAGGCTATACATACACATTAATGCTATTTGGATTTTTTTGTTGGATTAAAATAATTAAAAGTGTATTATTTATTTTAATTAAATAGTATTCAAATTGCTATATATATATAGAATATATAATAAAAAAATATGTCCTTATTATCATCCTGTGAACTATGTATGAAAAATAAATCACATCACAACATGATGATAGTAAGACATATGTAAGCACGAGAGACATTATCATTTCCCTAAAGATTAGGTTGTAAAACATAATATATGGTATTATAAATAAAGAAGTAAAATTATTTAATTAATATAATTAAAAACCATTAAACCCATTATAATACCTATTCATCAAATATGGTTATTGAAAATGAATTGTATCACTAGGTTGAGATGGTAAGCCGTACATATGCACAAGCTATAATTTCAATTCTTGTTCGATGGGTTAGGGGTTGTATAATTGATTTGTAATTATCATAGTAAAATTTATGAATATTTATTATGTTGATGTTATAATTATATGAAATAAATTATTTATTTATCAGTTTTATATAATAGTATAATTTGAGAGTGATCGATTAGATTGATTATCTCTCCTTCAAAATAGTTCCTTTAGATCTCCTCAAAAAAATACTAGAATTTGTCCTTTGGGAAGAGTCTATCCTCTAAAAGTGAATATGAGAATATTATAGTTTTTTATCTATAATATTAAAAATGGGGAAGTGATATGGGGGAGGAGGTGTCCTTTTGTATTTAAGGTGAGGGACACTTTTGAAATTTCTTAAATTTTTTAATTTATAATAAATTATATCTCCATAAAAATAACTCATCATGGATAATAATAGAAATATAATATTTTGAAGGATTTATGTCCCATCAAAAAATTTATTTTATAAAAATTTAATTTTAAAATTTTTAAAAAATCATTTTTTTAATACGAAGATAACATATTTTAATTTTAACTATAGTTAAAACATTTTCAAATTAAATGGTGGTTAACATTACTTATAATGTAACATCCTAGAATTTTTTAGAAGGAACATTTCTTTTAATTTCTATTGATGCTTTTTTTTGGGGGTTTCTTAAGATTTTATGGAGAAATGGGTGAGTTTTCATGAATTGGGCCAAACAGTGAGCCCAATTCCATATTTAAATGTAAATTTTGATTCCTTTATAAATACTTAATTTTTAAACATTGTTAATCCATTCCAATTTCTACTTGGCATCCCATGACCTATTAAAACCACCGTATTAATTTGGACCATTTAGAAATCCATAATCATGCTGGATTTGGGTTTTTATTTAAGGGAACGGGCCTACTCGAAATCACATTTCCTGCCTTAAAAATATTTTATAATTCTTTAATATCTCCTTTAATATTTACATTTCTTCAGTGATTCAAACTCTCACCTAATCCCACTTTTCGAAGGCGCTCCCCCATACTCTACCCCCACTATTTGGATCTCAGTTTCTTCACCAATGTGGATGAAACTTCTCTAAATTTCTCTAATTTACCGGATTTGAAGAGGTAAATTGATTATTTCATATATCATTAATTTCTCACTATTTCCCCTCCATTCTAGTATTTACACGATCTCTTGAACCTTTTTTCAATATCACCTGAATTTATGGCAGTTTAAACATTTAGATACTAGTGTATCTGGGGTGATTTCTTTAATATTATTTAAGGTAAGTGATTCTTTCATGGATTTATCTGTTTCCCTTAGGGTTTACCCACTCTTTTATTATATTCTAATATATCTAAAAGTTAGGGTTCAAACCTTGTGTTTGATTTGTTTCTTTTGGTTAAATATTGTGGTCTAGCGCTGGATTTATCTTCCTTGTGGTGTGGCGGTGGTGAAGTTGACGTTTGACACCATGTTTTGAGGGATTCGACACTTTCAGTAGGTGGTTCCATGTGTGAGAAATTATTGGTCAGTTATCTTGATCTATTTACTCATTTATCATATTCCTAATATTTTGGGTGTGGTGAAAAAACTGGATATGATTGATTTTCTTAAGTGTTTAAATTTATAGTTACATTTTAACATGAAATTGGGTGTGTTCAGGTGTTACTCATGGGGTATTATTTGGTGGTATTTTATAACATATGTAATTGTTTTAATAAATCTTATTTAGAAATAAAATTAACTTTTAGTAATGTATTAATCTCACGTGTGCCTAAAAAGAGGGTTTTTGAATAGGGTTGATGTGTAATACCTTGTTATAATTCTTGAGATAATTTTATGAAAATGTGTGTTCTCATTTATATCTTTTGAGGTATTATTCAAGGTGGTTTTATAAAACCTGATTGTGGTTTTATAAATGTCTCTAAGGCTTAAATTTATTTCCTTTATAGGAATTGGTATGGTTTTTGGTCGTGAATGGGGGTTTTGTAATGAGTTTTGTGCGGAAGACATATTTACACCACTTGAGTTCTTTTTATGAAAATTGGAAATGTTTTAGTTGGTTTAAAAAGTGGTAAAATGGTTAATAAGTTTTATTTGGTGTGTGTGTTCAAATATTATGGGTTTTTAAAAGGCGAAGAGATATTTTAAGATGTCAAAAAAAATTTATAATGTTTTGTAAATTACTAATATGTTTTATTAAATAGTGATGTTGGAGTGAAACTTGTATGCGGGCTGTTTTGTATAAGTTTAATGATAAAATGATTTAGAAGGTAATAAGGGTATTATATAACATGTGAGTGGGATGTTAAGTCAGTTTTAATATATTAGAATGGTTTTATAAATTTTTTTAAATGATTTGTGGAAGTGTTAAAGAAATTTGAAAAACGTTGTGGGCAATATTGGTGTGACTCTGATTTCAAAATAAATTTGAATGAAAAGTGGAATTCTGTGATTTGTGTGGTATACATGTGGTTTGTTTGGTTACTTTTAGATGATTAAATGATATTTTTATATGAAAACTATATTTTTTTTGACTTGATGAACTTTTTTGAGCAGAAAGGGAAAACCCGAGTATCTAGGTGGGTGGACGTGTACTATTATGCTACTGAATCTGTGGGGTTTGGACACAGTTTCACTTAGTAATATTGATGATTACAACTCTATATAAACTATGATTATGATGATTGGGGACTACTAGGTTATTGGAATGTTCCCTACTAGTGGCTCGTGAAAGAGAATGGATATCTGTGATGGTTACTCTCACAGAGATACGAGGTACCTGGGACACACAATGAACTAGTGCCTAGGGGTAATTTCTTATTACTTGTTATAATTAGTTACATTGTTCTTACATTCGGCATATGGTATAGTTGGATGAAAAATTCAGCAGTGTGGATAATATAATTTAAAATCGTTGATTCTTAATAATATCCCACTTGAAAACTATTATGTTTTAAGTAGAATCTTTTATATATTGTAACTAGCATTTCATGTTTCTGAAAACATGCAATCTTTTCATCTTTGAATGTTTATCACATGGAAAACCTTAGTGGTGATATCATACTGGGAATTGTATCACACCATACATAGACCCTTGGGTGTAAGTAGACTTGGTTATTTTTTTTGTTGCAGGTTGGGTACAATTTTTAGTGCTAGTAGTTGAGGTTTCTTGTAGGTCCTTGGTGGGGAAGTCTAGTGGGGATGGCTTGAGGGCGGTGCCTCTTGCCATGTGGATGTTCTTGGGATATACTTAATTGGTTTTTACCTTTTTAATGGTCCTTAAACATAGTTTTAACTTATGTAATTAAATTCTGAAATTATGTAAAAGACGATTTTAGTTGAAAAATGCAGATTTTATTTTTTTAGATTGTTTGTTGTTTAGTGTTGATAAACTCGGGTAAATAATTTCCAATTCTAATTATATGATACCTGGGTACATGTTCCAGATAATGGGGACCGGGAATGCCCTTGGGGCCTTGTCACGTGTGGGGTTTGGTGTCGGGTTTGCTGGCGACCAGCTTTGGTTCGTGACAAAATGGTATCAGTGGAGGTTAACGTTATCTCTTTGGGTCATGTTTTATGTGGAAGTGTCGGGATAGTATGGAGTTAGGATTGTCAGGATATGGTATTATAATTATAGGTAGTGTTCCCGATCACCACCCCTCATGAAGTTATTGATGTTTCCATAGGATGTCAGGACATTTCGAAGGCCTTTGGTTTTCTTTATTTGATGATGATTAGGGGAAATGAAAAGAGAATTGGGTTAATGGTCTCAATGAGCTCGCATGGCCTTGAAATCCATGTGGATCTGATGATATTCCCTAGAAATATATCTATAATGGTGAATTTATTAGAATATGTACGCCAACCATATGTCCATGTCACCCATTAATATTATTTTCCTCTTGCATTGTCTTGGGTTCTTTAGTTTTGAAGTCACATAACATTGGTTTTAATGTGACATGGATTTAAGAAGCGTAATGTTTTTCTGAAATGATTTTCAAATAAATCATGGTTGGTTTGATTATGATAATGTGGAACTAAATTTTCAGAATTGTTTTGAATTTTACAATTTTGTGCTTACATCTTTTTTGAAAGAAGAAACTATATTTAAATTGGTTTTGAAAATGTGGTTCCAATAGTATTTTCTAAACAATCAAAGGTTGTTTTAATGCGATTGAATGTTTGGAAATTATAGTGAATAAATTGAATGTGGGTTCTTATCTAAATTTTGGTTCTTTATGACATGTTTTTTAAGAGGTGAATTTGGATGTTTATCTTGTGGTTATCAGTTTTGGGAAAAAGGATTAGTTGGTTGAACATTTTGGTTTTGAAAAGTGGGATGAACTTTTGTTTTAGCCATTAGTATTTCCTTGAGTGATAACATGCAAGGGGTTAGATGGGATTATGGATGGTTGATGGCACAACTGGATGAGTTCTGGGATAGATATGAGGATGGTTCCCGATGTGGCACAAAAAATTGCATGTGTGAGGCCCATGGGGTACCATTGGTGGATACACTAACTTTTGAACCGTTTTCTTTTCAAAGAAATGTTTTTAAAGAAGAACATTATGTCTTGATGAATTTTTTGGGATGATATTTATTAAGTGTTGTTGTGAAAATGTTGATGTTGTGGGATGTTTGGAGTCTAAGAATCCCTCAGGCTCGAACTATGTTTTGGGTTTGTGATTGGTTGGTAATCTTGGTAGATGGACCAGTTAGTAGTCTCCTATGAGATATGTTTCAGGAAACCTTTATTGTGGTTTTCTTCCTGTGTTTGTATCTTGTTTTTGGCATGTTTTTAGCAATAGAATAGCTCAATTGGGTCATTGGGTTCTCTTGTTGGATAAGGTACGCCCCCAATTAAGGGTTAATACACAACTACAGTGAAAAAGAGATTGTTTTGCTGCTGTAATATGCTCCAGTTGTTCAATTTAATGAATATTTTATCGATCATTGTTGATTGGGTATACAACCATTATATTCATTGATTTTTGGATCCTATTTTAGTGGGAGAGTTCGCGTGGAAGGTTAAAAGATACCTTAGTTTCTTAAGTCGCTTGATTCGTCAAAGGTGGAAGTGGTCTGGGGTTGTTAGTGTGGATGACTGTCTCTATGTTGTCTAAGAGGACCTCCTGGTTCTTTATAGTTTCATTGAAGTAAGAGTTTATGTTAAACAACTATTTTTTGGATTCCGGTCATGAGAGGCTATTGTGGACACTTTCAGGAAATTTGAGTTGTTTAGGGACTTCGCATAAGTTATTGTTCCATGTATTTTTTCTTTTAGTCGCAATGGTCATGTTCAAAAATGCCTTGTAATGTCATGTGATCATTTTATTGTAAAT
The DNA here is from genome assembly GCA_963277665.1 of Viscum album. Classification (NCBI taxonomy): domain Eukaryota; kingdom Viridiplantae; phylum Streptophyta; class Magnoliopsida; order Santalales; family Viscaceae; genus Viscum; species Viscum album. The sequence continues at coordinate 2,072,645,522 of OY728140.1, forward strand.
GCGTTGTTTGTGAAATACAATGAGAGTCTTTGTTATGATGTAAGTATGTCTCCCTTTGAAAAAATTTCAAAATCCTATGATTTAGAGGAAGGTGTTTATATGTGTCATTTCCTTCTATTGTTTTTCACCCAAAAAAAGAAGGATTGATGTGTGTGTGCATCTTCGAATTCCTTGTTTCAGGGAAATATTTGGTTAGGTCAATGTGAGTATGTAATGTGTTATGTCTTGGCAATCTTATTTTGGATTTCCTTGTAGTTGTTTGTATCACCGGAAGATGAAGTTATGTTCAGGTGGTTTCCAAATCCAAACTACGAGCCCGAAGAAGCTTCAATCATTTGAGCTCCATATGTAGGTCCCAGAGAGAAGCTGACACGTAGTTAGGGTAAATCCCAGGGTCGTTCAAACCCATGTACAAATTCATATCCTTAGTATGAATGATAGGATTATTTTAATCCTCTGGTGTCATCATCTTTTTCCAGTTGTTCCCATTTGTTGGTGGATGTGGGAGGACCTCACTTCCATGTGTAGCATGAGTTCTTACATTTCTCCATTTGGGATCAACTGATAATTTGGATAATGTTTGATGTTTGGCTAGACAGGTTGAGTGCACAGTTTTTGCTAGGTTAGTAGTGATAATGCCCCAGCTAACCATGTAGATTGAAGGATCCCCATGGTTAGTGCACAGTTTCCCAAACTGTGCAGACAAACCATGTAGTTGTCCCAACTCTTTAAATTTTGGGGTCTTTCTACACTGGCCTATTCTGGTCGGTTAAGATGGTTGGTTCTTATAGTGGGGAGGCCCACTATGAGTCTTATATGAGTTATTTTTTAAATTTTTGATGGAAGTATACCCGTTGAACCGGGGATCCCATTCAGGCCTCCCCCTGTTAGTGCCCTGAATCTGTCTCGGGAAAATTTAAGTTGTGTTTTATGGCAGGGATCCCATTTGTGTCTCCCCATACAAGTAACTCATATTTGTCCTTGGTGTTAGACTGGTGGGAGGTAGTCTCATTCCGAGATAACTAACAATCATCATCTTCCTAAGGTAAACATTGGTATTGGAGAGTGTCTTACAGTTTATTTAAAGCAAATTAAGTGTAATCTTGTTCGATTTTGTTGTTTTTCTTGGAAGATTACTTGAGTCTTGTTCATATTGTGTTTTAAACGATTCATTTTTTGGATAAATCCTGAATTTTTTTGATAATTTTAGGAAATTGATTTATGTTTGGTTTTGGGAGAGTAATACATCCTTAATTGATCACTGGAGGTATTTTGGCCTTTCGGGGTCGGACTGAACTTGGTGAAGGAGTACATTTCATGGCTATTAGTTGGGTCTGCTTTTTTTATTTTGGCCTTGTTGTGGATTTATGGGGACATAAAGTATTATGGTGGGGATAATTATAACATCCAGGAATTATTTAGAAGGAATATTTAATTTCATCTCCATTCATCCTTTGTTTTAAGGTGTTTCCCAAACTTTTATTGAAGAATGAGTGAGTTTTCATGAATTGGACCAAACTGTGAGTCCAATTCCAGATTTAAAAATAAATTTTCATTCCTTTACAAATCCTTAATTATTAAACATTTTTCATCCATTAAAATTTCTAAATATCATCCCATGACCTATTAACACCCCCATATTAATTTCAACCATTTATAAATCCATAATCATGGAGGATTTGGGATTTAATTTAAGCGATTGGACCTGCCCGAAATCCCTTTTCCCGCATTAAAAATGTTTTGTAATTATTTAATATCTCATTTAATATTTACATTTGTTCGGTGATTCCAACTCCCACCTAAGCCCATGTATCTGAGGTAAGCACTCATGCTCTCCTACAACTCTTTGGATATCAGTTTCATCGCTAATGTGGATGAAATATCTCTGAATTTTTCAAATCACCCAGATTTAATGAGGTAAATTGATTATTGAACAACTCGTTCATTTCTCACTATTTTCCCTCCATTACAGTTCCTACGTGATCTCTTAATCCTTTTTCGAATATCCCCTAAATTTTTAGCTATTTGAAAATTCAGATACTTGTGTATTGGTGGTGATTTCTGCAGTATTTTTCAGGGTCAGTTATTCCTTCTTGGTTTCTTCCTCATACCTTATTGTTTCCTCCCTCTTTCATTATCTTTTAAAAAGTCCAGAAGTTAGGGTTCAAACCGAGGGTTTGTATTGGTTTTTTTTTGGTTAAATATTGTTGTCTAGGGATAGATTTATCTTTTTTGTGGTGCGGTGGTGGTGTGGTTGATGTTTCACACCAAGTTTTGAGTGATTCGACACTTTATGTAGGTAGTTTTATCTGTAAACATTTATTGATTAGTTAGATTTCTGTATTTAATCGTTTTTCATATTCCTCTTATGTCAGGTGTGTTGAGAAAATTGTTTATGATTGATTTGGTTAAGTTTTTAACTTTGTAGTTTCATTTTGACATGAAATTGGGTGGGTTCATTAGTTATTCATGGGGTATTATTTGGTGGTATTTTATAAAATATTTAATCTGTTTAATAAATGTTTTTGTCCCTACAATTCTCATTTCGTAATGTATTAGTGTCACGTGGGCCTAAAAAGGGGGGTTTTTAATAGGTTTGATGTGTAATACATTTTTATACTTCTTGAGAGAATTTTATGAAAATATGTGGTCTCATTTGAATATTTTTTGGTATTATTCAAGGTGGTTTTAATAACATGAATGTGGTTTTATAAATGTCTCTAGGGATTCAAATTTTTTTGGATAGGAATTGCTATGGTTTTTGGTCATAAATAGTGGTTTTGAAATTGGTTTTGTGTGCAAGACATATTTACACCACTTGGGTTCTTTTTATGAAAATTGGAAATGTTATAGTTTGTTAAAAAAGTTGGAAAAGGGTGAATATTTACTTTTTGGTGTTTGTGTTCACTTATTATGTGATTTTGAAAGGTGATGTGATATTTTAATATGTAAAACATTTTTATAATGTTTTGTAAATTTCATAAATGTTTTATTAAATTGTGATGTTGGAGTGAAACTTATCTGTGGGCTATTTCATGTATGTTTGTTGATAAAATTATTTTGAAGGTAATAAGGGTATTATATAACGTGTTAGTGAGATGTTAAGTGAGTTTTAATATATTTGAATGGTTTTATAAATTTTTATAATGGATTTTTTGAAGTGTTAATGAAATGTTAAAAATGTTGTGGTCAATTTTGGTGTGAGTCTGATTTCAAAATCAATTTGAATGAAAAGTGGAATTATGGGACTTCTGTGGTATACATGTGGGATGTTTGGTTAATTTTCAATGAGGAATTTATATTTTACTATGAAAAGTATATTTCTTTACTTGTTGAACATGTTTGAGTAGAAAGGGAAAACCCGGGTATCTAGTTGTGTGGACGTGTACGAGTATGCTAGTGAATCCGTGGGGTTTGTCCTGAGTTTTACTTAATAAGATTGGCACATACAACTCTAAATAAACAATTATGATGAGGATTAGGGACCACTATGTTATGGGTATGTCCCCTACTAGTGGCTCGTGCATGATAACATATATTTGTGATGGTTACTCTCACCGAGATACGAGGTACCTAGGACCCACAACGAACTAGTGCATATGGGTTACTTCCTATTGCTTGTGCTCATTATTTACAATGTATTTAAAGTCGGCATACAGTATAGTAGGATGAAAAATTCAGTAGTGTTGATATTATCTCTAAATGTTTTCATTCTTAATAATCGACCACTTCAAAAATGTTTTATGTTTTATGTTGCATTATTTAGAAATTGAAACTAGCATTTCATGTTTATGAAAACATGCAATATTTTCATCTTTAAATGTTTATCACATGGAATCTCTTAGTAGTTGTATCATACTGGGAATTTTCTCACAACTTCCTTGGGTGTAAGTATACTTGGTTATTTTTCTTTTTGCAGGTTGGGTATAGTTTTTAGTGCAAGTAGTTTAGGTTTCTAGTAGGTCATTGGTGGTGAAGTCTAGTGGGGATGGCTTGAGGGCGGTGCCTCTTTCCATGTGGAGGTTAATGGGCTATCCTTATTTGGTTTTGTAACATTATAATGGTCTTTAAACATAGTTTTAACTTACGTAATCAGGTTATGAAATTTTCTAAAAGACAGTTTTAGTTAAAAAAATGTAGATTTGTTTTATTTAGTTTGTTTATTGTTTAATGTTTATATACTTGGGAAAATCATTCCCAATTCTAATTATATGATACCTGGTCACTTGTGCCAGATCATGGGGATCAGGAATGCCCATGGGGCCTTGCCACGTGCTGGGTTTGGTGTCGGGTTCGGTGGAGACATGATTTGGTTTGTGACATATAAGGTGTAAATTGATCCAAAAACCATGAATTTATGATATTATAGATAAATATTTATCCCTTTTCTCCTTTTAAATTTATTTTTTAATTTCTCACTAATGTAATAAAATTTCATTTTCATAATATATCTATGGTGAAAAAATTGAACATTATTCGTTACATTGACTTTAATAAAATCTGTAATTAATGATAACATAAAAAATCATTTAATAAAAACAATTAAATTATCACATATTTTTTTACCAAATTAATTATGGTAATTTATATTTATTTTAATATTTATAATATAATGTAATTATTTATTTATTTAATCGAATAATTACTACATCATCATTATGTATTTATTTAAGAAAATAATTTCTATAATAACAATTAAAAATAAAATACTATGAGGTATATAAAACATTTATAATTATGAAGAAAATATATATTCAATCATATATTTTGTTAATAACAATATTAAATGTATTATAAATATTAAATTCAATAGTTTAACATATATCCAGACCCCTTTGTATAAATTATATCAAATTCAATTTCATGGAAACGATTCCATTAAATTTCCCAATTTATGAACATAGGTGTTAATAATTGAATTAAATTAATTCTATTTCACTTTATCATGTGTTAGAGTTGTTTTCTAATATTTATAAAATTATGTTACTTTTAATTACATGATTTACCCTTAACTGTGCAAATAAAAATTATTAAATATAACATTATTATTTTCCAAAATTAAAAGAGACTTATTTAATACATTTATAGCTTATTCTTCCATATAATAATTCAATTTTTCTAAATTAAATTGTTTGAATTGTTATAAATTAATTAAAAATTAATATCACAGATGGGATGAAATGATTAGTTTTAATTGTAAAAAAGATCAAACAATTGAAATTATTTTATATCCAATATCAATGAGAAATTGGTTGAAATTAAATATATTGGATTAGTTTACATCAACTTTAGCTAATTATATATCAAAAAAATACAATACATAGTTATAAAACATAAATAAATTAGGAAAAAATGAAATTTTCAATTAGAATTTAGTAATTTTAAAAATTCATCATAACATGATACGAGATAGAAAATTACAAAATGTTCACCCAATGTATATTTTTATATAAAAATTTCAAATAGGTAGTACTTTTTTAAATATAATTTTAAAATTTGTTAATTACTATATTTAAACAAGTGTAACATCAAAATGTAGAAATATTTTATTTTAAGACAAAAATTATTTTATGAGTAAAATAGAATTTTTCTTATATCATGTCTAAAAAAAATAATATAAATTTTTAACATTAGAATAATTATTTTTATTAATATATCATTGATATATTCTAATAAAGTGTAAATTCATTATTTTATAGGAATAAAACACACTCGGGTGCATTTAAATATTTTTTTAGAAAAATATTTCCTTATTTCATAAGAGTTGTTTTATAGGCATAAATCATAATTTCATAATTTAGATAAAAATTTTCATACATAAAAATTTAATTTATAGGTTTTAATTGAAATTTAAATAATTAAAATTATTAAATTTGTTTTCTGTAAAATCAGTGTTCCTTGTAATGCATGATAAGACTATATTTCATGTAATGAAAGTTTAATAATGTGAATGATGCAATTTAAATAATCAATGAAATAAAATTATATATAAATATACTTCAAAAAAATATAACGGAGTTATATTTTACCACCCCCAACAAAATTGGATTTCTCCCTCTAAATGTTTTGATGTTATAAAATGATTAATTCTGAAAAATTCCATTTTTAAAAACAAACATCATAAAAATGAATAGTAACATATATCAAAAAAGGGAATGTTTTGAAACCTAATGGATACCGATATAGAAAATTAATGGGTTTCAAAATAATAGAACATATGTGTCTTGTAAAAACAATGATATATAAGAGAAAACTAACAATCAAGTTCTGATGGGGAGTGATAGAGAATATGTTCATTAAAAGGATAATGACTCCAAAAACTTGGACCATATATGTTTGTAATTTCTTATTGTTATCATAATATATGATGATAATAAGATAAAATGTTTTCCCAAAATGAATTGATATTAAATTATTACATAATTTAAACCCATACAAATAATTTCACTCTTTGGTTGTGGATTCATCAATCACTATGTCATTTCCTACCCTAATACATGAAGATAAAATTGTTGTACCTACATGAAAAGTAGATCATATAAAAATTAACAGGATAAAAAATCATTTCTTCTATATATAGTTGTCATCAGAATAAAATGGTTAGCACATGTAATCAATATGAATAAATCAATATATTATGAAACATTAATCTCTATAACCACTTCCAAATTTCAATTTTTTCAATTTCATAATGTGTTACCCTAATAAACTATAAAAAATATAAAAATAACATGATTTATCTATTTATTTAAATATAAAAAACATGTTACTTACATTATCATATATTCTCTTGAAACATGGTCTTGTCAAGAATTACCAAAAAATATTAGACAATACATAAATGTTTTCAAAATTCCACTCTTTCATAATACTATGATTCCTTAGATTATATAAGACAATATTTGATATCATAAGAAAACTTTTCAAAATTTTACTTCTTAATTCCATTTTTTATATAGTATTGATTTTTTATCACAATCAAAAATATTTTTATTTTATTATCCTAACATCATGAAAAGATTAGGGGTTATCATTCCATTAATCATGTTTTTTTCAAAAATATATCCTTACCAAATTAATCAATTTTTATTTGTACCTGTAACATTCAAATAATTATTTCAAATACATAATTAAATATTATAATGGAACAATCCAAAGATGTTTCATTATTCCATAATACAAGTAGATAAAAATATGAAATTTCACTAATGGATTACCAATAAAATTTTTATAGGATTTATTTATAAAAAATAAAACATTAAATTCCCAATTAAGGAGAGGAGGATAAGTATTACCAGATTTTCATGGTTCACTTAATCCATTATGATATCATATGGTCTTCATTGGTCCTATTTCCAGATATTTTTTGGTGTCTTATCATCTATATTATTCCATGTATTGGGATTTTATTATAATAATTCCCAAGATTAATGTAATTGAAACACTCAAATAATTGAAGTACACTATTAAGAGATGTATATTTATTCCTATCAATTCATCAGTTAGATTTCTAATGAAATTTTTTTGAACACACAAAACAATTTATGGTTCTTTTAATACAATTGACTCTATGTTACCTTCCACAGTTTTAGAATAATGTTAATATAATCTTTTTCTCTTTATAGATATTTATATTTTCCTTTGAATTATATACTTATATTCTTATTATAACTATTAGATAGATGGTAATTGTCAATCTCACTTTTTTAATAGAAATATAGGAATGTAATTTCTAAAAAATAAGTTATTGAACTTGTCCCAATCCATGGAATAAATTTTAATTTTATCATCACATTCATGATAATGTTCCACCACTAATTCTATTCACCTTCTAAGAAAAAAAGTTCCAAATTTATCATTTTTTCATTCTAAAAAATGGAAAATGAAAATAGGAATCAATGGTAATGATCCAATTCTCATCAATTAGTGGATCAGTAATTCAACAAAAATATGTGAGACATTTCTATAAATAAGGTTTCAAGAAACTATTGTCTGCAACATTTTTATTTGGGAAAAACATCTTAATTCTTTGATTTATAAGGTTCTGTAGTCATATAAGTGGGGGTTTTCATTCAATATTATATAACAATCCATTTCTTAAATGGGACATCATTTTATTTCCCATTGTATTCATTATTAACAGGGTTCCTTTTTGTTATATCCATTATCCAAAACCTATATGAAATATTATGAGTAACAATAATCATACTGGTAAACCCAATAAATCTAGGTAAATTAACTTCAATCTATAACATCATAGTTTGAATAAATTATTATTCTTGATAATTACCAAAATTCAAGGGTTTTATACTATATATAGGATCATCATTATAGAAATCTCAAGACATATCCTTAATAATAATTTTATTTGGTTTAATAAAATTTTCTCCACCTAGTTTCCAATGGATGAATTTTTTTTCTTTGATGCAAAAAATAACGACCCCAATTTATGATTCATAGATATTACATAATTTTTTATGAATATTCATTCCATTTCAAAAACAAATTCTTATGGTCCGTAATAGTTTAGTTCATTTTGAAAACTAGAATGCATTACATTAATTTATTTAATGATAATCATCATATCCCAAAAAAATATTCCACTTTAGTACCATTATATAATTTCTTTATTTAAAACATGAGGAATGTAAAAATAAAAAGGCTGATATCATATTTTAATAAAGTGTAAAGAAGGATGATGTTTAATCATAATCATGATCATAAGTGTATACGAATATGATCATAGCATTTTTTGTTCATGCCATTTATATCAAATATCATAAACATGAATCATGATGTACATATTTATTATTCATAAGACATGAATCATATGTGATTCAACAAGAATAATCCATGGTTGAAAAATATATGAATAATACATTGAATTGTGGCAGACCCGAAAACATGTAATATCATTCATAATAAATAATGGTGAATTTAAAAATCTTTTTTGGTCACATAGTGTGGAATACACATACTAGGAAGAACACACCACCATACCAACATATAGTCCATAACTTTTAATGGATCGGGATTCTGCATCATAGCATAGTGGACTAGACTTCCCTATAAAATCCATTTTCATTCTCATAGTGTTTTTTGATTCCCCCTCTCCCTATTATGGATCAACACAATAGACATGATTTACATCACTATATCTTATGATATAAATATTTAACTAATAAATAAAAAGAGAGAAATAGGTCCCACCCATCAAATAATGAAAACCATATATATGTTTTCCAAAATAACATAAATCATTCATCATATAATAACGCATAAAAATGAATGGGTTTCATCGACATCATTCCATAATTACATAACCCATGAAAATGAAATTGGACTTCATAAATAACATTCCATCATAAACGTAAAAATAATATAGAAATAATAAGTATAATATTATTGAATAAAATCCCCATTGAACCATAAATTATAAAATATATTTTAATATTTTAAGGAAAATAATTTTAATAGATCACATGAAAATAATTCCTGAGGAAAATAACTTTTAAAAATTTAAAATTTTTTATATTCTTCAAATGGCTCACAATTATTAATTCGAATTTTTTTATTGAAAATAACTTTATAAAAATGTAACGAAATATTCAATTAATTATGTTTTAATTATAGAATATTATTCCATTGAATAGATATAATAGAAAACATTCCTTCGATAGAATTTTATCAGTGAAGGAAGAACGATGATTATTTAGGAAATGGAAAAAATATTATATTCAAAAAAGTTCATAAAATTAATTAGATGGATAAAAATAAACATAAATATTCATAGGAGAATATAAAAAAAATTAAAATTGCAGGGACCCTAATTCCCGGGTTCCCATGAGGCATGATGTACTACATTTTTTTTAAAACATTCACAATAATACATCATGTCCCATTACTATAGAGGATCATGAGGCTCAGGATTCTGGGAAACCAGATGCTTCTAAAAAACATCTTTAGTAAAAACCCATACATGGAAAATTTTAAAACAAAAATGTAGGGTGAGAAAAATATACTATGTAAGGGTTTTTAAAATGGTTAAAGTAATTTCTTTCTCAAGGCATTCATTTTGAAAAGGATAAAACACTTTATTGAAAACAAGGAATTATCATTTTCATAAAACATGTAAATCCTACATTCATGAAAACCACTTATACAGAAAAGAAGTACTTTCTTAAAATAAACCTCAAAGAAGGCATAATTCAGAGAGCACAAGCATGTGAAGAATAGATGATGCATATTTTACAACTAAATAACATCAGCTCCAATAGGCTATTTGTAAACAAGGAAAAAATACATATCATGATTTATCGACACATAAAGTTCCTATAACAGCATACCACATGTATTAATGTTCAAACCTAATAATATCATTCTCATATTCAAAGGAAAATTCCTACTAGGGTATATCATGTTAGATGAACTATCCCATGTTGGACCATTTAGCATCACATGCGGAGGGAATGTATAATGCCATACATTGCAAAGACCTTGTTTCATGACCTTAAAACACATCTTAATATGGTTCAAGGCTGACCACCTACCCTGTATCCAGAGTAGCTCAATCCAAGGCTAACCACCAAGACCGTCGCACATAACATCTCACGAGACTCATCTTTTACCCAATCCATTGGAGCACTATATAATTATGGGTGCTCCCGTCCATAATCATTTAAGTCCAATACATCCCTCACATATTTGATGTGGTTTTACATTCATAGGGTCTCATACTTACATTCATTACTCATAATACCTTTTTCCATGCATTTTCATATCCACGTAATAATAGTACAATCACTTATAAAACTAACACATAAGTAATAAAAATATGTACACATTAGATATTACCTTAACAATAGAAACCATGGGCTTAATGGAAACCTTAAAATGAACATAATCATATTAACACTTCAAACATCACAACCGAGAGTTAGAAAAGAGTTCATTCACACTTAAAAAACATGCTGATAAACGGGTGTTGTGGATGTTTATTTAAAATTGTGAAAATATACATATATTTATACAGTTAAGAATACATGGTGTGCAAATAGGTTTACATTGAAAAGTTAAGTGTATATGTATAAAAACTGTATGAATATATATATATAGTTATGTAAAAACTCATTTGAACTCTAAATAATAAGATCTTTCCGTTGAAAAGCATTAAATCATCTTAAGACATCTCTTTACCGAATTAAACTACACTAAATTATATTTCTCCAGTTATACTTACTTTAAACATAATTGATGTTTGGTAAGACCGAGTGTAGTTCTTACACATGAAATATGAATGTAAACATGGTTTCCACAATACCCATATTGGAATAAAATCACTATTTCTTACAACAAAATCAATTCATAAGTATGAGTATATATGTTTATACACGTATAAATGTTTAAGGGATTCGTGCTACAAGTTTTCACAAAAATAATGAATTGAAAAATGAAAATATATGAGAATTTCCCATTAATGAAACTATTTTGTTATCTAAAACGAATTTAAAACCTCACCCATTTTATATAATTACAGAGTTTTGATATCGTACTTGAAATAATAATTTTTAAGAGTAAATTATAACTTGGTTAAATCATCATGTTATATCATGATGAATTTTAAAAAATGTAATCATACTCATCCATTATGTTTGCACGTAGATGTACATTTACATTTATGTATTCACATGTACATAAATAAATATATATAATACATTTATATGTATAGTTTTATAAGTTCATAAATTTCCTCAAACATCAATTTTTCTTCTGGAAGAGGTATACAAGGGTTATATACATATATAAAAAACGTGTAAAAAACATATATCCATAGTAAATAAAAGAGCAGATCACGATTCCCATACTCTGGTTCGATTCTCAATGCAAGAAGAGGAAAACAGATATGAAATGGATCTTATGGTCTCATATATATATATATATATATATATATATATAACGTATATATAAATATGTATATTCACCAAAATTGAAGAAAAACAAGACAAACATGTTTACCTTACATTCTATTGGAGAGGAGGATAAGGGGGTTCATGTGACGACGTCGAGTTAGTGGTCGAAGATCCATGAAAACACAAAGCAATTCCTCTTGTCATTGGTGCACCCAGGGACTTAGAGGCAGGGCATCTCTTTGAGCGAAGATGTCGACAGGGTATCTGAGGCTCAGAAGGTGCCAAACCTATGGAATGGAGTGCGAAGTCAGGTCCACCACCGACCGAGATGAAGAAGAACACTTCCTAGCTACTGGTTTGGTGTGCGAGAGGAAGAAGAAGAAGTGACGTGGGGAAAACAATGATTCAGAAAAAAAAAATTAGACGGCCAAGATTAAACTGGGGTTGATCGAATGGCCCGATGTTATACGGCGTTAAATGACCTGGACGGCTGCGATGAGGCACGCTGGATCGGATAACCGGGAGTGATGTGGTGCTTCAATGAATTACATCCTTGCAATTATAATCATAAAAAAACCCCCCAATCTTACAACATTACCAAATAGAAAGATTTGGCTCAGTTAACGGAATACCCAAGTTGGTACATAGTTCTTCCGTCTCACTAACCCAGATGCACCTTGAGTAGTATGTCTTGGACTCCTTCTCATGTGTTCTATATACAGGCTTCCACAGGGAGGCACGTGCGGTAAACAGCTTGGAAATGTCTGAATGGACAAATTCCTGGATGACCCTCCGAACTACATCACGATCGAGGTATTTGGGGAGGATAATGTGATTTAGGAGACTAAGATTTAAGACCAGGAACATAAAGGCTTCCCTGAGGTGGCCATCCTGGGCAGAAATAAAGAAACAAGCTCTGGAAGAAAAGTTTTGCGCCAGAGTAAAACACTGAAAAGGCCTTCGTAGTATCGCCCCTTTCACCTATATCCGGGGAGTTGGGTAGTGGCAATGAGATGAAAAACATGGTCATTCCCCCGACATGAATGAAGAATCCCAGGACTGTTCGACAAGTCATGCAGGAATTGACAAGACCGTCACATGTGGAGAACAGATGGATAATACATCGTTCATGTTCTGATCAAAATAACCCCTACCAACTCATCTGGTAGAGATGAGATGATCGTTTTACCAGACATCTAAAAAAACATTCAAGAGAATTCACTTAATAGTACTAATAAGGTAGAGACAGGAAAGGAAGCAAGAAATTTTCAATTACACAAAAGTTTACATAACAGTTCCTGGGTTTCCTTAATGATTTATTAAACAAACACCACATAGAGAAGAAAATCTCCCTAATTCCACACACCACACACAGGCTAAGTAGACAGGGTTAAACTCATGGGAACACCTGTGACGTCTCTTGACTTTATCATGAGGGGTATGATGTTGGTAAACATCATTATACACATGTTGCCTATATGAAAATCGGGTGGACTCATCTTATAACATCCTAAAGTCCTTCAACTGGCCCCAGAAGCTGTAGTGAAAATTATGACAAAGGTAGGCCACTCAGAGGTCTTAGACAACAGCTGCTTCTTGAAAGGGGTTATCGAGCATCGAACAAAATTCTTCGCCAGCTATGAACACTCGAAAAAGTCCTTCATAGTACCTTCCACAATGTGCATAAGAGGGATATTGAGTCATCATCATTAGGATATAATCCATTCACAACCCCCGGTGTAGACTAAGAACCCTAGGCAAATTTGACACATCATACAGGTGCTTGCACGACATGCGAATATGGGCGTAATTAAGAATGTTCTCCCAACTAGCTAGAGACACAACAGTCTCTAGGGCCTCAATGGGAAGTGATAGTATATTGGTATATACGTTTCCATCATCCATCTGAATGTTACAATAGAATTACTTAGTCAATCATAGTTGTATATTCATACTACATGGTTTTCCAGAGTTTCCTGAACCCATCCTCTGATACCAACTATAGGGACGGTGATTCCTGGGTTCCCATGAGGAATTATGCACTAATGATTTATTACAAATATTCACAATAATATATTATGTCCCATTTATATTGAGGATCGCAAGGCTGAGGATTCTGGGAAACCAGCTGCTTTTGAAAAAACTTCTTTAGTAAAAACCCATACCTTAAAATATTTAAAACAAAAACATAGGGTGAGCAAAATATGCCCAGTAAGGGGTTTTAAAACGGTTAATGTTATTAATTTCGCAAGGCAGTCATTTTGAAAATGGTAAACACTTCATTGAAAACAAGTCATTATCCTTTTCTTAAACCATTAAATCCTACATTCTTGAAAACCACTTACACAGATAAAAAGTACATTATTAAAATAAACCTCAATGTAGGCATAAATCCGAGAGCGCAAGCATGTAAAGAATAGATGATGAATATTTCATAACTATATTACTTCATCACCAAAAGATAATTTGTAAATAGGGAAAACATTCATATCATGATTTATCAGCACATAATGATCATATAATAGCATACCACATGTATTAAAGTTCATACCTCATAAACGCATTCTCACAGTCAAAAGAAAATTCCAACTAGGGGATATCCTGTTAGTTGAACTTTCCCCTAGTTGACCATTTTGCACCACATGCGGAGAGAATGTATAATGCCAGACTTTGTTAGGAACTTGTGTCATTACCTTAAAACATAACTTAATATGGGTCAAGGCTAACCGCATACCCCGTTTCCATAGCAGCTCAATCCAAGGCTAACCACCAAGACCGTCGCACATAACGTCTCATGAGACTCATCTTTTACCCAATGCATTGGAGCGGTATATAATTCAGGGTGCACCCATCCATAATCATTTAAGTCCAATACATACCTCACATATTGGATGTGGTTTTACATTCATAGGGCCTCATACTTACATTCATTACTCATAATCCATTTTCACATGTATTTTCATAGCCAAGGAAGAACAATACAATCATTAATAAAACTAACACATAAGTAATAAAAATTTGTACACATTAAATATTAATTTAACAATCAAAACCATGGGCTTAATGGAAACCTTAAAATGATCATAAACACTTTAAAACTTCAAATATCACAATCCAATGTCAGAAATGAGGCCATTCATACTTAAAATACATGCTGATAAATGGTTTTTGTGGACGTTTATTTAAAATTGTGCGAATAAACATATATTTATACAGTTAAGAATACAGAGTGTGAAAATATGTTTATCTTGGGAAGACATGTATATATGTATACAAACTGTATGAATATATATATAGTTACGTGAAAACTCATTTTCACTCTAAATAATAATATCTTTCCTTTGAAAAGCTTTAAATCATCTTAAGACATCTCTTTAAAGAATTTTTAATTTGAAGATAATATATTGATACAAGGTTGTATACACCTATATATAAATTTAAGTTTATATACATATATATATATATAGGTTTCCAAAATTAATCTATATTCAAAAATATTTATCCAGTAATACTTACTTTAAACATAATTGAAGTTTGGTAAGATCGAGTGGAGTTCTTACCCATGAAATATTAATGTAAACATGGTTTTTCACAATACCCATATTGGAATAAAATCAACTTTTATTACAAAAAAATCAATTCATAAGTATGAGTATATATGTTTATACACATATAAATGATTAATGGTTTCACACTACATGATTTCACAAAAACAAATGAATTGACACAAATACTGATAAATGATAATTTTCCATTCGAGAATCTATTTTGTTATCTGAAACGAATTTTAAACCTCACCAATTTTATATAATTACGTAGTTTTGATATCGTACTTGAAATAATAATTTTTAAGTGTAAAATATAACTTAGTTAAATCATCATGTTATATCATGATGAATTTTAAAACATGTAATCATACTCATCCATTATGTTTGCAAATATATGTATATATACATTTATGTATTCACATGTGAATATATATATATATATATATGTTACATATACTTTTATAGTTTTATATGTTCATAAATAACCCGAAACCTCAATTTTTCATCAGGCATAGGTATAAAAGGGTTATATTCATATATAAAAAAAATGTATACAAACATATATCCATCAAAACTAAAATAAAAAAATGAAGCAAAGAAGGGTTCCCATACTCTGGTGCGATTCTCTAAGCAAGATGAGGAAAATGGATATGAAATGGTTATTATGGTCTCATATATATATATATATATATATATATAAAGTATATATAAATATGTATATTCACTGAAACTGAAGAAAAACAAGACAAACATGTTTTCCTTACCTTCTCATTGAGAGGAGGAGAAGGGGGTGCAAGTGACGACGTCGAGTTAGTGGTCTAAGAGACAAGAACACATGAAGCAATCGTTCTTCTCATCGTTGCAACATGGGACATAAAAGTAGGGCATCTCATGGAGTGAAGATGTCGACAGGGTATCTGAGGCTGAGGCGGTGCCAAACCTATGGAAAGAAGGGAGAAGACTGGTCCACCACCAATATAGTTGAAGAAAAACACTGCCTAGCTATTGGTTGGGTGTGCGTGAGGAAGAAGAATACGCGACAGGAGGGAAAATAGAGATCCAGAAAAAAATTGGATGGCAAACATTGAACCGGGGTTGATCGAATGGCCCGATGTGATACGAAATTAAATGACCTGGACGGCTATGATGAGGCACGCTGTATCGGAAGGCCGGGAGTGATGCGTCACTTTTAAAAAACGCCGGCCTCGTTTTTCATCATTTTTTTATCTTAATATTTTTATTGTTATTTAATCCTTTATTACCCTTATCATAAATATGTTATTAACATGAAGTTATTATTAATCTATTATTATTATCTTAAGGTATGTCAAGGGTTATAAATACACATATTAGTTACACTATTAAACCCCTATATATCATAAATCATTTTATCATTTCTCTGTATTTATTTACTTATATAAAATAATTATCTTAATTTATAAAGATTTATATTCTCTCTTTTTTAGTTTTTATTATAACTGATTATTTAAACCATAATTGACATAATTTAAAATTATTTAATTGTAATAAGATCAAGTTATAAAACATTTGTATTATTATTTTTTTTCTACCATTACATATATTTAATTTAAAGGTATGTATAATATATTTAGCTTAAAGTTTGACGTAATAGATCTAATCCATGAGTTTATACACATATTTTCATAAACCAAAAATTACAACCCAACTAGATTCGATATATTCACTCATGTGTTTGATTAAATAAATATTTATTTGCTCATGTTAAAGCATGTATATTTAATAGTAGAAAATAATATTAATTCTCAATGTCATGCATTATAATTTTATAATTTTATTTCATATAATTTAAATCGATACACACATATATAATTCACATTTTGGAAAACAAACAATAAATTAGCTATATTATCATTATTATTATTTTAATCATTTAAACCTTAAAGATAATAACATAATTAACCAATTTGAATATTTTGTGGTATTCAAATCTTAGCTTCAGCGTTTCTATTTGATACTAATGGATTATAAGATATTGGATCATTGAGGATCCAACAGCTATAATTATAGTCGTTGGTGTCTAACGGTCGGATGGGTGCTCTATAAAACCTGGTCTTGGGATGTCCTAAACTCAAGTTAGTTGAAGAATAAAGAGGAGAAGATGGTTCAAGTCATTCTTTTGGTGATCAGTGTGGCTGCGGTGGCATTGTCCATCCTTATGTTTGTTTTTATGGATGCGAAGGACCCTTATCATTTACTCGGGGTTCTCGTTGTTTTTGAGCGTTCTTCCTATAATCATAATAGGGTTTTTAATTAGTATATTTGGTTAGCTAAGCTTCCTGTTTGATCACAGTTCACTGTAGTTACTATGGTGTTTCTTATTTGAATAAAGATCCTTTCGATCATTTTGGTGTGTTTACTCTATTTCATTTCTATTTTTTATAAGATGATAGTTTGATCGATTAATATACGACATAGTAATATAAAACTTACAGGTAAATGAAACAAAGACTCATGGGATGTATAAAAAATATTTTTAGAAAATATTTTTGTGGAAGATAAATATTCCACAATTGATATTTAACTCAAAACAATCTAAAAATTGATGAGATTGTGAAATAATAACTTATCAAATTAGAATAAGTATAAATGTATTCCGCATGAAATATAAAAAACATACATTGATATTAAAACACCTTAATAATTATAATAATACTAATAATAACATTCATTTCATGTATATACACCATACAAAAGAAACTATTATTGGATACTTTATGTGTGTCATAAAAGTAAATGAGAGAAAAAATGCCTTAACATAAGTATTGCCTTTATTTGTACATGTTAAAACCTCATGTATAATAAATATAAGTTTTTTTATAAATCTATCATTGAACTATATTAAAATATATAATACCATATATCATTTAATTATGTCATTATATTACTTGTTTATTAAAAATTCCATGTTTACGTAATGTTTTGGGTAATAACTGTTTTGTTCTTCATTTATGTTTCACTTGTAATTCTTGGTAACCATATAGATCATAATTTCATCTTCTTAAGAATGTAAATATTGATATAAATGTAATATATATTCATTATATATGTATTTATAGTTATATATAATTTTAATGATATAAAATATTATACACTATTCATGGAGATGGTTGGGAGTACACACTCATGGATGTTGTTTTCATTTTAATTTGGATTAAAGTAAATAATATTATATTATATATTAACCTTAAACAATAATTGTTATGATAAATATATATATGTATAATATTTTCATGAAATCCAACCTTATTACAACCAATTAAATATATGAATGAAAAATGAGGCACATCACATCATGGAGATAGTAAACCATACGTACAAATGATTGACACTATCATTTCCCAAATGGGTACCTTCTAAAAAGTTAGATATTGTGTTAATTTTTTTGAAGTATAATTATTTGATAAAAATCATATATACACATTAAACCCATAATAATCCCTTTCATCAATGATAGTTATGTAAAAATAATTATATCACTATGTAGATATGTTAAACTGTACATACGCATGAGTGATACTTTTAGTTTTCATTCGATTGGAATAGTGATTTATAATGGTTTTTTCATAATCATAGTAACATTTGAGAGTATTTAGTATTATTAATACATTATTATTTTATATATGTAAATTGTTTTATTGTAGGTATATATGATTATATAAAGAGAGTGATGGAATAGAGTGATTAGCTCATCTTTGAAATGGATCTATTAAATATCCTCTAATTTACTCTAGGGTAGGTACATTTAAACTTCCCTAACCTATATAATGTGTATTGGAATGTGTAGAATAAATATTTTTATAGTTTTCTCTATCTAGAAGTCTCAATATGGTGATATGAGATGAGGGAGGTGATGTCTTTTTATAGTGACGGTGAGGGGAACTTTTGGAATTTCTCAAAAGAGTAATTTATAATAAATTAAATATAAATTCAACTACCCTAACATGTCTTGAAATTAATGGATAATTTTGGATAGTTTATATATCATATCATCCAATATATTTTAGATGAATTTTTTTTGTAATTTTATTCTTTTTTACTTTCGATTAACACTTAGATAACCTATTTTTATTTTAACTACGTTAACAAAAAATTTAATTTAATAGGTTGATATTTATATTTTTAATGTTTATATTGAAACATAAATGGTTAAATAATTATATATTAGACTATTATTTGTTCCATTGTTTCATTACTTATTTATTATGTTTAACTAATTTATCAAAACAGTTTTTTCAAAAAAAATAATTAGTGTAAATTTTTTATGTATTTATCACATTCACTATAAAAAAATAACTAAAATAATATGAATTACCAAAAATTAATTTAATACACCCCTAAAATTTCATTTATATTGATAAAATATTTTTATCTCTTTAAAAAACACAAATTGTATTTTTTTAATATATCTAATATCGTTTAATTGATTGTTTCATTAATTGAATAATTAGTACATCATCATTTGTAATTATTTACGACATTTATATCTTCAAATAACTTTTAAAATTAAATAATATTATTTAGATAAATAATTATCATCCTAAAAAAATATTATGGTTAACATATATTATATTTATTCCTATATTAAAAATATTATACCCACTAGATATAAGAGTGTGACATTTTTTCAGTCCATCAGATTTTAATAATATCAAAGACAATTATATGGGAATTTTTCCATTGTAGAATCAAATTTGTAACCATAATTTTTTATTTTCTAATAACCTCATCCACTGACATATGGGTATGCGTTGGGGTAGTTTTCTAATATTAATAATATTAATTTTACCCATAATTAAAAGATTTTCCCGAATCCATGTTAATAAATATTATAAATGTTTCGATTTATATTGTCTAAAAATAATATGGTCTTATATAGTATATATTTACCTTATGATTCGAAATATTGAATATATTTTTTCAAATTAAATTCAATGAATTTTTAGAAACTAACTAAAAATTAATCTCACAGATTGGACAAAACTAGGGATTTTTAAAGTAAAACTATTCGAAAGATTGAAATGGTTTTATATAAAATTTCAATATGAAATTGGTAACAATAGAATAAATTTTATTAATTAACATAAATTATTACATATTATAATTTAAAATAAATTACAAACATACTGTATTTTTATAAATAAATCAGTCAAAAAATAATTTTTAATTAAATTTCAGAATCATTCTATATTCATCAAAACATGAAAGTTCTTAAAAAAATATGTAACCGTCACCCAAGGTAAATATTTATATTCATCGTGAAATTAAGGAAATTATTATTTAAAATCAAATTTATAAAATTTTCCAGAACTACAATAAAATCAAGTGCACCAGAAAAATTGGAAGTAATCAGTTTTTTGAAAAATTGCTCTTTTTTTTCTTTAAATTGGACTCGTTATTATATCATGTCTACAAAAAACATTATATGAATGTAAAAAATTATATTGAATATTATATATAATTATATACATATGTGTGTATATAAATTTATATATTATAATCCAAGAAGGTTGATTTTTTTTCTTATTAGTGTAAAACAAACGTTTTCATATTTAATTAGTTTGTTTAAAAAAGGCTAGTTTTAATTAGAACTGGTTTTTCATATATAAATAATACATTCTTAATTCAATTAATCATGTTAATACATGAATTTATATTATCTATTTTGTAATTTTTTTGTTTAAATAATTAAAATATTAAAATTATGTTACATAGAAACCCCATGTTTTGTTTAACATAAGAAAAACTAGTGTTGTTTGTAATCCGTGATTAATATGGTTTAGCATGGAATGAATTATATCAAGGAAATAAAATTATTTAAAATTATTTTTCATATAAATCATTTGGTGTTACGTTGAACACCCATGAATTCCATTCTCACTCAATAGAAATATTAATATATCATTAAACAACAACTCGGAAAAAATTGTACATATTCAATATCACATGACACAACTAATCTTTTGTAGTGGAGCCAAAATTCATATTCCTGGACAGCACATATCTATAAGGGTATAAAAAATATCAAATATGAATCCCCATGTTATGACTCACAGAGGGAGAAACATCATTTATCACATTATAATAAATAGGAAACTGATCACATCAAATATCATGACATGTGAAGAGATGCATCATCCCAACACATGTACCACAATAACATGCCTTATAGCCATAAAATTGACTGAACATAGATCTCAATGTCAAATTATAAATGTAATAATCTTTCTTCTGCCCATATATTTAGGTGGTATTGCCACATTGACCATTCCATTTACCCTTTACATCACTAATATATGGAAACCCAAAACAGATAGAGATAACTTTTTTTATTGTAATCAATTTTCTCATGGGGTTATATGTGAAAAAACAAGAATCACAAGAAATAAATGATCATATGAATGTCATTACATGATTTTTATATTCTATCTCAATCTTAATAAAGTTTAATACAAAAATTATACACTCATTAATTCATGAATTAACAATTGAAAATAGAGAAATATCACCAAATACATATATGAAGGGACTTAAAAAAATGAAAATGTATGTTGTATGAAAAAGAAATCACGGGAATTGAATATTTAATAGAAAACCTCTATAATGAACCACAAGCATGAAATTAAATATATGGGAATTATTTATATTATGTCAGCATGGTGGATCCCCCACGATCACAAAAATCAAGTAAGGGTTGGGGAGGGGAATGAGTAGAGAACCTAATATATATATTCTTCAATTTTTTAATAATATAAATTAATTTTTATCTTAAATATAAAAAGTATAATTTATTATGTAATAATATATATTTAAAAGTGTTAACATAGATATAATAATTTTTACTGAATAATAAAGCACATAATTTTAAAGCATTGAAATTTTATGATATCAGTGGTAACTATCAATATATATTTGAAAATATTTTTGGTAATTTCTATCACCTATTATGAATTATCAACACTTCACAAAATTGAGGGTCATGAACACACACTATATAAAAGATTTCACCATGGGAGATAAAAAAAGAGTAGATTCATGAAGTGTTTCAGATCATAGTGAATCAATTTCCCTAAAAACATGATGATAAAGGGGATATTGATATTTTATCTATGACACAGTACCCTACACAACATTATTTACCACAAATATGGTTCTTGACATAGATCCACCAGAACAATAAAAATCTACTCAATATTGTGGATACATCAACACATGATATTAATATTATGGTTTGATGATTCATTTCACACAGAAACCATTAGATTATGTTAAAAAATTTATTTACTACTATGATTGAAATATTCCTTAATCCATGAATTTTAATGATATTCAGTCTTTATCAAATGAGGGTAATCCTCAGTTTCACTTATCTAGAGAAGTATGCATGATACAATTGTCGGTTTGTCTTGTAGAGTCTTGAGATATTTTAATCAAAATGAATATGTTGTAAAAAAATATCTTTCTCATCAAATTAAAATGAATATGATTTTAGGATTATTCCTATGAGATGGTTTTATGACTTCATGGATCTCTTAAATCTTGTTAACTTATATCTGCTCCATTTTTAGCAAGGAATGGGTTCCTAAAATAGGTTGAATATTGTTTATTATTGTATGAATAATTGAAGACATTTTTCTATTTCATATTTTAATCAATAACCTCAATGGTAAACCTTTTAATAATATTAATATAATATAATTGGATTATCTAAGTCTTAATTAATTCTTTTGAGAACCATGTAGGATATTGGGGTTGAGCTCATGCCATAACATCCCAAAAAAGAGCCTTATATAATTTTCATTGATGTTTCCTGTGGAATTAATGTCTTTTACATCGTGGGTAACCATATCATGATATTTTTATGAGAATAATGATTTATTAACCCACATATTATTATAAAACACCATCCCCCAAAAGGAGTTTTAGGAAGAAAATTATGAATTCATGTTGATGAAAATATCTACTATAGGATATATATGAAATTCAATGATTATATGAAAGAAATTCAGATCTTTTGGAAATGTTATTCTAAATCATTTACATATCATTTTGGTGTGGTGGAACTTGATAAGGATGAGGTAAAATGATAGATGGGGAAATATAAAGGGATAAACAATATTTTCATTGACCACAACATAAAAAACAAAATTATTTATATTTTATAATTTTAACTTCAATTTTCAATGAATTTAAAATATATTTTTGTGAGAATGATCAATTGAATTGTAGGTTTTTTATGAATCAATTTTTTTTTCTAGATATGATATAACATGAACTGTTGCCCAAAAAAATTATAACGACTACTACTGATATTCTAATGGATTTTGACTGGCAGAATCTCCATGAAATTCACACAATGATGCACTAAAGGGGAAGCCCAAATATATAGAAGTTATCTTCGTCCTTGACTGGGGGTACAATAATATCGTAGTTACTACACCCTACTCAATATAAAATCCCATTCTTTGTCACACACAAAATGTTTCAAATATATAATTCTATAAAATATTGTCAATGATATTATTATAATGGAAATATAATAATATTATGAAATAATATAACATATTAACATGATTTTTAATAAGACATACATGCATGGGATAATCCAAAATACATATATCATTTAAAATTAAATGAATATTACAATTAAAAATAAATATAAAAACAATAAATCATTACCACTCTCATCCCTCTAAAAAATCCAAATATAATCCCATTATACATTACATAAATGTACTCTTAATTGAGGGTCCCAAACACATGACAACAAAGAAGAACTGATCAATTTTGTTCATCCAACACACCTGAAAACACAAATTAAGAGAGTTAAGAACTTTGGAATGGTTATAAATAAAATTAATCATATAATATTCTAAACATCTTATCCTTCTAAAAATACATCATAGAACTATTGTTAAATGTGAGCAGTCGATGTAACTACCACTGTTTGAGAAAAAAAATATTTTTTTGTTTATTTCAAATTGTTCCTCACTAGCTACCACAGAGAATCATTCTACTAAACATAATTTTAATTCCAAAACATCTAACACTTTAACATATATTGATCATCCCTTTCTTTTCACTGAATATAAATTCAAATAAATATAGTCTTTCTATTTAAAAATTGTTCACGAGAAAACCTCAAAAAAACCATAGCACTAAAAATCTCACAACCATAATTTTTATTTTCCTTCCATCACCCACGTTCCACTAACGATCAATTATACATCCCTCAATAATGAATTACTTCCATAGTGAATATATCAGATTGATCTTTCTACAAGATGTCATATAATTCTCTATCTGAATTTCCTCCACAAATTATATGTTGCAATGATATCACAAGTCAATATAAATTAATTAACCACAAAACAAAAATTTTATATCAATGTAGATTTAACATTAAATGTTATTGTAAATTAATACACCTACTTGATTTTATGTAATATCATATATTAAACTATTCATCCACTAAATATCTTTCCAAACATGTGTTTTATTTACACACTCTACATCAGTTGATCATAAGGTAACAATCTACTATATTCATCATATATAACTAACTACATATCCTCCATTTGTAAAATATTGAACAATTTATAATCATTTATATATATTAATATATATTAATGTTTGTGTCCATGAACCCTCATAATATATATTCCCCACAAAATAAAAGAGTGTGATTTTTATTTCTTTTAAAATTATGGAGGATCCATTTTAAAACCTTCTAGATAATGTTAATTTTATTTTCATTAAATGAAATCCCATCATAAACTTTATGGTAGTATAAATAATGAGTTTAAACTATTAGATTCATCAAAAAATTGACTAATATTACATATAGTACCATCTCTATGTACATGGTCTCTACATTCATTAATGTTTACATTTACTTGGAAATCATGAATTGAGAGGGAAAATGGGTTGAAACTAGTTAAATATATTAACCGAAAAAAATTCCATGAAAAATATGAAAATAATAACTCTTATATAAGATGAAAAGACTAATTTTTCTATCTTTATCAATCATTATCCAAAAAATCCTTGTTTCATGTCCATGATATTTTTTTCTCAAAGTAGACAAAAAATCACATTTTACCATTATGATTTTATAAACATCATTTCAAATATTCAGAATGTCAACAATATAAAAAATAAATATAATGAATGAACCATCATCTCATTTCATTAAATAAAAAAATTGATCTTTATTTAAACTATTGACTCGATAATCTGACAAGAGAAAATTGGAATTATAATTCCACAATCATGGAGAATGCTTCATTCCATTAGATATTTTCATTTAATATATAAAAAATATTTATGCACTAAATATAATAAAAATATTTCAAATTAAATTAAAATATCATCATTTAATTTACCATAAAAAAATTGTCTAGGGAAACTCTTTATTATTGGTCTAGACAGTTTGATGCAAGCATTATATTCATAGTTCGGATGGTACAATGTTTAACTACTAGATATTTTTTTGAGAAATGTAATCATTCATTTTGATGATACCCCATAAATTATAGTAGATGACCACGTCACTTCATTCCTTCAGCAATATACTTGATGTGGTAGAAATAATTATTATCAATTTCCTTTTACACTACGCAGTTGTATTACCTTCAATGTTTTATTCCACATTAATGAGTTCATATATCCATTCATGGATAACTCTCTCGGCATAGAGTAATTAGTCAATGATAACTCCCCTATATTTTTATGTTTTCCTTTGTTATATATGAGTATTAATATAATATTAATTACATATCTATGAAATAATCTCATTATTGTTGTTTATCTCATAATATGAATTATTTGTTTTGAGGTACTTTGTTCAAGTCATTCTATTAGTACCTACACGTTCAATACTCATACATTGGGGGATCATAAATCAGACAATTTGTACCGAGATTCCCCTACTCTTGAATTTTTTTCCATCCAAAGGTGTTAAATTTAATCATTATATTGTATGAGAACAATCATATGGGTTTTTATGATTTTTCAAACAAACATTACAATGATGTACCTAAAATTCAAAAGATCATTTTTCTTCAAATTAGTTTTTCACAAAATTATGATCATATAATAAACACTCCTCATTAAAAACATTATATATAGTTTTAATTAACTTTTATACATTCAATATCTCAAAAATAATATTCAATGTTTTCATATCTATAAAAAATACATATTTCATATTTTTAATATATATTATCTATATCATTTACATTAATATATATATATATATATACTAAAAATATGAGGACACTATGATGATGAAAATCCAATTACATCCTATATCAAATATTCTATAGAATATTTTTTCCATGAACTAATTATAGACTCTTACTGCTGAGATAATGTTTATATTGAGTTACTCCACTCAAATATTTGTACGAATTCCTTAGAGTAACCATATACTTATGAAATTATATATAAATTTATAATTCATCATTTAAACCAATATATTATTTTGTGGAGTAATGATATCTAACTTATAATTCATTATTCCATAAACTTTATATAAGTCCTAGATATTATATTCAGAGTATTCTCTACCATTGTTTGTTCAGTTAAGATCAATATCCAACCGAATAACCATTATTCTTGCTGCTGCCACTTAATTATCAAATTAAATACAAGAAATGTATTCTAAAAAATGTAACTACATACAAAAACTGTATAATTATAAATTAAAGTATTAATTTACTTGAAACCACTATAGTATAAAACTCATATTTGTCCCCAAAAATCTGATCATACCAGATATTACTTCATTCCATATGATTTTTATCATCTTAGATGATTGTCACTATATTTTTCTATCCTACAAAAAAAATTCTCACATTCAAATTTCTATTTTATAAGAATTAGTAATACATCTGGATTTATAAATTTCATATTATTCTCACTTCGGTGACCATACATATGATTCCATATTTTTATATCTTCGTGAGATTTAATTTGGAAAACGGAATTCCAATTTCATTTTGCAGTAATGTAAATGGTTCTATCTAATAAAACATTTTCAATCACCATGGATATATAGGAAACATTCCACACTACATTTAATAAGTTATCTCCATATATGAAGGGACTTGAAAAAACGAAAATATATGTTGTAGGAAAAATAAATCATGGGAATTGAATATTTAATAGAAAACCTCTATAATGAACCACAAGCATGAAATTAAATATATGGGAATTTTTTATCTTGTGTCAGCATGGTGGATCCCCCACGATCAAAAAAATCATGTAAGGGTTGGGGAGGGGAATGAGTAGAAAACCTAATATATATATATATTCCTCAATTTTTTAATAATATAAATTTATTTTTATCTTAAATATAAAAATTATAATTTATTATGTAATAATATATATTTAAAAGTGTTAATGTAGATATAATAATTTTTACTGAATAATAAAGCACATAATTGTAAAGCATTGAAATTTTATGATATCAGTGGTAACTATCAATATATATTTGAAATTTTTTTGGTAATTTCTGTCACCTATTATGAATTATCAACACTTCACAAAATTTAGGGTCATGAACACACACTATATAAAAAATTTCACCATGGGAGATAAAAAAGAGTAGATTCATGAAGTGTTTCAGATCATGGTGAATCAATTTCCCTAAAAAATTGATGATAAAGGGGATATTGATATTTTATTTATGACACAGTACACTACACAACATTATTTACCACAAATATGGTTCTTGACATAGATCCACCATAACTATAAAAATCTACTCTATATTGTGGATACATCAACACATGATATTAATATTATGGTTTCATGTTTCATTTCACACAGAAACCATTAGATTATGTTAAAAAAATTTATTTACTACTATGATTGAAATATTACTAAATCCATGAATTTTAATGATATTCAGACTTTATCAAATGAGGGTGATCCTCAGTTTCACTTATCTAGAGAAGTATGCATGATACAATTGTGGGTTTGTCTTGTAGTTTCTTGAGATTTTTTAATCAAAATGAAGATGTTGTAAAAAATATCTTTCTCATCAAATTAAAATGAATATGATTTTAGGATTATTCCTCTGATATTGTTTTATGAATTCATGGATCTCTTAAATCTTGTTAACGTATATCTTCTCCATTATTATCAAGTAATAGGTTCCTAAAATAGGTTGAAAATTGTTTATTATTGTATAAATAATTGAATACATTTTTCTATTTCGTATTTTAATCAATAACCTCAATGGTAAACCTTTCAATAATATTAATATAATTTAATTGGATTATCTATGTCTTAATTAATTCTTTTGAGAACCATGTAGAATATTGGGGTTAAGCTCATGCCATAATATCCCAAAAAAGTGCCTTATAGAATTTTCATTGATGTTGCCTGTGGAATTAAAGTCTTTTACATCGTGGGTAACCATATCATGATATTTTTATGAGAATAATGATTTATTAACCCACATATTATTATAAAACACCATCCCCCAAAAGGAATTTTATGAATAAAATTATGAATTCATGTTGATGACAATATCCACTATGGGATATATCAGAAATTCAATGATTATATGAATGAAATTCAGATCTTTTGGAAATGTTATTCTAAATCATGTACATATCATTTTGGTGTGGTGGAACATGATAAGGATGAGGTACAATGATAGAGGGGGAAATATAAAGGGATAAACAATATTTTCATTGACCACAACATAAAAAACAAAATTGTATATATTTTAAAATTTTAACTTCAATTTTCAATGAATTTAAAATTTATTTTTGTGAGAATGATCAATTGAATTGTAGGTTTTTTATGAATCATTTTTTTTTTGTAGATATGATATAACATGAACTGTAGCCCAAAAAAATTATAACGACTACTACTGATATTCTAATGGATGTTGACTGGCAGAATCTCCCAGAATTTCACACAATGATGCACTAAAGGTGAAGCCCAAATATATAGAAGTTATCTTCCTCCTTGATTGGGGGTACAATAATATGGTATTTACTACAAACTACTCTATATAAAATCTCATTCCTTATCACACACAAAATTTTTCAAATATATAATTCTATAAAATATTGTCAATGATATGATTATAATGGAAATATAATAATATTATGAAATAATATAACCCATTAACATGATATTTAATAAGACATACATGCATGGGGTAATCCAAAATACATATCTCATTTAAAATTAAATGAATATTACAATTAAAAATAAATATAAAAACAATAAATCATTACCACTCTCATCCCTCTAAAAAATCCAAATATAATCCCATTAAACATTAAATAAATGTACTATTAGTTGAGGGTCCCAAACACATGACAACAAAGAAGAGCTGATAAATTTTGTTCATCCAACACACCCGAAAACACAAATTAAGAGAGTTAAGCACTTTGGAATGGTTATAAATAAAATTAATCATATAATTTTCTAAACATCTTATCCTTCTAAAACTACATCATAGAACTATTGATAAATGTGAGCAGTCGATGTAACTACCACTGTTTGAGAAAAAAAATATTTTTTTTGTTTATTTCAAATTTTTCCTCACTAGCTACCACAGAGAATCATTCTACTGAACATAATTTTAATTCCAAAACATCTAACACTTTAACACATAGTGCTCATCCCGTTCTTTTCACAGAATATAAATTCAAATAAATATAGTCATTCTATTTAAAAATTGTTCAAGGGAAAGCCTCAAAAACACCATAGCAGTAAACATTTCACATCCAAAATTTTTATTTTCCTTCCATCACCCACGTTCCACTAACGATCGACTCTACATCCCTCAATAATGAATTACTTCCATAGTGAATATATCAGATTGATTTTGCTACAAGATGTCATATAATTCTCTATCCCAATTTCCTCCACAAATTATATGTTGCAATGATATCATAAGTCAATATAAATTAAATAACCACAAAACAAAA
Organism: Viscum album; assembly: GCA_963277665.1. Classification (NCBI taxonomy): domain Eukaryota; kingdom Viridiplantae; phylum Streptophyta; class Magnoliopsida; order Santalales; family Viscaceae; genus Viscum; species Viscum album. Next base: position 2,072,675,978 of record OY728140.1, read on the forward strand.
ATTTTATATCAATATAGATTTAACATTACATGTTATTTTAAATTAATACACATACTTGATTTTATGTAATATCATATAGTAAACTATTCATCCACTAAATATCATTCCAAACATGTGTTTTATTTACACACTCTAAATCAGTTGATCAGAAGGTAACAATCTACTATATTCATCATATATAACTAACTACATATCCCCTATTTGTAAAATATTAAACAATTTATAATCATTTATATATATTAATAGATATTAATGTTTGTTTCCATGAACCCTCATAATATATATTCCCCACAAAATGAAAGAGTGGGATATTTATTTCTTTTAAAATTATGAAGGATCCATTTTAAAACCTTATAGATAATGTTCCTTTTATTTTCATTAAATGAAATCCCATCATAAACATTATGGTAATATAAATAATGAGTTTAAACTATTAGATTCATCAAAAAATTGACTAATATTACATATAGTACCATCTCTATGTACATGGTCTATACATTCATTAATGTTTACATTTACTTGGAAATCATGAATTGAGAGGAAAATGGGTTGAAACTAGTTAAATATATTAACCGAAAAAAATTCCATGAAAAATATGAAAATAATAACTCTTATATAGGATGAAAAGACTAATTTTTCTATCTCTCTCAATCATTATCCAAAAAATCCTTGTTTCATGTCCATGATATTTTTTTCTCAAAATAGAAAAATAATCACATTTTACCATTATGACTTTATAAACATCATTTCAAGTATTCAGAATGTCGAAAATATAAAAAATAAATATAATGAATGAACCATCATCTCATTTCATTCAATAATAAAATTGATCTTCATTTAAACTGTTGAACCCATAATCTGACAGAAGAAAATTGGAATTATAATTCCACAATCATGGATAATTCTTCATTCCATTAGATATTTTCATTTAATATATAACAAATATTGATGAACTAAATATAATAAAAATATATCAAATTAAATTAAAATATCATCATTTAATTTACCATAAAAAAATTGTCCAGTGAAACTCTCTAATATGGGTCTAGACTGTTTGATGTAAGCATTATATTCACAGTTCGGATGGTACAATGTTTAACTACTAGATATTTTTTTGAGAAATGTAATCATTCATTTTTTATGATACCCCATAAATTATAGTAGATGATCACGTCACTTCATTCCTTCAGCAATATACTTGATGTGGTAGAAATAATTATTATCAATTTCCTTTTACACTATCGCAGTTGTATTACCTTCAATGTTTTATTCCACATTAATGAGTTCATATATCCATTCATGGATAACTCTCTCGGCATAGAGTAATTAGTCAATGATAACTCCCCAATATTTTTATGTTTTCCTTTGTTATATATGAGTATTAACATAATATTAATTACATATCCATGAAATACTCTCATTATTGTTGTTTATCTCTTAATATGAATTAGTTGTTTTGAGCTACTTTGTTCTAGTCATTCTATTAGTACCTACATGTTCAATACTCATACTTTGGGGGATCATAAATCAGACAATTTGTACCGAGATTCCCCTACACTTGAATTTTTTTTCCTTCCAAAGGTCTTAAATTTAATCATTATATTGTATGAGAACAGTCATATGGGTTTTTATGATTTTTCAAACAAACATTACAATGATGTACCTAAAATTCAACAGATCATTTTTCTTCAAATTAGTTTTTCACAAAATTATGATCATATAATAAACACTCCTCATTAAAAACATTATATATAGTTTTAATTAACTTTTAGACATTCAATATCTAAAAAATAATATTCAATGTTTTCATATCTATAAAAATACATATTTCATATTTTTAATATATATTATCTATATCATTTACATTAATATATATATATATACTAAAAATATGAGGACTCTATGATGATGAAAATCCAATTACATCCTATATCAAATATGCTATAGAATATTTTTTCAATGAACTAATTATTGACTCTTACTGCTGAGATAATGTTTATATTGAGTTACTCCACTCAAATATTTGTACGAATTCCTTAGAGTAACCATATACTTATGAAATTATATATAAATTTATAATTCATCATTTAAACCAATATATTATTTTGTGGAGTAATGATATCTAACATATGATTCATTATTCCATAAACTTTATATAAGTCCTAGATATTATATTCAGAGTATTCTCTACCATTTTTTTCAGTTAAGATCAAGATCCAACCGAATAACTAATATTCTTGCTGCTGCCACTTAATTATCAAATTAAATACAAGAAATGTATTCTAAAAAATGTAACTACATACAAACACTGTATAATTATAAATTAAAGTATTAATTTACTTGAAACCACTACAGTATAAAACTCATATTTGTCCCCAAAAATCTAATCATACCAGATATTACTTCATTCCATATGATTTTTATCAGCTTAGATGATCGTCACTATATTTTTCTATCCTACAAAAAAAATTCTCACATTCAAATTTCTATTTTATAAGAATTAGTAATACATCTGGAATTATAAATTTCATGTTATTCTCACTTCGGTGACCATACATATGATTCTATATTTTTATATCTTCGTGAGTTTTAATTTGGAAAATGGAATTCCAATTTCATTTTGCAGTAATGTAAATGGTTCTATCTAATAAAAAAAATTTAATCACCATGGATCTATAGGAAACATTCCATAATACATTTAATAGGTTATCTCCATATAAAATATCCACTAAATGTATATTTTAAAAACTCCTAAATACATAGTTTCATATGCTTCATTAATCCTTTAATGAAGGGAGTGATTCTCTAGAATCAACCCCAAGGTGTCTTCCAGTGTTTTCTCATCTTGAAACGTATCGTTATGAACATCAATTGCATTGAATAACTCTGAAAATAACATATGAATTTTTATTATACTCTTATCCATATGACCTGTTTAATAATTTTTAATATTACATTTCATCTCATATATTTAGTAAGTTAGACCAACGATGGATAATTTTCTTATATTGTCATCTTGATGTGTTCCTTAAGACATATATACCAATAGATTATTGAAATAAAACATTTTCTAATGGGGTTTCCAACCCTATTAATACATTTTAATCACACAATCAGAAGGTTCATAGATTACCTTTTTCTAATGTTCTTCATTTGGAAATAAATTCCATACATAATCATAAATAGATAAATATTTTCATTGGAGTTACTAAAAGTAGTAAACATTGCATCATTTCTCTCCAAATGAAGAGAAATCATTGAAACTCCAATGAAATATCAAAGAAACATAAAATTATTGATTGTATGTTCACATAAATATTGTGAATGTCATTCAAATGATATTCCCATAGTCTTCCTTCAAAAAAAGTCAAAAAAAAACCCATTAAAACAAAAAAACATTTTCTAAATCCATCTGTTTTTATTCTTGACATATGACTCCTTCAAAACATTTGAAGTCATTTTTTTACCTGATTCATTATTATAGTATTACTTGAATGAGTCATTATTACCAAAGAAATATAATTCCATTAAAATACCTCCAATTCTACTTTATCCAACAATAGTACTTCCACTCTTAATATGGGTACCTCCAAATAATTGTGATTCAATTGTTTTAAAATATCAAATTTCCATCATCTATAATCTAATCCACCATTTTTTTGCAATATTTAACTTACATTAAACCTACGTCATACCTCTATTAATCATTATACATTAGATCTAACACCCTCATACCAGCTATTGGAGAATAAAACTAAAACTATCACTTGAAAAATCAATCACATCTACTATTGATACCCCCCAAAAATTATCGTAGAACTATCATACTAAAGTTTATATTTTTTAGAATAACATCTAATAAGATAATATCTAAATTTTCACATATCCTTTTATTTGGTGTACCAAATGATATGTTTACTACACCCTAATAACCACACAAATTTATTCTCTATCACATACACACACCCACAAAGCGTGGTAGAAATATACATTGAAACAAAAATATATTTAGTGGTTAAAAATAAAATATAAATGAAGGAATGTTGTGAAAGGGCACTATGTTTTAAATAGAATCAATCTATATATTATAAACATGGGAAAATTTATTCTACTTAATTATATTAAAACGAAATGGAAAATATTGGTGAAAAATATATTACGATGGAATTTAATCCTCACCAACATATCCTTAATCCAGTAAATTCATAGTTAATCACAAAATCCATGAATTTAAAAAAAAAAGTCAATGAAGGCCCCATATAATTATTAAAATGAACAACTAAAAAATAAATTTAATTATGATCTCTAGAAAATGTAGATCAAGAGAAATGATTGTATGAGGATTGTTGTAATCTTATTGACCCATCATATTTATAAAATGTATTATCCTCCCAATGCCCTATTATAGAATCATGATATAGATTAAAATTTTTGAAAGACCTGCTATCATTTTAGAAGAAATTTATGGTGCTAACATTATATTGTGGAAACAACCTATTCATAACAATATTCCAGTAAACATACATCTAATTCATGAACATCTACTGGCTGAACTAACCAAGCTCTTAATATATAATTATATTATCAGGGTTTCAAAATTAAATTTAATATTCCATTAAAATAGGGTGAGGAACAAATTTCTAATCCAATAAAAATATAATTGACAAAAACTTCATGGGATATAGGATTTTCATAAAATAGAATTTAATAGATAGGATTAATTTTTATAATATTTTGTAGTAAAAATATTAAATTATAACATATATTGATTAGAAAATTCATGAATTATTTTCATCATAACTCAACATTGTTATATTAGATTTTATTTATAATTTCTATCATTTAAATATTATATCATCAATGGACTATTAGATACCAACCATGAGGGGCTATGAAACTTATTAAGGGATGGAATTTCAGGATACATATTACTAGAACATGCACATAAAATTTTTTATGACTATAAAATTTGTCTTCTTTAATTAATATACATTTTTTATTATTTAACATAATATCTTCTAACTACTTAGTGATAGTGATGATGATTTGGTGATGAAACCAAATATTATATATGGGTCCAATGAAGTGAGAGAGGCCTTAACTCATCTATAGTATTTTTAATGTAATTTGATGAATATAGTATAGTAATTTACTACCATTAGAAGACGATAAACCATCATAGGTAGAATTATACTTTACTGTATGTTTAAACAATATAATTAAATTTGTCACACACCGATTAATTTTACAAAATTCATGAGTAGTTTAGTATAATTTAAGAAAAATAAAAAAGAATATGTGGATACCAATTCACATCCATTCTATCATCTTGATTAAAGTGACATTAGTTTTAGTATACTTTAGTATTAATTTATTCTTATTTTAATTTTGTTAAAATCATAATATTATGTAATTTTTATCAACTATCAATTAGTTCAGAGGACATCATTAGGTTTTCTTAATTATCTATTCAAATTTATGATACAAATTTTTTTGAGGAATATATTCCTTGTTTTCCATATAATTTCTAGTTTTATTGTAGAAACATGGACTAATTTAAATTCCCAAAGAGGTAATTGAGGGATCATGGGTTTCCAGGTATGGTATGGGGCTCTGACCCCATGTTTTGATTAAAAGAGGAGGTTACACAGTTGGCGAAAACCATGCTAGTTCGGTCGCACGACCATTCATGTTGGGCCGCGCAGTTGTGTAACCAAGTGTATCGTTATTGAAGCCTTTCATAGTGGTTATTAAAATGATTTTTTCATGGTTTTTAAACTTTGAAGGTATACTATGAAGGATCCCTTGGCCTATAGAAAACCATGCATGGTCTCAACATAGATTGACAAACTAGGTAGGTAAAATGTGTGGCCCACTAATTTTGAGAATTTTATAAATAATAAACTTAATTAAATATATTATTATAATCCTAATTGAGGTTTCATTTTCATACGCATAGTTGGGGGAACCCTGTGAATCTCTCAAAGGACACTAAACATGTATTTTAGATATATTCAATGTAGGGACACCAATTCAAGCAATGTTTGTCTCCTATGTCCATAATCGTAAGATCTATATTCCTTTTTAATCATATACCTTTCATTGGGATATCTATTTTTTATTTGAATTTAGGCGAATATTCCCTTATTTATTATTATATATCCATTATTATGATTTATCCTAATCTAGAACTAATCATAAATTGATATTATAGAAGCTGTATACTATAAAAATAAGGTATGTGTTCTCATACCAATCACAAAGATTTGAGATTATCATTTATGTCGCAATTCCTTGCGCATATTATTTTGGGTTCCTCCTAAGTGGAAATTGATACTATAATTGATATGTATAACTAGATAAATTATATAGGATTGTTAATTCGTGTTATAGGATGAAATCACGGAATTGGAACCACCAATATGGGTGACTTGTCCTTAATGTGACCCTTGGTAAGATTTTAGACATTGATGCCTTTTTACCCCCTAGTTAGGGGATGCCATTTCTGAATTGGTACATAAATCAAACTGATTAATTGGTTTTTATTTTAATTTTAAACCAAATAAATTAATCTTATAGGATGAATTAATTTCACTGTTACAAATTTATTACATTTCTTATCTATGAATTCTGGATTATTTTTTTCTTTCATATTCGAGATATGTAAAAGCGTTGCAATAAATCGGTCAAATCGATTATATTTAATCAAATGTTGATTTTACCATGTTGAATAAATGATAACTAATCCATGTTATGTCTTAATTGTGTTGTTAGGATTTATATATTAAAAATGGTTATTTGAGTATTTTATTTTACTTTGAATTTCTATACCATGTCAGTTAATTGGTGCTTATTAACTATAATGACCATGTGAGATGTGTTGAGACCAATATATGTGATATATTGGTCAATAATGGGAAGATCGTTAACAGTATATACTTACATGAGAAAATGAATTACTAAGACTTTGAGGTTGGTCCATGCCGGAGTCACCATTCTAGGGTGAGTTAAATAAAATTCCTTTGGTTTTGACCTTGGAACGTTTAATGGAATGTTTCAATGGAATGGAATTGATTAAATTATATATATGAAAGGGTAAAACATAGAATCATATTGGAATTACTTGGATGGACTCCGATGACTATTGAATTATAAATCATCATTGATACATGGATTCACATTATAATTCCACGTATAGACTTAATGGATTGAATCAACGTATTCCTTTATTGATACATGGATGCTGAATAACAATTTCATAAATTGACTCATTTAAGATTAACCTATGTGTAGAATGATACATGGATCCAAATGAGAGAATATATTAATGAAATCAAATGTTTATTGTCTATTTATTCCATTGGTGATATTTGGACTCGCTTAGTGGACCACTGGGGACACACTAAGATGATATTATTTTATACCACACACTGAGTGATACCGAGTTCTTGATAGGTTTTCCATGGATGGTTTTGTAGGGTGTTGGTTAATATTTTATCTAGACTGATACATGAGATTAAAAATAAAAATTTGAAGGATGTAATGATGTTCTAAATGAATAAAATTATATTAATTGACTTATTATCCTTCTACATACCAAAGAACATGCTAGGATTAAGATTTTAAATGCATTGTTTAGATGGCCTTTCGAGGAATCCGATGTGCTTCCATTTAGATGGTGAAAGTCTAGTTTGATCTAGATCATGAGACATATAAATTCAATCTAATTGAATTGATAGATGAATATTAATTTAATGAAATTAATGTACCTAAAAGTAGTGGATGTATGTTTTTTACTTTTAAGTACTTCCTTTATTAATAGTTTTTTATTGAACACAAAAAGCTATATAAAATCAATGACTGATTGGCATAGACCATGGATTGTTTTATACTTGGATTTAGTCTCACAACAAATTTGGGTCAACTGTTTGGACCCTAATTTCTTATATGATTGTAGGTGACAAAAAGGTAAAGTTACCTAATATATGTACAATATATGCTTCTTATGAGAACGATAGAATGTGAAAAAGCTAAGGATTATGATGCTACTAGGATTATTTTATCCATTATATACCTTTGGGGTGTGTATTCATTATGAATGATGTATACCTATTTTTTTTGTTTTATTAGAACATGTGACATGTATCAACATCTTTTATATGATATGATATATAGATTTTTTATACTTCGAGTCTTCTAATACTTCATTATGATGTATGGTTTACTACTTATGATATGGAATTTTTGTAGTATTTAAAATATGTTACACTCTTCCATTGAGGTCATTTTCACAACCAATGGCAGACCTAGGCCCTCATTTTAATTTGGAAGCCCCTGGTGTTTTGTGAGGTTATATTGAGGCTGTGTGGCCAACCGGGTACGGAGCACCTATGAGTGGAATCCGAAACTGAGACATTAAAAAGTTGTATCAGAGGAGTTTCTTTTCTAGTATTATTTACTATTTTGGTAACAATAGAAAAGAATAATTTATAATATGACTTTTTAAATGAATTTTTCTAGGGTGTAGCTAACCCTCATAGAGGGAAAATTCAAATTGCCTAGAATTTAATCAATTTTTACTAGATTGTGACAAAAATAGCTGATAGTTTTCCACCATTGGGTGATGCACTTAATTTATGTGGTTAATATTGATTTGAGATTGGGTTCTATTTTTTCAACCTGATGAGATGAGGGTATTCATTCTCCTTCATTATATATGAAGATACTAGATTTTACTTTCCATGCATTATGTCATGCAATTTTGGATGCATTACTGATTTCATGTTATTGTGATAGGTGTTTTAATATATGTTCATGTTGTTGTTCTAGGTATATTTAGATATATTATTTTCTGAATTAAATAGATTCCATGATTTGGTTCCTAAGTTGTATAGTCCCTCTTATATTAGAATTTGGATGATCATGGTCCATCAAATAAGTGAATTTGAGTTATATCGTGAGATGGGTTTGTAACAAGCTTTGTTCCCAAGGAAGTTTGGGCCCCCATGGATCATAATATATCATGAAAATGATTAATATCAAAATTTAAAAACATTTTTATTTGAAATAGTTTATGGTAATTAATACTACACATCCCGACCTCAGTGATGGTATTTTAGTGGTTTCTCTTTCCTATAAATGATCTATATAACACCTATTCCTAACTCATTAAGTAGCCATACGGGTTTGTTCATAGAAGAAATATTTTACCCGCCCTAATTAAATATCTATGTATTTTAGATTTGAACTTTGATAATGATCATGAATTGAGGGATGTCATTGGCTTTAACGATGCACAAGTAGCCCGAGTTGGACAGTTCGGGCATGTTTCTTGTAGGAAAACCTAGTATGGATGTTTAAAATATTAATAAACACACAAATTCTATTGGAATTATTATTGATGAACCCATGTTGGTATAAATAAGACCCTATTAGGTCTCCTTATTGGTTATGATATAAAATGAATTTATTTGATAAATCACAAAATTATGACTAGAGGTCAATAATTGTTTAAAAACAAATGTTTAATGAATGAAGATCTTATATATATCTTGTTTCTCAAGTATAATTTTATTCTAGTATGATACAAATTTCTTTTTCATTATGTGATGGTACTTCATGTCTTATGCTAGATATTTTAGACTGATTAATTGTCAAATGTTAATCACTATAAGGAAATTACAACGGATCTTGGAGTGGTTACCATGTTAATACCCTTAGTAAGGGTAGTTTTAAACTACTATTATATTCATTATAATGGATCCATGAGTGTTTTTTATATTCTTTTATCCTTTTTAGTAGTGGAGTAATTGATTTTCTTCGAGTCCTAGTGACATGAAGTTCACTATGACCGGGTGAGGGGGTCGAGACAAGTGATTTTCTAAGGTGATAAACCATGGTAGGTATCACCCTTAGAGATTAAAATGAATTTCAATATGATCTCATTCTTAGGACGTTAGGTACCATTCATTTGACATTGTCCCTAGTAGAACCTTTAGACTTTAAAAGAGAAACTTGTTTGTATGGGTGGTCAGTGTATGTTTGGCCCCTGTTACAGGAATGATCATTGTATATTTATTGGTTTTAGTGGGATAGGCATGTCTAGGGGATGGTAAGATTCTTTATAGGTATCAAGGCTCAATTTCGCTTCCATATGATTCATGGGAGTTCGTCTTTTGTTTTACAATCATATGAGATAAGCCGAATTGAGCCAGTTTCAAGAGTGAACCACTAAATACCTTGATACATAGGGATGTTAACCTATGGATAGAGTGAAGGATTCTTTTCAGGATTATATCCTAGTAAATGGGTGTTTTTTCTAAAAATTTACATTTTTTTTACTTTCTTGTTAGTTTGGTTTTGGATTTGATGACAAATTATTTATTGTTTGTAACAATGACTCAAAGTATTATTACAATTGTGGTTAGTGTGAGTTTGATATAGTTTACTTATGAGTGGAATGTATGTTTATTATTTTGAGGAACCCGACCTCTTGAGGTTGGAGCATCACACTGGTTCTTGTGAATGTATTCAGTTCCTTGTTGATCTAAAAATTAAAAAGGATGACTGAAAAATGGTTTGTTATTATGGAATTCTATTGAGGTAAGTATGACAAAATTGTGCCTGTTCATTCTTAGTAGTAAAATTTTTAAATTGTGGGATATGTATGAAACCATTTACAAAAACCTCATGTCTTTTATGTCAATCTACAGTATGGATATAATTATCACGAGAATCCTCAAGAAGTGTATGATAAATATTAGCATGTAATGATGCATATCTAAGTGAATCCGAGCATCTTTCGATTTATGTAATGTAACATCCCAAGTTAGTAATGAATAATAGATATTTTTATATATGTCTATTAATTAATTAGATAGTGTTTTAGAGGCTTAAAATGAAAATAAATACAATCTTAAGCATGGAATACACTAATAATTTTTAAAAGATTATTTTACTGCCTTTTGATGGAAAACCATTTTTAAATCTATATTTTGACAATTTTATAAGATATGTTTGTCAAAATAAACATATTCTTTATTATTGGGACATCAAAATTTACTTTTTGTGAATTTTTGGTATTTTTCAGACAATGTTCATTTTTTAATGAAGAGTGAAAAATACTGCATTTTACATCAAAAATTATTTTTAATCTAAATTATTTATATGATTATATTATCTTTTGAACTGTTTTTGAAGTGAAATTAGAATATATTTTTAACATTTAATCCAATTATGGTCATTGGAATCAATTTCACTTTGAAATTGGACTTAAACTGGTGTCAATCTTTTGATGCTTATTATTTCATAAAAACACGCTATTTGTCATGACTGCGTTAATTAATTATTAAATTATTTAATGTGATGTATATGTTTTTAATTTTGTAAAATAGACATAATTTTTGAATTCGGAGTATCAAATATAGCTTAGGGTGATGTTTTGGTATTTTTCTGAAAAACATCAATTTTTGATGAATAGTGAAACCACTAAGTGGTACTTATAAAAACTGATTTTTCGTTTAAATGAAATTTTTCCATCTTTGTGTTTTTAATTACAAAAATCCGACATACATGGTTGTCATTAAGAAGTAAAATGTGGTTCAATGAGAATAAAATAATTTTTTGGTGAATAGTAACTTATTATGTTTTTAATCGCGATTAGTGGAAATTAGTTTTGTTTAAGGTAAAAATAATGTTTTAATGAAATGACATGACCTAGACACATGTCATACACTTATTTGTTGTGTCATGGCCATCCAAGACAAGACATGGGTCAACATGGGGACCCCATGGAGCCACTTTTGTTGGGAAATGACAAAAATAACTTTTTATTTAATGTTAAAGTAAAAATGACACAAACATGAGTTATTTTACTAAAACAATTTTTAAATGGGGTTATACAAGTCATATTTTTGACTATAAATTTTCATTAGAAATATAAAACGATTTCCTATATCATAGTATTTTTTTATAATTTTTAGACTTTAAATGTATTAAATTATTTATGACATCATAATGATGCAGCGATGACCTCATTATTTAACGATTTAAATAAAATGGAAAGGAAATGTAAAATATAAGACCTACACATGGCCAAAACCAATAGGATGAGTGGATTTGGAACCCTTATCACCTTAACCTAGAATTAAATCAATTTGGGACCTTTTTAATCCGAAGCACATTTTAAAATAATGTAACTTATCTTCACTTACCAAGAGTTCCCCTCCTCTCCTCTTATAAAAGGCCCCCCCACCTCTACCTCCTTACCCACACTTCCAAAGCCTTTGGCTCGGCCAAACCCAGCCCATTTTGTGTCTCCACTTCCATATCTTACCCCTTAGAGCCTCAATTTGGGAAGAAGTCTTCCCAAGGAAGCCTTTGAGCTCAAACCAAAGGGAGTTACCCGATTTTAAGGTAAAGTCTTCACTTGAGTCCGTTTGTTTTATTTTGCTTCTCCAACCCTATAAACCCTTTTTATTCATTTCTTTTGTAACAAATCCAGTATCTTAAATATACTAGGATGTTTTTATAAGAAGTATTCGAGCTACACTTACACACACCTACATCTAATGGTTAACGAACATACTATTTCCGTGGATGGCGAATTTATGCCTCCCGAAACGATGATTGTTCAACATTATTTTAACACCTTCAAAGGTGGCCATTAAGATGTCACCATATTTATATATGATATATAATAAGTTTATGTTTTCCTTAAGCTCTTGTATTTTTCATTTTGGGTATACCTTTATGGTTTCCATTATGGGTAAACGCGATATCTTCATTTAAGGAAGTGCGGACTACCGCCGCTCAAAGTGAGTTGATTCGTTAAATACAATATGTGGGACATATAAAAGATGGAACTATGATATTATATATGATATCATACTGGAATAATAATATACCTTTATATCATTATGATTCCATTCTATAAAATACGAAATAGAAATGAAAGTAGTGTTCATGCGTATGTACGACTTACCGTCTCCATGAACGGTGCATTTCATTTCTTACCTCTAAATGATTATATAATATTATAAATGCATGAATTTACTGGATATATATGACATATATAATATCTATATCATGAAATCCATTCTGGATATAATAGAAACATGAACAAATTGTAATTATAAAGGGCTTATTTTTTACTCAAGTACCAATGATCGTCAAAATGACCGTTATTAACTTAAATAATTACATAGTGTTCATGACATGGTAATAAGTGATATAAAAGGAATAATTAACTTGAAAAAGGTTCTTAATCAAGTAGAAATTTACTCATGTTTATTATTCAGGACATTAAAGAACGATCGAGTCAAGTCGGACCTGAGGTATGGGACTTCATCTCAATCTCCTTTCATTGAGGCACATTTTGTTTTATACACAACCTTCTTTTATACGGTGTATAAACCCCTTTGAATTTTACGTTTATCCAAAATGAATCTTTTTTATACGAAGAGTTTTACTAAACGACAAAAGGGAATTTTTTTTTCGTACATATACGGTGACAACGACTTCTCCGCCGCCGTGACCGTTATTTGAGTTTCGGCTTCCTCTACAAGCCATACCTTCTTTTTAAAAGAAAAATAAATACCATGTTTTAATTTTCTTTTATTTTGGTATTGAAAATGGTTTTAATAATGTTTTTATATCAATGTATTGTATTGATATCATGTGATTGAAATATGGAAATGTTATGTTTCCTTTATGCAAGTTTTATTTGATACGATTATGTTGAGGATGTTGGGAATTATTATGAAGACGAGTGGTTCCATGATAAACTAAGGGCGGGTGAGCCCGATATAGCTCTCCAATTCATTGGGTAACGCAAAGGAGTGAAACGTTAAGGTTTCTCCGAAGAGATTTATGGAATATACTTCGATGGGTATTCCAAACGTAACCAAGAGGGTTACTCCCTATGTAAGAATGTTATGAATGCCTCAAGTTACCTTTATGTCTTATGATTTCTATGATTTATTCATGATATGATGAGGTATGTTAACGTGCTTGTGTTTTACGGGTAAAGTATGATTTCATTCTTATGTATATATGTACCCATATTTCCTTTCCATATTTTTATATCCCATACTGAGCTTTTTATACTCATCCCATGTTTTTTTGAAATGTTTGTCACAGGTCAAGGGAAAGGTACATGATATGATGATAGTGTCAAGGAAGTGTCAAGAAAGAATCCATGTTTTATTTTAAATATGTTTCCATTGATGGGAAATAAGAATAATATTATTATGTAACCACTTTTTTTATATGTGGAATGTAATGCAAGTTTTATGATCTAATTCTCTAAAACTCTAAACCCGAAAAGATCCTCAATGTGTAATCTTGTAATAACTCAAGATTAAGTAAGGTTTAAGGCGGGGCCTTATAGTTGGTATCAGAGTTTGGTTTAGATAACTTTACGAGATAGAATTCTATTAAATGATTGTCCAAAAATATTTTTTTGGTCAAATTGAAGTGATATAGTATTGGAAGATTACCATGTTGCTTCATCTAAGACATGTTTGTTTAGAATGGTTTTCCGTAGAGGAAACAGGGAAGCAGTGCTAGGAAGGAATACATAAGGAAATAACCTTCTGAATCAGTATCCTGAGATGTTCGGAATTGGAACTGAACAGTTTCTTGTAGTAATGGCACAGTTGACTCAAGCAATAAATGGTGGTGGTATCCATGCAAGAGATCAGCCAGATCAACCGCAAAAGAACATGTCAGTGGTGGAACATTTCATGAGGCAACATCCCCCATAATTCAGAGGATCATCTGACCCTGTTCTAGCTGAAGGGTGGATTAAAGCACTAGAGAAGATTTTGGATGTCATGGGGTGTTCAGACAATCAAAAGGTTAGTCTTGCTATTTATCGTTTGGATGGTGAAGCAGATCAGTGGTGGTCGATGGTTAAAAATATCAGGGACGCTGATGAGATTGATGCACTTGACTGGGATGAATTCAATGTTATATTTCTTGAGAAGTATTTTCCTACGGCTGTTCGACTTAGGATGGAAAATCAATTCATGGAATTGAGGCAATAGGAAGACTCAGTGGCTACCTATGAAGAAAGGTTCACTCGATTGGCAGGGTATGCTCCAAATTTTATACGAGACCTTGATAGTAAAATCAATCATTTTTACTCAGGATTAAAGCCAAAATATCAAAGGGAATTAGCTTCTCGTGAGTTTAAAAGTTATGAAAAGCTTGTTCGATGTGCTGAGAAGGTGGAAATGGAGTTTGTCGATGATCAAGTGTTCTATAACAACCAATAGAAGAAGAGACCGAGGTGGCAGGAGAAAGGTAAGAATTCTTCAAAAAAGTCTGATGGTAAGAAATCTAAGTTTCCAGTTTGTGATAAATGTGGAAAAAGGCATGTTGGGGAATATCTTCTAAATTCTGTAAAGTGCTACCGATGTGGTAAGATGGGACATAAGTCTCGTGATTTCACTAAAAAGGATCAAGGTGAAGGTAATAACAAATATGATTTACAGTTAGTGAAATGTTATAAGTGCAATGAGATGGGTCACTATGCAAACGAGTGTCCGACAAAGAGCTTGAGTGATGGTAAGCAGTTAGACTACAAGTAGAAAGGGGTGGTGAAATCCTTTGCAACTACTTCAGCAGATTTCGGGCCATCAAATGAAGTTGTATCAGCTCTAGGGAGCTCAGTATTTTTCAAATATTGACTTGAGATCGGGGTACCATCAGCTGAAGGTAAAGGAGGCAGATGTTCCGAAGACCGCGTTCCGTACAAGATATGACCATTATGAATTTGTAGTAATGCCTTTTGGGATAACCAATTCACCTACTACATTCATGGACTTAATGAATAGAATTTTCAATGAGTTCTTGGATAAGTTTTTGGTTGTTTTCATTGATGATATTTTGATGTTTTCTAAAAGTAAAGAGGAGCATGAAAGACCTTTAAGGGTTATCTTTCAATGAAAATAAACTGTATGGAAAATTCAGCAAGTGTGAGTTTTGGTTGCAACAAATTTCCTTCCTTGGTCACATTGTTTCTAAAGATGGGATAACTATTGATCCTACAAAAACAAAAGTTGTGGAAGACTGGCCAAGACCCACAAATGTAAAAGAGATTCGTAGGTTCCTTGGTTTGGCAGGCTATTACCGAAGGTTTGATAGAAATTTTTCAGCGTTATGTAGTCCAATGACGAAGCTAACTCGGAAGGGTGTTAAGTTTATCTGGACAAAAGAATGTGATGATTGTTTTCAGGAATTGAAAAGAAGATTGGTGAATGCTCCAGTTTTGGAACTACCTTCCAGGAATGGTGAGTTTGTTATATACAGTGATGCTTCATTGAAAGGACTTGGTTGCGTCCTAATGCAGAATGATCAGGTAATTTCTTATGATTCACGATAGTTGAAAACTCATGAGGTAAATTACCCTACACATGATTTGGAATTAGCTGCTATGTTTTTGCTTTAAAAATTTGGAGGCATCATTTGTGTGGAGTAATGTGTGAAATATATACTAATCACAAAAGTTTAAAGTATATATTCACTCAGAAAGAGTTAAAATGAGATAGAGGAGACGGCTGGAATTAATCAAGGATTATGATTGTACAATTCATTACCATCCGGAAAAAATCAAATAAAGTGGTTAATGCTTTGAGTCGAAAAAGTAATGCTTCATTAGCAATGTTGAATTTGGAACGTGATCCTTTGATTAAGGATTTGATGAACATTGGAATAGATATTGTTTGTGTAGGATGTTCTTCTGTTTTGTTTCAGGTATCAGTGAGGTCTTCTCTATAAGAAAGAATCAAGCAAGCACAGAAGCAAGACGGTGAGTTGCAGAAAAAGGTAGAGCTGGTTCAGAAAGGTAAGTTGCCTCAATTCAACAATGATAATGATTGTCTTCCGAGATTTGGGAAGATATTGTGTGTGCCTTGTGATTCACAGTTGAAGAGAGAGTTGTTATATGAAGATCATAGTTCTCCGTTTTCAGTTCATCCTAGCAATACTAAGATGTACAGAGATCTGCGGGAGTATTACTGGTGGGATGGAATGAAAAGGGATATTGCTGATTTTACTATGAAGTGTTTGACATGATAACAAGTTAAAGCAGAGTTGCAGTTACCAAAAGGGATGCTTCAGCCATTACCAGTGCCAGAGTGGAAATATGAGAATATATCCATGGCCATTGTTGTGGGATTACCGAAAACATTTCGAGGTAGTAATGCAATCTGGGTTATTTTTGATCACTTGACCAAGTCTGCTCATTTCCTTGCTATACGAGATTCTTTTTCCCTAGATCAACATTCTCGTTTTTATCATAAAGAGATAGTCAGGTTACATGGAGTTGCTCTCTCCATTGTATCTGATCGTGATCACAGGTTCACTTCTAACTTTTGGAAAGGCCTTCAGAAGTAGTTGGGTACTGAATTAAATTTTAGTACAGCATTTCATCCTCAATCAGATGGGTAGTCAGAACAAACAATTCAGACCTTGGAGGATATGCTACAAGCTTGTTCGATGGATTATCAGGGAAGTTGGGACCAACATCTTTCTTTGGATGAATTTTTATATAATAACAGTTTTCATTCTAGTATACAGATTGCACCATTTCAGGCATTATATGGGAGGCGGTGTCGAACTCCAGCTTTCTGGGATGAAGTGGGTGAAAGGAAGTTAATGGGACCAGAATTTGGTAGAAGAGATGGAAGAAAAAGTTCAGCTTATTCAGAAGCACATGTGAACAGCTTAGAGCAGGAAGAAGAGTTATGCGGATAACAAGAGGAAGGATCTATCTTTCGAGGTAGGTGATCATGTTTTTCTCAAGGTTTCTCCTTGGAAAAGTGTGATGAGATTTGGTAAGAAAGGAAAGTTGAGTCCAAGGTTTATTGGACCATATGAAATTCTGGAGAGAGTTGGATCAGTTGCATACCGAGTGGATTTACCTCCGAGTTTATCTCAGGTACACAATGTTTTTCACGTTTCGATGTTGAGAAAGTATATTCCAGATCCATATCATGTTTTAAGTCAAGAGGTAGTTCAGCTGGAAGAGAACCTATCTTATGAGGAACAACCGGTCCAGATTCTTGACCATATGGAGAAAGTGTAACGAAATAAGGTGATTAATTAGGTAATGGTTTTGTGGAAAAACCACATGATGGAAGAGGCAACATGGTAATATGAAAATGCAATAAGGGATACGTACCCTCATTTATTCGATAAGTAAATAAATTGTGGGGACACAATTTTCTAAAGGGGGGAAGGATGTAACATTCCAAGTAAGTAATGAATAATAGATATTTTTTTCTATGTCTATTAATGAATTAGATAGTGTTTTAGAGGCTTAAAATGAAAATAAATACAATCTTAAGCATGGAATACACTAATATTTTTTAAAAGATTGTTTTACTGCCTTTTGATGGAAAACAATTTTTAAATATATATTTTGACAATTTTATAAGATATTTTTGTCAAAATAAACATATTCTTTAGGATTGGGACATTAAAATTTACTTTTTGTGAATTTTTGGTATTTTTCAGACAATGTTCATTTTTTAATGAATAGTGAAAAATACTGCATTTTACATCAAAACTTCTTTTTAATCTATTTGATTTTTATGATTAGATTATCTTTTGAACTGGTTTTGAAGTGAAATTAGAATATATTTTTACCATTTAATCCAATGATGGTCATTGGAATCAATTTCACTTTGAAATTGGATTTAAACTGGTGTCAATCTTTTGATACTTATTATTTCATAAAAACACGCTATTTGGCATGACCGCGGGAATTAATTATTAAATTAATTAATGTGACTTATATGTTTTGAATTTTTCAAAATAGACATCATTTTTGAATTTGGTGTATCAAATATAGCTTAGGGTGATTTTTTGGAATTTTTCTGAAAAACATCAATTTTTAATGAATAGTGAAACCACTAAGTGGTACTTATAAAAACTGATTTTTCGTTTCAATGAAATTTTGCCATCTTTTTGTTTTGAATTTCAAAAATCCGACATAAATGGTTGTCATTAATAAGTAAAATGTGGTTCAATTAGATTATAATTATTTTTTGGTGAATAGTAACTTATTATGTTTTTAATCGCGATTAGTGGTAATTAGTGTAGTTTAAGGTAAAAATAATGTTTTAATAAAATGAAATGACCTAGACACATGTCCTACCCTTATTGGTTGTGTCATGGACGACCAAGACAAGCCATGTGTCAACTTGGGGACCCCATGGAGCCACTTTGGTTGGGAAATGACATAAATAACTTTTTATTTAATGTTAAAGAAAAAAGACACAAACATGAGTTATTTTACTAAATAAATTTTTACATGGGGTTATACAAGTCATAGTTTTCACTATAAATATTCATTAGAAAGCTAAAATTATTTCCTACATCATAGTAGTTTTTTTATAATTTTTAGACTTTAAATAAAATCAATTATTTATGACATCATAATGATGCAGCGATGACCTCATTATTTACGATTTAAATAAAATGGAAAGATAATGTAAAATCTAAGACCTACACATGGCCAAAACCAATTGGATGATTGTATTTCAAACCCTTATCACCTTATCCTCGAATTATATCAATGTGGGACCTTTTGAATCCGAAACTCATTTTAAAATAAAGTAGTTTATCTTTACTTTCCAAGAGTGCCACTCCTCTCCTCTTATAAAAGGCCCCTCACCTCTACCTCCTTACCCACACTTCCAAAGCCTTTGGCTCGGCCAACCCCTGCAAATTTTGTCTCTCCACTTCCCTATATTACTCCTTGAACCCTAAATTTTTGCAGAAGTCTTCCCAAGTAAGCCTTTGAGCTCAAACCAAATGGAGTTACCCGATTTTAAGGTAAAGTTTTTACTTGAGTCCGTTTGTTTTATTTTTCTTCTCCAACCCCCTAAACCCTTTTTATTCATTTCTTTTGTAACAACTACAGTATCTTCAATATACTAGGATGTTGTTATAAGATGGATTCGAGCTACACTTACACACACCTACATCTAATGGTTAACGAACATACTGTTTTCGTGGATGGTGAATTTATGCCTCCTGAAACGATGATTGTTCAACATTCTTTTAAAACCTTCAAAGGTGGCCATTAAGATGTCACTATATTTATATATGATACATAATATGTTTATGTTTTCCTTAAACTTCTGTATTTTTCATTTTGGGTATACCTTTATGGTTTCCATTATGGGTAAACGCGATATCTTCATTTAAGGAAATGCGGACTACCGCCCGCTCAAAGTGAGTTGATTCATTAAATACCATATGTGGGACGTATAAAGGATGAAACTATGATATTATATATTATATTATACTGGAATTATAATATACCTTTATATCATTATGATTCCATTCTATAAAATATGAAATAGAAATTAAAGTAGTGTTCATGCGTACGTACGGCTTACCGTCTCCATAAACGGTGCATTTAATTTCTTACCTCTAAATGATTATATAAAATTATAAATGCATGCATGTACTGGATATATATGACATATATAATATCTAACTCATGAATACCATTTTGTATATAATGGATACATGAAGAAATTGTAATTATAAAGGGCTTATTTTTGACTCAAATACCAATGATCGTCAAAATGACAGTTATCAACTTAAATAATTACATAGTGTTCATGACATGGTAATAAGTGATATAAAAGGAACAATTAACATGAAAAAGGTTCTTATGCAAGTATAAATTAACTCAAGTTTATTATTCAGGACATTAAAGAACGATCAAGTCATGTCGGACCCGAGGTATGGGACTTCCTCTCAATCTCCTTTCATTGAGGCACATTTTGTTTTATACACAACCATATTTTATACGGTTTATAAACCCCTTTGTCTTTTACGTTTATCCAAAAGGAATCTTTTTTATACGAAGCATTTTACTAAAGGACAAAAGGGAATTCTTTTTTCATACGTATGCGGCGACCACGACTTCTCCGCCACCGTGACCGTTATTTGAGTTTCAGCTTCCTCTACAAGCCATACCTTATTTTTAAAAGAAAAATAAATACCATGTTTTGATTTTATTTTATTTTGGTATTGAAAATTGTTTTCATAATGTTTTTATATCAATGTGTTGTATTGATATCTTGTGATTAAAAGGTGGAAATGTTATGTTTCCTTTATTCATGTTTTATGTGATACGATTATGTTGAGGTTCTTGGGCATTATTTTGATGACGGGTGGTTCCATGATAAACTAAGGGAGGGTGAGCCCGATATAGCTCTCCAATGCATTGGGTAACGTGAAGGATTGAAATGTTATGGTTTTTCGAAGCGATTTAGGGAATATACTGTGATGGGTATTCCAAACGTAACCAAGAGGGTTACTCCCTACGTAAGAATGTTATGAATGCCTCAAGTTACCTTTATGTCTTATGATTTCTATGATTTATTCATGATTTGATGAGGTATGTTAAAGTGCTTATGTTTTATGGGTAAAGTATGTTTTCATTCTTATGTATATATGTACCCATGTTTCCTTTACATATTTTTATTTCCCTTACTGAGCTTTTTATGCTCATCCCAAGTTTTTTTGAAATTTTTTTCACAGGTCAAGGGAAAGGTACATGATATGATGATAGTTTCAAAGAAGTTTCAAAACGAATCCATGATTTATTTTAAATATGTTTCCATTGATGGGAAATAAGGATACTATCTTTATGTAACCACTTTGTTTATATGTGTAATGTAATGCATGTTTTATGATCCAATTCTCTAAAACTCTAAACCCGAAAAGATCCTCAATGTGTAATCTTGTAATAACTCAAGATTAAGTAAGGTTTAAGGCTGGGGCCTTATAAGTAATATCGTGGTGGTTTTAATAATACATATAGGGGATCAATAAATATTCAATGATTATTTATATTGATGAGATGAGGATGTCCTGTAACTTTATTTTTTCCATGATGGGCAAAGAGAGCATCTTTCTTACACACCACTAATGTTTAAAAGCTTATGGGATGTTTATTGATCTCTCTAAATGTTGTCCGTGGGATAAGTGAATTTTTTTGAAACATCTTTATTATTTAGGGATACATGGGTTCCCGATTAGGGACATAATTGATGGACATTTGGAATGAAGAAAAGTTCTTCAAATGTGAACACAGGTCAGTCGTTTTCCTGATGTTTTATTTTTAGTACAAAATTAATTTCCCTAACTTGTAACTAGTATAGTTTTCAAGTAAGAGGTCGATCCACAGGGAAGCAATATTGGTGTTTTATGTCTCGTGATTTGAAATAACTTAAGTAAATATTCTGAATTTAACTAAGATTTGTTGGTTCGTGGTACATATCTCAAAAGATAACTAATTACTTGGACTTTTCTAATTCACTATGAATTAAACTTCAAAACAGAAAATTATCTAAAACAAGATTTTGGATTTTAATGAAAATGTGTCGGGGATGGACATTCATGTGGGACATTAATATTTATTCCATATTGTGTTGTTTTGTTTATAATAACCCACATTTCTAGGCTTCATTTGTGTCAGAACTCCCTTATTCTGGTGAGTTCCGATCAAGTCGGTAGGAATCAATCCCTTGGTCTGGAAAATGCTTTCAATTAACTCTTAATTTAGGAACCGACCTCTATAAATAGAAATTATATACAATGTTCATGGATGTCCTTGTCATAATTATCCCAAGGACCCCTAGATAATAAATTATTTGTCTGATATGGTGTTTCCAGTGAAATAAGAAATTGAAGATGGGAGAATTAGCTTATAGACAATGGACAAACACAATAATAGAGAAATCGGTTCTATCAAACCCACATTTTCACCAAACCCAACATATGGGGGATTATCTACTCATAATAAAAATGATACAAAACATAATAAGATTCATCAGAGACATCATTACAACATTAAATAAATGAATCCTATGTATAACAAAACTACAAAAACCAGTGCCTAAAAACCTTCCTTCTTGACTCCTCTAGCTTAGTTTCTAGCCTTCATCTTCTTCTTTCCCCCTCTATCCTGGTAAGGCTCACTCCCCTAGGTATTCTTGGTCAGAAAGGGACTTTTTCTAGTTGTCCAAAAGCTTGTAGAAAGGGGAACCTCAGGTAAAGAAGTGGGTGAAAAGTTAAAAATCAAAAGGTAGAAGGATGCAATGGTCCACATGGTTTGGGCGCACGGTTTGGTAGACCGTGCGCTAACCGTGAAGATGCTACGATCTTTAATCCTTCAGTCGCATGGTTTTCATGGATGAGCCGCATGGTTTGGGGAGGTCGTGCGCCAACCGTGTAGAGGGTACTATCAATAGTATCTTCTCCCACATGGTTTTC
Organism: Viscum album; assembly: GCA_963277665.1. Lineage (NCBI taxonomy): Eukaryota > Viridiplantae > Streptophyta > Magnoliopsida > Santalales > Viscaceae > Viscum > Viscum album. Next base: position 2,072,699,285 of record OY728140.1, read on the forward strand.
ACACTGTTTGGATAACTGTGTCGTGACTATGCGGGTTGCCTCTATCCTTGAAATTACTAAATTCACCTATCCATCGTGTCTACTGGTTGATCCGGGTGACTCCATTCTAGCATAGTCAGAGAAAAGGGTCCATAACCCTCCAATTCTCTTGTGAATCTCCAAAATTTATAACTCCATGTTTTATCCTTTGGTAACTGAAAACAGAGAAAAAGTAATATAAAAAATGTGAAATTCATAAAAAACCATCAACAAAAACCATTTTATAGATATTAAACCTAGTGGAAAATCATTATGCATAGCAGCACATCAATCTCCCCCACACATAATTGATTGTTTGTCCTCAAACAAAGGAATAGACAGTCATGTCAAAATAGTTTCCCATGAGACAGGTATAAATATCAAATATTATACCTATTAGATGAATATTAAAATTGAACTAATTACCATTAAAATTTAAAACATTCATACTTCATGGATTCCCATGTCTATGAAGTTATCCAATAAAGTAGATATAATCCAAAATAGTCATCCATTCATTCATAAATAAATTTTACATAAAAATAACTTTTCTCTTCTTCATTCAAATAAATTTCCGACAACTATTTTCATCTCATTATACACTCAGATTAGTTAAGCCCAGGTTTTTTCATCACCAACTGGTGGGCTATTACTTTTATAGGTTGCACACCCTCATTTACTTGAATTATTTGGAACATTATGAAAGGTCATCAAAATTATTGGGCATGCCTTTGGATATCTGAAAATATTTTTCTTCATTTTAGTGGGGTTAAATACTAGGATAAAATGTGGCCCAATATGCTCATGTCAACACATGATGATTATGTTTGAGCAAGTCGAGTGTTCTTGAAATTAAAACCACGTAATAGTCAATATTGCAGCAACAACAATTCCCTGATTTTCACCACTCCATATGCACAATTTGACTTCAATTTTATGGGGTTACTCAATTTGAATTACTCCATCAAAAAAATCATTTTTAAACAAACTATTTTTCTAAATGAATGGACAAATTCTCCTTTTCAAGTATTACCAAGTTTATTCAAATCAAAAACTAGGTTTGAAAATCCGGATATATGAGCCATTTTCAGAGATAATTTCCACAATTAATTTGTAGCTAAATGATATAATACCATGACATGTATAACAACCCTTTAGAAATACATAATAAAACAGACTACCCCAACTACTAGGGAACGAAATCAATCAAAATGGGGTGCAAATTTAGGGCCCTATCCACCAGACATAAAACTGAGCATGGCCCCCTGTGAAGGTAATAAAGTAGAGAAGGGTGGGTAAGGAAGAATGATAAGGGAGGGAAAATGAAGAATCAAAAATTGTTAAAAAGTGAAGAACTCCCCTAAATTTCGGTCAAGTGGGAAAATCAGGTGATGTACGAGTGCCCTATGAGCATATATGTGGCTGGTATGGAACAAATGAAAATGTATTCTGGCGAGACAATGGAACCATACAAGTGAAGCGGGAAAAAGAAGTACTAGTAGTTGGGAAAGAAAATCACATCACACAATCACACCAAGTAGTGAAATCGTCACACCATAAAAGAAGGTACAATAAAAGTCAAAGTCCACATAAAGAAAGAAGAAACAATGCATGCAACAACAACCCATCTGAGAGGAGATGGATTGAAAAAGAATGATCGAGCAGCGGCATCCCTGGTCGGATCGGCTGTAGGTGGAGATAGGTCCATGAAATATGTGGGAGTATAGGTTGTTGAGGACTTTCCTTTAGAGGCACCGGCTCCAAACATATATTAGGAGGTAGGATGGTGAGGCACAACTTAATACAGGGTGGGAGGCTGACGATTGGCCAAGCTAAGGCTTTCCAACTGCATGCACATACGCTAAATCATCCAGTGGAACAGAGAATAATGGTTCTACTGCCACTTCCAGAAGAGGTTGGGTTTAGTATATGGTGATCCCTTCAAGGAGGGGTAGGATGGATAGAGCCGCTAAAATAGTTGGGTCATGGATGGGTGAGAGGGGGCAGCGGGATAATCAAGGGTCCCCTAGGATGTGGAATGGTGCGAAACAAAAGGCTTGGTATGGTGCTCCTCTACAGCTGGGGCCGCTGGTGGAGGTGCAGCTGGTGCGGCCCCAGGAACACCTCGTAGTCATAATCGAACACCGTATGGCTCCAGCATCCGCATCAGGCAGAGATGGGTGATATCAAAGAATGGTGCTGCTGATAGTTACACAAATTCCGCGGCAACAAACTCAAGGTCTAACTGATCATCCATAAGTGTAAAAAATTTCCACCAAACTAATCTCTCTTTGGATTGATAAAAATTAGCTTCAAATACTGGGTGAAGAAGTATGTGAGATTGACGTTGATGCCCATCACCATGGACTTCAAAATCATTAGGTCCGGAGTGCTCACCATTCCTTCGGTATCTGAATGGGCTGTAAAGTAGGTGGTAATAATCTAATGAAGGACCCGGTGTATGGGGTTAATGAATCTGGAATCTTCGGAAGTCTATGGTATGTATGGGGCCCATGTGGCAATGGTGGTCCAGAAAATTCGGGATGGGGTTGGGTCCCACTCAAATGTTACTAGAAAATAAGCATCACTCTACATATAGTCTCTGTCATACAGGACAATAGTGGTGGAGAACTCACTCATCATGATGTTGTGCCAGTGGTTAATCTAGCAGAATGTGACATCATCGACACCTTCGATTTCAAATCCATGCACATCCTCATTGTATCGCTCACGACAATGAAAAGTAGCCCCATATTTTAAGACAAGCTATATATAAACTAGCTGGTGGATCTCTAAAACTTGGGTGTGATTTCACCAGGCAATATGCATTAGGATCTCATTAGTAATTCCCCAGGAGTCATGGTTTTCTATGGTAAACGCATGATTGGGACTAATGTCGTGGTTCAAAATGCTGAAATATTGCATGAGATCCTCTTTCTTAGTAACCATAACCTGCGGGCCATGGTCAGAGCCTCATCTAGAGCGCCTAACACTCATAGAGGTTGACATGATAGGTTAGGGTTGGATATTGGGCACCTGCAGAATAAAACACATATAATGAAAGCATACAGCCACTACAAGTATGGATAAAAATTGAAATTTCCAAAATGAGAAACTATACATATTCTAATGGAAAATCACAAATGAGGAAATGAAGGTTCTAAAAATACTTCTTCATTGGAAAATCATTTATGGACATTTGGGTGATGAATAAACAATGTAAAAACAAAAGAATATAATGGGAATGGACGACTATGAACAGAGTAGAAGAAACAGAGTGGAAAACAAGAGAAGTGGGGGAAAAATCAGCCAAACACTAGGGAAAAAGAGGTAAAATTAAAAGAAAAATAAAGAAATAGATGAAATGAGAAGATGAATAGGATAAGGAGGATTAGAAGAATACCATGGAGGGATAGAGGGAATGATAAGCTATGTGGACAAAGAAAAAGAAAGAGGGGAGAAGATAACTCGCACGAGCAGAGCATAGGAGGTGCATAGATTGTATGATTGGGGGGTGGGGGTTGGTGTTTTATGAAGTTTTGGGTTTTAACTAGCCAAATGATTTAGGGTGCATAGTTTTGTAAATTGTGCACAAACCATGCAGAAGCTTCTGGATTGAGGGGTTCGAGGTGCAATGGATATGCACGGTTTGGATAATCGTGCACCGACCGTGCGCTTGGATCTGTCTGGTGGAGTCTAAGGAGTATGGTTTGCACATGGTTAGGAAAACCATGCACCAACCATGCAGTTGGTTCTTCGTGTTGAAAATTTAAAACTTTTCCCTTTTTGAACCATAAACACTCTAATTGAATTTAAATATTTTGCTACCCTTGAATGAGATAAAATAATTAGAGAATTTCTATACATAGTTTATGACTTGAGTTAATGAAATCCAATATGATACCCCAAATTGTTGTGAGAATTCAACTCTATAATATTCAAAAACTGAAAGACACACTATCATGAAATCCTCGGCAGACTCAAATAGATAAATTGTTGGAACAAAAAAAATAGAATTTCGGGTTACCTCTCACTCAGTAATGTGTTTAAAGTCTCTAACTAAACTTACCTGGGCCTTGAGATACCCCAATTGCATGGTGGAAATGGTTCCCAACATGTCGTCCATGCTAAATTAAGGCTTTAGGTGCTTCCCATTAACCTTGAATGTTCGACCATCCATGCCAACCACTTCCACTGCTCTAAGGTGGAAAACAGTAATCACCGTAATGGGTCCCGACCAATGGGACATCAACATACCTGGAAAAAACATCATACAAGAATTAAAAAGTAATAATTTATCACCTGGATGGAAGGATTTATGAGAGATCATACAGTCATGGACCACATTCATCTTATCCTTATAAATATTTTCATTTTTTGTAGGCCTCCCACCATATCCCAAAAAGCTCGGTTAACTGGAATATCTTCTTTTATTCTACATTCCTGAGATTATAATTCATGTCCTTGATCTCCCAATAGGCCTTGTGCTCCATATCCACCAAAAATGGAAGGGTTTCCCGTAGATCAACCAGAAAGGTGACATATCCAATGGTTTTTTTAAAGCTCACTGGTAGGCCCATAACACATCATCTAATATCTTCGACCAATCCTTTCTTGATGTGACTACCATTTTACCCAATATTTTCATTAACTCTTGGTTTAACACCTCCACCTGACCACTGGATTGAGGGTGGTAAGGTATCCCTGGGTGGTACTTGACCCCATACATTAAGAGAAAATTTCTCATCAGAGTGTTGTCAAAATTTATATCGTGGTCCCTAATCAACACCAACGGGGTCCTAAAGCGACTGAACATATTTTTCTTTATAAAAGTGTTGACATCTTTAGCTGTGTTATGAGGCATTTCCACTACTTCTACAACCAAGGAAATATAATCTAAACAGACCAGAATGTATGTGTTACCAAAGGATGGGAGAAACAGCCCGTTAAAGTCAATTCCCCATGAATCAAAAACATCAATCCCAAGCATCAGGTGTTGCAGAATCTTGGCACGATGTCCCACATTTCCCATCCATAGGAATCGATTTCAGTAGGAGAAAAAATGACGAGTGTCCTTATGCATGGATAGCCAGAAAAATCCCGATTGTAAAACCTTTTCTACTATTTGATTTGGCCCATGATGTCTTCTTACAAGTGAAGAGTGACCTAATTCCAAAATACTTTGTATCTCATCATCAAAAATGCGACGGCGTATTTCCCCATCACCACAAGAGTGGAAGAGCAGGGGGTCTTCCCAGAAATACCTCTTTACCTCTGACAAAAAACTCTTCCTCTGCTGAAATGATAAATCCGGGTGGTCAACTCTTATGGATAAGTAATTTTCATGGTCGGAGAACCATGTCCAAGCTAGAATTCCAATGGAAAATAGATGCTCGTCTGGGAAGTCTTCCTTGTTATACCTTTCTTCTTCTCACTCTATGTGGGGCAGTTCCATCCGGGAGAGATGATCAGCCACCACATTCTCTCATCCCTTCTTGCCATTAATTTCCAAATCAAACTCCTAGAAGAGTATCACCCAACGGATAATCCATGGTTTGTAATGCTTATTATTCAAGAAATAGTTTAGTGTGATTTGCTCTATGTAGACAACAACTTTAGAAAGCACCAAGTATGAGAAGAATCTATCAAATACAAAAACCACAGCCATGATTTCCTTCTTTGTGGTGGTGTAATTTATTTGTGCTTAATTTAATACTCTTTTTGTCATAATCTATTGGTCTGAAAATATGATCCACCCATTTTCCAAGCACTACCCCACAGCATAATCGATGGCATCGCACATAAGTTCAAACTACTCCTCCAAATTCGGAGCGATCATGATGGGGGAGACCACCAATTTTTCCTTCATAATTTGGAAGGCCATGATACATTTATCATTAAAATCAAAAACTTCATCCTTGGATAGTAGATTGGTTAAGGGATGAACGATATTGGAGATGTCACAGATAAATATTCGGTAAAAACCCACATGCCCCAAAAAGCTCCTAATCACTCGGACTAATGTGGGAATGGGAAGCTACGAGACAAATTCCATTTTCGCTAGATCCACCTGAGATCCTTTCATCGAGATCCTATTTCCTAAAACGATTCCATGTTGTACCATATAATGCCACTTCTGCCAATTGATAACCTTATTAGTATGCTCACATCACTCAAGAACCAGCTCCAGATTCGTCTACCATGTTTTGAATGTCTTCTTGTATACCGATAAGTCGTCCATGAAAACCTCCAGAAATCTACACCAACATATCATGGAATATGGATAAAATTCACCTATGAATGTTGTCTAGAGAATTGTACATCCCAAATTACATTCAGCGGTATGAGAAGGTTACATAACGACACGTAAAGGTACTCTTTTCTTGATCCTTCAGGGCGATAGAGATATGGTTATATCCCAAATAACCATCTTTGAAATAGAAAAATTCATGCCCCTCCAATAATTCCCGCATTTAAAGCATGAATGGAAGAGGGACATGATATTTCCTGATTGCATCATTCATATTTTTGTAATCGACAGAAACCCACCATCCCGTAACTGTTTGGGTTGGGATGAGCTCGTTCTTTTCATTGGTCACTACCATGATGCCCCCCTTTTTAGGCACCACTTGAAGAAGACTCTCCCACGGGTTTTCAACGATGGGGTATATAATCCCAGCATTAAGTAATGTAATCACATCCTTCTTTACCAATTCAATCTTGGGGGGTTCATTCATCGTTGTTGTAGGCGAGACGCTTTGGCCTCGTCCTCCATAAGTACCTTGTGGGTGCAGACTGTGGAGCTTATTCCCTTAAGGTCATCTACTGTCTAGCCAATGTAATGTTTTTGTCTTTGGAGGACTTGCAGAATACCCTCCTATTGATCGATTGAGGGCGAGGAATTTAATATCACCAACAATGTATGTTCCTCTCCCAAATATCCGTATATCAACCAGGAGGGGAGAGGTTTCAACTCGAGATAGGGAGCCTTGAAAATGGAATGTACTATCGGCTCAACCTCGAATTGATCTAATAAATCTAAAACAATGACCCTTTTCTAGTAATGCACGCCTTTGACAACAATAAATCGTAATTCCTACTGGTTTCCTTCAAGATAGTCATCCTCCAGAACGGGTTCATTGCTGAATGAATAATATTTCATATCATATTCATCAAGGCCAAATCACTCAACTGTTGTTGTAAAAGCCCATGTATCCTCTTTCTCCATTAGTGAAACCTGTTTCACCTCCTTTGGGGCATTGTAGGAAACCTTATCATCTGCAATAGCGAAGATCCTCTCACAATGGTGCCCATCAGTTAACTCCTTTCTGGTATCCCGAAATGGTCTTCCATGAATTAAAAATTCCTCTTGGCCTTCATCAAAGTCGAGGATAGTGAAATCAGCTGGGAGAATTATCTTCCCCACATTAACCAAGATGTCTTCCAACATCCCCATTGGGTAATTAATAGAATGACCATCTAGTTGGAGTGCCACTCGGGTCGGCTTGAGATCATACAGCCCTAACTTCTTGAATACTTCGAAAGGCATTAAATTTACACTCACCCCCCAACTCACAAAGGGATTTTCCAAACTCGCAATGTCCAATAGTGCATGGTATAGTAAAACTTCCAGGATCTTGGAGTTTAGGAGGAAGAGAATCTTGGACCACCGGTGAGCATTCCTTGGTTGGTGGAATAGCTCCCATGTCTTCCATATTCATTTTATTTGAAAGGATCTCTCTAGTGAACATCATCAAGGTGGGAATTTTAATTAAGGCCTCTACAAAGGGGATGTTGATATAATGCTTCCGGAAGACTTCATGAACATGGAATCTTTTTGGTCTAGCTTTAGTTGTTTAATCCTTGCTGGAAATGGAAAGGGAGGTTCATACGCTCTAATAACTTATTTTCCCTTATCCTGTGGGACTTTTGGTAATTTATCCAGCTCATGTTTCGGTGAAGTTTCCTCAGCTATAAATTCTCCACCTAGTGTTAATGCGGACAGATTTGATGGTGTAACACCCTCACTGATTGTTACCTTTGACGTCAGCTCTTTCCCCCTGCGTAGAATAACAGCAATCACCTCCTCCTGTGGATTTTTCTCAGTGTTTCCCGGAAGTGTACCGGGATATCTGTGAGAAAGGTGATGGGAATGTTTCTCAATCTGGTTCTTGAGGCTTCTAATTGATTCCTCTTGGGTTTGAGATAGTGTTTCAGTAGTAGTAATAAATTTTGTCATCATATCTTCCATCATTATGGGAGGTTCCTACTGAGGTTGTTGGCCTACCTGTGGGGGAAGTGGTTTTCACAATGGTTGAGTAAGATGAGGGTTTTGATACCCTTGATACTGAAATTCTCCTTGAAGAAATTGGTTTCCCTATTACAAACTCAGATAAGGAGTCTGAAACTATTGTTGCCCATAACCAGGTGGTCTTTTGGGTCAGGGCTGAGGATTTTGCAGTTTCTGCACCTAGCTGGTATTTTGATTCCCTTTCCACCCTAGGTTTTGGTATTGAGTTTAGTTGTTGGATCCTCTATTCTGTGAAACATAATTTACATCACTGGTAGAGGCTCATGCACTTACCCCTAGGCCCTCGCCCATAGCTTGGTTATCCCTACAATAACTACATGTTGGTGGACTGACAAATTGAACTTAAGATGGATGTTTTAAATTCAATGTGTCAATATTCTTTGAGACAACATCGAGTTGAGACTCAATCATGGTGGTGGCATCAATATTATGCATGCCTCTTTTCTGAGTTCCCCGCTCAGAATTCCACTAAAAACTATTGGCTGACATGTTTTCCAACAATTCAAAAAGCACTTCAGGGGACTTTCTCATGATTGTCCCTCCAGCAGCTGCATCAACCACAGTCTTTGTATTAGTTTTCAGACCACCATAGAAAGTTTGGACATTCATCCACAATGGTAGTCAGTGGTGTGGGAATTTCCTCAGCATCTCCTTAAAGCATTCCCATGACTCACACAAAGATTATGAGTCATGCTGTTGGAAGTTATGAATTTCATTCCTTAAGGTGAGCATCTTTGAGGGAGGGAAGTATTTTGATAAAAAGGCATGGCCCAGTGCTTCCCAGGTAATAATAGATCTCTGAGGTATCACCTTGATCCAGTATTTGTTTTATCCCTTAATGAGAGGGGAAACAACCTAAGGCGTATTTCATACTCTGACACTCCGTGATACTCTAAAGTATCACATATCTCTAAAAAGTTGGAGAGGTGAGCATTGGGGTCTTCAATCGGAAAAACACCACACTAAATTGTATTTTTGATTAAATGAATTATCTTCATCTTGATCTAAAAATGTTGGGGCTGCACCGGTGGTCTTACTATTCTAGTGTCCGCTCCGTGAATGGAGGGTAATCCATATTCCATAAGAGTAAGTCATGGCAGCAACGATTCCTGAGGTGCTTGGGGAATGAAATGTTTTTTCTACGAAGAATAATAATCATGCTGGTTCTGATGTAAAAAGGGAGGCTACTCCCATGGAATATATTCTCTGGGATGTGGCTACCCGAACCCCGATACTGTAGAGACCCGAAGCTTGACGTACATGAATATTACATTACTTTTGTGGAATACATAGTACATAATGAAAACAGACACACAAGGACTGCAATGGTTAAGTTTCTTTGGAAACATGGAACGTAATATTCTAATCGTGGTGAAAGATCTTCAACATCTCCTATAAAGATCTTCCTTTTTTTACTTAAAACAATTCTTTATATCCTTGGGAAATAAAACATACAAAAGGGTGAGCTCAAATGCTTAGTAAGGGTAAACAAAAGAAATATCAATCACAACATATACATAATAACATAACTTTTGGAAATCTTAACTTGAAAAAGAGATCATAATATCATATCATGGGATAAATCATAGAAGAGATATGTAATCCCGATAATCATAACATAAAACATGAAACTTTGTGGCATACACACATAATCAAAGAGAATCATTTCTTATCAGTCAAGGCTCATTGCCAAGACTATCTTAGTGGACAAAGTCCATTTCTGAATAGAGTCACCCTTGTTTCAGTCCTGTTTCACTGAACCAGTATAACTTACCATTCCAGCCATGTCTATCTCATGATATATATGATCTTTACCCAATGCATTTGAGGGAGATATAGGTCACACCCATCTCTTAATTAAACCATTCTTATGTGTTCCACAAAAATCATAAATCATACATCATTGCATAACCCATGTAATAAAAATGGAAATCTTAAACATCGTGACATCATAAAAAAATTCATATAAGATAAATTAATTCATAAAAATAATTCCATCACAACATAATCAAATCAATGTAATGATAGGGATAGAATCAGAACCCTATATTATCTTAGATGGAAAATAATATTGATAAAACACTTGAACTCCATTCTTGAGGAAAATATCCTTTCTACTTCAAAAACATTTTCCTTTCTTAACATGTCATAAAATTTTAAACTAAAAGAAGTTGATTAAAAATAAACTGGAAAAATTGTAAAGGAAGCTTCTTGGAAATAATTTTTTAAAAATCCATTTATGCCGTATAAGTTAAAAAAAACATTCTTCGTACTTTTGTCGGAAAAGTCAAAAAGTACCTCGTACGAAAAACGTCAAAAGATTCATTTCATATATTTTACTAAAAACACACCAAAGGGTAAAATTGGATATAAACTATGTTATAAGTATATAAATATTACCTATTGAGGAAACATGGACGTGGATGATAAAATACACCCCAATAAATTTCAAAGTATAAACAATCTCGGATAAAAATGAGATAATGATATTTTCCCTTACCTTTGGTCCGATATGCTTTGTACGTATCCGAACCTCCTGTATAATGATTTAAATAATGTTATTGACTTATTATAGAATCATACTTATTTTTATGATATCATATATGGTCATATTCTTATCTTATTATTAGTAATATTTCATTACTACTTGTTATTAGGGTGTTTATTACTTTTTGTTCTTATGCGTGTTTTGTCGAATACATTCTTATTCTTCTCTTTAGGTTATAGATAAATCATTTCCAGAATGGTATTAGTGAAATATATATCATATTCATTCATTCAATTCATTTAGATAATCATTATGAAATGAAGATCATGTAGAACGAGTTGCATCACATTGTGGAGACGGTATTCCGTACATACGCATGAGTGATGATATCGTTCCTATGATCGTGGAATTGTATTGGAGTGTATGTATACTATTTCATAATCAATATCACTTTATAATAGTCATATATAGTCATTATTTACACCATTATACCCATCCAAGTAAGGTGGTGGTGGAAAATAGATTACACCACGGCGTGGAGACGGTATTCCGTACGTACGCACGCGCGGTGATTTCATTTTCCGGAGGATGGATAGATGGTGAAATAGGGTTGTATCATACTTATAATAACATATCAGTATATGAGTGATACTGATGTAATTACTTCATAATTAAATAACTAAAGAAGAATTAGTGGAAGAATAAATAAAGATGAAAGAATCGGTAACGGACATTACCTCTTCTTTGAAGTGCTTCTTTTAGACCTCCTTTTAGAGCACTCAAATAGGTCTTTGAAGAAGACCAGAACCTCTAGGACGTTTCTAGGGAAGTGGAGAGAAGAAAATTTCAGATGTATGGCCGATCTTGAAGGCTCAAAGTGGTGTGAGGAAGAGGGGGAGGATGTGACCTTTTATAAGGGAGGAGAGGGGCACCTTTGGAATAACTAAAAATATTATTTTATTATAAAGTCAAGTTCACTTTTAAATAGCACCAAATTGAGTTATTTATAAGATAAGGTGGGGATGGGTGTAAATACTCTCATATAATAGAATTTAGACAAGCTTAGCTCATTATATTAACCTTATCTTTTAGTTTTAACTCTTAGTTAATTAGAATGACATTTACCATGTCACTTTGTATTTTTAAATTATATAGTTAATAAACATACCATATACATCCAAGGGACCCCCAAGTTGTGTTTAATTAATATATATAACCTTATATAAGTCATTTGGCAGAAACATAGATTTTTAGGAATAAAATAACAATTAATAATATAATTTTTGTTGTAAAAACTATTTTATGTCTATTTTGACACTATTCAATAGTTGATATTGTTGAAACTCATAACAGAATGATTACTTCGACCAAAGTTAATTAAATCAATCCTAACATGTCATATTGACCTAGAAAAATAGTTTAAATCATTAAAAGTCTCAAATTATACTTATTTATGTATTTATAATATCAATTATTCTAATTTTTCACTATTATGGTAATTACTGCATCATCATTGTGTAACAAATAAATTAAATTATTTAAAGTATAAAAAATACAAATAAAACATAATTATGTAGGAAATCATGTTATATTTCTAATGAATACTTCTAGTCGAATTTATATTATGTATAACCTTATATTAAAAATGATTTACTTATTAAACTTTGATTTTAACTATTTTAACCCTTCTTTAAATAAATTAATAATAAATGTCCTAATCTTATCCATGTGGGCCTAAATGGTCATATTTTATTCCTAAGGTTGTTTTTGGTCGAATTACACTTGTCAAATAGAATTAATACATGTGTCACGGTAATAATAATATCATTTTTACCCTTAATTACCCTATTTACTTTTAACCATGGTAAAAAAAGTAAAAAGTTACTATTCACCAAAAATTATTTTTATCTCATTAAACCACATTTTAGTCCTTGATATTAACCGTGTCTCTCGGATTTTCGAAATTCCACTCACAGAAGCGGTAAAATTATGTTTTATGAAAAATTCAGTTTTTTTAAACTACCACTTAGTGGTTTTACAATTCATCAAAAAATTGAAAGTTTTCAGAAAAATACCAAAATTTCACCCTAGGGTAATTTCATTATTACGAATCCAAAAATGAAGTCCATTTTGAAAAATAAAATTTATAAAATTTCAAAAAGTGGTTATTACTATTCATAATGGCTAGTTTTAATAATATTTTAATAGCATATTGTTGTTTATTAAAACTCGTTATTGCATACTACACACACTATCGAGGAAAGTCGTGATTGCGTGTAATGCAAGGAAAGTCAAGGATGTGTGTTGTGAAAGCTCCTTTTGTTGTAGCGTACAACACAAGACATTAATGAAATTAAAAAGAATATTTTTTCATAAAATCTCAGGCTGTTACATTCTACCCCCCTTAAATTGAATATCGCCCTCGAAATTCGTCAGGGTTATAAATGGTTTACAACTCGAAAGATTCATTAATTGAAACCCACATTGTAAAGAGGAATACCAAAACAGGGCTTTAAAAACTAATGTATGAAATGTAATGATTAACCAAATAAATTAATTACTGGGTTTCCACATAAGTGAAAATATGGATATGGAAGAGAAATCTAACCATCATGTTCTGATGGAGAGTGGTAGAGAACATGGATATGGAAAATCCAGAAATCACAAAGCCATAAATTTATGACTATCTAAGGTACCATCTGATTCATCAGATATAAGGGCATTAGGAAAACATTTTTGGTTTTGATGATTGTTTCCCTAAAGTTGATGAAATTGGAATTAGATGAAATACATTCGTGATTTTGGTATAGTCTCACCGTTGGTCATTCTTTGGAAAATTTCCAATTCATCTCTTAATGAAATGAAGTTGAATTTGTCATTTGTGATGTGTTAACAGATCATGTGATAGAATGTTTGGTCATTCCATCTATCTCAAACTAAAGGTTAGAAAAGTTATCCAAAAATACATAAGTCCATCTATAGTGAGATTAATGATACATGGTTCCTAAAATGGACGTATACTTCATATATCATACTTCTTAATAAAACTAGTTTCTACTAAACAGGGACTTCTTGTAGGCCAGTGGTGTGCGATAAAGGCTAGTCGCACTTCTGTTGTGGGTTCGATTCCCACGGCCTTATCCGACATGATGGGTTGTCTCCCTTCCTGCAGGTTATCCTTTTTCTAAAACTATATTACTACAACATCCCATCAATAATATCGAAAAAACTTCTATCCTTAATCAATACTAACTTATGTCCAACATAATCCATTCTAATCTTTAGGCTCATCCATAATACTGCTATCCAATCTCATATTATGGTGAAAACGATTACCAAAGAGTTTATATAACAAGCATGTTAACACAATCGTTGATCCCCGTATATCATGAGATATGTCTTTTGGTCACATTCCAAACATTTGAAGTCCTTAATCATGTATTCTCTTGAAAAATGAATACCCATTGAACTTTAGTGAAAACATTAATGCAGTTAAAAGTTAACACGTTCCATATACCAAAATCCTCAAAATTCTATGTACTCAAACCATGATATCACGTAATCCTTATATACATCATGAGCTCATGAATACTGTCAAATATGTCATTTTCTCGTTTTCCCTTAATTATGTGCATATCATATTTTTTCCAAAAATATATCAATCACATTCCATGGTTACCGGTATAAAATTATTGAAGAACACAATAGACCAATACATAAATATTCCAATACTCAACATTATTTTGAAATCCCATTACATAAACACTTAATCATTCCACCACATCATTGTCATATCCAACATCACAAATGGTGATCGCATATGACATCCCTTTGTCCTTTTCCTTAAGTGGCTGTTCTTGTCGATCATCACTAACCCTTGGATTAGGGCATTTATTGGCATAATGTCCCATCTCCTTGCACATGAAACATTGAAGTGTAGTAGGTTCATTCTGTGTATACCTTCCTTTGTTTGCATCATTAGAAATCTTATTCCCATCATTGCGGCATTCAAACTCCCGATGGCCTTCCTTTCCACATTTGAAACATTTACTTTTCCATTTAAAACAATCTACACCATGCTTCATTCCACACATTGAGCATAAGGAAACATTCATATTTTTTTCACCATTATTCTGAGATTTCTCCTTGAACTCCATCTTTCGTTTCTTGTCAAAACTACTAGATGGATAAGTAACACCAACTTCCATTTCTACCTTGATAGCACAACCCACAATTTCTTCATAGCTACTGAAGTCTCTTATAGCTAATGCTCTTCGAAGATTTGGTTTTTAGCCCTAAAGAATCGATCAGCTTTACTTTCAGGTTGGATGATAAAGCCAGATGCATACCTTGCAAGCCTTGTAAAATTCTCTTCGTATAAACCAATAGATTCATCATCCTTTTGCTTTAGTTCAAGAAACTCCTTCTCCATCATTGTTCGAAGAATACGAGGTAAGTACTTATTGAAAAATAAGTTCTTGAACTTGTCCCATTCCATGGACTCAATTTCATCTCTTTACCTCGTATTCATGATAAGATTCCACCATTGATCAACTTCACCTTCCAAACTATATACTACTAAGATGACTTTATCATGTTTAGAACATTGAAGAACTGAAAATATATTTTTAGTGGTACTGATCCATTGTTCAGCAACAATTGGATCAGAAGACCCACTGAAAGAAGGTGGAAGTTGCCTCATGAAGGACTCAATAGAATATTTTTCACTTCTCTGCTCATTTGGAAGCCCAGAATGATTCATAGATTGTGTAAGTATAGCAATAAGATTTTTCACTCCATCTCCCATAACATTTGTTTGTTCAGGAGGAAAATCATTGCATTGTCCATTGCATTGATCAACATGGTTCCTTCGGGTTCCAGCCATCGTCTAAAACCCAAAATGAATAGTGTGAGAGGCAAAAATCATGCTAGAGAAAAAACATTATAAAGGGGGTGTAACTTCAATATCTAACCTCTGGAGTTGTTGTAATTCTATTACTATAACCTATACTTATAGTCAACCTTAGGGACATCCCTAGACATACCATACAAATATCTCTAGGGATCTCATTAATGTTATCGCATCCTAGTTTCCAAATGTTGACTAATCCTCCCTCTGATACCAACTGTAGACACCCAAAGCTTGACGTACAGGAATATTACATTACTTTTTCGGAATACTTAGTACATAATGAAAAGAGACACACAAGGATCGTAATAGTTTAGTGTCTTTGGAAACTTGGAATGTAATCTTCTAATCGTGGTGAAATATCTTCAAAATATCCCATAAATATCTTCCTTTTTTTACCTAAAACCTTTCTTTATATCCTGGGGAAATAAAACATACAAAAGGGTGAGCTCAAATTCTCAGTAAGGGTAAAAAAAAGAAATATCAATCACATCATTTACATAAGAACATAAATTTTGGAAATCATAACCTGCAAAAGAGATCATAATATCATAACATGGGATAAATCATAGAAGTGAAATGTAATACCAATAATAACAACGTAAAACATGAATCTTTGTGGCATACACACATAATCATAGAGAATCATTTCTTATGAGTCAAGACTCATTTCTAAGACTATCTTAGTGGACAAAGTCCATTTCTGAACCGATTCACCCTCGTTTCAGACCTATTTCACTGAACCGGTATAACCTACCATTCCAGCCATGTCTATCTCATGAGATATAAAATCATTACACAATGCATTGGAGGGAGATATAGGTCCCACCCATCTCTTAATGAAACCATTCTTATGTGTGCCACAAAAATCATAAATCATACATCATTGCATAACCCATGTAATAAAAATGGGAATCTTAAACATCGTGACATCGTAAAACAATTCATATAAGATAAATGAATTCATAAAAATAATTCCATAACAACATAATCAAATCAATGTAATGATAGGGATAGAATCAGAACCCTATATTATCTTAGATGGAAAATAATTTTGATAAAACACTTGAACTCCATTCTTGAGGAAAATATACTTTCTACTTCAAAAACACATTCCTTTATTAACAAGTCATACAATTTTACACTAAAAGAAGTTGAATAAAAATAAACCTGAAAACTTTTAAAGGAATCTTCTTGGAAATAATGTTTTAAAAATCCATTTATACCGTATCAGTTAAAAAAACATTCTTCGCACTTTTGTCGGAAATGTCAAAAAGTACCTCGTACGAAAAACGTCAAATGATTCCTTTCATATCTTTTACTAAAAACTCACCGAAGGTTAAAATTGGATATAAACTATTGTATAAGGATATAAATATTACATATTGATGAAACATGTATGTGGATGATAAAATACACCCCAGTAAATATCAATGTATAAACAATCTCGGATAAAAATGAGATTGTGATATTTTCCCTTACCTTTGGTCTGATATGCTTTTTACGTGTCCAAATCTACTGTATAATGATTTAAATAATGTTATTGACTTATAAAAGAATCATAATTATTTTTATGATATCATATATGGTCATATTCTCAGCTTATTATTAGTAATATTTCATTACTACTTGTTATTTGGGTGTTTATTACGTTTTGTTCTTATGCGTGTTTTGTCGAATAAATTATTATGTTTCTATTTAGGTTATAGATAACTCATTTCTAGAATGGTATTAGTGTAATATATATCATATTAAATCATTAAATTCATTTATATAATCATTATGAAATGAAGATCATGTAGAACGAGTCGCATCACATCTTGGAGACGGTATTCCGTACGTACGCACGAGTGATGATATCGTTCCTATGATCGTGGAATTGTATTGGAGTGTATCTATACTATTTCAGGATCAATATCACTTTATAATAGTCATATATAGTAATTATTTACACAATTATACCCATCCAAGTAAGGTGGTGGTGGAAAATAAATTACACCACGGCGTGGAGACGATATCCCGTACGTACGCATGTGCGGTGATTTCTTTTTCCGTAGGATGGATAGATGGTGAAATAGGGTTGTTTCATACTTATAATAACATATCAGTATATGAGTGATACTAATGTTTTTACTTCATAATGAAAAAACTAAATAAGAATAAGTGGATGAAGAGATAAATATGAAAGAATCGGTAACGGACATTACCTCTTCTTTGAAGTGCTTCTTTGAGACGTCCTTTTAGGGCACTAAAATAGATCTTTGAAGAAGACCAGAACCTCTAGGATGTTTCTAGGGAAGTGGAGAGAATAAATTGTCAGGGTTTGGCCGAGCTTGAAGGCTCAACATGGTGTGAGGAAGAGGGGGAGGAGGTGCCCTTTTATAAGGGAGGAGAGGGGCACCTTTGGAATAACTAAAAATATTATTTTATTATAAAGTCATGTTCGGTTTTAAATAGCTCCAAATTGAGTTATTTTGAAGCTAAGGTGGGGATGGGTCGAAATACTCTCATCCAATAGAATTATAAAAGCTTAGGTCATTATATTAAACTTATCTTTTAGTTTTAACTCTTCGTTAATTAGAATGACATTTAACATGCCACTTTGAATTTTCATATTATATAGTTAATAAACGTACCATATTCATCCAAGATACCCCCAAGTTGTGTTTTATTAATATATATAACTTTATCTATGTCATTTGGCCGAACCTTAGATTTATAGGAATAAAATAACAATTAATAATATAATATTTGTTTTAAAAACTATTTTATGTCAATTTTGACACTATTCAATAGTTGATTTTTTTGAAACTCATAACAGAATGATTACTTCGACCAATGTTAATTAAATCAATCCTAACATGTCATATTAACCTAGAAAATTTGTTTAATTCAGAAAAAGTCTCAAATTATACTTATTTAGGTATTTATAATATCAATTATTCTAATTTTTTACTATTATGGTAATTACTACATCATCATTGTGTAATAAATAAATTAAATTATTTAAAGTATAAAAATTACAAAAAAATATAATTATGTAGGAAATAGTTTTATATTTCTAATGAATATTTATAGTCGAATTTATCTAATGTATAACCTTATATTAAAAATGATTTCCTTATTAAACATTGATTTTAACTATTTTAACCCTTCATTAAATAAATTAATTATAAATGTCCTAATCTAATCCAAGTGGGCCTAAATGGTCATATTTTATTCGTATGGTTTTTTTTGGTAGAATTACACTTGTACAATAGAATTGGGACATGTTTCATGGTTATAATAATATCATTTTTACCCTTAATTACCCTATTTACTTTTAACCGTGGTAAAAACAAGTAAAAATTTACTATTCACCAAAAATTATTTTTATCTCATTGAACCACATTTTAGTCCTTGATATTAACCGTGTCTCACATATTTTCTAAATTCCACTCACAGAGGCAGTAAAATTAAGTTTTATGAAAAATTCAGTTTTTTTAACTACCACTTAGTGGTTTAACTATTCATCAAAAATTGAAAGTTTTCAGAAAAATACCAAAATTTCACCCTAGGCTAATTTCATTATTACGAATCCAAAAATGAAGTCCATTTTGAAAAATAAAATTTATTAAATTTCAAAAAGTGGTTATTACTATTCATAATGGGTAGTTTTAATAATATTTTAATAGCATATTGTTGTTTAGTAAAACTCGTTATTACGTACTACACACGCTATCGAGGAAGGTCACGATTGTGTGTAATGAAAGGCAAGTCAAGGATGTGTGTTGTGAAAGATCCTTTTGGTGTATCGTATAACACAAGACATTAATGAAATTAAAAAGAATATTATTTCATAACATCTCGGGCTGTTACATTCTACCCCCCTTAAAATGAATTTCGCCCTCGAAATTCGTCGGGGTTATAAATGGTTTACTACTCGAATGTTTCTTTAATAGAAACCCACATCATAAAAAGTAATTTCAAAACATGGATTTAAAAACTAAAGTATGAAATGTAACGATTACCCAAATAAATTAATCACTGGGTTTCCACATAAGTGAAAATATGTATATGGAAGAGAAATCTAACCATCATGTTCTGATGGAGAGTGGTAGAGAACATGGCTATGGAAAAGCTAGCAATCACAAAGCCATAAATTTGTGTCTATATAAGGTACCATATGATTCATCAGATATAAGAGAATTTGGACAACATTTTTGGTTTTGAAGATCGTTTCCCTAAAGATGATGAAATTGGAAATAGATGAAATACATTCGTGATTTCGGTATAGTCTCACCGTTGGTCGTTCTTTGGACAATTTCCACTTCATATCATAAAGAAATTAAGTTAAGTTTGTCATTTGTGATGTTTTAATAGATCATGTGATAGAATGATTGGTTATTCCATCTGTCTCAAACAAAAGGTTAGAAAAGTTACCAAAAAATACATAAGTCCATCTATAGTGAGATTAATGATATATGGTTCCTAAAATGGACTTATACTTCATATATCATACTACTTAATACAACTAGTTTCTACTAAACAGGGACTTCTTGTAGGCCAGTGGTAGGTGATAAAGGCCAGTCACACTTCTGTTGTGGGTTCGATTCCCATGGCCTTGTCCGACGCGATGGGTTGTCACCCGTCCTGCAGGTTGTCTTTTTCTAAAACTATATTACTATAACATCCCATCAATAATATCGAAAAAACATCTATCCTTAAACCATACTAAATTATGTCCAACATAATCCTGTCTAATCTTTAGGCTTATCCATAATACCGCTGTCCAATCTCATATTATAGTGAAAATGATTACCAAAGAGTTCATATAACAAGCATGTTAGTACCATCGTTGATCCCCGTATATCATGAGATATGTCTTGTTGGTCACATTCCAAACATTCGAAGGCCTTAATCATGTATTCTCATGAAAAATGAATACCCATTGAACCTTAGTGAAAACATTAATGCAGTTAATAGATAACACTTTCCATATACCAAAATCCTCAAAATTCTATATACTCAAACCATGATATCACTTAGTCCTTATAACAATCATGAGCTCATGAATACTGAAAAATATGTCATTTTCTCGTTTTCCCTTCATTATGTGCATATCAGTTTTTTTTCAAATATATCTCAATCACTTTCCATGGTTACCGGTAAAAAATTATTGAATACCACAATAGACCAATACATAAATATTCCAATACTCAACATTATTTTTAAATGCCATTACATAAACACTTAATCATTCCACCACATCGTTGTCATATTTAACATCACAAATGGTGATCACACGTGACTTCCCTTTGTCCTTTTCCTTAAGTGGTTTCTCATGTAGATCATCACTAACCCTTGGAATAGGGAATTTATTGGCATAATGTCCCATCTTTTTGCAATTCAAACATTGAAGTGTAGTAGGTTCATTATGTGTATCCCTTCCTTTCTTTGCATCATTAGACATCTTCTTCCCATCATTGCGGCATTCAAACACCAGATGACCTTCCTTTCCACATTTGAAACATTTACTTGTCCCTTGAATACAATCTCCACCATGCTTCATTCCACACATTGAGCATAAGGAAACATTCATATTATTTTCACCATTATTCCGAGATTTCTCCTTGAACTCCATCTTTCATTTCTTGTCAAAACTACTAGATGGATATGTAAATCCAACTTCCATTTCTACCTTGATAGCACAACCCACAATTTCTTCATAGCTACTGAAGTCTCTTATAGCTAATGCCCTTCGAAGATTTGGTTTTAATCCCTGAAGAATCGATCAACATTACTTTCCGGTTGGATGATAAAGCCAGATGCCTACCTTGCAAGCCTTGTAAAATTCGCTTCGTATACACCAACTGATTCATCATCATTTTGCTTTAGTTCAAGAAACTCCTTCTCCATCTTTGTTCGAAGAATACGAGGGAAGTACTTATTGAAAAATATGTTCTTGATCTCGTCCCATTCCATGGACTCAATTTCATCTCTTTGCCTCGTAATCCTGATACGATTCCACCATTGATTAGCATCACCTTCCAAATGATATACTGCTAAGATGACTTTATCATGTTCAGAACATTGAAGAACTGAAAAAATATTTTTAGTGGTACTGATCCATTGTTCAGCAACAAGTGGATCTGGAGACCCACTGAAAGAAGGTGTGTGTTGCCTCATGAAGGACTCAATAGAATATTGTTCCCTTCTCTGCTCATTTGGAAGTCCGGAATGATTCATAGCTTGTGTAAGTGTAGCAATAAGAATTTTCACTCCATCTCCCATAACATTTGTTTGTTCAGGAGGACAATCATTGCATTGTCCATTGCATTGATCAACACGGTTCCTTCGGGTTCCAGCCATCGTCTAAAACCCAAAAAGATTAGTGTGAGAGACAACAATCATGCTAGGGAAAAAACATAATAAAGGGGGAGTAACTTCCATATCTATCATCTTGAGTTATCATAATTATAGTAATATAACCTATACTTATACTTAACCTTAGGGAAATCCCTAGACATACCTTAGAAATATCTCTAGGGATCTCACTAAAGTTATCGCATCCTAGTTTCCAAATGTTGACTAAACCTCCCTATGATACCAACTGTAGAGAACCGAAGCTTGACGTACATGAATATTACATTACTTATGTGGAATACTTAGTACATAATGAAAACAGACACACAAGGACCGTAATAGTTTAGTGACTTTGGAAACTTGGAACATAATCTTCTAATCGTGGGGAAAGTTCTTCAACATCTCCCATAAAGATCTTCCTTTTTTTTTACCTAAAACCTTTATTTATATCCTAGGGAAATAAAACATACAAAATGGTGAGCTCAAATGCTCAGTAAGGGTAAACAAAAGAAATATCAATCAGATCATATACATAAGAACAAAACTTTTGGAAATCTTAACCTGAAAAAGAGATCATAATATCATAACATGGGATAAATCATAGAAGTGAAATGTAATCCCAATAATCATAACGTAAAACATGAAACTTTGTGGCATATACACATAATCATAGAGAATCATTTCTTATTAGTCAAGACTCATTTCCAAGAATATCTTAGTGGACAATGTCTATTTCTGAACCGATTCACCCTCGTTTCAGACCTGTTCCACTGAACGGGTATAACCTACCATTCCAGCCATGTCTATCTCATGAGATATAAATTATATACACAATGCATTGAAGGGAGATATAGGTCCCACCCATCTCTTAATGAAACCATTCTTATGTGTTCCAAAAAAATAATAAATCATACATCATTGCATAACCCATGTAATAAAAATGGGAATCTTAAACATTGTGACATAGTAAAACAATTCATATAAGATAAATGAATTCGTAAAAATAATTCCATCACAACATAATCAAATCAATGTAATGATAGGGATAGAATCAGAACCCTATATTATCTTAGATGGAAAATAATTTTGATAAAACACTTGAACTCCATTCTTGAGGAAAATATCCTTTCTACTTCAAAAACATTTTCCATTCATAACATGTCATACAATTTTACACTAAAATAAGTTGATTAAAAATAAACTTGAAAACTTTTAAAGGATGCTTCTTGGAAATAATGTTTTAAAAATCCATTTATGCTGTATAAGATAAAAAAACTTTCTTCGTACATTTGTCGGAAAAGTCAAAAAGTACCTCGTACGAAAACGTCAAAAGATTCCTCTCATATATTTAAATAAAAACTCACCGAAGGGTATAATTGGATTTAAACTATTGTATAAGGATATAAATATTAAATATTGGGGAAACATGGATGGGGATGATAAAATACACCCCAATAAATTTCAATGTATAAACAATCTCTGATTAAAATGAGATTGTGATATTTTCCCTTACCTTTGGTCCGATATGCTTTGTACGTGTCCTAACCTCCTGTATAATGATTTAAATAATGTTATTGACTTATTACAGAATCATACATATTTTTATGATATCATATATGGTCATATTCTTAGCTTATTACTAGTAATATTTCATTATTACATGTTATTCAGGTGTTTATTACTTTTTGTTCTTATGCGTGTTTTGTCGAATAAATTCGTATTCTTATATTTAGGTTATAGATACCTCATTTCCAGAATGGTATTAGTGTAATATATATCATATTAATTCATTCAATTCATTTATATAATCATTATTAAATAAAGATCATGTAGAACGAGTCGCATCACATCTTGGAGACGGTATTCCGCACGTACGCACGAGTGGTGATATCGTTCCTTTGATCGTGGAATTGTAGTGGAGTGTATTTATACTATTTCAGAATCAATATATCTTTATAATAGTCATATATATTCATTATTTACACCATTATACCCATCCAAGTAAGGTGGTGGTGGAAAATAGATTACACCACGACGTGGAGACGGTATTCCGTACGTACGCACGCGCGGTGCTTTCATTTTCCGTAGGATGGATAGACGGTGAAATAGGGTTGTTTCATACTTATAATAACATATCAGTATATTATTGATACTGATGTTATTACTTCATAATGAAACAACTAATGAAGAAGAAGTGGAAGAAGAAATAAAGATGAAAGAATCGGTAACAGGCATTACCTCTTCTTTGAAGTGCTTCTTTGAGACATCCTTTTAGGGCACAAAAATAGGTCTTTTAAGAAGACCATAACCTCTAGGATGTTTCTAGGGAAGTGTAGAGAAGAAATTTTCAGGGGTTGGACGAGCATGAAGGCTCAAAGTGGTGTGAGGAAGAGGGGGAGGAGGTGACCTTTTGTAAGGGAGGAGAGGGGCACCTTTGGAATAATTAAACATATTATTTTATTATAAAGTCATGTTCGGTTTTAAATAGCTCCAAATTTAGTTATTTCAAATATAAGGTGGGGATGGGTCTAAATACTCTCATCCAATATAATTTAGACAAGTTTAGGTCATTATATTAACCTTATCTTTTAGTTTTAACTCTTAGTTAATTAGAATGACATTTACCATGTCACTTTGTATTTTTATATTATATAGTTAATAAACATACCATATACATCCAAGCTACCCCCATGTTGTGTTTAATTAATGTATATAACCTTATATAAGCCATTTGTACTATCCTTAGATTTTTAGGAATAAAATAACAATTAATAATAGAATATTTGTTTTAAAAACTATTTTATGTCAATTTTGACTCTATTAAATAATTGATTTTTTTGAAAGTCATAACAGAATGATTACTTCGACCAAAGTTAATTAAATCAATCCTAACATGTCATATTAACCTATAAAATTAGTTTAATTCATAAAAAGTCTCAAATTATACTTATTTAGGTAGTTATAATATCAATTATTCTAATTTTTCACTATTATGGTAATTACTGCATCATCATTGTGTAATAAATAAATTAAATTATTTAAAGTATAAAAATTACAAAAAAAATATAATTATGTAGGAAATATTGTTTTATTTCTAATGAATATTTATAGTCGAATTTATCTTATGTATAACCTCATATTAAAAATGATTTAGTTATTAAACATTGATTTTAACTATTTTAACCCTTCTTTAAATAAATTAATAATAAATGTCCTAATCTAATCCAAGTGGGCCTAAATGGTCATATTTTATTCCTAAGTTTGTTTTTGGTCGAATTACACTTGTCCAATAGAATTAGGACATGTTTTATGGTAATAATAATATCATTTTTACCCTTAATTACCCTATTTACTTTTAACTGTGGTAAACAAAAGTAAAAAGTTACTTTTCACCAAAAATTATTTTTATCTCATTGATCCAAATTTTAGTCCTTGATATTAACCGTGTCCCTCATATTTTTGAAATTCCACTCACAGAAGCAGTAAAATTAAGTTTTATGAAAAATTCAGTTTTTTTTAACTACCACTTAGTGGTTTTACTATTCATCAAAAATTGAAAGTTTTCAGAAAAATACCAAAATTTCACCCTAGGATAATTTCATTATAACGAATCCAAAAATTAAGTCCATTTTGAAAAATAAAATTTATTAAATTTCAAAAAGTGGTTATTACTATTCATAAGGCCTAGTTTTAATAATATTTTATTAGCATATTGTTGTTTAGTAAAACTCGTTATTTCGTACTACACACGCTATCGAGGAAGGTCACGATTGCGTGTAATGCAAGGCAAGTCAAGGATGCGTGTTGTGAAAGCTCCTTTTGGTTTACGTATAACACAAGTCATTAATGAAGTTAAAAAGAACATTTTTTCATAAAATCTCGTGCTGTTACATTCTACCCCCCTTAAAATGAATTTCGCCCTCGAAATTCGTCGGGGTTATAAATGGTTTACTAATCGAAAGTTTCTTTAATAGAAACCCACATCGTAAAAAGGAATACCAAAACATGGCTTTTAAAAACTAAAGTATGAAATGTAACGATTACCCAAATAAATTAATCACTGGGTTTCCACATATGTGAAAATATGGATATGGAAGAGAAATCTAACCATCATGTTCGGATGGATAGTGGTAGAGAACATGGCAATGGAAAAGCCAGCAATCACAAAGCCATAAAATTGTGATTATCTAAGGTACCATCTAAGTCATCAGATATAAGAGAATTAGGACAACATTTTTGGTTTTGAAAATCGTTTCCCTAAAGATGATGAAATTGGAATTAGATGCAATACATTCAAGATTTCAGTATAGTCTAACCGTTGGTCGTTCTTTGGACAATTTACACTTAATATCATAAAGAAATGAAGTTGAATTTTTCATTTGTGATGCGTTAACAGATCATGTGATAGAATGATTGGTCATTCTATCTGTCTCAAACAAAAGGATAGAAAAGTTATCAAAAAATACATAAGTCCGTCTATATTGAGATTAATGATATATGGTTCCTAAAATGGACTTATACTTCATATATCATACTGCTTAATAAAACTAATTTCTACTAAACAGGGACTTCCTGTAGGCCAGTGGTAGGCGATAAAGGCCAGTCGCACTTCTGTTGTGGGTTCGATTTCCACGGCCTTGTCCGACGCGATGGGTTGTCGCCCGTCGTGTAGGTTGTCCTTTTTCTAAAACTATATTACTATAACATCCCATCAATAATATCAAAAAAACTTCTATCCTTAAACAATACTAACTTATGTCCAACATATTCCTTTCTAATCTTTAGTCTTATCCATAATACTGTTGTCCAATCTCATATTATAGTGAAAATGATTACCAAAGAGTTCATATAACAGGCATGTTAATACCATCGTTGATCCCCTTATATCATGAGATATGTCTTGTTGGTGACATTCCAAACATTCAAATCCCTTAATCATGTATTCTCTTGAAAAATTAATACCCATTGAACCTTAGTGAAAACATTAATGCAGTTAAAAGTTAACACTTTCCATATACCAAAATCCTCAAAATTTTATATACTCAAACCATGATATCACTTAGTCCTTATATCAATCATGAGCTCATGAATACTGTAAAATATGTCATCTTCTCGTTTTCCCTTCATTATGTGCATATCAGCTTTTTTCCAAATATATCTTAATCACTTTCCATGGTTACCGGTACAATATTATTGAAGACCACAACAGACCAATACATAAATATTACAATACTCAACATTATTTTTAAATCCCATTACATAAACACTAAATCATTCCACCACATCGTTGTCATATTTAACATCACAAATGGTGATCACATGTGACTTCCCTTTGTCCTTTGCCTTAAGTGGTTGCTCATTTCGATCATCACTAACCCTTGGATTAGGGCATTTATTGGCATAATGTCCTATCTCCTTGCACGTGAAACATTGAAGTGTAGTAGGTTCATTATGTGTATCCCTTCCTTTGTTTGCATCATTAGACATCTTCTTCCCATCATTGCGGCATTCAGACACCTGATGACCATCCTTTCCACATTTGAAACATTTACTTGTACCTTGAAGAAAATCTCCACCATGCTTCATTCCACACATTGAGCATAAGGAAACATTCATATTCATTTCACCATTATTCTGAGATTTCTCCTTGAACTCCATCTTTCGTTTCTTGACAAATCTACTAGATGGATTTGTAACACTAACTTCCATTTCTACCTTGATAGCACAACCCACAATTTCTTCATAGATACTAAAGTCTCTTATAGCTAATGCCCTTCGAAGATTTGGTTTTAAGCCCTGATGAATCGATCAACTTTACTTTCATGTTGGATGATAAATCCAGATACCTACCTTGAAAGCCTTGTAAAGTTCGATTCGTATACACCAACAGATCCATCATCCTTTTCCTTTAGTTCAAGAAACTCCTTCTCCATCTTTTTTCGAAGAATACGAGGGATGTACTTATTGAAAAATATGTTCTTGATCTCGTCCCATTCCATGGACTCAATTTCATCTATTTGCTTCGTATTCATGATAATATTCCACCATTGATTAGCATCACCTTCCAAATGATATACTTCTAAGATGACTTTATCATGTTCAGAACATTGAAGAACTGAAAATATCTTTTTAGTGGTACTAATCCATTGTTCAGCAACAAGTGGATCAGAAGACCCACTGAAAGAAGGTGGACATTGCTTCATGAAGGACTCAATAGAATATTGTTCCCTTCTCTTCTCATTTGGAAGTCCAGAATGATTCATAGATTGTGTAAATATAGCAATAAGATTTTGCACTCCATCTCCCATAACATTTGTTTGTTCAAGAGGAAAATCATTGCATTGTCCATTGCATTGATCAACATGGTTCCTTCGGGTTCCAGCCATCGTCTAAAACCCAAAAAGATTAGTGTGGGAGGCAACAATCATGCTAGGGAAAAAACATAATAAAGGGGGAGTAACTTCAATATCTAACATCTTGAGTTATCATAATTCTAGTAGTATAAACTATACTTATACATAACCTTAGGGACATCCCTAGACATACTTTAGAAATATCTCTAGGGATCTCACTAAAGTTATCGCATCCTAGATTCCAAATGTTGACTAAACCTCGCTCTGATACCAACTGTAGAGACCCGAAACTTGACGTACATGAATATTACATTACTTATGTGGAATACTTAGTACTTAATGAAAATAGACACACAAGGACCATAATAGTTTAGTGTCATTGGAAACTTGGAACATAATCTTCTAATTGTGGTGACTGTTCTTCAACATCTCCCATAATGATCTTCCTTTTTTTTACCTAAAACCTTTCTTTATATCCTGGGGAAATAAAACATACAAAAGGGTGAGCTCAAATGCTTAGTAAGGGTAAACAAAAGAAATATCAATCACATCATATACATAAGAACATAACTTTTGGAAATATTAACCTGCAAAAGAGATCATAATATCATAACATGGGATAAATCATAGAAGTGAAATGTAATCCCAATAATCATAACGTAAAACATGAAACTTTGTGGCATACACACATAATCATAGAGAATCATTTCTTATTAGTCAAGACTCATTTCCAAGACTATCTTAGTGGAGAATGTCCATTTCTGAACCGATTCACCCTCGTTTCAGACCTGTTCCACAGAACCAGTATAACCTACCATTCCAGCCATGTCTATCTCATGAGATATAAAATCATTACACAATGCATTGGAGGGAGATATAGGTCCCACCCATCTCTTAATGAAACCATTCATATGTATGCCACAAAAATCATAAATCATACATCATTGCATATACCATGTAATAAAAATGGGAATCTTAAACATCGTGACATCGTAAAAAAATTCATATAAGAAAAATGAATTCATAAAAATAATTCCATCACAACATAATCAAATCAATGTAATGATAGGGATAGAATCAGAACCCTATATTATCTTAGATGGAAAATAATTTTGATAAAACACTCGAACTCCATTCTTGAGGAAAATATCCTTTCTACTTCAAAAAAATTTTCCATTCTTAACATGTCATACAATTTTAAACTAAAAGAAGTTGATTAAAAATAATCTTGAAAACTTTTAAAGGAAGCTTCTTGGAAATAATGTTTTAATAATCCATTTATGCTGTATAAGTTAAAAAAACATTTTTCGTACATTTGTCGGAAAAGTCAAAAAGTACATCGTACTAAAACGTCAAAAGATTCCTCTCATATCGTTTACTAAAAACTCACCGAAGGGTAAAATTGGATTTAAACTATTGTATAAGGATATAAATATTACATATTGAGGAAACATGGATGGGGATGATAAAATACACCCCAGTAAATTTCAATGTATAAACAATATCTGATAAAAATGAGATTGTGATATTTTCCCTTACCTTTGGGCCGATATGCTTTGTACGTGTCCGAACCTCCTGTATAATGATTTAGATAATGTTATTGACTTATTAAAAAATCATACATATTTTTATGATATCATAAATGGTCATATTCTTAGCTTATTATCATTAATATTTCATTACTACATGTTATTCGGGTGTTTATGACTTTTTGTTCTTATGCGTGTTCTGTCGAATAAATTCTTATTCTTCTATTTAGGTTATAGATACCTCATTTCCAGAATGGTATTAGTGTAATATATATCATATTCATTCATTAAATTCATTTATATAAGCATTATGAAATGAAGATCATGTAGAACGAGTCGCATCACATCTTGGAGACGGTATTCCGCACGTACGCACGAGTGGTGATATCGTTCCCTTGATCGTGGAATTGTATTGGAGTGTATGTATACTATTTAAGAATCATTATCACTTTATAATAGTCATATATAGTCATTATTTACACCATTATACCCATCCAGTAAGGTGGTGGTGGAAAATAGATTACACCATGACGTGGAGACGGTATTCCGTACGTATGCACGCGCGGTGATTTCATTTACCATAGGATGGATAAATGGTGAAATAGGATTGTTTCATACTTATAATAACATATCAGTATATGAGTGATACTGATGTTATTACTTCATAATGAAGCAACTAAATAAGAATAAGTGGAAGAAGAAATAAAGATGAAAGAATCGGTAACGGACATTACCTCTTCTTTGAAGTGCTTCTTTGAGACCTCCTTTTAGGGCACTAAAATAGGTCTTTGAAGAAGACCAGAACCTCTAGGATGTTTCTAAGGAAGTGGAGATAAGAAATTGTCAGGGGTTGGCCGAGCTTGAAAGCTCAAAGTGGTGCGAGGAAGAGGGGGAGGAGGTGACCTTTTATAAGGGAGGAGAGGGGCATCTTTGGAATAACTAAAAATATTATTTTATTATAAAGTCATGTTCGGTTTTAAATAGCTCCAAATTTAGTTATTTAGAATATAAGGTGGGGATGGGTCTAAATTATCTCATCAAATAGAATTTAGACAAGTTTTGGTCATTATATTAACCTTATCTTTTAGTTTTAACTCTTAGTTAATTATAATGACGTTTACCATGTCACTTTGTATTTTTATATTATATAGTTAATAAACTTACCATACACATCCAAGCTACCCCCAAGTTGTATTTTATTAATATATATAACCTTATATAAGTCATTTGGCCGAACCTTAGATTTTTAGGAATAAAATAACAATTAATAATATAAAATTTGTTTTAAAAACTATTTTATGTTAATTTTGACACTATTCAATAGTTGATTTTTTTGAAACTCATAACAGAATGATTACTTCGACAAAAGTTAATTAAATCAATCCTAACACGTCATATTAACCTATAAAATTATTTTAATTCATAAAAAGTCTCAAATTATACTTATTTAGGTATTTATAATATCAATTATTCTAATTTTTCACTATTATGGTAATTACTGCATCATCATTGTGTAATAAATAAATTAAATTATTTAAAGTATAAAAATTACAAATAAAATATAATTATGTATGAAATAGTTTTAGCTTTCTAATGAATATTTATAGTCGAATTTATCTTATGTATAACCTTATATTAAATATGATTTAGTTATTAAACATTGATTTTAACTATTTTAACCCTTTATTAAATAAATTAATAATAAATGTCCTAATCTAATCTAAGTGGGCCTAAATGGTCATATGTTATTCCTAAGGTTGTTTTTGGTCGAATTACACTTGTCCAATAGAATTAGGACATGTGTTAGGGTAATAATAATATCATTTTTACCCTTAATTACCCTATTTACTTTTAACCGTGGTTAAAAAAAGTAAAAAGTTACTATTCACCAAAAATTATTTTTATCTCATTGAACCACATTTTAGTCCTTGATATAAACCGTGTCTGTCAGATTTTCGAAATTTCACTCACAGAAGCGGTAAAATTACGTTTTATGAAAAATTCGACTTTTTTAACTACCACTTAGTGGTTTTACTATTCATCAAAAATTGAATGGTTTCAGAAAAATACCAAAATTTCACCCTAGGATAATTTCATTATTACGAATCCAAAAATGAAGTCCATTTTGAGAAATAAAATTTATAAAATTTTAAAAAGTGGTTATTACTATTCATATTCTCTAGTTTTAATAATATTTTAATAGCAAATTGTTGTTTAGTAAAACTCGTTATTGCGTACTACACACGTTATCGAGGAAGGTCATGATTGCATGTAATGCAAGGCATGTCAAGGATATGTGTTGTGCAAGCTCCTTTTGGTGTAGCGTACAACACAAGACATTAATGAAATTAAAAAGAATATTTTTTCATAAAATCTCGGGCTGTTACATTCTACCCCCCTTAAAATGAATTTCGCCCTTGAAATTCCTCAGGGTTATAAATGGTTTACTACTAGAAAGTTTCTTTAATAGAAACCCACATCGTAAAAAGGAATACCAAAACATGGCTTTAAAAAATAAACTATGAAATGTAACGATTACCCAAATAAATTAATCACTGGGTTTCCACATAAGTGAAAATATGGATATGGAAGAGAAATCTAACCATCATGTTCTGATGGAGAGTGGTAGAGAACATGGCTATGTAAAAGCTAGCAATCACAAAGCCATAAATATGTGACTATCTAAGGTACCATCTGGTTAATCAGATATAAGAGCATTAGGACAAGATTTTTGGTTTTGAAGATCGTTTCCCTAAAGTTGATGAAATAGGAATTAGATGAAATACATTCGTGATTTCGATATAGTCTCACCTTTGGTCATTCTTTGGACAATTTCCACTTCATATCTTAAAGAAATGAAGTTTAATTTGTCATTTGTGATGTTTTAACAGATCATGTGATAGAATTATTGGTCATTCCATCTATCTCAAACAAAAGGTTAGAAAAGTTGTCAAAAAATACATAAGTCCATATATAGTGAGATTAATGATATATGGTTCCTAAAATGGACTTATACATCATATATCATACTTCTTAATAAAACAAGTTTATACTAAACAGGGACTTCCTGTAGGCTAGTGGTAGGTGATAAAGGCCAGTCGCACTTCTGTTGTGGGTTCGATTCCCACGGCCTTGTCCGACGCGATGGGCTGTCGCCCGTCTTGCATGTTGTCCTTTTTCTAAAACTATATTACTATAACATCCCATCAATAATATTGAAAAAACTTCTATCCTTAAACAATACTAACTTATGTCCAATATAATCCTTTCTAATCTTTAGGCTTATCCATAATACTGCTATCCAATCTCATATTATAGTGAAAATGATTACCAAAGAGTTCATATAACAAGCATGTTAATACCATCGTTGATCCCCGTATATCATGAGATATGTCTTGTTGGTCACATTACAAACATTAGAAGGCCTTAATCATGTATTCTCTTGAGAAATGAATACCCATTGAACCTTAGTGAAAACATTAATGCAGTTAAAAGTTAACACTTTCCATATACCAAAATCCTCAAAATTCTATATACTCAAACCATGATATCACTTAGTCCTTATATTAATCATGAGCTCATGAATACTGTCAAATATGTCATTTTCTCATTTTCCCTTCACTATGCGCATATCAGCTTTTTTCCAAAAATATCACAATCATTTTTCATGGTTACCGGTACAAAATTATTGAAGACCACAATAGACTAAAACATAAATATTCCAATACTCAACATTATTTTGAAATCCCATTACATAAACACTTAATCATTCCACCACATCGTTGTCATATTCAACATCACAAATGGTGATCGCATGTGACTTCCCTTTGTCCTTTTCCTTATGTGGTTTCTCATGTCGATCATCACTAACCCTTGGATTAGGGCATTTATTGGCATAATGTCCCATCTCCTTGCACTTGAAACATTGAATTGTAGTAGGTTCATTATGTGTATCCCTTTCTTTGTTTGCATCATTAGACATCTTCTTCCCATCATTGCGGCATTCAAACACCCGATGACCTTCCTTTCTACATTTGAAACATTTACATGTCCCTTGAAGACAATCTCCACCATGCTTCATTCCACACATTGAGCATAAGGAAACATTCATATTCTTTTCACCATTATTCTGATATTTCTCCTTGAACTCCATCATTCGTTTTTTCTAAAAACTACTAGATGGATAAGCAACCCCAACTTCCATTTCTACCTTGATA
This sequence comes from Viscum album, assembly GCA_963277665.1. Taxonomy (NCBI): domain Eukaryota; kingdom Viridiplantae; phylum Streptophyta; class Magnoliopsida; order Santalales; family Viscaceae; genus Viscum; species Viscum album. The sequence goes on from OY728140.1 coordinate 2,072,733,455, forward strand.
ACTCAACCCACAATTTCTTCATAGCTACTGAAGCCTCTTATAGCTAATGCCCTTCGAAGATTTGGTTTTAAGCCCTGAAGAATCGATCAACTTTCCTTTCAGGTTGGATGATAAAGCCAGATGCCTACCTTGAAAGCCTTGTAAAATTCCCTTCGTATACACCAACAGATTCATCATCCTTTTTCTTTAGTTCAAGAAACTCCTTCTCCATCGTTGTTCGATGAATACGAGGGATGTACTTATTGAAAAATAAGTTCTTGACCTCGTCTCATTCCATGGACTCAATTTCACCTCTTTGCCTCGTATTCATGATAAGATTCCACCATTGATTAGCTTCACCATCCAAACGATATACTGCTAAGATGATTTAATCATGTTCAGAACATTGAAGAACTGAAAATATATTTTCAGTGGTACTGATCCATTGTTTTGCAACAAGTGGATCAGAAGACCCACTGAAAGAAGGTGGACGTTGCCTCATGAAGGACTCAATAGAATATTGTTCCCTTATCTGCTCATTTGGAAGTCTAGAATAATTCATAGCTTGTGTAAGTATAGCAATAAGAATTTTCACTCCATCTCCCATAAAATTTGTTTGTTCAGGAAAAAAATCATTGCATTGTCCATTGCATAGATCAATATGGTTCCTTCGGGTTCCAACCATCATCTAAAACCCAAAAAGATTAGTGTGAGAGGAAACAATCATTCTAGGGAAAAAAACATAATAAAGGGGGAGTAACTTCCATTTCTAACATCTTGAGTTATCATAATTCTAGTAATATAACCTATACTTATACTTAACCTTAGGGACATCCCTAGACATACCTTAGAAATATCTCTATGGATCTCAATAAAGTTATCGCATCCTAGTTTCCAAATGTTGACTAAACCTCCCTCTGATACCAACTGTAGAGACCCGAAGCTTGACGTACATGAATATTACATTACTTTTGAGGAATACTTAGTACATAATGAAAACAGACACACAAGGACCGTAATAGTTTAGTTTCTCTGGAAACATGGAACGTAATCTTCTAATCGTGGTGAAAGATCTTCAACATCTCCCATAAAGATCTTCCTTTTTTTACCTAAAACCTTTTTTATATCCTGGGGAAATAAAACATACAAAAGGGTGAGCTCAAATGCTCAGTAAGGGTAAAAAAAAGAAATATCAATCACATCATATACATAAGAACATAACTTTTGGAAATCTTAACCTGCAAAAGAGATCATAATATTATAACATGGGATAAATCATAAAAGTGAAATGTAATCCCAATAATCATAACATAAAACATGAAACTTTGTGGCATACACACATAATCATATAGAATCATTTCTAATTATTCAAGACTATTTTCCAAGACTATCTTAGGGGGACAAAGTCCATTTCTGAACCGAGTCACCCTCGTTTCAGACCTGTTTCACTGAACCGGTATAACCTACCATTCCAGACATGTCTATCTCATTAGATATAAAATCATTACACAATTCATTGGAGGGAGATATAGGTCCCACCCATCTCTTAATGAAACCATTCTTATGTGTTCCACAAAAATCATAAATCATACATCATTGCATATCCCATGTAAAAAAAATGGGAATCTTAAACATCGTGACATCGTAAAAAAATTCATATAAGATAAATGAATTCATAAAAATAATTTCATCACAACATAATCAAATCAATGTAATGATAGGGATAGAATCAGAACCCTAAATTATCATAGATGGGAAATAATTTTGATAAAACACTTGAACTCCATTCTTGAGGAAAATATCATTTCTACTTCAAAAACCTTTTCCATTATTAACATGTCATACAATTTTAAACTAAAAGAAGTTGATTAAAAATAAACTTGGAAACTTGTAAAGGAATCTCCTTGGAAATAATGTTTTAAAAATCCATTTATGCTGTATAAGTTAAAAAACATTCTTCGTACATTTGTCGGAAAAGTCAAAAAGTACCTCGTATAAAAAACGTCAAAAGATTCCTCTCATATATTTTACTAAAGACTCACCGAAGGATAAAATTGGATTTAAACTATTGTATTAGGATATAAATATTACATATTGGGGAAACATGGATGGGGATGATAAAATACACCCCAGTAAATTTCAACGTTTAAACAATCTCTGATAAAAATGAGATTGTGATATTTTCCCTTACCTTTGGTCTGATATGCTTTGTACGTGTCCAAACCTCCTGTATAATGATTTAAATAATGTTATTGACTTATTACAGAATCATAAATATTTTTATGATATCATATATGGTCATATTCTTAGCTTATTATTAGTAATATTTCATTACTACTTGTTATTCGGGTGTTTATTAATTTTGTTCTTATGTGTGTTTTTTCCAATAAATTCTTTTTCTTCTCTTTAGGTTATAATTACCTCATTTCCAGAAGGGTATTAGTGTAATATATATCATATTCATTCATTCAATTCATTTATATAATCATTATGAAATGAAGATCATGTAGAATGAGTCGCATCACATCTTCGAGATGGTATTCCGTACATACGCACGAGTGATGATATCGTTCCTATGATCGTGGAATTGTATTGGAGTGTATGTATACTATTTCATAATCAATATCACTTTATAATAGTCATATATATTCATTATTTACACCATTATACCCATCCAAGTAAGGTGGTGGTGGAAAATAGATTACACCACGGCCTGGAGACGGTATTTCGTACGTACGCACGCGCGGTGATTTCTTTTTCCATAGGATGGATAGATTGTGAAATAGGGTTGTTTAATACTTATAATAACATATCAGTATTTGAGTGATAATGATGTTATTACTTCATAATGAAACAACTAAAGAAGAAGAAGTGGAAGAAGAAATAAAGATGAAAGAATCGGTAACGGACATTACCACTTCTTTGAAGTGCTTCTTTGAGACCTCCTTTTAGGGCACAAAAATAGGTCTCCGAAGAAGACCAAAACCTCTAGGATGTTTATAAAGAAGTGGAGAGAAGAAATTTTCAGGGGTTGGCCGAGCTTGAAGGCTCAAAGTGGTGTGAGGAAGAGGGGGAGGAGGTGCCCTTTTATAATGGAGGAGAGGGTCACCTTTGGAAGAACTAAAGATATTATTTTATTATAAAGTCAATTTCGGTTTTAAATAGCTCCAAATTGAGTTATTTAGAAGATAAGGTGGGGATGGGTCGAAATCCTCTCATCCAATAGAATTTAGACAAGTTTAGGTCATTATATTAAACTTATCTTTTAGTTTTAACTCTTAGTTAATTATATTGACATTTACCATGTCACTTTGTATTTTTATATTATATAGTTAATAAACGTACCATATACATCCAAGCGACCACCAAGTTGTGTTTTATTAATATATATAACCTTATATAAGTCATTTGGCCGAACCTTATATTTTTAGGAACAAAATAACAATTAATAATATAATATTTGTTTTAAAAACTATTTAATGTCAATTTTGACACTATTCAATAGTTGATTTTTTTGAAACTCATAAAAGAATGATTACTTTGACAAACATTAATTGAATCAATCCTAACATGTCATATTAACCTATAAAATTAGTTTAATTCATTAAAATGTTCAAATTATACTTATTTAGGTATTTATAATATCAATTATTCTAATTTTTCACTATTATGGTAATTACTGCATCATCATTGTGTCATAAATAAATTAAATTATTTAAAGTATAAAAATTACAAATAAAATATCATTATGTAGGAAATATTATTATCTTTCTAATGAATATTTATTGTCGAATTTATCTTATGTATAACCTTATATTAAAAATGATTTAGTTATTAAACTTTGATTTTAACTATTTTAACCCTTCTTTAAATAAATTAATAATAAATGTCATAATCTAATCCATGTGGGCCTAAATGGTCATATTTTATTTCTAATGTTGTTTTTGGTCGAATTACACTTGTTCAATAGAATTCGGACATGTGTTAGGGTAATAATAATATCATTTTTACCCTTAATTACACTATTTACTTTTAACCGTGGTAAAATAAAGAAAAAAAGATACTATTAACCAAAAATAATTTTTATCTCATTGAACCACATTTTAGTCCTTGATATTAACCGTGTCTCTCGTATTTTCGGAATTCCACTCACAGAAGTGGTAAAATTATGTTTTATGAAAAAATTCAGTTTTTTTTAAATGGTTTACTACTCGAAAGTTTCTTTAGTATAAACCCACATCGTAAAAAGGAATACCAAAACATGGCGTTAAAAACTAAAGTATGAAATGTATAGATTACCCAAATAAACTAATCACTGGGTTTCCACATAGGTGAAAATATGGATATGGAAGAGAAATCTAACCATCATGTTCTGATGGAGAGTGGTAGAGAACATGGCTTTGGAAAAGCCAGCAATCAGAAAGCCATAAATTTGTGACTATCTAAGATACCATCTAATTAATCAGATATAAGAGCATTAGGACAACAATTTTGGTTTTGAATATCGTTTCCCTAATGTTGATGAAATTGGAATTAGAAGAAATACTTTCGTGATTTTGGTATAGTCTCACCGTTGGTCGTTCTTTGGATAATTTCCACTTCATCTCTTAATGAAATGAAGTTGAATTAGTCATTTGTGATGTGTTAACAGATCATGTTATAGAATGATTGGTTATTCAATCTGTCTCAAACAAAAGGTTAGAAAAGTTATCAAAAAATACATAAGACCATCTATAGTGAGATTAATGATATATGGTTCCTAAAATGGACTTATACTTCATATTTCATACTGCTTAATAAAACTAGTTTCTACTAAACAGGGACTTACTATAGGCTAGTGGTAGGTGATAAAGGCCAGTCGCACTTCTGTTGTGGGTTCGATTCCCACGGCCTTGTTCGACGCGATGGGTTGTCACCCGTCCTGCAGGTTGTCCTTTTTCTAAAACTATATTACTATAAAATCCTATCAATAATATCGAAAAACTTCTATCCTTAAACAATACAAACTTATGTCGAACGTAATCCATTCTAATCTTTAGGCTTCTCCGTAATAATGTTGTCCAATCTCATATTATAGTGAAAATGATTACCAAAGAGTTCATATAACAAGCATGTTAATACCATTGTTTATCCCCGTATATCATGAGATATGTCTTTTTGTCACATTCCAAACATTCGAAGGCCTTAATCATGTATTATCTTGAAAAATGAATACCCATTGAACCTTAGTGAAAACATTAATGCAGTTAAAAGTTAACACTTTCCATATACCAAAATCCTCAAAATTCTATATACTCAAACCATGATATCACTTAGTCCATATATCAATCATGAGCTCATGAATACTGTCAAATAAGTCATTTTCTCATCTTCCCGTCATTATGCACATATCAGCTTTTTTCCAAAAATATCTCAATCACATTCCATGGTTACCGGTATAAAATTATTGAAGTCCACAATAGACCAATACATAAATATTCCAATACTCATCATTATTTTGAAATACCATTACATAAACACTTAATCATTCCACCACATCGTTGTCATATTCAACATCACAAATGGTGATCGCATGTGACTTCCCTTTTTCCTTTGACTTATGTGGTTGCTCATGTCGATCATCACTAACCCTTGGATTAGGGCATGTATTGGCATAATGTCCCATCTCCTTGCACTTGAAACATTGAAGTGTAGTAGGTTCATTCTGTGTATCCCTTCCTTTGTTTTCATCATTATACATCTTCTTCCCATTATTGCGGCATTCAAATTCCCGACGACCTTTGTTTCCACATTTGAAACATTAACTTGTCCCGTTAAGACAATATCCACCATACTTCTTTCCACACTTTGAGCATAAGGAAACATTCATATTCTTTTCACCATTATTGTGAGATTTCTCCTTGAACTCCATCTTTCGTTTCTTGTCAAAACTAATAGATGGATAAGTAACACCAACTTCCATTTCTACCTTGATAGCACAACGCACAATTTCTTCATAGCTACTGAAGTCTCTTTTAGCTAATGCCCTTCGAAGATTTGGTTTTGAGCCCTGAAGAATCGATCAACTTTATATTCAGTTTGGATGATAAAGCCAGATGAATACCTTGCAAGCCTTGTAAAATTCTCTTCATATACACCAACAAATTCATCATCCTTTGGCTTTAGTTTAAGAAACGCCTTCTCCATCTTTGTTCGAAGAATACGAGGGAAGTACTTATTGAAAAATATGTTCATGAACTCGTCCCATTCCATGGTCTCAATTTCATCTATTTGTCTCGTATTCTTGATAATATTCCACCATTAATCAGCTTCACCTTCCAAACGATATACTGCTAAGATGACTTTATCATGTTCAAAACATTGAAGAACTGAAAATATCATTTCAGTGGTACTGATCCATTGTTCAGCAACAAGTGGATCAGAAGACCCACTGAATGAATTGAATCATAGAATTGATTGATGTATCTTAATTAGTTATAGTTTATTATAAATTCTTATTATAGTTTTAATTCTTGTATTTGAACCACCAATTAGGGTTATTTGACCTTCCAGTGACCCATTATTGTCTCGTAGTCTTTGATTCCTTATAACTGCTTGATCCTGGGTTTCAATAATTGAATTATTATATAAATGAAATGAATTATTTGAAATTTTATTTTAATGTTAAATGAAATTAATTAAGTGAATGAGATGGATGAATTTCTCCTTTACCCATGCATCCCATTTCTTGTCTAAGCAGGCTTACATTGTTTTTTCCATTCCCATGTGATTTATGTAAAGGGAAATCCCGGAATTGATTCAAATAGATTGAATTATGATGAAGTTTTATTTTCTAATGTGAGATAAATGATTACTATGAAATGTGATATCCTTATAGGCTTCTTAGGTTTCTTATATTAAACAAGGAAATGTGAGTATTTGAGTGGTCATTGACTTTATAGACCATGTGAGTAATGCATTGTTCATTACCATTAATTCCCAAGCTAGTTATTTTCTGACCTTGTTATGTGATAAATTTATTAATCATGGGAATATCTTCATAAAGTAATTCTCTAGTGAGTAAATAAATGGGAAATCCTTTAAGGTCTATCCTTCCTTGAGCCACCCGTCTAAGGTGATTTATATTAAATTCCATTGGGTTTGACCTTGGAATTTTTAATGATATTTTCAAATGTAATGGTACTGATTAAACAATTATAATGAAATTCTGATCCATGTATTAAAATTGGAATTTTTTGAATTGAATATTTTGCCTATTGACTTATATTCCATGGGTGACACATTGATTCACATTAGAATGACACAGGCTGACTCAATGGATGGAATATATATATTTCTTGAGAGATACATGAATCCAAATTAAGGATTCCATTGACAAATTCATTTTGTATTGAGCTACATGTCACGTGACACATGGATATAAATGATAGATTCCATCAATGATCTCAAAATGCATTGAATATTTATTCATGGGGGCTACTCCGACTACTTTATTAGACCATAGGGGACATTAGAAATTGGTATTGAAATAATACCTCACATAGAGTGGTACTAGTTTCTTGAGAGGTTCATCACAGATGGCCTTGTAGGTTGTTCACTGATATTATACCTGGACTGATACTTGAGTTCCAACTAGTGAATTTCAATAATATACCTAGGTTCAAAATTAATTAAATTAAATTAAATGACTTATGATATGTTTCCATGCCAAAGAAAAATCATGGAGGTAGTCTTGACATGTATTGTTTATATGGCCTTATGAGGCATCTGTCGTGCTTCTAGTTACTTGGAGTATATTGAGATTGATCTAGATATTGAGATTTATTAACTCAATGTAATTATATTGTTCAAATAATATTATTTGAATGAAATAAATATTAATGAAAACAAATTAATGTATGATGATTATATTTTAGTACTTCATGGCTTACTGTTTTTCTCATTGCCTGGTACCTACTGTATAAATTCATAGTATTATCGGAACTGACCTCAAGTGGTTTCATATATGGATTTAGACTCACACCATGTATGGGATTTTTTTTACCCAAATAGATTATACGATTGTATGTGTTGAAAAATTAATGTTCCTTAATATAGGTTATTGATACTCTAATTAAAAGCAGGAGAGAATTGGACCATGATGAGGCTTATGATGCTATGAGGATTCTTTTGGACTTTTTGTACCTTTGTTAATATATTTAATATGGATATTTTATACATTATTTTGATATTTTATTAGAACATGTGACCTAAATATTCATCTTTTATACGATATGACTTCTGGATTTGATTATACTACAAGTCATATGCTATTTATTTATGATGTTTGGTTTGTTTCGTCATCTATTGAGTAGTTTTTGTATTTCTATTATGTTACACTCTGTTTATTAAGATATAGTCTCCACACTAACGCACCATGTCCCACACTGCTAGTTGGTATCCTTTGGAATTTTTGGAGATTTTTTTGAGGCCAAGTGGCCAACATGGTGTGGTGTACCTTTCAGTGGCATCCCCAACCAAGGCAATACAAAAATTTAATGAGTAGTCATGAAATTATAATTTTTAGTATTTCATATTTCATGTAGGAAAACAATAATTTCGTAATATTTATCACCATAGAGAAATTATGTTTTTCCAGGAATTATGAAATAATTACCACCTCAGTGGTGATATAATTAAATCATGTGGTGGTTGATGGACCAGATACTTAGGTAATTATTTTTCATTGAAAATATAAATTTACTAATATTATATTACGATATTTCTAATAATTTTGGGTTTGATTTTATTTATTCAAAATCGTTTTTTAGTAGTGATGTTTTGAGAAGGGTAGAAAAGTAGATCAGTGCATAGATACAATATTTTTTATACAAGCTATCAAGATGAGTCTACTGCATGAAACCATAATATTCATATTAGTTTTTAAAATAATGAATAATATTGTATGAATGTTACTTATATGGTTTTAATGAATTATATTCCCAAAAATGGATTTCCACTGAATATTAATCCTATAAGAAACCAACCATTTTTTTGAAAAACCAAGAAAAACATGCATGGTGCAATACTATCATGGACCACCAAAAGTCAAAGAGCCTACATTGTAAAAATCACATAAATTTTTGAGGGGTTCACAATAAATTTTTTCTAAAATCACTGAGAACGAAATAATGGACCACGATACAGTGTTCATGGATCAAATAAATATTCATATAGATGACTATGGTTTGGATAAATGAATATCCAATTTTTTTGTATATTTAATTATGGCTACACCATCTATAGTGTATAATATATGAAATAAAGAGATAGTATATATTGAGGAAATGTATGTTTGTGGATGAGTGATGAGGGAAGGAAACAAAAAAAATTTATTTTCAGTACTTCCATTATAGAAAACGAATCATTTTTGTAGACCCTATAACCATATAATAATAATAGTAATCAATTATTATGGGCATCATTTATGTAATTGTGGTTAAGATATAGGGTATATTAGAATAATTTTTTAGTATTAATGATGTAGTAAAAGAATACATGGAGGAGGAAATTGAATTTAGTGAGCTTAATGAATTCTTTGAAGATGTAGATGAACCTAAAACACATGAACAATGTGTATGTACTTCTAAAATAAAAAAAATCATTTGAGATTTCCATGATGAGTATCATGGGTACGAGATATAGATGGACTACCAAGACGATGATGAAATTTTTGAAGAGAATACACATGAAATGTAATCTGGTGAAGATAATCAAGAATATCACATGCATAAGGATGTTGTTGATTATAAATCAAGAATTGAATAACTCATTACTATACATAATAAGACGAAAAAGCGGTATTTAGGCATAATTAATTTTTTTCCAGCATGAATGGATAAGTAAACCGACTAGAATTATAGAAAAATAAGACCCTCCATCACATGTAATGTAGGATTATGATACACATATTCATGGGTGTGTCAATAAACTTAGGACAAAATAATTACTAAAGGGATGTAAATTAAGGATCATCTAGAAAAAGTTATAAAATAAAAATCCCAACACATGAAATAAAAGATTCCAATAAAATTTAGTAATTAATAACAAAATTCATGAGAGGTAATGACAATAAAGTCATGTATGAACATGACATTAATGTGTTTCTTGGATTTGAAATGATGGTTAATAATTTAAATATTTCCACACTCTAGAATTGAATTAGAACTACGTTCAAGAAATTATAATGGAATATATGGTTCCTAATAAACATAGATAAGAAAAATTTAATGATAGAACTACTATAAAACAAAGAATAATTTTTTGATTATCCAATTACATGACACATGTTCTAAGGGTCTAGAATAAGGACACAAAAATTCTTCCCAAGTGGAGTGTATCGAACAATAATAGAAATATATTGTATTTTTATAGTAATTTTGATTTATTTATTTTAAATGGCGGGATAGGTATTCAATAATTATTTTTGAACATTATTGAATTGATTCAGTATTTTTATTGTATTATGATTTTATCTTTTCAAATAATTAAGAGTCATGAAAAAATAATATAAGTGGTCGATAATTAGAAACATTCCATCAAATGACATGAAATGAAATTCCATGCTAAGAAATCATCATGGGATCAATCAGAAGGAAGTTGTATAATTGGGGATATTTTTCTCTCATGTTTCATTAATTTCATCCTTGTATAACATAGAAAATAAAAATTTTAATGTACCCTCACCGTTATTGATAATTGAGAACAATTATTAATTTTTTTGGGTAGAAAATATTTTCTTCCAAAAAATTATATTTTGTGTCAATGTTACTTGGACTCATATGAACCCTCCCATAGGAGATATTTTCCGAATATTGGAATATTCTATTTTTTTCCTTCAATTTTTTTTATTATTGAGTTATGTATTTTTTATGTTAATTTATTACACTAATTTCTAGTTATTAAATAATTATCTCTAATGTGACATTAATTTTTGAATTTTATTTATAGAATTTTTAATTAATTAGGCAACTTTTCAGTGTATATTCAATGTATTTATTTCCCAAAAATAATAATTCGAAATTCCTAAAAATGTTCAAATTGTTTTTGAGTATTTAATATCTCACAAACTTTTCATTATTAAACTTAGGTTGTGATCCATGTATTTAAATATTTGTTTTCCATAATAATAAATTATTTGTTTGAAGTACATAAAAATGATTTAGTCTCTCAATTTCATATATTTGAGCCTAGTCTTCCTTGCAGACAACCCTATAAATATCTTAAATGAAACCATATTGACCATGGGAGCCCATAATAATAGGAAAAATTATAAAAAAAATATCCTTGAAACCTTATTTCTTTTAGTAGATATTCATGAGCATCCATTTGAGAATTTTTGGGGGCGATAGTAATTTCCATGGTGTTGGTGAAATTATTATGGTCAAAAGGATTTTTGGTTTTGGTTATCCTGATTAATTTTTGAAAATTATCTACTCATTTATAGTAATGATTTATTGCCTCATCTACATTAATTTTTTTTAAATTCGTTGTTTCTTTGGGGGATCAAGAATCACCATTTATTAACCAATGAAATTCATCATTTGAGGTTTCGTGATTGATGTGATACATTTCCAAAATATATATTTTGAAAATAATTATTTAAAAATGAAATGTAAATAAACCAAGACTAGATTATTCATTTTATTCCTATATTGTGATAGATACATTGAGATAGGTTTGTGGTGTTAAATATTTATTATAAGACATAATTTTGTAAAAATATATTATTTTTCATGACATTAATATCATCAATTCTACTATAAGAATGTTAGAAAATATTTTTAACATAAAATTTTATGGTTTCAAATTAATATCCACTCATTGCGAGAACCAAAAACATTAGAAACTTAAATAAAATAGCTCATGATATTTTTTGGTGTATATGTGGAGATTAACATGACCTTCCTGATTGTGGATAGAGTACACATGCTTGATATTGATCTTGTCCACAAATAAAATGTTCTTGGGTAATGAGTGATATGAATTATAATGGCATAAATCATAATTGGGTTGATTATATAATAAATTGTTTATTGATTATAGGTAAAAGGGAATATTAAAATGAATTCCATATAATAAATACAATATTATAGGGAACATGAATTTGAATGGGTTTTTTAATTCTATAAATCATTTGTTATTATTTTATTTACTGGGATTATATGTTTTAAAATTTATTTAACTAATGTTTAAATCTTTTTTATGTAGAGTTTGATGGTTTTCATTATTATGAGAAATTATTTATGAATTCATGCATATGGTAACCCTAATATTAATATATATCATTGTTTATTATTAATTTAAATGATAATTTATCATTTTTGTAATTTTTTCATTGAATATTGAGTAATATGTGTTTACATAATTTATATGGGCATATGTTAATTTTTTGGTCATTTCTTTTGGAAGTGCTTCAAATATTTTGAATTTGATAATGCCTTTTCCCATGTAAATAGTTGCATATTTCCTATTCCATTTAACATCCATTGATGATAATGATCAATCATTGATTCATTTCCCATTGGAAAATTAAGACACCATATATATGGAATTTCATTGTAAGATATGAAGAGTATAATATGATAGAAATGTCATTAACCATTATTTTCTTAAATTAATCACTTCACGATGATGGAGATGATAAAAATATTTTCTATAACTCAATTTACTACACTACACCACACACCTCCTTGATGGGGATCTAAAATAATCTGGCTAAATCATAAGAATCTAGTTCTAACAATTAATAAAACAATGCTTGATAATTTATAGGGACAAGCCTTTTAAATTTACATGGATATCCATATATTTAGTTGGAATAAGTGTGTTAAAGTATCAATTAAAATATTTTCCTACACTGTATATTGTCGAAGAGTTATGTGATTATCAAAGGAGAGTAAGCTTATGTGGAACATCAGAAGTAGAGATATCAATTCTAAAATCATGTATTTACATTGTGGTTTCTTCAAGATGATGAATTTAGTTTATATTGTTCCACAAAATATTCTTGTATGATATATATTTAAATAAATATAATATTATGATGGAACATGAAATGTGGTTTTATGATTTCATAGTCCATATAGATCCTAGAAAAAAACACTACACTATGGTTGGTGAAGAGGATGGTTTTTTGGAAGAGGTTATTATATGGGTCTTATCTTTTATGAATGATTAAATGTATTTTACAGTGTTAGTGTGGAATCTATCGACACGATTTTAAATCTTATAGAAACATAAACACAATGCGGAGATATCACCACAACATCAATGAACCAATGGAATAACCTTCTATGATAAGGGGGTTAATATCACACCATAATCTGTTATAGAAGAGTTTCATATGAAATTTAGGTATACAATCCATGGTGTTATTATTTTCTACATCATAGATATCCCCCTATTGTAAATCGCATGAGATGCCAACTTTAATACACAACATTGTGAAACTAATTACCATTCTTTAGATTGGGTTTCAGGAAAAAAAATTGATTTGAAATGCATATTTAATGTTATGTGATTGGAAAATATTATAAACACTGTGATTTTTGAATGTATATTTGGATTTTTTTTCAATGGATCATATATTATTTATGTATATCCATATATTGTGGTCACACTCAATAATGATGTAGGTCAAGGTTAGAGTTGACCAAAATTTTAAGGGATACACTATTGGTTTTCTAACGATGAAATAATAAAATACAACAAGTTATATATTTTATAATTTTAGATTAAATTATATAGTACATCTTGTGTTATTTTTAGAGTCATGTAAACTTGAATCGGTGGTTATTTTCAAGGTAAATTTTCCCCATCAAGAGGGAAAAGAGTAAAAGGATAAACTTATAAAAATTGAGTGGATCATCATTTTTTGGATCAAAGGTTTTTGATATGGATGCCAATCTATAGAAATGTGAGTGGATGATTGTTTTTATTTTTTTTGATATCTTATTTTATATAGTTTTAATTTTTTATTTTTTATTATGACACTATAGAACTCAATTATTTATCGATGGCATAGTTCATGTATAATTTTTACCATCATTAGACATATTTATTTTAGATATTACTTATATTCAAGAAGATATGATCATTAGTTTTTCCATGGCTGATGGTCTGTCAATGAAGATTATCATTTTATCATTGATATGGATTGAAGTTTTAAAAATTTATAAGCACTGCATGTCCATGAATCATCTTGGCTCATTAATATAACTAATTATATTACATTGATATTGATTAATAACACATTTCATAATCACTTAATCAAGTGTATTATAAATATGAGATGAGTAATGATTTGATAGAGGTGTGTTAGAGATTTAGAGTTGAATCAAATAGTCTTGTGTACTAGAGATTTAATTTATTGCATCAAGATCACATCAATATTTCCTTCAGAGATGGATTAGAAATTATAGGTTTTAATAGTTTTCACCTAAATGTAAAAATAGTAAATTCAAGTAGAATGAGGATTATTAATTATAATAAATTCAAGAGTTGATTTTTATAATCATTGAACATATAAAACTATACATAGAAACCAATTCTGATTTCATCATCCTTATAAATTATTTTTAATATAATATAAATCTAGTTTAGTGTTATATTATTTTAAGTTTAATTTATTGAATTATTTTAGAAAAATTATATATTTTAACAGAAAATATCATGATGAAATTATGAACACTGAGGAATTAGTTTAGAGGTTTTCACTAGGATTTTTTGCATATATTTAGTTTGACCATGAACATATATTTTTATATATCTTAGTATATTATGTTGGTGTAATAGAAAAAAAATTAAGTTGTAATATTTTACATCCCCATAGAAATTAATATTCTTCTAGTAGTGTGAAATGGTGAAAAAGTGGAGTTCTGTGGAAAAAATATAAATATTCAATTAAAAAAACCACCATGAGAGACTTGGTCGCAACACATCCTTGAGTCATTATGATATCACCACTCACTCAGATATTACATGGTGTGTTTTTGAAGGGTAATGAAATGAAGACCCATTGTAGATGATTATCCATTTTCTAAAACATTCCTGGGGTGATTCATAGGTTTCATTCTATTATCTATGAAATACCACTTAATTATAGCTATTGGACCAATCCAGTTCTCATGAAACACATTCTCAGGCCACATTAAACCCCAAAAACAACATAGAAATCAATAAAAAACATTATAATGAATAAATAATTTAATATATACAAAAATAAATTTCTATGGTTGTTAAAAACTCCCCCAATATTTCCCTCTTGTAAAGAAGAATAAACCCAATGGTTTTTAACTCTATGGATTCGACCACTACACCTACATGTATGAATCAAATACATATGTCTACTTTTGGATTTTACTGTCCTACCATTATATTTGAAAAACTGGATCTTAATTACTACATAAAATCTTCATTATTTGTAATTCAGTTACAATGGGTATTCATTAAATAAGGAATATTCCACATACTCAATATCATCATAATCAATCAAATAAATAGTATCAATCATATATTATCAATTTAATGGTATACTATTCATGTTATCAATACCTTGATGTCTTGGAGATATATCCCTCCAATATGTCACATTACAAATTTTCCCCACAATCTCATATAGACAATTAATCAACTGTGTATGATTCCCAAACATCCTCATGTGTTGATGAAATAATGATTTGATGCATGTAAGGATACATGGTTTAAAATGGTGAATAGTAAGGTAATTTTTCATTAATAAATATTTGAACGCTACATCCTCTAACTAGTAACAATCCACAGATGAATCAACCAAAAACAATTAGATCTCACATATTCCAAAGTATCTATAATTCAAATAGCCTTTCCTAGCACACAATTCCTTAATGATCAGTGGAACGATATTACTTATAGATACCTGATGAAGGATATCTGCATTGAAGCCTAAATAATTTAATTGATATAAAAAACTAATTGATAAATATGATAATCACATTATTTTATGAAATCAAACATCCAGGTGCCTAAAATATCCTATGATATAAAAATAATTCACTCTGACTCCACATCCATCCATGAGTGAAACAACATTCCCATGTTCAAATAACATTCCCGAAACATATGGATGACCTTTGATATTTTTTATGTGAAATTAACATAGTTATCATACACCATTATTTGTAGTTTTCAATTTAATTTAATCAAATCTTATAAACATAAAATTTCAAACTCATCGAAATAGTGTTTCTATTAAAGGAGGATTAAATGAAATATAATAGTCAACTTTTCAACTACCACCAACACTAAATCCCAACATCATGGATTCCATGGTAGTCCCATATTGAATTCCCATATATATTCATCTGACTACTATAAAAACATTAGATGTTATGGAAGTAAAACATATAGTACTCAGTGATATACCATTTCCCATTGATAGGTAAATGAGTGAGTGATGAATCCAAATAAATTTATTAATAATCCCATCCATTTTAAATGATACAAAATATCATTGTATATCATTGTCAAGTCTAGGGGGAATGTCTATCCTAATATTTGGGTATCCTTAATGAGTTCTCCACTAAAGTAATTAGGAATTATCTCTCTACCAAATATGTACATTGCATTATATTTTTTCAAAGTAAATACTAAAATAGGACTTACCTATATGATTCTTACCTATATAATAAGAAAAATATAACAATTATAATGGTAAGAAAAAACAAAATCCATCAATGAGGATGTAATAGTGAATATAGAATAAACTATTTCCTATAAATACTCTAAAAAGTGTAGCATTTAGAAATATATATGGATCATCACTCTCTACAAAACATCAAAAGTCTTAACTCTGAGCTCTTGGTTATAATTTCAAAATGTATCCACTATGACATTCCACTTTGGAATGGTGTCTAATACCTCAATGTCTATTAAAAAATGTACACAACTAAACACATATACCATTATTTGTAGTATCAATGTTAATTAAATAATGGTACTTCTTAGAATTAACCAAATCATATAGGTCAATATCATCGTAAGGGTAGTTAAATTTACCTTTGTAGAAACATATTTTATCCTAGAAGCATAAATTCATATAAAACTGAAAATAATGAAAAAAATATAGGTATTTAGGAGCATAAAACCCCATAAATTTCCATATCCTATTTCACTTATGGGAAATGATATATATTAATAAACAAGATTTATAATATTTTTTATAGATTCAATATGTTTCAATAAAAAATATGAAATTCTATGTTAAAAAAATTCTCAGAAACAACATGGTCATAAATGAAGAAATTAGATGCCCCTATTTTTAATATAGAATCTAAAAGTATAGATGTTATGAGATTCATTCCTTTTTATAGTTTTTGTACCCTAAAAAACATTATATTGAACTATTTTTGAAGGCATGTTTTTTCAAATCTTGGATCTTGTACCATACTCCCTTGATACCTAAAACAATCTAATAATTGATCATTTTGATTTCTATTCTTCTCGAAGTGGGGAACCTTGGATTACACCCAATCCCAAAATGAAATATATACCCGTTTTATTTCAAATTTCCACCAATTGAATCCATCAAGGATGATATTTTCCTTATCACTTGGATAAAAAATTACTAGGATATCTTTTAAAAGATTCAATGGTGTTGTATAGCTATGTAGTATGAACAAAAATCTCCTAGGGGGTTACTACACATAATTTATAAATTTAAAATATTTTCATATTAAAAAATCACTAGGGGAATACAAGAAAGAGTTTTAATTAAAAACATACTATAGTCCATTTTACATTAGAAAACATGGATAACCTCAACAGACGTCACCTTACTTCCACTAAATGAGGAATCAATGAATCCAATCATAAATCCAAAACATGACACGCAAACTAATTTAATAAAACTTGTTATATTATCTTATAATAGTATCTAATATATAGTTACATACTTTCATACTACTTTAGTTTAGTATTATATAATAATGTTTTTTTCAATCACCTCACATTAAGATAAAGGATAATGTCCAGAGTTTAAAAACAGTTTTCCTTATTTTTATTCAATAGTGATGAATAAAGACCAAATAAACCAAAATTGTTCGTTTAGTCAACCACATACCTATTTTAATATTATTTCTCTATAAAATCATATTCTCTATAAAAAAATATCTGGAGGAAATAATCAAGAAACAATGATTTTATGGGACACCAAATATATACCCTCATGGTAAATATTCTGGATTTTCAAACCCTTGAAACAACAGGATTCTCCCTACAACATATAATCTTTTATCTTTAGAAACATATTATTGTTTGTATCTATATGACCATGGATACATTAAAATATCTCAATCCAGTACCCTAAATTATAAAAACCACCCAACCATATGAAATCTATAAGGATATTTAGAAGGGCGTTTCATAATAAATATAAATAATATTCAATTTTCATTGAGATAAACCACTTACCAATGACACGAACCATAGTTTTCTCTAAAAGTAGAGGCTATATTTCAAAAAAAATGGGAAGAAATATAGTTATACTCAACCTCACCATAACAGTCATCTTAAGGCATGCCAACAACATTACCTTGTGTGGGTTCTATTATCAACTAGATTCCTATGTTTAAACATAGTGATTCTACATGGTAAAATTATATTTAATTGCATCATTGATTATAATATTGCTTTCAAAAAATATGTGTAATATAAAACTATTTATTTAGAAGGATCACAGATAAAAAAAATTATTGGAATCATTCCATAATAAAATTAACCACAAGGCCTTATCAATGAGGAAATACTATACCCCTTATCCTACATCTTCATCATATGCATGATAGTCATACTCAAATAAAAACTTGTTATAGGAATAAAAATTCTAGATTAGATAAATATCTCAAATGTATTTTTTTCAAGATAAATCAAAAATATTACATTTGGTATTAGAATTAGGTATATGATATTTAACACAATAAAACTGGACTCTGAAATGTGAACCAATGTTCCCATACATAATAAATGGAGTAAAATACTCTAACTAACAAGGATAATTGAATTTACATAAAAATGTAACACCACAACTATCCATGAGGAATCATGAATGCATAAAATTTAAAGGGATAAAACTACCCAGTGACCTGGTATCTCATCATTATACTATATGGGAAATGACTTATAAATTTATCTCCATTAAATCAAGCATGAAATAGTATGTTAATTAACAATTTCCCCTGATGTTGTCTAATATTTCCCCATATTTGACTATTGATTCATATCTGGATGGCCAGATTTTCCATTTTTTCTCTGGTATATGAAATTGTCTAGATAGTAGCATTGAGAACTAGAATGGAACCATGAGCAAAACAGTCCCTCAATATCAAATATGGATAATTGTAATCATATATAGTGAGAGTATTAATCAGTGTAAGTAGTAAAATGACTCTTTGTAATCAATATTAACATCATCCAATGCAATACTAGAGTTGAATAAAATAACTAATATATTAATAAAAAGCTAATTCCTATATTCAGAAGATTAATATTTATACCCTAAAAAACTAAAAATGAGGCATCAGTACGATTTTTTTAATGTCCTATCAATACCCCATTCCTCATATACTATCACCCACTATTCAGATAGTTATAGGACCGCTTCCCATAGAAGGTTCATTAACAACAAAATCTATATGTTCATCAAGATACATATATGATCTATGATTATAAACCCATTATGATACCAGAAATTCCCCATTTGGATAGGTGAAACATATTTTTATAGTTAGATTATTTATAAAATAATGAATTTCATAAATAACCACAACATTGATATTTAGTTATCATACTCTAACCAAAACACCAAAAATTATTAGGTATACATATTTTTATCCATACCATAAGGAAGTTTCTTTCAGACACATTGATGTAATTTGAAAAATTTCTAGTGGCTTTTACACAATTTATAATCATATAAAATATATTCTACAATAGCATTTTCACAATAGTGTGTTCTATATACAATAAATAAATACTTATCCATAATGATTATACATATCATTTTTCTTTAATCTATAATAAATCGTTCAATTTTCAACTATATCTCATGCAATGAAAGTCCCTTTGAATAGAATGATTGGAAAATATCATGTCTTAAGACCATCCTCATAACTAACGGATGTCACAAAAACATAAAGCACACATTATACTATATGAATCAATACACATCAAATTCTATAACATGTTGGAGAAATCAACAATAGTAACACTATACCACATTACTAGACTTTCCATTACTCACTTATTGAGGGGGTAAAATAACCTTCAAAATACGTAATCTCATAAATTACCCTATAATGGTTTAACCCCACCAATATATACCAACCCAATCAATTTTATTCTAAAATATTAGTTTTACCACGGCTACACACACATGCATGAAAATTGAGTCATATAACATCATAATAAATTTCTAACATGGTAAGGGATTTTTACATAAATCATAAATGTGTGTACTTACTATGATGCACTTATAAAATAAATCCTAAAAATTTTAAATGAAAAAGTAAACAAAAACATTCATATTTATGGTTTATATAGGATAAAGAATATTTTATGAGAGTAATGATACATCAAAGGCTTATACACATCAATAAAGAACAAAAACAATGAACAATTCTTCAAAAAGGTAATAGATTGGAATGGGGGAGGTCATATCACCATGAATTATAACACATGGTTTACTAAAGAAATTAATGTTTTTGGAGGATATGAAAAGATTAACATGAAGTATTAAATGAAAAATTAAATTATTTAAAATTATAAAAAAAATTCCCAGTGAATTTATTATTGCGTGATCGAGTTTTACGGGCCTAATGATTAATCTCTAAAATAAACCATAGAAAGTACTAAAATTGGATTCTGTAAGATAAAACTAGAAATATTTTATGTTTCATTGCTAAATGAAATTTCATTCAATACCCACGAATTATCCATTTATTGAGAAATTGTAATATGTTATATTCTATAGAATTGTTATATTTCTCTAAAACCCATTCGAAGGATAGTCCTTACCCTGCAAAAACTCTAATTAAAACTATTCATAATGAATAAATTGTAGTCATATATCATTTAATTAAATTTTACTAGTGTTACAGTATGGATACATAAGTGATAAATACTCCTCCATCGAGAGGATTACCTATAAAAAAGAACATTAAATTTCTTCTAGATGATAGATTGAGATGAATTCCTACAACATTTATGTCTTGTAATAATGATTAAATTATTAAACATCCATGTAAAAGGGGAAAACATAATATAATTATATATCCCAAAATCTATCGTTCACTATATCATTTACTAATTGTAACTATTGGGGATTATAATCATTATATCTATGAGATAAATACACATTTCCAATAAAAAAATAATTGGATAAATAAAATTCAAGTCATTTTACAAGTTTCTCTAAAATATATAAGGGGTCCCAAAGTCCTGCTATATATTAGGTACACTCTTTCCAAATATATTTTTAAGACAAACACTATTCATTTTATATTTTTAGAGACCTTATTTAATATATTTATTATTTTGTGTTAATTTTATAGCAATCCCAGAACATGATTTAATATATGATAAACTATCATCTTGGAATGCGTAAATGTTGGGTAATCCTAATGAATTTCTATAAAATATTATCTTCTTATTGATATATAATATAATAGAGTGTGAAAAGACTAAACAAATTCAAATAAATACTTGACAAATTTATTTACTCATATATTTGTAGTTATATTTCTAGTTTTCCAGGACACTGCATGTGAGAATATAAAAAATAATATCATTTTTGATTCCCTTGGATTATTCAGGGGTTCATTAGTAACTAATTCTAATTCCAAAATATCACATTTCCTCATATTTATTCTGAATCTCACATTTTTATTTCAAATGATTTCATTAATTTAACATTATAATATTATATAAAAAACCATTATCATGTTTAGTGATAAACAAACATCCCTCGTTGTTAAAATAGTTTACATGGAATTGAATGGGTTAATGAATGAGAAGATAAAAGAGGGAAACATTTCCCTATCATAGGAGGTGAAGAAGGACATTTATATAAAATTGGTTTGTGTAAGTATAATGTTGAATGTAATAATAGAGAAACACTATGTTAAAATTGGGTTGAACTATATTATAAATGAAATTCCTAATTTTAATATCAATGAATAGAACTCTGTAAGTGTTTTATACTATTATACATCACCTTAATTATTTGAGATACATTTGGATAAAATTTTAATTTTAATCATGTGTATTAGATATATGGGTAAATGTTATAAGTTTCATGAAATACATGTTACACTCTCACAATATTATTTCAAATGCCTCAATTAATTAATTCATAGAGACCATGAATTATTACGAAACATGTATGATAAAAAACATTATCATTAATTATAAGTAAATCTCTTCCAAATCTATATTGTAAAAAATATATATCAACAAATTTAAGGATATATCACCGTCTTTAAAATGGAATGTTCCTTGAAAAATCTCAATGATCTAATTTATAATTGAATGATTTATACATGAAAATATTATTGGATGGTGAAAAAAATGATGAATACATTAATAAAAAGAGTTATTTTTTATTCATTAAGGATAGAATGAAATTTATAAATATTATCATAATGTCCTATCATTAAAAATATACCAATTTAAAAATTTTCAAAAACAACATAAAATTAAATCAATTTATTCTTACTAATTTCATATTAGATTTTAATTTGAATTAAATTTTAATTGGAATAATAGGATGAACCAATTGAAGTAACTAAGTAATGGTGGTTTCAGTATTCAATTCATGAATGGGGCATCCAATGGGATCATGGTGTGCTGAGATTTTTTTTTATTTTTTGAATATTATATGATTTTTAAAAATTTGGTTTATAATCAAATTTAACAATGAATAATGGATATCCTTCATCTCTTATAAACATAGCCTTTTTAGATCTCATAAAAAATATCAAACATAGAGGATCATTGGGAGTGGGGATACTCTATTTTAAATATAAAAGGATCTTGTTTTCATAATACCATTATCTGGTTTCCAACCTAAATCATTAAATATTAAATGAAGTGTATGTATCTATGCATCATTGTAATGGTGCTAGAGGATTTCTATGAAACGTTATAAGGAAATACTAATTTCATATAGGAAGTTATTTTTTATGTTCTTCCCTTGGTGTTTTGAATATATAAATACCACAATATAAATACATAATGAATGAATTTACATAATTACAAATTAACACTCATATTAAATATTCTCCCTGACATAAGGTTTTATTTTATTCATATATTACTTATATAAATGTCTTATTTTCAAACACCTTTTACATTGCACCCATAATTTCATTACCCTGAAATTAATGTTACAAATAAAATATTTTATTTTTCTCTTCATAACCAATGTAATAGTTTCATTAGAAAAGCTTGATATTACTCACTTAGTAAGTGGTAATCATATGATATATCTATGAACTCATAATCGGTGGTCATAAATAATTTCATAAATGAATATACATTTATTCAAGAAATTATTACTAGAATATAATAATGTAATAATTCAAAAAGAATTTATAAACATATACAATTACATGAATCATTACAAACTCTTTAGGAATAACAGATTAACATAGTATGATATAATATTTTTTCAATTTTATAGTCATAGAAACATATATAATATGTAATGTCTCTCTATGAAGAACATTATCTCATACAAAAAATATTTTCCTCATAATATTATGTAATTGGATAACAACCAATTATAATAAAAAAAAAATATATGATATATAAATAGACATAATTAATGATAGAAATAAAAAATTTTAAGTGAACCCATCACATAATGATAAACCATATACATGCAACCAACAAAAAAATAGAAAAAATCTATTTACAAATTTCATAATAAATGGACTGAAATTAAAATTTTTATATAATAATATATTTATGGAAAAAACATAGAGGGAATTAAATTTTATGATTTTTCTATAAAACATTCCCATTCAAATAAATAATATATAAATGTATTATAAAATAGATGGAAAACATTTCATAACATCAATAGGCATCTTTCCTAAATATATGATAAAATATAAATTATATTTCAATAAATTTCATACAATAAAAAATTTATAAATCTATTTTAAATTTTTTTAATAAAAATAAAACAATATGATAAAAAATTAATTCATGAAAAGAAATATTCTCAAAGAATGAAATGAAAAATATTAGAGAAAATGTTGGATATATATATAGAATATTGGAGTGACAAAAAATTCATTTCTGACTATTTATATTAATAAAAATTAAATGTAATATTAAATTAAAAAAATTGAAGGTGATTTTAAAATAAAAAAATGATATGAAAAATATAGAGATTCATAAGATATATTCATCACTGAAAATTAATGATAATAATAGTTATCTGTAATGATTACATTTAGGATACATTGTTAATAAAATGGTTGTAAAATAATTATAATTCATGAAAATAATGAAAATAGGAATAAGATAATAAAAAATGGTAATTTATATAGAAATTTATTAAATATTCACATAACTAATGTTTATGTATCTATAATCGTTCGTATGAATAATGATAAAGATAAAAACCCTAACATCTACATATGACAATCATTATATTTCTATAAACATATATATAATCTTCATAAACATCATAATAATTTTTTAAAGAGTTATTTATATTTAAATTGAATTATACTAATTATTTATAAACATTTATTGCATATAAAATATTCAGTTTTAGATTAATTTCACTTTGAGATGTCATTAGATTCAATTATATTATTCTTCTTAATTAAGTTGATTCCTATAATAATTTTTGGATATTGTATTCTTCATTCTTAGATTATTCTATATGATGGAATAATTTTATTAAAAATAAATATTTTATTAATCGATGATACATGTTTGGTTTGTAAGAATATAATTCAAGAAGATCTTATTCTAGTAACATATATAATATCAATGATTTATGTAATAGTTAACATTTTATTTCCTTTAACCATTTCAATAAAATAATATGAAAATTTATTACATAATAAAATTTTATATTACAATAATTAATGTATTTATACTCTTCTATGAGTTAATAAAAGTTTTGATTACAGCGGTGTAATAGACACTGAAATTAAAATGACATTATAATGAAATAGATAAAATATATATTTATATTACTGTAATATCATTTTTTAAAAATAATTAATCATGTAAATAAATAATTGTAAAACTGTGTAATTTATTTTAAAAAATGATGGATATGAGAATGAAAATTAAAAATAATGATATGAACAAGATACTTATTTTGGAGGATTCAATTATCAGACAAAATTTATACATTGAAAAGTGTTTAAAAATCATATTTTGGAAAAAATATACCAAAAATGATAGAGGAATCTAGGAGAGTAAATATTTTTAAAACATAAATAAGAAAATTAAAATATAGTTTTGGTTTGAGTTGTGATTCGTCGTTATATTTTGATAGATTTGTTTCATTGGAATATTTAAAATTTCATATTCTATAATAGTTTTGGATGGAAATTTTTCCATTATAATTTTACCAATAGGATAAAATAATGATGATATGATATTAACTATGTTATCAACATGTATTTTAATTTTTTATGTCCAATATATTATTTTAAAAATATTCTGTTGTTTACAAATTTATATTGTATAAACAATGTTAAGTATTCTTCCTAGTAACTTATTTTTCCCCAAAAAATTAAATTGACCATATCACCAAATTATAGTTCCATCATTATGATATTCGGTATATTTTATTCAATTTAATTACTAAATGTAAAATATTTTAAAATAAATTAATTTCATTATAATTTCGAATTTTTTTCATGTGTTGAAAACTATATTTAACAGTAATAATTAATATTTTTATTTATTGTGATACACTATTTTTTGATGAGAACTTTTATAATTAATTCAATATAAATATATTACTTATAAAACATTATTTAATTCTTTAAAATATATAAATTCGAATATATGAATTTCAATATATTAATTTTATAAGTGTTTCTAACTACTATATATACTTCAAACAATTATATATCATTAATATTATCTAGTTTCACTTATATATATTACATTAAAATTTTCAATTGGATTAATCACCCCATAAATTAATTTATTTCTCAAAATTTATCTCATATTTAATATATTGTTATATCCTTCTATTGTTATGATTTTATGTATTATCTTCATGAAAAAAATTTAGTTGATGATTTCAATTTCTTTGTATTTTTCATTACTTGGGTATATATTCCTCTTTCAATTATTTTAATTATATATATAATTTATTTACCATAATATATTTATATTTATTATGTTTAAGTATTACTTCCAAATTAAATAATCATTATTTATTTTTATTTCATGTTTATATTAAATAAATTTACTCTATTATGCAAAATTTATAAACAATTGTTGTTATAGGCTTCTAGTGACATTAATATATAAGCCTTTCATACATTAATATAGTCATCAAGGATTTAATATAAGGAATTTTTTATGTGAATATTCCAATGAATATAATTTTCTTTATTTTAAATTTTCTAATGGTGTTATCTAGACTAAAAATGGTGACCAATATAGAGTTTTTTTAGATATCTAGAAATGTCATTAATATTTTAACCCCCTGATGGAGATAGTGAATAAATTCATTCACCATGGGTACTATGATGAGATAAATTTTCAAAATCCTAACAGAGCCGGCAATATTTGACCTGACATCTAAAAAATAGATTAATTTATTTGAGAATGGATTTATAATGTAAAATTATTCTATATAGATGAATTTGTCTTTTTATGACTTTATTTGGTGGATGTTGGAACCGTGGGGGCCATAATGAGTTATATAAATAATGTAGATATTAATAATGCATTTATCATTATGCTGAAATCTTTTTAATTGACTATGAAACATTATCTAGTTCTTGAAAGGATAGTTGTAACATTATTATTGGTGAAACTCTACCTATAATAATTTTATATATTATGCCCCACATATATTTTTAATAAAGGATTGTAGTTCTACAAGTGGCCACCTAATATTGGTAATATGTAAGATATGAATGGCTCTGGAATGAAAGGGATAATGATTGATGGATATATGTCAATGAACGTTTGTCACCTATTATAAATTATTACATAAATTTTTAGTGGTTTAAAATCGTCAAAATATGGAGTATTGTGCTCCAATTTCAGGGAATTAACATCATGGGGTTGGAGGGAATTAAATTATCATATGGATAAATAGAATTTGATCTAATTTAAAATATTTTTAATGCCCGTATTGAACTAACTGGTGTATTACTTATGACTTGAGAAAATGTAGGTATCTAATTAATCAGAATATAATTATCAAACATTCTTTGTCGGATGGAATAATGAGAGTTTATAACCTGTATTTTTGGGGGATTCATCTTTCTGATGGATTTTGGAAAATTTCATTCATTGGACCCATCTACTAAAACATAAACTTGTGTTCAGTGGTGATATAATCAACATTAATTTTTTCTACACCAATTGATTTTATTCTATACCCTTTGATGTAATTTGTATATAATTATATAAATGACTAAGAGATTTAGATATATTGGTAGAATCAATATTGAGAAAATAAACCCCCAATATTGGGAATGATTAGGATGATATTCACGGAATAAATCAATATATCCTATCTGAATAAACATTTATTGGGAATTGATTCTTCTCTTTTTCATAACCATTTAAAAAGGAATATCGTTCTTAGAAGAAAATTAAACTCAACCATTTGATGGTGCTTCCAAATTAAATTCATAATTATACATTAATTATTTTAGAATGAATGGTTTTCTCAAGATAAAAATGAGATACCTCTCTCTATTTTTATCTTTTAAAATTATAAAATTATTAACAATCAATTCAAAGTAGAAAATAAAATTATTCAAAAGGTGTAACAACTGTATATGAAGATATATTCTTGAAAAAAATTAAATTGAGAATAATAAAATAATTGAGATGAAATAATGTAACCATTGGTATTAGTGTATATAACTACACCTTCTCCTAAATATATGGTGATTTAATATTTTTTGAAAAGATTTATGGTAAGATTTAATACATAATAGTATAATTAAATATTATATTATCAATCGATGAAGGAATAAAAAATGTACCTAATAAAATTTCTATTTCATAATCCATCGAGATGGTTATCAGAACATGTTTTGATCCCTATTACATTGATATTTTAAAATGTTACCCATTTTTTCCCACAAATACACTTGTCATAGTTATTTTAATTACATATTGTAATGGTTCTTTTCAGTTGAAATTTCGAATTATTGTTTTTGGATAGAGTTGAATCTTCCTGTATTCTATCATATGAGTTGGATTCCTCAAACACATATCACATTATATTCTATTTTGTCTCATTTTTTCAATATTAAATGTCCCACCAATCTTATAAAGAAGTTATTTAGTGTCTTATTTATATTTTTTAACAATTGGGATGTTAAACCTCATTTAAATTTATTTTTTATTCTTCATTATCATTTCATGATACTATATCAAATCTGTATTATCCATATATACCTTAAGGGATGAAAACAAAATTTCATAATAGAAATTTAAAGTGATAGATATTAATTTATTCAATTGAATCTATTTTAAAACACTTTGGATGTGATTTCCCATTATTTTTATGTATAATATAATTTCAAGGTAATTCCCTCAACGCCTTAGGAAATATTCTATATTTTATCTAATTTCATTTCCATATTTTATATGTCAACTAAATTTTAATAGTATTTTAATATATATAGACTGTGGAAAATATATGATAATGATATTTTATATTTTAAATACAAAAAATTTAGTCAATTTAAAGAATGACATTGATATTATTGATATATATCAACCATTTAATGGATTCTCCATCATTAAAAAAATCATCCATTGTTACAAACCCTCTATCTTAGATCATTTAAGCATAAAAATATTTTTCATTTATATTTTTATGACCCATTAAGATTATATAACTAGAATATATTCCATAACTGGGATGTTCATTATTGATGAAATAATTAAATTATAATTTTTCACTTTTTATATAATTTTGAAACTATGCATATTTCTAATTATTATTAATAACTTGAGTAAATTGTCCATGACATCTTCTAATATTACAGACATTATTTTAAACATATTATTAAGAAAATAATTTCATTTCTCATTGTATTTTTTATAGAATTGATTCATATTATTCACAAAATTTTATAAAAATAATGAAACGTTGTATTTATTTACTCAAATAAATAATAAAATAATATGAGTACTATACACATTTAAGGTATTTTAATTATTAGTTACCATAAATTACACACTATTATATTATATTCTAGAATGTTTATTGTGTGATTTATAATATTTTATAAGGCTATATACAAAATATTTGAGCCTTGTCTGATACAAAATATAATATGGAAAAATAAGAATCATATTATAATAAAAATATAGAGTAGAAAACCATATTATACTACACTTATAGAATCTTACATAATAATTTATTTGGGAGATTAGTTAAGTTATACATCATTTTAAATGTATATATAATAATTCATTTATAATATATTTTTAATAAAATCCATGATATAAAAAATCTCTTATCACTACATGGGATTTATATGGGTCAGAATAAAAAATGTTTGTGTTTTAAATGAATAATGGGTAGATAATTAGAATAAAAATGAGGATGATATTTTATAAAATTCACATAACATATCATGAGTTAATAAAATAGAAAGATAATAAATCATAAAATCAAAACATAACATAAGTGTGAGGATATCACAAGATAATGGAATTCATATAAATGTAAAAAACAATATAATACTAGAGAAGAATGAAAACATACATTATATGAAAATACTTCCTGGAATGTGGGGGTTTTCGACGAAAATAATCTACAAACAAATGTCACATTAGTCAGTTTTAAATGACAAAAAAACATTATCTATTGATAAAATATTTTTACGGAATGTATTTTCAAAAAAAATTTGAATCTCTCAAAAATGTTTTTGGATGTAACACACACTAAATGATGTGTAATAAATATATGTGATGAATGTTATATTTTAGTCACACACTTGTTTTTTAAAAAAATATATTCATTATAAACATAATATTTCAATCTCAATAGATAATTATTCCAGAAAAAAACTATGTATCATGAAAATTTCTAAACAAAAGAGGGTTAAAAAATTAAATATACTAGGTATTATTTAGAAAAGATACCATTCCTTGTCATAAATAAATTCTCAATTAATAGGAAAATTTATTATGGTGGGGGTTATTTGTTATAGAATGTTTCACACAAATCAATTTTATAAAACGATATTCCTAGAAAATTAGTGTGTCTCATTAATATAAATTGTAGAATGGAAATCATTCTCCTATTTACCAACACTCTCAATTTGATTTCTTTACTAGTTTAATCAATTTTTGTACTCCTAAATCCTTTTTCAAGGATTTGATATTGGATTTTCATTCATCTAATCAATAATTCAATTAAAGTGTGATTATTTTTAATAGAAAATAACATTAGATTCAAGGGTTTTATAATAATTCTCTTATATTGATGAAAACATAATTATTAATTTCTGTCTTTACTGTATAATTTAGTTGTAGATTTAATATTTTATAATTTAAATAAAATTTCCTAACATGGAATAAAATTTATTAATAATTAGTGTCATATATAAAAAACTATTATCAGTTAGTAATAATTAGAAGATAATTAGATATCATTAGGAATAACAATAATCAATAAATATTTTTTAGCAATGAATTGGAATAATTCTAAGAAATTTTTTATAAATAGTAAAAAATAGTATTTATTATAGCGATTTATAATAATAGGAATAATGAATACATATTATGAATATTTTTTAAAATAAAGAATATTTAGCTAAAATATGTCATAATTATTAAAAAAATAATCATATAAAACATTACTTATAATTAGAGAAAATAGTAATAATTTGAAAAAATTAGTAAAAAAATTAATAATAAGTAATAATTATAAATATAATCAAAATAATTTATAATAATTACTATTAAATAGTAAAAATTTGAAACATTTAGTAACTCTTTTTAACAATTGTTTTAAAACAATAATAAATATAAGAATTTTGCAATTTAAATTAAAAATAATTAATAATTAAAAAAACTACTAATTAGTAAACGTTAGTTAAAATTAATACTAATTAATAATAATTTGTAATAATACATATAAATTTGTATTAATTACGATTAATTAGTGTTAACTAGAAAACATTACTATAAATTAGTAATAATACAAAAATATTAATAATACAATTTTTTTAAAACATGATTACTAATTAAAAATCATTAGAAAAATTTTAAACAAACAGAAAAAATAATTATCAAATAGTACACATTGTTATTAACTTGATTTATTTACTTATATTTAGTGTTTATTTTTAAAAAATTATTAAATTTTAATTTTAAATAATAATATATAATTAATATATTGAATAATTAGAAATAATTTAGAATTATTAAGAACAATATTCACAGAATCCCGAAACATAAAAAATAATGGAAATATTTTGTCAAAATTTTGTATTTTAATACAAATAATAAAAAACTTGTAATACATGATTATGATTAGTAATAAATAGGAATAATAAAATATAATTAGTAATTATTTTTAATGATTCGTTATAAATAGAATAAATTTCTAATATGTTGTAACATCCCATGTAAATGAAGAATAAAATATTTTTATACTTTTTAATATTTTTGAATTAAATATTAATTTTAATTTAAATTGGTTTCTATGTTTGATAGCATACCTGATACGCAACAACAGGTTTCTTTG
The DNA here is from genome assembly GCA_963277665.1 of Viscum album. Taxonomy (NCBI): domain Eukaryota; kingdom Viridiplantae; phylum Streptophyta; class Magnoliopsida; order Santalales; family Viscaceae; genus Viscum; species Viscum album. Next base: position 2,072,765,454 of record OY728140.1, read on the forward strand.
AAATCATACGTTGCACACTAATAGTATATTATTATTATTTTAAATTGCAGATAACTCCTAGCAGTTGTATTGGCAGGAATGAATTAAACTAACTACAATGTGATTATACATGAATTTTAAATGTATTTACATTATCCAATATACATTTAGAGGCTTAAAATGTGAATGAATCCAATTTTAAGCATAATTTACATTTAAAGGCAGGTTTATCGCCTGTTAATGGAAAACCCTTTTTAAATATAGTTTTGGTCACTTTAATACATTATATATGACCAAATAAAATCATTCTTTAGAATGAGGACATCAAAAATCACATTGTGTAATTTTTTGGAATTTTTCTGATTAATACATTTTTTTAATGAATACTGAAAATATTGTAATTTAATTCAAAACTATGTTTTAATATAATTTATTTATATATTTAGATTATATTTTTAATTGTTTTTAAAGTTTCATTAGAATATTTTTTAACCAATTAATCCAATGTTGGTTATTGAAATTATTTTCACATTAAAATTGGACATAAACAAGTTTCAATCTTTTGATAGTGATAGTTTCGTAAAAACACAGTATTTGTTTTAAAAACAATAATTAATTTTAAAATTAATTAATTCCACTTCTATGTATTGAATTTGAAAAAATAGACATCATTTTTGAATTTTGAATATCAAATATATCTTAGGCTATATTTTTAGTATTTTTATGGAAATCTTCAATTTTTGATGAATAGTGAAACGACTTAGTGGTAGTTAAAAAAACTAACTTTTTCAATTAAATGAAATTTTACAACTTTTTTGAATTGAATTTCAAAAATCTAAAATACATTATTTTTATCAAGAAAAAAATGTGGTTCATTAAGATGAAAATAATTTTTGGTAAATAGTCACTTATGACTTTTATTTACCGTAGTTAAGGGTAAATAGGGTAATTCACGATAAAAAGAGTATTATAATAAATCAAAATTAACATAACACTTGTAAATACCATATTGGTTGAGTCATTAACGACCATGGTCGTCTTTGGGTCGATTTTGGGGTCCCTATTGAGCCACTTGGGAGTGATAATGACAATTTAGATTAATTAATTAAAGTGAAGACAAAATTGACATTAACAGAAATCTTTTAGTAATTAATTTTTATATGGTGTTATATAAGTCCTATATTCTAATATAAAAATTATTTGGAAAGTTAAAATTATTTCCTATATCATGAATGTTTTTTATAATTTTTAGACATCAAATAAATTGAATTATTTATGACCCAATAATGATGCAGTATTTATCTCATTAATATATGATTTAAATAAATAAGATTATAATGATTAAAATATTATCCAAAACATGTCCAATTCTGATTGGATGATTTTATTTCGACCATGAATTATCTCAGCTTCGACGATAATTATTTTTGGACAATTATAAACCGAATATAATTATATTATAAAATAATAGTTTCACACTTTCCTAAAGATCCCCTCCTCTCCCTTATAAAAAGAGAACACTTCTAACCAATTCCTCACACCAATCAAGCCATTTTTCTCGTCCAAACTCTGCCCAATTAAGCTACCTACATCCCTCTCCTCCCCCTAGAAGCCTTACATTAGGCAGAAGGCACTTCAAGATGTCTTTTTGGTTCAAACCAAAGGAGTTACCCAAATTAAAGGCCACAATTTCTCTTAAATTGTTTTCATTTATTTTACTTCTCCAACCCCTAAAACCATTTTATTTCAATATTTTGAAACAACACAAGTATCCTAAATATACTAGAATATTTTTATAGGATGTATTTGAACTACACTTACACACACCGCCATCTAATGGATGAATAAGAGAATGTTTCTATGGATGGAAAACTAACTTCTCACGAAACGATGATTGTTCAATTACATCTTACCACCTCTCATGGTGGACATTATGATGGAACTATATTTATATATGATATATATTATGTTAATGATTTCATTATGATTCTGTACTTCACAATTATATCATGCCTTTATGGTTTCCATAGTGGGTAAATACGATAATCTAATTTGGGGAAGTGCGGACTACCACCCCCTTAAAGTGATGTGAATCGTTAATGCCCTATGTGGGATGTATAAAGGATAGTGTTAATGATAATATATATGATATTATAATGGAATTATAATATATCTATGTATCATTATGTTTTATTTAAATTAAAATAAGAAATAGAAAGTAATGTAGCATTCACGCATACGTACGGCATACCGTTTCCATGAACGTGGAATTTCATTTCCTACCACTAAATGTTATGTAATATTATAAATACATGTATATACAGGATATATATGATATATATGATATCTAAATCATGAATATCATTAAGAATATAATGTACTATTGACCACATGGTCAACTTGTAAATATAAGGTGTTCATTTTTTACTCAAGTGCCAAATATCAACAAAACGAATGTTATTAACATAAATGACTACATAATGTTTATAACATGGTAATAAGTTATATAAAAGGAATAATAAACATGAAAAAGTTTCTTAAGAATGTATAAATTATATTTAGTTTATTATTCTGGATATTAAAGAATGATCAAGTCAAGTCAGAGACTAGGTAAGGGACTTCATCTAAATCTCCTTTCATAGAAGCATATTTTTTTCTAATACAAGAATTTATTTTATACGCTATATAAAAACATTTTACTTTTTATTTCATTCAAATTGAATCTTTATATATGAATCATTTTACTAAATTATAAAAAATAATGTTTCTTTTAACGTATGTGGTGACAACGACCTTTTCATCCACCGCGAGTATTATTTGATCTTGGGATTCCTCAACAAGATTTATTGTTTTTAAAAGAAAATAAATATCATATACTCTTTTATGTATTTTGGTATTGAAAATGGTTTTGATAATTGATTTTTTATTTCAATATATTAATGTGATATATTGTGATTAAAATGTGGAATTTTTTTCTTTCCTTTATATTTTTTTCATTCTTATGTTTTTATAATGGTACTTCGACATTTGACAGGTGGTTACATGATAAACCAAATAACGGGTGGTGCCGTGAATACCAGGATGGGTGGTTACATTATAACCTCCAATGCATTGTTTGTGGAAGTTGGCCTTATGGATATTCCATTTAGTGATATGTGTGGAAGTCGACCGTACGGTTATTCCATTTATGTATGTTTATGTCCGAAGTTACCTTTATATGTTATGTGTTCTTTATATGAGTTTTATGGTAATATATTGGTTAAAAAGGGTAAGTAATGATCTTTTATTCATAGAATATTATTTACTACATCATAAAGGTGAAAATTATTACATATGTTAAATTATTCATTGTTTACATGTTATTTTGAAAAACTAATAGTTTTACTTCTTTATGTACCCCTTACTGAGCTTTTTATGCTCATCCCAAGTTTTTGAAATTATTTTCACAAGGCATAATGTGGAATAGGGTCAAGGATGGGATCATGTAAAATTCATGATGTCTTAAACATGGAAGTAGACATGACTCGTTTTTTTTCGGATTTCATGTTTTGTAAAAAAATGGATACTGGGTAGAAGTGTCCACTTTTTAATTTTTTTTGAAATGTAATAGTTATGGTTTAATTCTAAAAAACTCTAAACCTGAAAAGATACTCAATGTGAATTATTCATTTAATTCAAGATTTATGTAATGTTTTAATGCCGGGTCCTTATAGTTGGTATCAAAGGCCGATTTAGATAACTTTAAGAGTTAGGATATTGTTAAATTAATATCCATAAAGTAATTTTTGTTAATATCGACATCAGGTAGCTTTTACATATTACCATGTTGCTTCGCCTTATATATTTATGTGTTCAGAATGGTTTTTCGTAGAGGAAACATGGAATCGATATTGGTACGACATCAGGAGGAAGACAACCTTCCAAATCAGCAACCTAAGATGGTCAGAATCGGAACTGAACAGTTTGTTGCAGCGATGGAATAGTTGGTTCAGGCTATAAATGTTGTTGGTATCCATGTACGTGATTAGCCAGATCAAACATAGAGGAACATGCCAATAGTAGATCATTTCATGAGGAAACATCACCCATCATTTAGATGATCATCTGATCCAGTGCTAGATAAAGGGTGGATTAATGCACTAGAGAAGATTTTTGATGTCATGGGTTGTTCAGAACATCAAACGGTTAGTCTCGTTATTTACAGTTTTGATGGTGAAGCTGATCAGTCGTGGTCGATGGTGGAAAATATCTGGGATAATGAAAAGATTGATACTATCTATTAGGATGAATTCAAAGGTAGGTTTCTTGAGAAATATTTTCCTAAGGTGGTTCGTCTTAGGATGGAAAAACAATTCTTGGAATTGAGGAAGGAGGATGACTCAGTGGATGCTTATGACGAAAATTTCACATGATTGACAAGGTATGCAACAAATTTCATCCGAGATATTTATATTTAGATAAATCTATTTTACTCAGGACTGAAGCCACAATATTGAAGATAATTAGCCTCTCATGAGTTCAAAAGTTATGAAAAACATGTTTGATGTGCGGATAAGGTGAAAATGGAGTTTCTCGATGATCAAGTGTTCTTTGACAAACAACAGAATAAGATGTCCAGTTGGTAAGGAAAATGGAAGAATTCATCAAGGAAGCCTGGAGGTAAGAAAACTAAATATAAAACTTGTGATAAGTGTGTTAAAAATAATCCTGGAGAATGTTTATCGAAGTCTTGAAAGTGCTTCTGGTGTGGTAAGTCTGGTCATATTGCTCATAACTGTAAGGAAGATGATCAACCAGGCAAGGAAAACCCACCGGTAATATATTTTATGTTTAATGAAATGGGTCATCATGAAGATTAGTGTCTAGATAAGTACTAAACTGAGGGAAAGTAGCTAAACTACAAGATAAATGGGGCGGTTAAATCCTTTTCAACTACTTAAGCAGATGTTGGGCCATCGAAGGAAGTAGAATCAGGTACACTGTTTGTTTGTTCAGATTAGGCCAATATGTTGTTTGATTCAGGGTATACACACTCTTTTTTTCGGAGAAGTTTTCTAGTAAATTGGAAATTCCATATCATGATATAAATACCGAAATTATAGTAAAAACACATGGAGGTAATGTTGAGACAAAAAGAAAACATAAAAACATTCATGTCCTTGTGTGCATAAAGAATCTACCTGCTAACCTTATTGTTTTTCCTCTAGTAGAATTTGATGTTATATTTTGACATGGATTGGATTTCTACTTATCATGATAAGATTTACTGTAGAGCTAAATAGGTTTCATTTTATAATGATTTTCTATTTGTATGCAAAAATGAAGCCTTGTTGTTGATAACATATCATGAAGATGAGAAACTCATAAAATATGGAAATGAATGTTACATTGACCATATTGTTGAAAAACAAAGAACTATTCAGATTAATGATGTGCCAATGCTAAATGAGTACCTTGATGTTTTTTCTGATGAGTTTCCTGGTATAATAAATGATCGAGAAGTTGAATTTACAGTTGACTTAGTTCCTGATGCTAAGAAAATTTCATAACCCCCTTATCGAATGGCTCAAATTGAACATTTAGTGTTAAATAAGAAATTGCAAGAGTTATTAGATATATGTTTCATTCGAACTAGCACATCACCATGGGGTGCTCCTGTCTTGTTTCTTAAAAAGAAATATGGTTTAATGATAATTTTCATTGATTATAGAGCATTGAATAACATTGCTGTTAATAATAAGTATCCATTTCCCCATATTGATGATTTTTTTGATCAGCACCAGGGTGCTCAGTATTTTTCGAAGATTTACATGATGTCGGGGTACCATAAATTGAAATTAAAAGAAGCAGACGTTCCAAAGACTGTGTTTCATACTAGATATTGCCATCATGAATTTGTAGTTATGCCTTTTGGGTTAACCAATGCACCTGCTGTATTCATGGATCTGATGAATAGAATTTTTCGTGAGTTCTTGGATATGTTTGTGGTTGTGTTCATTGATGATATTTTGGTTTATACCAAAACTAAGGAGGAACATTAAAGATATTTAATATTTGTCTTAAAACCATAAGTGAAATGAAACTATTTGGGAAATTCAGAAATTGTAAGTTTTGGTTACATCAAATTTATTTCCATGGTCACATTTTTTTTAAAAATGGCATAACTGTTAAACGAGCTAAAACAGAAGCTGTCGAAGAATGGCCAAGACCCACAAATATAACTTATATCCATAGTTTTCTTGGTTTGGAAGGTTATTACAGGAGTTTTGTTGAATATTTTGCATGTTTATCTAGTCCAATGACTATGTTAACTCGAAAATGTGTTATGTTCATCTGGACAAAAGAATGTGATGATTATTTTCTGGAATTGAAAATGAGATTGGTGAATGCTCCAATTTTGGAAATTCCATCCAGAAATGGTGAGTTTGTCAACTACAATGATGCTTCATTTAAAGGACTGGGATGTGTCCTATTGCAGAATGATCTGTTAATTTCTTATGCTCCACGTCAATTGAAACCTCATGAGTTAAATTACCAACACAAGATTTGGAATTAACTTCTGTTGTTTTTTCTTTAAAAATTTGGAGGCATCATTTTTATGGAGTGAAGTGTGAAATATATACTTATCACAAAATTTTGAAGTATATATTCACTCTGAAAAAACTGAACAAGAGATAGAGGAGATGTTTGGAATTAATATATGATTATGATTGCACGATCTTTTATCATCCGAGAAAAGCAAATAATGTGGTTGATTCTTTGAGGCGAAAATTTAATACTTCATTAATGATGCTATATTTGGAACGAGATCCTTTGGTTTTTGATTTGATGAACTTTAGAAAGAAGTTGTTGGGGCAGGGAATTCATCTGTATTGTTTCAGTTTTCAGTGAAATCATCTCTATCAGATAGAATATAGAAAGCGCAGAAAGAAGACAGTGAGTTGCAGAAAAAGGTAGAGTTGGTTCAGAAGGGTAAGTTTCCGGATTTTAACATTGATCATGATTGTGTTTTGAGATTTGGAAAGAGATTATGTGTACCTTGTGATTCACAGTTGAAGAATGAGTTGTTATGTGAAGCTCATAGTTCTCTGTTTTCATTTCATCCTAGTATTACTATGATGTGCAGAGATCCTCAGGAGTATTACTATTGGGATGGAATGAAAAAAGATATTCCTGATTTTACTATAAAGTGGTTGACCTGTCAGTAGGTTAAAGTAGTGTGGCAGTTACAGAAAGGGATGTTTCAGCCTTTACTGGTTCCAGAGTGTAAATGGGATAATATATCCATGGAATTTGTTGTTGGATTACCAAAGACATCTCGAGGTAATAATGAAATCTGGGTTATAGTTGATCGATTGACTAAATCTAATCATTTCCTTCCAATTAATGATTTCTTGTCTTTAGATCAAATTTCTCGGTTATATGAAAATGAGATAGTCAGGTTGCATGGAGTTCCCCACTCCATTGTATCTGATCATGATCCCAGGTTTACTTGTAACTTTTGGAAAGGCCTTCAGAAATTTTTGGGTATTGAATTAAATTTTACTACAACTTTTCATCCACAATCATATGGGAAGTCAAAACGAACAATACAGACCATAGATGATATGATACATGCTTGTTCACTGGATTATCTGGGAAGTTGGGACAAACATCTTTCTTTGGATGAATTTTATTAAAATAACAGTTTTCATTCCAGTATACATATGGATCCATTTGAGGAATTATATGGAAAATGGTGTCAAACACCATCTTTTGGGATGAAGTAGGTGAAAGGAATCTGATGGGACCAGAATTTGAAGAATAGACGGCAGAGAATGTTCTGTTGATTCAAAAGCACGTGAGAACAGCTCCTAGCATACAGAAAAGTTATGCTGAAAACCGGAGGAAGGATCATTCATTTGAGGTAGGTGATCACGTCTTTCTCAAAGTTTCTCAATGGAAAAGTGTGTTGCGTTTTGGTAAGAAGGGAATATTGAGTCTGAGGTTCATTGGACCTTATAAAATCCTGGAGAAAGTGGGATCAATTGTCTATAGAGTGGATATAACTCCATGTTTATCCTAGGTACACAATTTTTTTTAATGTTTTGATGTTGAGAAAGTATATGTCAGATTCATCTAATGTTTTGATCCCAGAGGTAGTTCAGTTGGAAGAGAATCTCTCATATGACGAACAACCAGTTCAGATTCTTCCCTGCGGAGAGAAAGTGTTGCGGAATAAGGTGATTCTCATGGTAATGGTTTTGTGGATAACCAGTATGGTTGAAGAGGCAACGTGGGAATCTAAAAATTCTATGAGGGATAAATACCCAACAATTATTTTGATAAGTGAATAAAAATTGTGAGGATGCAATTTCCAAAAGTGTGGAAGGATGTAACATCCCATGTAAATTGAGAATAAGATATTTTAATACTTATTAATATTTTTGAATTAAATATTTATCTTACTTTAAAAGGGTTGTTATGTTCGATAGCATACCTGATACGAAACAACGAGTTTCTTTGGAATCTTACGTTGCACACTAATAATATAATATTATTATTTTAAATAGTATATAAATCCCAACCGTTGCATTGGAAGGAATGAATGAAGCTAACTAAAATATGATTATACATGATTGTTAAATGTATATACATTATCCAATAAAAATATAGAGGCTTAAAATGTGAATGAATCTAATTTTAAGCATAATTTACATTAAAAGGCTGATTTATCACCTTTTAATGGCGAACCCATTTTAAATCTTGTTTTGGTCACATTAATACATCTTATATGACCAAATAAATTCTTTCTTTAGAATGGGGACATCAATATTTACTTTGTGTAATTTTTTTGAATATTTCCGATAAAGTTCATTTTTATTGAATAGTGAAAATATTGTATTATAATTCAAAACTATGTTTTAATATAATTTATTTATATGGTTAGATTATCTTTTTAATTTTTTTTAAAGTGTAATTAGAATATATTTTTACCATTTAATCCAATGTTGTTCATTGTAATTAATTTCACTTTGAAATTGGACATAAACATGTATCAATATTTTGATAGTTATTATTTCATAAAAACACGCTATTTGTTTTGACGGAAATTAATATTAAAATTAATTAATGCCACTTCTATGTTTTTAATTTGGAAAAATAGACATCAATTCTGAATTTGGAATATAACATATATCTTAGGCTGATTTTTTGGAATTTTTCTGAAAAACATCAATTTTTGATGAATAGTGAAACCAATTAGTGGTAGTTAAAAAACTGACTTTTTCATTTAAATGAAATTTTACAACTTCTATGAGTTGAATTTCAAAAATCCAACACACATGGGTTTTATGAAGAATTAAAATTTGGTTCATGAAGATGAAAGTAATTTTTGGTGAATAGTAATTTTTGACTTTTATTTACCGCGACTAAAGGTAAATAGGTTAATTCAAGGTAAAAAGAATATTATAATAATTCAAAATTCCATTAACACGTTTCTAAACCTTTTTGGTTAAGTCATTAACGACCATAGACATCTTTGGATCGATTTTGGGACCCCATTGAGCCACTATGGAGTGATAATGACAATTTAGATTAATTAATTTAATGTGAAGACAATGTTAACATTAACAAAAATATTTTAGTAATTACTTTTTATATGGTGTTATAAAAGTCCTATTCTCAACTATAAATATTCTTTGGAAAGATAAATAGATTTCCCATATCGTGATTGTTTTTGTAAAATTTTTAGACATCAAATATATTAAATTATTTATGACACAATAATTATGGAATATTTATCTCATTGATAAATGATTTAAATAAATAAGATTATAATGGTTAAAATATTATCCAAAACATATCCAATTCTAATTTTATTATTTTATTTAGACCATGAATCATCTTATATTCGACTATAATTATTTTTTGACCATTATTAACCGAATATAATTATATTATAAAATTATATTTTCACACTTTCCTATAGAGCTCATCCTCTCCCTTATAAAAGAAGACCACTTATAACCAATTTCTCACACAACTCAGGCCCTTTATCTCATACAAAATCTGCCAAATAATGATCCCTAAATCCTTATCCTCCCCGTAGAAGCCTTAACTTAGGTTTAAGGCAATTCAAGAAGTCCTTAAGGTTCAAACCAAAGGAGTTACCCAAATTAAAGGTAACAATTTTTCTTAAATTGTTTTCATTTATTTTACTTCTCCAACCCCTAAATTATTTTTATTTCTTTATTTTGTAATAACAACAGTATCCTCAATATACTAGTATGTTGTTATTAGAACGATTCGAACTACACTTAGACACACCTCCATCTAATGGATGAAGAACATAATGTTTTTGTTGATGGAAAACTAACGCCTCACGAAACAATGATTGTTCAATTACATCATACCACCTATCATGGTATACCTATGTATCATTATGTTTTATTTCCATTATAATAAGAAATAGAAATGAAAGTAGCGTTCATGCGTACTTACAACTTACCATCTCAAGGAACGGTGCATTTCATTTCATACCTGTAAATGTTATGTAATATTATAAATACATGTATATACTAGATATATATGATATATATTATATCTAAATCAAGAATATCATTCTGTATATAATGGACTATTGACCACATGGACAAGTTGTAAACATAAGGTGTTCATTTTTGACTCAAGTTCTAAATATCGACAAAACAAAAGTTATTAACTTAAATGATGACATAATGTTTATAACGTGGTAATAAGTAATATAAAAGGAATAATAAACTTGAAAATGGTTCTTAAGCAAGTATAAATTAAATTTAGTTTATTATTCAGGATATTAAAGAACGATCGAGTCATGTCGGACACGAGGTAATGGACTTCGTCTCAATCTCCTTTCATTGAAGCATATTTTGTTCCAATACAAGTCTTTATTTTATTTGATGTATAAAAACCTTTGACTTTTCATTTCATTCAAATGGAATCGTTTTCTATGAAGCATTTTACTAAACGACAAAAAAGAATTTTTCTTTTAAGGTACACAGTGACTACAACCTCTTCCACCGCTGCGAGTATTAATTGATCTTTGGCTTCCTCGACAAGCCATAATGTTTTTAAAAGAAAATAAATACCATATACTCTTTTATGTATTTTTGCATTGAGAATGATTTTGATAATGGATTTGTTATGTCAATTTATTAAAGTGAAATATTGTGATTGAAATATGGAAATGTTTTTCTTTCCATTATATTTGTTTTCATTCTTATGATTTTATAATGGTACATGGACATTTGACGGGAGGTTACGTGATAACCCAAATGACGGGTGGTGCCGTGAATACTAGGACATGTGGTTATGTTATAACCTCTAATGCATTGGGTATGGAATTCAGTCGTATGGCTATTCCATTTAGTGATATGTGTGGAAGTCGACCGTATGGTTATTCTAATTTTGTATGTTTTTGACCCAAGTTACCTTTATATGTTATGTGTTCATTATATGGGTTTTATGTTAATCTTTTTGTTACAAAAGGGTAAGTAATGATCTTTTATTCAGAGAAGAGTATTTAATACTTCATAAAGGAGAAATGTATATCTTATATTAAATTAATCATGGTTCACTTGTTGTTTGAAAAAACTAACAGTTGTTCTTCATTGTGTATCGCTTTCTATGATTTTTATGCTCATCCAAAGGTTTTTAAATTTTTTTCATAGGACATAATGTGGAATCGGGTCAAGGATGGGATCATAGAAAATTCATGTTGTCTTAAACATGGAAGTAGACATGACTCATTTTTTTCATGACTTCATGTTTTGTAAAACAAAATCGATACAATGTAGAAGTGTCCACTTTGTAATTTTTTTTTGAAATGCAATAGTTATTGTCTAACTCTCTAAAACTCTAAACCTGAAAATATCCTCAATGTGAATTATTCATTTAATTCAAGATTTATATAATGTTTTAAGGTTCGGTCCTTATATATGTACTAATAAGTATTTAATAATAAATTTTTTTTGAAAAACACTCAATATTTAGACATAATTGTTAATAAATAAGAATAATTAAAAATGTTTAGAAATAATATATAGTATTTAATAAAATATGGGAATAATTAATAATAATAAGAAGTATTTTTTAATAATGGTTAATAATTACTAATTAATATTTGGAATCAGTAAATATTTTCTATAACAAAGAATGAATTATATGTCTTAAAAAATTAGAAAAAATTAGTAATATGTATTAAAATTTTGTAATTAAAAAAAAATATTTACTGTTAAAATTGTATAATTAGGAATATTTTGATACAATTTGGAATAATTTGGATTAAATTTAAATAATTAGGAACAATTGATGGAAGTTTGTGAAACATAGTGTTAGTTATATAAAATTAGTGACAATTTTTGATAATTAACAATATTTATTGATTATTTTAATTAAATAAAGTATGTTATTCTATTATATTGGATTATTTGTGTGATTAATTTCTTTTTAATTATCCATATTTCATTGTTATATGATATTTTATGCACTTTGTGTAGTCATTAATATTATAATATATATATATATATATATATATATCATATTATCCATCCTCATTTATTCCCATTTATTAGAAAATCATAATCAATATTTCTTATGAATTTATATTATTTTATTGAATAATTAGCACCATTTGTTTGATTTTTCATAATAAATATTTATTTCAAATTATTCATATTTATCCACTATTAAATATTATTTTATTTTCTACAGGACTAGAATATTCTAAAATACAATAAAACTTCGTTGATATTTTTTTCATTTTTATTGGATTAATATTTCTTATATTTCTGATGAGTTACTCTTATATAACTCACCATTTATATCATTCGTTACTAAATGTTAGTAGTTTGATGAAATTAGTGATGTATATAATTAAATAAAAAATAGTGATAATTAGTAATAATTATTAAAATCATTAAAAAATAGTGTTAATGTGTAAGCATTAGTGTTAATTAGTAATGCATAATGATAACTGGGGTTAATAGTATTAATTAATATCAATTATTAGTCATTAATTTTAAAAAATAATAATTATAAATAATTATACGCTTTTATTATTATATATTTAATATATTATTTTAATTATATTTATATTTATGAAAACTATAAATCCATAATGTAGAGAACTATGTATATTATGAGATATGGATTGGATAAATCATCGATAAAATAAAATCAATTGTTGAGTAAATAGTATATATACAACGAGTTTTAAAAACATTATAACAACTACATTATAAAATTCGAAAATTATCTTTTTGGAAAATATTTTATGTCCATGTTTGGAATTATATCTTAATAAATGGGAAAATTTTATTAATGAAATTTTTTATCTACTAATATTTTTGACATGAGATGCTTTTTGGTATCATGAATGAGTAACTAATTATGAAGAATAGAAAACTATTTGGATATAGATTCATCACAGTTTTAAAAAATAGATCATGAGCATGTTAAGCCAACATTTTAGAAATTATAAAATCAAAATGATAATTCAAATTCATAATTAGAAAAATTGAAATATTACAAGTTGTTGGAATCATCCAAAGAGACCATATATACCATATTTGAAATAAAAAGATTATAAAAATTAAAAAATTTATGTCTATTAAATCCGATATTTTAATGCCTAATAGTTATTGAGATGAAATATTTTATTCGTATAAATCATTGTTTTATAAGGAAATTTTTTCCCCTAAACATTATTTTGATTAATAGAGTTTGACTTGAATTTATGCCTCAATTATTATAATATACATGTTATTTAAAGTGGTTTTATCTTATATTATAATGAATATGTGGCTTAAGTGAATATTTATAAACATGGAAAATCCACTATTGAATTTATACACTAAGAAATTTCTATTTCAATTTAGTCTATATTGTTATTATATTTTCAAATTAAACCTTTATTTCATTTTTTTTGTGTAGTATAACAACATAGATGCATTGATATCATTTCAAAATGCAATATAATAGTCAATAAAAGTTTAAATAACTCATTTGATGATTATTTAAGAATTCCCATAGATTAGGTTAATTTTTCGATTATATATAAAATCTTCAATGTGTGGTTAGGACATTATATAGGCAGTTTCTAGCAGTTTGGTGCTTTTGACACTCAAAAATTATATTAGCACAGCTTAATAAAACAAAAAACACACCTCCAAAGATTTTGATGAATTAACCATATATTTATTTGGTATTAATAATTAATTTCCATCAAAATTTTAATATTTATATGTAATTTATTCTCCAAATTAATGTGATAAACTAATATCTGTGTTATGGTTTAACTGAATATAATGTTTCATAAAAATTATTTTTTAATTAATGATTCATTAATATAGAAAATCATAACATTCTATTTATGGAATGTTTTTTGAATGAAGTGTGTATGGTATAAAATCATATTAATCAAACATTTATGAAAAAAATGTTTATTATTGTAAATAGAATAATTTGTTTACTAATATACACCATGATTTATTGTTTTGATCATAAAATCCAATGGGAGAGAATTATGGTTTCGAATTATAGATTTCAAATACATGGACCTCCTTTAGTGGTCTAATGTTTTTAGGTAAAATTCATCATCAGTTCATTAAATTATATTTCCATCAGACCAAATTTGAATATATTAAAAAATAGTGGTTTTGCAGATATTTCAATTGGTTAAGTGGAGTATTTTTTAGTACCTGAAATATATTTCAAATTTTTCAGAACATCATATGTTATATTTCATATATATTGTGATATGTGTGGTAAAAAGCATCCTGGAAAATGTTTATCGAAGTATTGAATGTTTTTCTGGTGTGGTAAGTCTGGTCATATTGCTCGTAACTGTAAGGAAGATGATCAAGAAGGCAAGGAAAAACCACCGGTAAGATATTTTATGTTTAATGAAATGGGTCATCATGGAGATTAGTGTCTAGATAAGTACTAAACTAAGGGAAAGTATCTAAACTACAAGCAAAATGGGGTGGTGAAATCCTTTGCAACTACTTAAGCAGATGTTGGGCCATCGAAGGAAGTAGAATCAGGTACACTCTTTGTTTGTTCAGATTATGCCAATATGTTGTTTGATTCAAGGTATACACAGTCTTTCTTTTCTGAGAAGTTTTTTAGTAAATTGGTAATTCCATATCATGATATGAATACTGAAATTACAGTAAAAACACTTGGAGGTAATGTTGAGACAAAAAGAATACATAAAAACATTCATGTTCTTGTGTGCAGAATGAATATACCTGCTAACCTTATTGTTTTTACCCTAGTAGAATTTGATGTTATATTTGGGCATGGATTGGATTTCTGTTTATCATGATAAGATTTACTGTAGATCTAAATAGGTTTCATTTTAGAATGATTTTCTATTTGTATAAAAAAATGAATCCTTGTTGTTGATATCATATCATGATGTTCAGAAACTCATAAAAAATGGAAATAAATGTTACATTGAACATATTGTTGAAAAAAAAAAGAACAATTCAGATTAATGATGTGCCAATGCTAAATGAGTACCTTGATGTTTTTTCTGATGAGTTTCCTGGTATAATACCTAATCGAGAAGTTGAATTTATAGTTGACTTAGTTCCTGATGCTAAGAAAATTTCATAACCCCCTTATCGAATGGCTCAAATTGAACATTTAGTGTTAAAGAAGCAATTGCAAGAGTTATTAGATATATGTTCCATTCGAACTAGCACATCACCATGGGGTGCTCCTGTCTTGTTTCATAAAAAGAAATATGGTTCAATGATAATTTTCATTGATTATATAGCATTGAATAACATTGCTGTTAATAATAAGTATCCATTTCCTCATATTGATGATTTTTTTGATCAGAACCAGGGTGCTCGGTATTTTTTGAAGATTTACTTGATGTTGGGGTACCATCAATTGAAATTAAAAGAAGAAGACGTTCCAAAGACTGTGTTTCTTACTAGATATAGCCATTATGAATTTGTAGTTATGCCTTTTGGGTTAACCAATGCACCTGCGGTATTCATGGATCTGATGAATATAATTTTTCGTGAGTTCTGGGATATGTTTGTGGTTGTGTTCATTGATGATATTTTGGTTTATACCAAAACTAAGGAGGAACATTAAAGACATTTAATATTTGTCTTAAAAACCATAAGTGAAATGAATCTATTTGGGAAATTCATAAATTGTGAGTTTTGGTTACATCAAATTTATATCCTTGGTCACATTTTTTCAAAAAATGACATAACTGTTAATCGAGCTAAAACAGAAGCTGTCGAAGAATGTCCAAGACCCACAAATATAACTTAGATCCATAGTTTTCTTGGTTTGGAAGGTTATTATAGGAGGTTTTTTGAATATTTTGCATGTTTATCTAGTCCAATGAATATGTTAACTCGAAAATGTGTTAAGTTCATCTGGGCAAAAGAATGTGATTATTATTTTCTAGAATTGAAAAAGAGATTGGTGAATGCTCCAATTTTGGCAATTCCATCCAGAAATGGTGAGTTTATCAACTACAATGATGCTTCATTTAAAGTACTGGGATGTGTCCTATTGCAGAATGATCATTTAACTGCTTATGTTTCACGTCAATTTAAACCTCATGAGTTAAATTAACCTACACATGATTTGGAATTAGCTTCTGTTGTTTTTTCATTAAAAATTTGGAGGCATCATTTGTATGGTGTGAAGATTGAAATATATACTTATCACAAAAATTTGAAGTATATATTCACTCTGAAAAAAATGAACAAGAGACAGAGGAGATGGTTGGAATTAATATATGATTATGATTGCATGATCTTTTATCATCTGAGAAAAGCAAATAATGTGGTTGATTCTTTGAGGCGAAAATGTAATACATCATTAATGATGCTACATTTGGAACGAGATCCTTTGGTTTTTGATTTGATAATATTTAGAAAGAAGTTGTTGGGGCAGGGAATTCATCTGTTTTGTTTCAGTTTTCAGTGAAATCATCTCTATCAGATAGAATAAAGAAAGCGCGGAAAGAAGACAGTGTGTTGTTGAAAAAGGTAGAGTTGGTTCAGAAGGGTAAGTTTCCTGATTTTAACATTGATTGTGATTGTGTTTTGAGATTTGGAAAGAGATTATGTGGACCTTGTGATTCACAGTTGAAGAATGAGTTGTAATGTGAAGCTCATAGTTCACTGTTTTCATTTCATCCTAGTAGTACTATGATGTGCAAAGATCCTCATGAGTATTACTGTTGGGATGGAATGAAAAAAGATATTCCAGATTTTACTATAAAGTGGTTGACTTGTCAGCAGGTTAAAGTATAGCAGCAGTTACAGAAAGGGATGTTTCAACCTTTACCGGTGCCAGAGTGTAAATGGGATAATATATCCATGGAATTTGTTGTTGGATTAATAAAGACATCTCGAGGTAATAATGCAATATGGGTTATAGTTGATCGATTGACTGAATCTACTCATTTCCTTCCAATTCAAGATTTCCTGTCTTTAGATCATATTTCTCGGTTATATGTAAAAGAGATAGTCAGGTTGCATGGATTTCCCCACACCATTGTATCTGATAATGATCCTAGGTTTACTTGAATCTTTTGGAAAGGCCTTCAGAATTTGTTGGGTATTTAATTAAATTTTACTACAACTTTTCATCCATAATCAGATGGGAAGTCAGAACGAACAATACAGACCATAGAGGATATGATACATGCTTGTTCACTAGATTATCAGGGAAGTTGGGACAAACATCTTTCTATGGATGAATTTTCATAAAATAACAGTTTTCATTCCAGTATACAGATGGATCCATTTGCGTCATTATATGGAAAATGGTGTCAATCACCATCTTTTTCGGATGAAGTAGGTGAATGGAATCTGATGGGACCAGAATTTGTAGAATAGATGGCAGAGAATGTTCTGTTGATTCAAAAGCACATGAGAACAGCTCATAGCAGACATAAAAGTTATGCAGATAACCGGAGGAAGGATCATTCATTTGAGGTAGGTGATCATGTCTTTCTCAAAATATCTCCATGGAAAAGTGTGATGTGTTTTTGTAAGAAGGGAATGTTGAGTCCGAGGATCATTAGACCTTATAAAATCCTGGAGAAAGTGGGATCAGTTGTCTATAGAGTGGCTATACCTCCATGTTTATCCCAAGTACACAATGTTTTTTTAATGTTTTGATGTTGAGAAAGTATATGTCAGATTCATTTAATGTTTTGAGCCGAGATGTAGTTCAGTTGGAAGAGAATCTCTCTTATGAAGAACAACCAGTTCAGATTATTCACTGCAGAGAGAAAGTGTTGCGGAATAAGGTGATTCACCAGGTAATGGTTTTGTGGATAACCCGTATGGTTGAAGAGGCAACGTGGGAATCTAAAAATGCTACGAGGGATAAATACCCCACAATTATTTTGATAAGTGAATAAAAATTGCGAGGATGTAATTTATAAAAGTGGGGAAGGATGTAACATCCCATGTAAATTGAGAATAATATATTTTAATAATTATTAATATTTTTGAATTAAAAATTTATTTTACTTTAAAAGGGTTGTTATGTTCGATAGCGTACCTGATATGCAACAACGAGTTTCTTTGGAATCTTGCGTTGCACACTAATAATATAATATTATTATTTTAAATAGTAGATAAATCCCAGCCGTTGCATTGGAAGGAATCAATGAAACTAACTACAATATGATTATACATGATTGTTAAATGTATATACATTATCCAATAAAAATATAGAGGCTTAAAATGTGAATGAATCTAAATTTAAGCATAATTTACATTAAAAGGCTGATTTATCACCTTTTAATGGCGAACCCTTTTTAAATCTAGTTTTGGTCACATTAATACATTATATATGATCAAATAAAATCTGTTTTTAGAATGGGGACATCAATATTTACTTTGTGTAAATTTTTGGAATTTTTCCGATAAAGTTCATTTTTAATGAATAGTGAAAATATTGTATTTTAATTCAAAACTATGTTTTAATATAATTTATTTATATGGTTAGATTATCTTTTAAGTTTTTATAAAGTGTAATTAGAATATATTTTTTCCATTTAATCCAATGTTGTTCATTGTAATTAATTTCACTTTGAAATTGAACATAAACATGTATCAATCTTTTGATAGTTATTGTTTCATAAAAACACACTATTTTTTTTTGACGGAAATTAATATTAAAATTAATTCATGCCACTTCTATGTTTTTAATTTGGAAAAATAGACATCATTTCTGAATTTTTAATATCAAATATAGCATAGGCTGAATTTTTGGAATTTTTCTGAAAAACATCCATTTTTGATGAATAGTGAAACCAATTAGTGGTAGTTAAAAAAACTGACTTTTTCATTTAAATGAAATTTTACCACTTCTATGAGTTGAATTTAAAAAATCCAACACACATGGTTGTTATGAAGAATTAAAATGTGGTTCATTAAGATGAAAGTAATTTTTGGTGAATAGTAACTTTTGACTTTTATTTACCGCGGGTAAAGGTAAATAGGTTAATTCAAGGTAAAAAAATATTATAATAATTCAAAATTCCCTTAACACATTTCTATACCTTTTTGGTTGAGTCATTAACGACCACATGCATATTTGGATCGATTTGGGGAGCCCATTGAGCCACTATGGAGTGATAATGACAATTTTGATTAATTAATTTAATGTGAAGACAAAATTTACATTAACAAAAATCTTTTAGTAATTAATTTTTATATGGTGTTATAAAAGTCTATTCTCAACTATAAATATTTTTTGGAAAGATAAATAGATTTCCTATATCGTGATAGTTTTTGTAAATTTTTTAGACATCAAAAAAATTAAATTATTTATGACACAATAATGATGCAGTATTTATCTCATTGATAAATGATTTAAATAAATAAGATTATAATGGTTAAAATATTATCCAAAACATATCCAATTATGATTGTATTATTTTATTTAGACCATGACTCATATTATATTCGACTATAATGATTTTTTGACAATTATTAACCGAATATAATTATATTATAAAATTATATTTTCACACTCTCCTATAGAGATCATCCTCTCCCTTCTAAAAGAAGACCACTTATAACCGATTCCTCACACCACTCAGGCCTTTTATCTCATAAAAAATCTGCCCAATAATGATCCCAAAATCCTTATCCTCCCCGTAGAAGCCTTATCTTAGGTTGAAATAAATTCAAGAAGTCCTTTTGGTTCAAACCAAAGGAGTTACCCAAATTAAAGGTAACAATTCTCATAAATTGGTTTCATTTATTTTACTTCTCCAATCCATAAATTCTTTTTATTTCATTATTTTGTAATAACACCAATATCCTCAATATACTAGTATGTTGTTATTATAATGATTCAAACTACACTTAGACACACCTCCATCTAATGGATGACGAATATAATGTTTCTGTGGATGGAAAACTAATGCTGCACGAAACAATGATTGTTCAATTACATCATACCACCTATCATGGTATACCTCTGTATCATTATGGTTTATTTCCATTATAATAAGAAATAGAAATGAATGTAGCGTTCATGCGTACGTACAATTTACCATCTCAATGAATGGTGCATTTCATTTCATACCTCTAAATGTTATGTAATATTATAAATATATGTATATACTGGATATATATGATATATATTATATCTAAATCTTGAATATCGTTCTGTATATAATGGACTATTGACCACATGGACAAGTTGTAAACATTAGGTGTTCATTTTTGACTCAAGTTCTAAATATCGACAATACGAAAGTTATTAACTTAAATGATGACATAATGTTTATAACATGGTAATAAGTAATATAAATGGAATAATAAACATGAAAAACGGTTCTTAAGCAAGTATAAATTAAATTTAGTTTATTATTCAGGATATTAAAGAACGATTGAGTCAAGCCGGACATGGGGTAATGGACTTCGTCTCAATCTCCTTTCATTGAGGCATATTTTGTTCTAATACAAGACTTTATTTTATTTGATGTATAAAAACCTTTGACTTTTCATTTCATTCAATGGGAATCTTTTTCTACGAAGCATTTTACTAAACAACAAAAAAATGTTTCTTTTAACGTACGCGGTGACAACGACCTTTTCCACCACTGCGATTATTAATTGATCTTTGGCTTCCTCAACAAGCCATAATGTTTTTAAAAGAAAATAAATACCATATACTCTTTTATGTATTTTTTCATTGAAAATTGTTTTGATAATGGATTTGTTATGTCAATTTATTAATGTGATATATTGTGATTGAAATATGGAAATGTTTTTCTTTCCATTATATTTGTTTTCATTCTTATGATTTTATAATGGTACATGGAAATTTGAAGGGTGGTTACGTGATAAACCAAATAACGGGTGGTGCCGTGAATACTAGGACATGTGGTTATGTTTTAACCTCTAATGCATTGGGTATGGAAGTCGGCCGTATGGCTATTCCATTTAGTGATATGTGTGGAAGTTGACCGTATGGTTATTCCATTTATGTAAGTTTTTATCCCAAGTTACCTTTATATGTTATGTGTTCATTATATGGGTTTTTTATAAATATTTTTGTTACAAAGGGGTAAGTAATGATATTTTTTTTTTCAGAGAAGAGTATTTAATATTTCATAAAGGAGAAACATATATCTTATATTAAATTATTCATGGTTCACTTGTTGTTTTGAAAAACTAACAGTTGTTCTTCTTTGTGTATCGCTTTCTATGATTTTTATGCTCATCCAAAGTTTTTTAAATTTTTTTCACAGGACATAATGTGGAATAGGGTCAAGGATGGGATCATATGAAATTCATGTTGTCTTAAACATGGAAGTTGACATGAATCTTTTTTTTCATGACTTTATGTTTTTAAAACAAAATGGATACAATGTAGAAGTGTCCACTTTGTAATTTTTTTTTGAAATGCAATAGTTATTGTCTAACTCTCTAAAACTCTAAACCTGAAAATATCCTCAATGTGAATTATTCATTTAATTAAAGATTTATATAATTTTTTAAGGTTGGGTCCTTATATATGTACTAATAAGTAGTTAATAATAATAAAAAATTGAAAAACTCTCAATATTTAGACATAATTTTTAATAAATAAGAATAATTAAAAATGATTAGAAATAATATGTAGTATTTAATTAAATGTGGGAATAATTAATAATAATAAGAAATATTTTTAAAAAATGGTTAATAATTACTAATTAATATTTGGAATCAGTAACAATTAATTATAACAAAGAAAGATTTATATGTCTTAAAAAATTAGAAAAAATTATTAATATGTATTAAAATTTTGTAATTAAAAAAAATATTTACGGTTAAAATTGTATAATTATGTTTAATTTGATACAATTTGAAATAATTTGGATTAAATATAAATAATTAGGAATAATTGATGGAAGTTTGTGAAACATAGTGTTAGTTAATTAAAATTAGTGACAATTTTTGATAATTAACAATATTTATTGATTATTTTAATTAAATAAAGTATGTTATTTTATTATATTGGATTAATTGTGTGATTAATTTCTTTTTAATTATCCATATTTCATTGTTATATGATATTTTATGCACTTTGTGTAGTCATTAATATTATAATATATATATATATATATCATACTATCCATCCCCATTTATTCCGATTTATTAGACAATCATAATCAATATTTCTTATGAATTTATATTATTTTATTGAATAATTAGCACCATTTTTTCGATTTTTCATAAGAAATATTTATTTAAAATTATTCATATTTATTCACTATTAAATATTATTTTATTTTCTTCAGGACTTGTATATTCTAAAATACACTAGAACTTCCTTGATATTTTTTTCATTTTTATCGTATTAATATTTCTTATATTTATGATGAGTTACTCTTACATTAGTCCCCATTTATATCATTCGTTACTAAATTTTAATAGTTTGATGAAATTAGTGATGAATATAATTCAATAAAAAATAGTGATAATTAGTAATAATTATTAAAATCATTAAAATATAGTGTTAATGTGTAAGCATTTGTGTTAATTAGTAATGCATAATGATAACTGGGGTTAAATAGTATTAATTAATTTCAATTATCAGTCATTAATTTTAATAAATATATATTATAAATAATTATACGCTATTATTATAATATATTTTATATATTATTTTAATAATATTTATATTTATGAAAACTCTAAATCCCTAATGTAGAGAACTATGTATATTATGAGATACGGGTTGGATAAATCATCAATGAAATAAAATCAATTGTAGAGTAAATACTATATATACAACGATTTTTAAAAACATTATAACAACTACATTATAAAATTCAAAAATTATCTTTTTGGAAAATATTTTATGTCTATGTTTGGAATTAGAACATAATAAATGGGAAAATTTTATTAATGAAATTTTTTATCTACTAATATTTTCAACATGAGATGCTTTTTGGTATCATGAAGGTGTAACTAATTTTGAAGAATAGAAAAATATTTGGATATAGATTCATCATAGTTTTAAAAAATAGATCATGAGCATGTTAAGCCAACATTTTAGAAATTATAAAATCAAAATTATAATTCAAATTCATAATTAGAAAAATTGAAATATTATAAGTTGTTGGAATCATCCAAAGAGACCATATATACCATATTTGAAATAAAAAGATTATAAAAATTAAAAAATTTATGTCTATTAAATCCGATATTTGAATTCCTAATAGTTATTGAGATGAAATATTTTATTCGTATAAATCATTGTTTTATAAGGAAATTTTTTTCCCTAAACATTATTTTGATTAAGAGAGTTTGACTTGAATTTATGCCTCAATTATTATAATATACATGTTATTTAAAGTGGTTTTATCTTATATTATAATGAATATGTGGCTTAAGTTAATATTTATAAATATGGAAAATCCACTACTGAATTTATACACAAAGAAATTTCTATTACAATTTAGTCTATATTGTTATTATATTTTCAAATTAAACCTTTATTTCATTTTTTTGTGTAGTATAACAACATAGATGCATTGATATCATTTCAAAATACAATATAATTGTCAATAAAAGTTTAAATAAATCATTTGATGATGATTTAAGGATTCCCATACACACTTCATTCAAAAAACATAACATAAATTAGAATGTTATGATTTTCTATATTAATTAATCATTAATTAAAAAATAATTTTTATGAAACATTATATTCAGTTAAACCATAACACAGATATTAGTTCATTAAATTATATTTCCATCAGACCAAATTTCAATATATTAAAAAATAGTGGTTTTGCAGATATTTCAATTGGTTAAGTGGAGTATTTTTTAGTACCTGAAATATATTTCAAATTTTTCAGATCATCATATGTTATATTTCATATATATTGAGATTAAATATATTGATAAAATTTATTATCCACTATTATACACTAATAGTTTAAATAATATTAAAATAAATTTAAGGTCATATTATTCCCAAATTTATTTGTATCATAATGATGAGTTATATTAAAAAATATTATTTAAATATAATAAGTAGAACATATATATGGATATTATATAGATATTCATTTATTAGTCTATTATTTTATTGTAAATTTTAATTTACCATATGAATATTCCCCAATGTTGTTTCACTATTTCATAAATTATTAATATTCTATATTTAAAATATAATATTTTTATGTCCTAATATAAATATTATTATTTATTGGACCTAGTGGGGTTTTTTATTATTTGAATTTGGATTTTTTTGATTGAAATTTAATATTTTATTTTAGAAATTTATATAGTAACATCAGGATATGATTCCCAATGTCAATTTTGAAATTCTATTTTTCTAATATTTTTTAAAATTGAAAAAAATACTCACTAGTCTTATATAATTGAATTTAATATATTATATAAAATTTTCAATATAATAAAACATATTGTGGGCTTTACTATTTTATAAATGCCCCCATTAGAGAGATGTATGAAATTAATTAAAACATTTTTTTTGAAATAAGAAATGGTTTATAGATTAAATGAAAATGTGTATTTGAAGTAGAAAATTTTAAATTTATGCACTCATTAGTTTAAATATTAATATCCACCAAAACAAAATAAAAAATTTTACATTGAGGGAAATTATGATGCAACAATCATCAATTATAAATATTAAATTTTCTGAAGCTTGGTTTTGGTGGTTTTCATAAATGATCGCTCTTAGATGATAAATTTCAAAACTCTCATACATATATATTCTCACTTGTGATGAGATGAATAGATCCTTAACATATTTTGTAAATTTAGTTTTGCATTTAAATTTTTTAAATATAATTTATATTATTTAATTTGTAGATTATATTAATTATATATCAAGAATAAGTTAATAAATGATAAAGTGGTCTATCTTGAATGATGTCGATGATGAAGTGATCAATATTGTTGTAAAAGTATAGTGTGTTAAATTTTCTCATGTTGAATGTATGAAATAATATTTTTATTTTTATATATTCAATATTTTTCCAATGTATTTTAATATAGGTTCAAAATTTATAGTCAAGATTGTGCACTAAGTAACATACAAACAGAATTATTTATTTATTACAATATGGATAGTGATAATGGTTTTTAATTTATTGCACACGCATATCGTGAATCAAAAATTTCAATGAACATATGTGTTTTTTATAGATCCGCCACAGGGAAATTGAATTTTATTTTTATGAATCCTTGATTATATAATTGAGTTATATTATATGGAATATAATTATATACCAACATTCAAATGTCATTTTATTAATAATGATCAAGAGTTTTTCATTTTTTAAAATTACTGAACTATTGAAAAAAATATTTTAATTAGGTATAAAAATTTTTGGTGAAAAACTAAGCACATAATGATTATTATGAAAACTACATTATTGCACTGATTAATTTAGCATAGATATGGAATGTAATGAAAATGAAATTTTCTTGAATATGAGTTTCATTAAAATTATAATATTTATATTTTTTCATAAGATATTAAAATTATAATATAGATCCCATAAAATAAATTCTTTTCTTTGGGAGATGATGATATTGATGATGAATCCCAATATTCAACGGATAATTATGTAACTAATCATGGCGATTTTAAAATATAATTTGAAATATCCAAAGAATAATAACTTAATTTTTAAATGTTAAAAAATGATATTGAGGAGAATGATGGAGGAATTTAATCTAATGCAAATTATGATGAATGTATTTAATAACTTATTACATTTTCTATATTGAAATTTATGTATTTTTTTTTATTTTTACCTATATTAACAATTAATTTCAAGTATGATTAATTTTTTAATTCATATTTATAGTGATGTTATTGATGAGTTGCTTCATTACCTCTAAAATGTAATGGGTGCTAGTGATCAAAATTAGAAACCATTACCGAACATGAATAAAATTCCAAAACACCATTGACTAAGACAGATCATTAACCTATGATATTGATGTTTATAGATCCTATTTGTAAGTAGTCTGTATTAATTTATTTTGATCTACATATTCGTTGGTATGATAGATAATATCTTTTATTTAATTTATATTAATTTTTTTATCTAATAATTTTTTATCAATTAACGTTTTAACAGTTTTTCAGACATTAATTTTTGATATATAGTCCAGATTATTTTAAATAAAATTTTTATGCCATGGATTTAATGGTAATTTTCTCCCATTGATATTCATTATAACATGTTTGATCACTATCTGGTATGTCAATACAATATTTGGAAATAAATTTAGTTATTTATAAACTATATATCATTAATTATTTATTATTTTTATCATATCAAGTCATTAATACCATGAGAATCTCAATTTATTATGCTCGTGTAATTTTATTTAAAAATATTTTTTTCTTTTTTTATTGTACAATAATATGATGAGAGAAAAATATGATTATTCTGATAAATTTTTTTGATCCTCTTTACTTCATTCACTGACATCACTACATCCCAAACAAGGATTTGGGAGGATTTCTCTCCCAATTTATAGGTTTCACTTTTCAACAGTGGTTGTCATCATCTTAACATTACTAATGGTGACTATAGGTCAAGCCCAATGAGGGGATTCATACATTTTTTAATCATAGATATTAATGGGTAAGTAACTTTGTTTATTTAAATAAATATAATTTTAGTTTAAAAGGTTTTTTATAATGATTTAAGAGAGTTAATATATCAAGGGTAAATAATTTAACTAAAATTAAATGATATTATATGATCCCATTAATGTGTAAATTAATGATAAAAAACATATTCAAATTCTAATAAATGTTAATTTTTTTAATAAAATCAACATTTATTACATTTTTTAAAATTAAAAATTAATATTAAAATTTTTAGAGATATATTATACTGTGGATTCTCATGAATAAGAGTTTAAAGATCATATTTATTTAAATTCCTCCCATTAATATGTTTTTGATGTGTTATTTTGGGTGCGGGAGACCAATAATGATATTGGGAAATGTCGGGTGATTTACATTGGGTCACGATATGTTTATTCAACAATTAATGTTTTTGTTATAAGGTAATTGGCTAGAATGATGTGTGAATCAACAGATTCCTCATCAGATAAAGATAATAAAAGTAACTTTTATGCTTAGGATTATATTATACTAAAAATTCATTGTGAAAATGAAGAATAACATCAAACCTAATATGACAATTTTTTATATTTTTAGTAGGTAATTAAGTATATGTGATAAAGTGTTTATGGTTATTAGAAATAGTTCTCCACACAAAACCCTTATCTTGACTTCCCTTACCCAAAACAATATTTTTATATTATTTTAAAACACTTTTTTAATGTTAAAATATTATTATAATTTTTATTATATGTTCTATATAAATGGGTTTTATATATTATTTTATTTATTTTTGTTTATATAGTAATTTTTATTGAAAATGTTATTTAAAAATAATATATATTTATGTTTGGTATAATTATATTTCAAAAATACTTTTCAAAAAAAATTTAATTATACCATAAACACATTTAACATTATATTTTTGGACTCACTTTTAATTGTGAAAATATGTTTTCAATTGATAGAAATATAAATAATAAGTTTTTTTGATTTCAGTGAAAAATATACATATTTAGATTCTATATTTTTATGATGTGTATTTGAAGAAGGCATCATTTGCAAATTAGATATTAAAAAAACCTGTATTCCTATATTGATATTTAATATATATACACTATCTAGTCATAACATTGTGTCCAAAGAAAATTTCCATAGACTCATTCATCAAGTACCCATATATTTGAGAATTTAAATTTCAAATGGGGGTGTTATAAATATATTACTTACATTCAGAACATACTTATTCATGTATAAGAATATCACATCAGAAATATACAATACGTTATGAATAACACTTAATGAAAATCCATAAGAAAAAAATGAGTATCATTGTCAAAATATTAATAAATGTTTATTTTTATAATTAATTAATAATAATAAATATTAGTATGTATTGAATGTTTCTTTTGTAATAAGATATCATACTTCCATTATAGTTTTGGAAGGAAATTTGTCCATTATAATTTTACCAATAGGATAAAACAATGATGATATGATATTAACTCTGTTATCAACATGTATTTCAATTTTTTTTGTCCAATATATTATTTTACAAATATTTTGTTGTTTACAAATTTATGTTGTATAAACAATGTTAAGTATTCTTCATAGTAGCTTATTTTTCCCCAAAAATTTAAATTTACCATACGACCAAATTATAGTTTCATCATTATGATATTCGGTATATTTAACAGTAATAATTAATATTTTTATTTATTTTGATACACTATTTTTTTGATGATAACTTTTATAATTAATTCAATATAAATATATTACTTATAAAACATTATTTAATTCTATAAAATATATAAATTTGAATATATGAATTTCAATATATTAATTTTATAAGTGTTTTTAACTACTATATATATTTCAAACAATTATATATCAGTAATATTATCTAGTTTCACTTATATATATTACATTAAAAATATCAATTGGATTAATCACCCCATAAATTAATTTATTTCTCAAAATTTATCTCATATTTAATATATTTTTATATCCTTCTATTGTTATGATTTTATGTATTATCTTCAGGAAAAAAAATTTAGTTGATGATTTCGATTTCATTGTATTTTTCTTTACTTGGGTATATATTCCACTTTTAATTATTTTAATTATATATATAATTTATTTAGCATAATATATTAATATGTATTATGTTTAAGTATTACTTCCAAATTAAATAATCTTTATTTATTTTTATTTCATGTTTTATATTAAATAATTTTACTCTAATATGCAAAATTTATATACAATTGTTGTTATAGACTTCTAGTGACATTAATATATAAGCCTTTCATACATTAATATATTCATCAAGGATTTAATATAATGGATTTTTTATGTGAATATTCCAATGAATATAATTTTCTTTATTTTAAATTTTAAAATGGTGTTATCTAGACTAAAAATGGTGACCAATATAGAGTTGTTTTAGATAACTAGAAATGTCATTAATATTTCAACCCCCTAATGGAGATAGTGAATCAATTCATTCACCAGGGGTACTATGATGAGATAAATTTTCAAAATCCTGACAAGGCCCACAATATTTGACCTGACTTCTAAAAAATAGATTAATTTATATGAGAATGGATTTATAATGTAAAAATATTCTATATAGATGAATTTTTCTTTTTATGACTTTATTTGGTGGATGTTGGAACCATGGGGGCCATAATGAGTTATAAAAATAATGTAGATATTAATAATGCATTTATCATTATGCTGAAATCTATTTAATTGACTATGAAACATTATCTAGTTCTTGAAAGTATTTTTGTAACATTATTATTGGTGAAACTCTACCTATAATATTTTTATATATTATGCCCCACATATATTTTCAATAAAGGATTGTAGTTCTACAAGTGGCAACCTGATATTGGTAATATGTTAGATATGAATGGCTCTTGAATTAAAGGGATAATGATTGATGTATATATGTAAATAAATGTTTGGTACCTATTATAAATTGTTACATAAATTTATAGTGGTTTAAAATCGTCAAAAAATGGTGTATTGTGCTCCAATTTCAGGGAATATTCATCATGGGGTTTGAGGTAATTAAATTATCATATGGATAAATATAATTTTATCTAATTTAAAATATTTTTAATGCCCATATTGAACTGACTGGTGTATTACTTATGACTTGAGAAAATGTAGGTATCTAATTAATCAGAATATAATTATCAAACATTCTTTGTCAGATGGAATAATGGGAGTTTATAACATGTATTTTTGGGGGATTCATCCTTCTGATAGATTTAGGTAATTTTCATTAATTGGACCCATCTACTAAAACTTAAACTTGTGTTAGGTGGTGATATAATCAACATTAATTATTTCTACACCAATTGATTTTATTCTACACCCTTTGATGTAATTTTTATATAATTATATAAATGAAAAATTGATTTAGATATATTTGTAGAATCAAT
The DNA here is from genome assembly GCA_963277665.1 of Viscum album. Taxonomy (NCBI): domain Eukaryota; kingdom Viridiplantae; phylum Streptophyta; class Magnoliopsida; order Santalales; family Viscaceae; genus Viscum; species Viscum album. The sequence goes on from OY728140.1 coordinate 2,072,796,035, forward strand.
ATTGAGAAAATAAACACCCAATATTGGGAATGATTAGGATGATATTCATGGAGTACATCAATATATCCTATCTGAATAAACATTTATTAGGAATTGATTCTTCTCTTTGTCGTAACCATTCAAAAAGGAATATCGTTCTTAGAAGAAAATTACACTCAACCATTTTATGGTGCTTCTAAATTAAATTAATAATAATACATTAATTATTTTAGAATGAATGGTTTTGTCAAGATAAAAATGAGATACCTCTCTCTAATTTAATCTTTTATAATTAGAAAATTATTAACAATCAATTCATAGTAGAAAATAAAATTATTCAAAAGGTGTAACAATTGTATATGAAGATATATTCTTGAAAAAAAATTAAATTGAGAATAATAAAATAACTGAGATGAAATAATGTAACCACTTGGTATTGGTGTAGATAACTACACCTTCTCCTAAATATATGGTGATTCAATATTTTTTGAAAAGATTTATGGTAAGATTTAATAATTAATAGTATAATTAAATATTATATTATCAATCGATGAAGGAATAAAAAATGTACCTAATAAAATTTCTATTTCATAATCCACCGAGATGGTTTTCAGAACATGTTGTGATCCTTATTACATTGATATTTTAAAATGATACCCATTTTTCCCCACAAATACACTTGTCATAGTTAGTTTAATTACATATTGTCATGGTTCTTTTTAGTTGAAATTTCAAATTATAGTTTTTGGATAGAGTGGAAACTTCTTGTATTCTGTCATATGAGTTGGATTCCTCAAACACATATCACATTATATTTTATTTTTCCCTCATTTTTTCAATATTAAATGTCCCACCAATCTTATAAATAAGTTAATTAGTGTCTCATTTATATTTTTTAACAATTGGGATGTTAAACCTCATTTAAATTTATTTTTTATTCTTCCTTATCATTTCATGAGACTATATCAAATCTGTATTATCCATATATACCTTAAGGGATGAAAACAAAATTTCATCATAGAAATTTAAAGTGATAGATATTAATTTATTCAATTGAATCTATTTTAAAACACTTTGGATGTGATTTCCCATTTTTTTATGTTTAATATAATATCAAGGGACTTCCTTCAACGTCTTAGGAAATTTTCTATATTTGATCTAATTTCATTTCCATATTTTATATGTCAACTAAATTTTAATAGTATTTTAATATATATAGACTATGGAAAATATATGATAATGATATTTTATATTTTAAATCCAAAAAATTTAGTCAATTTAATGAATTATATTGATATTATTGATATATATCAACCATTTAATGGATTCTCCATCATTAAAAAAATCAACCATTATTACACACCCTCTCTCTTAGATCATTTAAGCATAAACATATTTTTCATTTATATTTATATGACCCATTAAGATTATATAACCAGAATATATTCCATAACTGGGATGTTCATTATTGATGAAATAATTAAATTATAATTTTTCACTTTTTATATAATTTTGAAACTATACATATTTCAATTTATTATTAATAACTTGAGTAAATTGTCCATGACATCTTCTAATATTACACACATTATTTTAAACATCTTATTAAGAAAATAATTTCATTTCTCATTGTATTTTTTATAGACTTGATTCATATTATTCACAAAATTTTATAAAAATAATGAAACATTGTATTTATTTACTCAAATAAATAATAAAATAATATGAGTAATATACACATTTAAGGTATTTTAATTATTAGTTACCTTAAATTACACAATATTATATTATATTCTAGAATGTTTTTTGTGTGATTTATAATATTTTAAAAGGCTATATACAAAATATTTGAGCCTTGTCTGATACAAAATATAATATGGAAAAATAAGAATCATATTATAATAAAAATATACAGTAGAAAACCATATTATACTATACTCATAGAATCTTACATAATAATTTATTTGGGAGATTAGTGAAGTTATACATCATTTTAAATGTACTGATAATAATTCATTTAATAATATATTTTTAATAAAATCCATGACATAAAAAATCTCTTATCACTACATGGGATTTATATGGGTCAGAATGAAAAATGTTTGTGTGTTAAATGAGTAATGGGTAGATAATTAGAATAAAAATGAGGATGATATTTTATAACATTCACAGAACTTAACATGGGTTAATAAAATAGAAAGATAATAAATCATAAAATCAAAACATAACATAAGTGTGATGATATCACAAGATAATGGAATTCATTTAAATGTAAAAATAAATATAATACTAGAGACGAATGAAAACATACAGCATATGAAAACACTTCCTGGAATGTGGGGGTTTTCAACAGAAATAATCTACAAACAAATGTCACATTAGTCGGTTTTCAATGACAAAAAAACATTATCTATTGATATAATATTTTTACATAATGTATTTTCAAAAAAAAATTGAATCTCTCAAAAATGTTTTTGGATGTAACACACACCAAATGATGGGTAATAAATATATGTGATGAATGTTATATTTTTGTCACACACTTGTTTTTTCAAAAATATATATTCATTGTAAACATAATATTTCAATATCAATAGATAATTATTCCAGAAAAAAATTACGTATCATGAAAATTGTTAAACAACAGATTGTTAAAAAATTAAATATACTAGGTATTATTTAGAAAATATACCATTCCTTATCATAAATAAATACTCAATTAATAGGAAAATTTATTATGGTGGGGGTTATTTGTTATAGAATCTTTCACACAAATAAATTTTATAAAACAACATTCCTAGAAAATTAGTGTGTCTCATTAATATAAATTGTATAATGGAAATCATTCTCCTATTTACCAACACTCTCAATTTGATTTCTTAACCAGTTTAATCATTTTTTGTACTCCTGAATCCCTTTTCAAGGATTTGATCTTGGATTTTCATTATTCTAATCAATAATTCAATTAATGTGTGATTATTTTTAATATAAAAAAACATTAGATTCAAGGGTTTTATAATAATTCTCTTGGATTGATGAAAACATAATTATTAATTTCTGTCTTTACTATATAATTTCGTTGTAGATTTAATATTTTATAATTTAAATAAAATTTCATATCATGTAATAAATTTTATTAATAATTAGTATCATATATAAAAAACTATTATCATTTAGTAATAATTAGAATATAATTAGAGATCATTAGTAATAACAACAAACAATAAATATTTTTTAGCAATGAATTGGAATAATTCTAAGAAATTGTTTATAAATAGTAAAAAATCGTATTTATTATAGAGATTTATAAAAATAGGAATAATGAATACATATAATGAATATTTTTTAAAATAAAGAATATTTAGCTGAAATATGTCATAATTATTAGAAAAATAATCATATAAAACATCACTTATAATTAGAGAAAATAGTAATAATTTGTAATAATTAGTAAAAAAATTAATAATACGTAATAATTATAAATATAATAAAAATAATTTATAATAATTACTATTAAATAGTAAAAATTTGAAACATTTAGTAACTATTTTTAACAATTGTTTTAAAACAATAATAAATATAAGAATTTTGCAATTTAAATTAAAAATATTTAATAATTAAAAAAACTATTAATTAGTAAACATTAGTTAAAATTAATACTAATTATTAATAATTTGTAATAATACTTATAAATTTGTATTAATTACAATTAATTAGTGTTAACTAGAAAACATTACTATAAATTAGTAATAATACAAAAATATTAAAAATACAATTTTTTTAAAACTAGATTACTAATTAAAAATAATTAGAAAAATTTTAAACAAACAGAAAAAAAAATTATCAAATAGTACACATTGTTATTAATTTTAATTATTTACTTATAGTTAGTTTTTATTTTTAAAAAATTATTAAATTTTAATTTTAAATAATAAAATATAAGGAATATATTGAATAATTAGAAATAAATTAGAATTATTAAGAATAATATTCACAACATCCCGAAACATAAAAAAGAATGGAAATATTTTGTCAAAATTTTGTATTTTAATACAAATAATACATAACTTGTAATACATGTTTATGATTAGTAATAAATAGGAATATTAAAATATAAATAGTAATTATTTTTAATGATTTGTTATAAATAGAATAAATTTCTAATATGTTGTAACATCCCAAGTAAATGAAGAATAAAATATTTTTATACTTATTAATATTTTTGAATTAAATATTAATTTTAATTTAAAATGGTTTCTATGTTTGATAGCATACCTGATACGCAACAAAAGGTTTTTTTGAAATCATACGTTGCACACTAATAGTATAATATTATAATTTTAAATTGCAGATAACTCCTAGCCGTTGTATTGGAAGGAATGAATGAAACTAACTACAATGTGATTATACATGAATGTTAAATGTATTTACATTATCCAATAAACATTTAGAGGCTTAAAATGTGAATAAATCCAATTTTAAGCAGAATTTACATTTAAAGGCAGATTTATCACCTTTTAACAGGAAAACCTTTTTAAATCTAGTTTTTGTCACTTTAATACATTATATATGACCAAATAAAATCATTCTTTATAATGAGGACATCAAAATTCACATTGTGTAATTTTTTGGAATTTTTCTGATTAATACATTTTTTAATGAATACTGAAAATATTGTATTTTAATTCAAAACTATGTTTTAATATAATTTATTTATATATTTAGATTATATTTTTAATTGGTTTTAAAGTTTAATTAGAATATATTTTAACCAATTAATCCAATTTTGGTCATTGAAATTATTTTCACATTAAAATTGGACATAAACAAGTATCAATCTTTTGATAGTGATAGTTTCATAAAAACATGGTATTTATTTTAAAAACAAAAATTAATTTTAAAATTAATTAATTCCACTTCTATTTATCGAATTTGAATAAAAAGAAATCATTTTTAAATTTGGAATATCAAATATATCTTAGGCTATATTTTTAGTATTTTTATGGAAATCTTCAATTTTTGATGAATAGTGAAACCACTTAGTAGTAGTTAAAAAAACTAAGCTTTTCATTTAAATGAAATTTTACAACTTTTTTGAATTGAATTTAAAAAATCTAAAATAAATTATTTTTATCAAGAAATAAATGTGATTCATTAAGATGAAAATAATATTTGGTAAATAGTAACTTATGACTTTTATTTACCGCAGTTAAGGGTAAATAGGTTAATTCAAGATAAAAAGAGTATTATAATAAATCAAAATTAACTTAACACTTGTACAAACCTTATTGGTTGAGTCATTAACGACCATGGTCATCTTTGGGTCGATTTGTGGGGCCCTATTGAGCCAATTGGGAGTTATAATGACAATTTAGATTAATTCATTAAGTTGAAGACAAAATTGACATTAACCGAAATCTTTTAGTAATTAATTTTTATATGGTGTTATATAAGTAATATTTTCTACTAAAAATATTATTTGGAATGATAAAATGATTTCATATATCATGAATTTTTTTTATAATTTTTAGACATCAAATAACTTGAATTATTTATGACCCAATAATGATGCAGTATTTATCTCATTAATATATGATTTAAATAAATAAGATTATAATGATTAAAAAATTATCCAAAACATGTCCAATTCTGATTGGATGATTTTATTTCAACCATGAATCATCTCAGCTTCGACGATAATTATTTTTTGACGATTATAAACCGAATATAATTATATTATAAATTAATTGTTTCACACTTTCCTAAAGAGCCCCTCCTCTCCCTTATAAAAGCAGAACACATCTAACCAATTCCTCACACCTCTAAAGCCATTTTTCTCATCCAAAATCTACCCACTTAAACTACCTACATCCCTCTCCTCCCCCTAGAGGCCTTACATTAGGCATAAGGCACTTTAAGATGTCGTTTTGGTTTAAACCAAAGGAGTTACCCAAATTAAAGGCAACAGTTTCTCTTAAATTGTTTTCATTTATTTTACTTCTCCAACCCCTAAAACCATTTTATTTCAATATTTTGAAACAACACAAGTATCCTCAATATACTAGGATATTTTTATAGGATGTATTCGAACTACACTTACACACACCGCCATCTAATTGATGATGAAGAGAATGTTTCTATGGATTGAAAACTAACGCCTCACGAAACGAGGATTGTTCAATTACATCTTACCACCTCTCATGGTGGAAATTATGATGGAACTATATTTATATATGATATATATCATGTTAATTATTTCATTATTATTCTGTACTTCCCAATTATATCAAGCCTTTATGGTTTCCATAGTGGGTAAATACGATAATCTCATTTGAGGAAGTGCGGACTACCACCCCCTTAATGTGATGTGAATCGTTAATGCCTTATGTGGTATGTATAAAGGATAGTGTTAATGATAATATATATGATATTATAATGGAATTATACTATATCTATGTATCATTATGTTTTATTTCCATTAAAATAAGAAATATAAAATAAAGTAGCATTCATGCATACGTACGGCTTACCGTCTCCATGAACGGGGCATTTCATTTCATACCACTAAATGTTATGTAATATTATAAATACATGTATATACTGGATATATATGATATATATGATATCTAAATCATGAATATCATTATGAATATAATGGACTATTTACCACATGGACAACTTGTAAATATAAGGTGTTCATTTTTTACTCAAGTGCCAAATATCAACAAAACGAATATTATTAACATAAATGATTACATAATGTTTATAACATGGTAATAAGTGATATAAAAGGAATAATAAACTTGAAAAAGTTTCTTAAGAAAGTAGAAATTATATTTAGTTTATTATTCTGGATATTAAAGAATGATTGAGTCAAGTCGGACACAAGGTAAGGGACTTCATCTAAATCTCCTTTCATTGAATCATATTTTGTTCTAATACAAGACTTTATTTTATACGCTATATAAAAACCTTTTACTTTTCATTTCATTCAAAGGAAATCTTTTTCTATGAAGCATTTTACTAAATGATAAAAAATAATGTTTCTTTTAACGTATGTGGTGACAACGACCTTTTCAGCCACCACGAGTATTATTTGATCTTGGGATTCTTCAACAAGATTTATTGTTTTTAAAAGAAAATAAATATCATATACTCTTTTATGTATTTTGGTATTGAAAATGGTTTTGATAATTGATTTTTTATTTCAATATATTGAAGTTAAATATTGTGATTAAAATGTGGAATTTTTTTCTTTCCTTTATATTTGTTTTCATTCTAATGATTTTATAATGTTACTTCGACATTTGATGGGTGGTTACATGATAAACCAAATAACGGGTGGTTCCGTGAATACCAGGATGGGTGGTTACATTATAACCTCCAATGCATTGTGTGTGGAAGTTGGCCTTATGGATATTCCATTTTGTGATATGTGTGGAAGTCGACTGTATGGTTATTCCATTTATGTATGATTATGTCCCAAGTTACCTTAATATGTTATGTGTTCTTTATATGGGTTTTATGGTAATATTTTGGTTAAAAAAGGGTAAGTAATGATCTTTTATTCGTAGAATATTATTTAATACTTCATAAAGGTGAAAATTATTACATATGATAAATTATTCATTTTTACATGTTATTTTGAAAAACTAACAGTTTTACTTCTTTATGTACCCCTTATTAAGATTTTTATGCTCATCCCATGTTTTTTAAATTATTTTCACAGGACATAATGTGGAATAGGGTCAAGGATGGGATCATGTAAAATTCATGATGTCTTAAACATGGAAGTAGACATGACTCTTTTTTTTTCAGGAGTTCATGTTTTGTAAAACAAAATGGATACCAGGTAGAAGTGTCCACTTTTTAATTTCTGTTGAAATGTAATAGTTATGGTCTAATTCTCAAAAACTCTAAACCTGAAAAGATACTCAATGTGAATTATTCATTTAATTCATGATTTATGTAATGTTTTAATTCGGGGTCCTTATAGTTGGTATCAAAGGCCGATTTAGATAACTTTAAGAGTTAGGATATTGTTAAATTAATATCCATAAAGTAATTTATGTTAATATCGATATCATGTAGCTTTTACATATTACCATGTTGCTTCGCCTAAGATATTTATGTGTTCAGAATGGTTTTTTGTAGAGGAAACATGGAATCAATATTGGTACGACATCAGGAGGAAGACAACCTTCCAAATCAGCAACGAAGATGGTCAGAATCGGAACTAAATAGTTTGTTGCAGCGATGGCACAATTGGTTCCGGCTATAAATGGTGTTGGTATCCATGTATGTGATTAGCCAGATCAGACATAGAGGAACATGTCAGTAGTGGATCATTTCATGAGGCAACATCACCCATCATTCAGATGATCATCTGATCCAGTGCTATCTGAAGGGTGGATTAATGCACTGGAGATGATTTTTGATGTCATGGGTTGTTCAGAACATCAAACGGTGAGTCTCGTTGTTTACCGTTTTGATGGTGAATCTGATCAGTGGTGGTCGATGGTGGAAAATATCAGGGATAATGAAAAGATTGATACTATTGATTGGGATGAATTTAAAGGTAGGTTTCTTGAGAAATATTTTCCTAAGGTGGTTCGTCTTAGGATGGAAAAACAATTCCTGGAATTGAGGTAGGAGGATGACTCAATGGCTGCTTATGAAGAAAATTTCACTTGATTGGAAAGGTATGCAACAAATTTCATCCGAGATATTGATAGTTAGATAAATTGATTTTACTCAGGACTAAAGCCACAATATTGAATATAATTAGCCTCTCATGAGTTCAAAAGTTATGAAAAAACATGTTCGATGTGCGGAGAAGGTGAAAATGTAGTTTCCCGGTGATCAAGTGTTCTTTGACAAACAACAGAATAAGATGTCCAGTTGGTAGGGAAAATGGTATAATTCATCAAAGAATCCTGGAGGTAAGAAAACTAAATATACAACTTGTGATAAGTGTGGTAAAAAGCATCCTGGAAAATGTTTATCGAAGTCTTGAATGTTCTTCTGGTGTGGTAAGTCTGGTCATATTGCTCGTAACTGTAAGGAAGATGATCAAGCAGGCAAGGAAAAACCACCGGTAAGATATTTTATGTTTAATGAAATGGGTCATCATGGAGATTAGTGTCTAGATAAGTAATAAACTAAGGGAAATTATCTAATCTACAAGAAAAATGGGGTGGTGAAATCCTTTTTAACTACTTAAGCAGATGTTGGGCCATCGAAGGAAGTAGAATCAGGTACACTGTTTGTTTGTTCAGATTATGCCAATATGTTGTTTGATTCAGGGTATACACAGTATTTCTTTTCTGAGAAGTTTTTTAGTAAATTGGTAATTCCATATCATGATATGAATACTGAAATTATAGTAAAAACACTTGGAGGTAATGTTGAGACAAAAAGAAAACATAAAAACATTCATGTCCTTGTGTGCATAAAGAATCTACCTGCTAACCTTATTGTTTTTACTCTAGTAGAATTTGATGTTATATTTGGGCATGGATTGGATTTCTGTTTATCATGATAAGATTTACTGTAGAGCTAAAGAGGTGTCATTTTAGAATGATTTTCTATTTGTATAAAAAAATGAAGCCTTGTTGTTGATATCATATCATGATGTTCAGAAACTCATAAAAGATGGAAATGAATGTTACATTGAACATATTATTGAAAAACAAAGAACTATTCAGATTAATGATGTGCCATTGCTAAATGAGTACCTTGATGTTTTTTATGATGAGTTTCCTGGTATAATACCTAATCGAGAAGTTGAATTTACAGTTGACTTAGTTCCTGATGCTAAGAAAATTTCATAACCCCCTTATCGAATGGCTCAAATTGAACATTTAGTGTTAAAGAAGAAATTGCAAGATTTATTAGATATATGTTTCATTCGAACTAGCACATCACCATGGGGTGCTCCTGTCTTGTTTCATAAAAAGAAATATGGTTCAATTATAATTTTCATTGATTATAGAGCATTGAATAACATTGCTATTAATAATAAGTATCTATTTCCTCATATTGATGATTTTTTGATCAGCACCAGGGTGCTCGGTATTTTTCAAAGATTTACTTGATGTCGGGGTACCATCAATTGAAATTAAAAGAAGAAGACGTTCCAAAGACTGTGTTTCTAACTAGATATAGCCATTATGAATTTGTAGTTATGCCTTTTGGGTTAACCAATGCACCTGCTGTATTCATGGATCTGATGAATATAATTTTTTGTGAGTTCTGGGATATGTTTGTGGTTGTGTTCATTGATGATATTTTGGTTTATACCAAAACTAAGGAGGAATATTAAAGACATTAAATATTTTGCTTAAAAACCATAAGTGAAATGAAACTATTTGGGAAATTCAGAAATTGTGAGTTTTGGTTACATCAAATTTATATCCTTGGTCACATTTTTTCAAAAAATGGCATAACTGTTAATCGAGCTAAAACAGAAGCTGTCGAAGAATGTCCAAGACCCACAAATATAACTTAGATCCATAGTTTTCTTGATTTGGAAGGTTATTATAGGAGGTTTTTTGAATATTTTGCATGTTTATCAAGTCCAATGAATAAGCTAACTCGAAAATGTGTTAAGTTCATCTGGGAAAAAGAATGTGATTATTATTTTCTAGAAATGAAAAAGAGATTGGTGAATGCTCCAATTTTGGCAATTCCATCCAGAAATGGTGAGTTTATCAACTACAGTGATGCTTCGTTTAAAGGACTTGGATGTGTCCTATTGCGGAATGATCAGTTAATTGCTTATGCTTCACATCAATTTAAACCTCATGAGTTAAATTAACCTACACATGATTTGGAATTAGCTTCTGTTGTTTTTTCTTTAAAAATTTGGAGGCATCATTTGTATGGAGTGAAGATTGAAATATATACTTATCACAAAAATTTGAAGTATATATTCACTCTGAAAAAACTGAACAAGAGACAGAGGAGATGATTGGAATTAATATATGATTATGATTGCATGATCTTTTATCATCTGAGAAAAGCAAATAATGTGGTTGATTCTTTGATGCAAAAATGTAATACTTCATTAATGATGCTACATTTGGAACGAGATCCTTTGGTTTTTGATTTGATAAACTTTAGAAAGAAGTTTTTGGGGCAAGGAATTCATCTGTTTTGTTTCAGTTTTCAGTGAAATCATCTCTATCAGATAGAATAAAGAAAGCGCAGAAAGAAGACAGTGTGTTGTTGAAAAAGGTAGAGTTGGTTCAGAAGGGTAAGTTGCCTGATTTTAACATTGATCGTGATTGTGTTTTGAGATTTGGAAAGAGATTATGTGGACCTTGTGATTCACAGTTGAAGAATGAGTTGTTATGTGAAGATCATAGTTCTCTGTTTTCATTTCATCCTAGTAGTACTATGATGTGCAGAGATCCTCAGGAGTATTACTGTTGGGATGGAATGAAAAAAGATATTTCTGATTTTACTATAAAGTGGTTGACTTGTCAGGAGGTTAAAGTATAGCAGCAGTTACCGAAAGGGATGTTTCAACCTTTACCGGTGCTAGAGTGTAAATGGGATAATATATCCATGGAATTTGTTGTTGGATTACTAAAGACATCTCGAGGTAATAATGCAATATTGGTTATAGTTGATCGATTGACTGAATCTACTCATTTCCTTCCAATTCAATATTTCCTATCTTTAGATCATATTTCTCGATTATATGTAAAAGAGACAGTCAGGTTGCATGGATTTCCCCACTCCATTGTATCTGATAATGATCCTAGGTTTACTTGTATCTTTTGGAAAGGCCTTTAGAATTTGTTGGGTATTTAATTAAATTTTACTACAACTTTTCATCCATAATCAGATGGGAAGTCAGAACGAACAATACAGACCATAGAGGATATGATACATGCTTGTTCACTAGATTATCAGGGATGTTGGGAAAAACATCTTTCTATGGATGAATTTTCTTAAAATAACAGTTTTCATTCCAGTATACAGATGGATCCATTTGCGTCATTATATGGAAAATGGTGTCAATCACCATCTTTTTGGGATGAAGTAGGTGAAAGGAATCTGATGGGACCGGAATTTGTAGAATAGATGGCAGAGAATGTTCTGTTGATTCAAAAGCACATGAGAACAGCTCATAGCATACATAAAAGTTATGCAGATAACCAGAGGAAGGATCATTCATTTGAGGTAGGTGATCATGTCTTTCTCAAAATTTCTCCATGGAAAAGTGTGATGCGTTTTGGTAAGAAGGGAATGTTGAGTCCGAGGTTCATTAGACCTTATAAAATCCTGTAGAAAGTGGGATCAGTTTTCTATAGAGTGGCTATAACTCCATGTTTATCCCAAGTACACAATGTTTTTTTAATGTTTTGATGTTGAGAAAGTATATGTCAGATTCATCTAATGTTTTGAGCCGAGATGTAGTTCAGATGGAAGAGAATCTCTCATATGAAGAACAACCAGTTCAGATTCTTCACTGCAGAGAGAAAGTGTTGCGGAATAAGGTGATTCACCAGGTAATGGTTTTGTGGATAACAGGTATGGTTGAAGAGGCAACGTGGGAATCTAAAAATGCTACGAGCGATAAATACCCCACAATTATTTTGATAAGTGAATAAAAATTGTGAGGATGCAATTTATAAAAGTGGGGAAGGATGTAACATCCCATGTAAATTGAGAATAAGATATTTTAATAATTATTAATATTTTTGAATTAAATATTTATTTTACTTTAAAAGGGTTGTTATGTTCGATAGAGTACCTGATATGCAACAACGAGTTTCTTTGGAATCTTACGTTGCACACTAATAATATAATATTATTATTTTAAATAGTAGATAAATCCAGCCGTTGCATTGGAAGGAATCAATGAAACTAACTAAAATATGATTATACATGATTGTTAAATGTATATACATTATCCAATAAAAATATAGGGGCTTAAAATGTGAATGAATCTAAATTTAAGCATAATTTACATTAAAAGGATGATTTATCACCTTTTAATGGGGAACCCTTTTTAAATCTAGTTTTGGTCACATTAATACATTCTATATGATCAAATAAAATCTTTTTTTAGAATGGGGACATCAATATTTACTTTGTGTAAATTTTTGGAATTTTTCCGATAAAGTTCATTTTTAATGAATAGTGAAAATATTGTATTTTAATTCAAAACTATGTTTTAATATAATTTATTTATATGGTTAGATTATCTTTTAAATTTTTATAAAGTATAATTAGAATATATTTTTTCCATTTAATCCAATGTTGTTCATTTTAATTAATTTCACTTTGAAATTGATCATAAACATGTATCAATCTTTTGATAGTTATTGTTTCATAAAAACACACTATTTGTTTTGACGGAAATTAATATTAAAATTAATTCATTCCACTTCTATGTTTTTAATTTTGAAAAATAGACATAATTTCTGAATTTTGAATATAAAATATAGCTTAGGCTGAATTTTTGAAATTTTTCTGAAAAACATCGATTTTGGATGAATAGTGAAACCAATTAGTGGTAGTTAAAAAAACTGACTTTTTCATTTAAATGAAATTTTACCACTTCTATGAGTTGAATTTCAAAAATCCAACACACATAGTTGTTATGAAGAATTAAAATGTGGTTCATTAAGATGAATGTAATTTTTGGTGAATAGTAACTGTTGACTTTTATTTACCACAGGTAAAGGTAAATAGGTTAATTCAAGGTAAAAAGAATATTATAATAATTCAAAATTCCCTTAACACATTTCTAAACCTTTTTGGTTGAGTCATTAACGACCCCATGCATCTTTGGATCGATTTGGGGACCCCATTGAGCCACTATAGAGTGATAATGACAATTTAGATTAATTAATTTAATGTGAAGACAAAATTGACATTAACATAAATCTTTTAGTAATTAATTTTTATATGGTGTTATAAAAGTCTATTCTCAACTATAAAAATGTTTTGGAAAGATAAATAGATTTCCTATATCGTGATAGTTTTTGTAAATTTTTTAGACATCAAAAAAATTAAATTATTTATGACACAATAATGATGTAGTATTTATCTCATTGATAAATGATTTAAATAAATAAGATTATAATGGTTAAAATATTATTCAAAACATATCCAATTATGATTGTAGTATTTTATTTAGACTATGACTCATATTATATTCGACTATAATGATTTTTTTGACAATTATTAACCGAATATAATTATATTATAAAATTATATTTTCACACTCTCCTATAGAGATCATCCTCTCCCTTCTAAAAGAAGACCACTTATAACCGATTCCTCACACCACTCAGGCCTTTTATCTCATACAAAATCTTCCCAATAATGATCCTCAATCCTTATCCTCCCTGTAGAAGCCTTATCTTAGGTTGAAAGAAATTCAAGAATTCCTTTTGGTTCAAACCAAAGGAGTTACCCAAATTAAAGGTAACAATTTCTCATAAATTGTTTTCATTTATTTTACTTCTCCAATCCATAAATTATTTTTATTTCATTATTTCGTAATAACACCAATATCCTCAATATACTAGTATGTTGTTATTATAATGATTCAAACTACACTTAGACACACCTCCATCTAATGGATGACGAATATAATGTTTCTGTGGATGGAAAACTAATGCCGCATGAAACAATGATTGTTCAATTACATCATACCACCTATCATGGTATACCTATGTATCATTATGTTTTATTTCCATTATAATAAGAAATAGAAATGAATGTAGCGTTCATGCGTACGTATAACTTACCATCTCAATGAATGGTGCATTTCATTTCATACCTCTAAATGTTATGTAATATTATAAATATATGTATATAATGGATATATATGATATATATTATATCTAAATCTTGAATATCGTTCTGTATATAATGGACTATTGACCACATGGACAAGTTGTAAACATAAGGTGTTCATTTTTGACTCAAGTTCTAAATATCGACAATACGAAAGTTATAAACTTAAATGATGACATAATGTTTATAACATGGTAATAAGTAATATAAATGGAATAATAAACTTGAAAACGGTTCTTAAGAAAGTATAAATTAAATTTAGTTTATTATTCTGGATATTAAAGAACGATTGAGTCAAGCCAGACATGGGGTAATGGACTTCGTCTCAATCTCCTTTCATTGAGGCATATTTTGTTCTAATACAAGACTTTATTTTATTTGATGTATAAAAACTTTTGACTTTTCATTTCATTCAATGGGAATCTTTTTCTACGAAGCGTTTTACTAAACAACAAAAAAAATGTTTCTTTTAACGTACGCGGTGACAACGACCTTTTCCACCGCTGCGATTATTAATTGATCTTTGTCTTCTTCAACAAGCCACAATGTTTTTAAAAGAAAATAACTACCATATACTCTTTTATGTATTTTTTCATTGAAAATGGTTTTGATAATGGATTTGTTATGTCAATTTATTAATGTGATATATTGTGATTGAAATATGGAAATGTTTTTCTTTCCATTATATTTGTTTTCATTCTTATGATTTTATAATGGTACATGGACATTTGAAGGGTGGTTACGTGATAAACCAAATAACGGGTGGTGCCGTGAATACTAGGACATGTGGTTACGTTTTAACCTCTAATGCATTGGGTATGGAAGTTGGCCGTATGGCTATTCCATTTAGTGATATGTGTGGAAGTCGACCGTATGGTTATTCCATTTATGTATGTTTTTATCCCAAGTTACCTTTATATGTTATGTGTTCATTATATGGGTTTTTTGTTAATATTTTTGTTACAAAGGGGTAAGTAATGATATTTTTTTTCAGAGAAGAGTATTTAATATTTCATAAAGGAGAAACATATATCTTATATTAAATTATTCAGGGTTCACTTGTTGTTTTGAAAAACTAACAGTTGTTCTTCTTTGTGTATCGCTTTATATGATTTTTATGCTCATCCAAAGTTTTTTAAATTTTTTTCACAGGACATAATGTGGAATAGGGTCAAGGATGGGATTATAGAAAATTCATGTTGTCTTAAACATGGAAGTAGACATGACTCTTTTTTTTCATGACTTCATGTTTTTTAAAACAAAATGGATACAATGTAGAAGTGTCCACTTTGTAATTTTTTTTGAAATGAAATAGTTATTGTCTAACTCTCTAAAACTCTAATCTTGAAAATATCCTCAATGTGAATTATTCATTTAATTAAATATTTATATAATTTTTTAAGGTTGGGTCCTTATATATGTACTAATAAGTAGTTAATAATAATAAAAAATTGAAAAACTCTCAATATTTAGACAAAATTGTTAATAAATAAGAATAATTAAAAATGATTAGAAATAATATATAGTAATTAATTAAATGTGGGAATAATTAATAATAATAAGAAATATTTTTAAAAAATGGTTAATAATTACTAATTAATATTTGGAATCAGTAACAATTCAATATAACAAAGCAAGATTTATATGTCTTAAAAAATTAGAAAAAATTATTAATATGTATTAAAATTTTGTAATTAAAAAAAATATTTACGGTTAAAATTGTATAATTAGGTGTAATTTGATACAATTTGAAATAATTTGGATTAAATATAAATAATTAGGAATAATTGATGGAAGTTTGTGAAACATAGTGTTAGTTAATTAAAATTAGTGACAATTTTTGATAATTAACAATATTTATTGATTATTTTAATTAAATAAAGTATGTTATTCTATTATATTGGATTATTTGCCTGATTAATTTCTTTTTAATTATCCATATTTCATTATTATATGATATTTTATGCACTTTGTGTAGTCATTAATATTATAATATATATATATATATATATATATCATATTATCCATCCTCATTTATTCCAATTTATTAGACAATCATAATCAATATTTCTTATGAATTTATATTATTTTATTGAATAATTAGCACCATTTTTTCGAATTTTCATAAGAAATATTTATTTAAAATTATTCATATTTATTCACTATTAAATATTATTTTATTTTCTTCAGGACTTGTATATTCTAAAATACACTAGAACTTCCTTGATATTTTTTTCATTTTTATCGTATTAATATTTCTTATATTTATGATGAGTTACTCTTACATTAGTCCCCATTTATATCATTCGTTTCTAAATGTTAATAGTTTGATGAAATTAGTGATGAATATAATTAAACAAAAAATAGTGATAATTAGTAATAATTATTAAAATCATTAAAAAATAGTGTTAATGTGTAAGCATTTCTGTTAATTAGTAATGCATAATGATAACTGGGGTTAAATAGTATTAATTAATTTCAATTATCAGTCATTAATTTTAATAAATATTTATAATAAATAATTATACGCTATTATTATAATATATTTTATATATTATTTTAATAATATTTATATTTATGAAAACTATAAATCCCTAATGTAGAGAACTATGTATATTATGAGATACGGATTGGATAAATCATCAATGAAATAAAATCAATTGTAGAGTAAATACTATATATACAACGAGTTTTAAAAACATTATAACAACTACATTATAAAATTCAAAAATTATCTTTTTGGAAAATATTTTATGTCTATGTTTGGAATTAGAACATAATAAATGGGAAAATTTTATTAATGAAATTTTTTATCTACTAATATTTTCAACATGAGATTCTTTTTGGTATCATGAAGGTGTAACTAATTTTTAAGAATAGAAAAATATTTGGATATAGATTTATCATAGTTTTAAAAAATAGATCATGAGCATGTTATGCCAACCTTTTAGAAATTATAAAATCAAAATGATAATTCAAATTCATAATTAGAAAAATTAAAATATTATAAGTTGTTGGAATCATCCAAAGAGACCATATATACCATATTTGAAATAAAAAGATTATAAAAATTAAAAAATTTATGTCTATTAAATCCGATATTTGAATGCTTAATAGTTATTGAGATGAAATATTTTATTCGTATAAATCATTGTTTTATAAGGAAATTTTTCCCCAAACATTATTTTGATTAATAGAGTTCGACTTGAATTTATGCCTCAATTATTATAATATACATGTTATTTAAAGTGGTTTTATCTTATATTATAATGAATATGTGGCTTAAGTGATTATTTATAAATATGGAAAATCCACTATTGAATTTATACACTAAGAAATTTCTATTACAATTTAGTCTATATTGTTATTATATTTTCAAATTAAACCTTTATTTCATTTTTTTGTGTAGTATAACAACATAGATGCATTGATATCATTTCAAAATACAATATAATTGTCAATAAAATTTTAAATAAATCATTTGATGATGATTTAAGGATTCCCATACACACATCATTCAAAAAACATAACATAAATTAGAATGTTATGATTTTCTATATTAATTAATCATTAATTAAAAAATAAATTTTATGAAACATTATATTTAGTTAAACCATAACACAGATATTAGGTCATTAAATTATATTTCCATCAGACCAAATTTGAATATATTAAAAAATACTGGTTTTGCAGATATTTCAATTGGTTAAGTGGAGTATTTTTTAGTACCTGAAATATATTTCAAATTTTTGAGAACATCATATGTTATATTTCATATATATTGAGAATAAATATATTGATAAAATTTATTATCCACTATTATACACTAATAGTTTAAATAATATTAAAATAAATTTAAGGTCATATTATTCCCAAATTTATTGGTATCATAATGATGAGTTATATTAAAAAATAATATTTAAATATAATAAGTAGAACATATATATGGATATTATATAGATATTCATTTATTAGTCTATTATTTTATTGTAAATTTTAATTTACCATATGAATATTCCTCAATGTTGTTTCAGTATTTCATAAATTATTAATATTCTATATTTAAAATATAATATTTTTATTTCCTAATATAAATATTATTATTTATTGGACCTAGTGGGGTTTTTTATTATTTTAATTTGGATTTTTTGATTGAAATTTAATATTTTATTTTAGAAATTTATATAGTAACATCAGGATATGATTCCCAATTTTAATTTTGAAATTCTATTTTTCTAATATTTTTTAAAATTGAAAAAAATACTCACTAGACTTATATAATTGAATTTAATATATTATATAAAATTTTCAATATAATAAAACATATTGTGGGCTTTACTATTTTATGAATGCCCCCATTAGATAGATATATGAAATTAATTAAAACATTTTTTTTTGAAATAAGAAATGGTTTATAGATTAAATGAAAATGTGTATTTGAAGGAGAAAAATTTAAATTTATGCACTCATTAGTTTAAATATTAATATCCACCAAAACAAAATAAAAAATTTTACATTGAGGGAAATTATGATGCAACAATCATCAATTATCAATATTAAATTTTTTGAAGCTTGGTTTTGGTGGTTATCATAAATGATTGCTCTTAGATGATAAATTTCAAAACTCTCATACATATATATTCTCACTTATGATGAGATGAATAGATCCTTAACGGATTTTGTAAATTTAGTTTTGCATTTAAATTTTTTAAATATAATTTATATTATTTATATTGTAGATTATATTAATTATATATCAAAAATAAGTTATTAAATGATAAAGTGGTCTATCTTGAATGATGTCGATGATGAAGTGATCAATATTGTTGTAAAAGTATAGTGTGTTAAATTTTCTCATGTTGAATGTATGAAATAATATTTTTATTTTTATATATTCAATATTTTTCCAATGCATTTTAATATAGGATCAAAATTTATAGTCATGTATTTGCACTAAGTAACCTACAAACCGAATTATTTATTTATTAAAATATGGATAGTGATAATGGTTTTTAATTTATTTCACACGCATATCGTGAATCAAAAATTTCAATGAACATATCTGTTTTTTATAGATCCATCACAGGGAAATTGAATTTTATTTTTATGAAT
Source organism: Viscum album (assembly GCA_963277665.1). NCBI lineage: Eukaryota > Viridiplantae > Streptophyta > Magnoliopsida > Santalales > Viscaceae > Viscum > Viscum album. Next base: position 2,072,815,949 of record OY728140.1, read on the forward strand.
CCTTGATTATATAATTGAGTTATATTATATGGAATATAATTATAGACCAAAATTCAAATGTCATTTTATTAATACTGATCAAGGGTTTTTCATTTTTTAAAATTATGGAACTATTGAAAAAAATATTTTAATTAGGTATATCAATTTTTGGTGAAAAACTAAGCACAAAATGATTATTATGAAAACTACATTATTGCACTGATGAATTTAGCATAGATATGGAATGTAATGAAATTGAAATTTTCTTGAATATGAGTTTCATGAAAATTATAGTTTTTATATTTTGTCATAAGATATTCAAATTATAATATAGATCCCATAAATTAAATTCTTTTCTTGGGGAGATGATGATATTGATGATGAATCCAAATATTCAAGGGATAATTATGTAACTAATGTTGTCGATTTTAAAATATAATTTGAAATATCCAAAGAATAATAACTTAATTCTTAAATGGTAAATAATGATATTGAGGAGAATGATGGAGGAATTTAAACTAATGAAAATTATGATGAATGTAGTGAATAACTTATTACATTTTCTATATTGAAATTTATGTATTTTTTTATTTTTACCTATATTAACAATTAATTTCATGTAAGATTAATTTTTTATTTCATATTCATAGTGATGTTATGGATGAGTTGTTTCATTACCTCTAAAATGTAATGGGTGATAGTGATCAAAATTAGAAACCATTACCGAACATGAATAAAATTCCAAAACACCATTGACTAAGTCATATCATTAACCTATGAGATTGATGTTTATAGATCCTATTTGTAAGTAGTGTGTATCAATTTATTTTGATCTACATATTCAGTGGTATGATAAATAATATCTTTTATTTAATTTATTTTAATTTCTTTATCCAATCATTTTTTATCAATTAACGTTTTAACTGTTTTTCAGACTTTAATTTTTGATATATAGTTTAGATTATTCAAAATAAAGTTTTTATGCCATGGATTTAATGGTAATTTTCTCCCATTGATCTTCTTTATAACATGTTTGATCACTATCTGGTATGTCAATACATTATTTTGAAATAAATTTAGTTATTTATAAACTATATATCATTAATTATTTATTATTTTTATCATATCAAGTCATTAATTGCATGAGAATCTCAATTTATTATGCTCGTGTAATTTTTTGAAAAAATATTTTTTTATTATTTTATTTTACAATAATATGATGACAGAAAAATATGATTCTTCTGATAAATTTTTTGAACCTCTTTACTTCATTCACTGACATCACTACATCCCAAACAAGGATTTGGGAGGATTTCTCTCCCAATTTATTGGTTTCACTTTTCAACAGTGGTTATCATCATCTTAACATTACTAACGGTGACTATAGGTCAAGCCCAATGAGGGGATTCATACATTTTCTAATCATAGATAATAAAGGGTAAGTAACTTTGATTATTTAACTAAATATAATTTTAATTTAAAAGGTTTTTTATAATGATTTAAGAGAGCTAATATATCAAGGGTAAATAATTTACCTAAAATAAAATGATATTATATGATCCCATTAATGGGTAAATTAATGATAAAAATCATATTCATATAATAATAAATTTTAATTTTTTTAATAAAATCAACATTTATTACATTTATTAAAATTAAAAATTAATATTAAAATGTTTAGAGATATATTATACTGTGGATTCTCATGAACAATAGTTTAAAGATCATATTTATGTAAATTCCTTCCATTAATATATTTTTGATGTGTTATTTTGGGTGCTGGAGACCAATAATGATATTGGGAAAAGTCGGGTGATTTACATTGGGCCACGATATATTTATTCAACAATTAATGTTTTTGTTATAAGGTAATTGGCTAGAATGATGTGTGACTCAACAGATTCATCATTAGATGATGATAATAAAAGTAACTTTTATGCTTAGGATTATATTATACTAAAAATTCCTTGTGAAAATGAATAATAACATCAAAATTAGTATAACAATTTTTTATATTTTTAGTAGGTAATTAAGTATATTTGATAATGTGTTTATGGTTATTGGAAATAGTTCTCCACACAAAACCCTTATATTGACTTCCCTCACCCAAAACAACATTTTTATATTATTTTAAAACACTTTTTTAATGTTAAAATATTATTATATTTTTATTATATGTTCTATATAAATGGGTTTTACATATTATTTTATTTATTTTCTTTATATAGTAATTTTTATAGAAAACGTTTTTTACAATTAATATACATTCATGTTTTGTATAATTATATTTCAAAAATACATTTCAAAAAAATATTTAATTATACCATAAACACATTTAACATTATATTTTTGGACTCACTTTTAATTGTGAAAATATGTTTTCAATTGATAGGAATATAAATAATAAGTTTTTTTGATTTCAGTGAAAAATATACATATTTAGATTCTATATTTTTCCGATGTATATTTGAAATAGGCATCATTTGCAAATTAGATATTAAAAAAACCTGTATTCCTATATTGATATTTAATATATATACACTAACTAGTCATAAAATTGTGTCCTAAGAAAATTTCCATAGACTCATTCCTTAAGTACCCATATATTTGAGAATTTAAAATTCAAATGGGGGTGTTATAAATATATTACTACCATTCAGAACATACTCATTAATGTATAAGAATATCACATCAGAAATATACAATACATTATGAATAACACTTAATGAAAATCCATAAGAAAAAATAAGTATCATTGTAAAAATATTAATAAATGTTTATTTTTATAATTAATTAATAATAATAAATATTAGTATGTATTGAATGTTTCTTAAGGAATAAGATATCATACTTCATAAATATTGATATCAAGTTTTAATAAAGGTCATAAGAAATAGATATTAAGAATTTTATGAAATAATAACATTAAAATATGTATATGTAATGAATAAAGTATTACAAAAATTGTATATTAGATTTTAAGAAAACTAAAATATAAAAGGGACTAATATATGATATTTGTAAATAATTTTTATAGAATAGAAAAAACTAATGTAGACAAAATAGTATTTTTTAAGGAATGGAATATAGATATGGATGTATTTATAATATATATATATATATATATTATTGTCTATATTATAAATTTTTTATAAGAGAATTAAAAAGTAATTTATATCCCCAATAAATAATTTTAGAAAAAAAGACATTTATAAAAACAAATGAGTTAAAATTAAAATAATTTTTCAAAGGGAGAAACAAATAATGCTTAGGAATAAATTAAATAAATAAAGAGTTTTAATGTGTTCCCTATTGTATAAAACGATATATATATAATGAAAATATAATAGAGGTAGTAAATTTTATTATTACAAAAAAATCAAAAAAATGTTATATATTAAATAAAATATAGACATATCACATAAAGGATGATTGATAACTGAAAAATAATACATAAAATTGTTGACCATTTGGATGATATAACATTAGTTGGAGCATTGATTTTATTTTATGACCATATAAACTCAAAATACCTAAATTACATATATTAATTTCATATTATTGAGATTCCTTATCATTTATTTTATTATGAGCATCAATTTAGTATCATTTATCAGATTTATTTGGTTCCCATTAACCATTCGATGTTTTTTTTTGTGTATAGTTCCTAAGTAACATAACAATAAAACTAATAGTTACTATTTTTTCACAATAGATCTATTTGAAACAAAATTTTCATGATTTCAATTTCACTGGAGTTCTCTAGTATAAAAGATTAAAATTTTAATAGATCATAAAATATATAAAAATATTAATAAATGTTTCATGATTCAATAAGATTACACTATGAAACAAACCATGATGGATTTTTTATATCATTTATATAATTCATATTATATCATTTACATTTAATAAAATTACAGAAACCTGTTTTTAACCATAAAAAAATATATGAAATATATTTTTAAAACTACCTATGATGGTAAAAAAATTATTGAAAATCACTATCTAAATAGATGGAATAACCATATAATGGGGTAAAAAATTTTTTCAAGTAAGATAAAAATGAATTAATATAATTTTTAAAATCTTTCTAATATATAGATTCAATTCATTTTATAATAATATTAAATTTATTATATTAATTTACAAGGATTTAGAATGGGTAAGGTGTCAAATACAATAAAAAGTTGGAATGAGATATTTTTACCTTCTCAATTATATATGAATGTCAGTCTATGTGGATAGAAAATGGTACTGTTTTTATGTGAAGGATATGGGTATTTAAAAAATTAATGAATGGTGTTTTATTTTTCAAAATATATTGATTATCATCGATTATTCAATATAATCTTATCAAACTATTCAATTTATTTATACACAACATTTGCATACATGAAATAATATTTTAGTAATGATATATGTTTCACTAACTTCAAATTATCATTTTTTTCTATTCAGATTTGTATATCAGAATTAATAAAATTTTCCAATACAACACCCAAAATTAATAAATGATTGTTAAAAAATTAAATTAATTTAATAATTTTTGTTTCAAAATTATATAATTCAAAAAATTAATTTTTTAGTAAATAGTAACTTTCTTTTTAATGCATGTAAAAACATTATAATAAAAATGATTACATTTACATACATCATAGAACATGACCTAATTAATTATTATATTTTTTACATGAATAGTATATATCCATATCTTTTTAATTGTATTAAATGTATATAGGTATTCCTCACCTTATTACCCTATGTGTCATATACATTCATGAATCGTGTTTTGAGGTGATATGAAACTGTGGATAAATTATAATTTTTTTATCTTAGTTTATTTAAAAGTGACAAATAGAAATTTATCATACTATAGGTTCTCATATAATTTTTTTTCTTAATCATTTGTCCTTAAATATGGATTTTATTCAGGGATATATGTTTGGTGGAATTCATATACATTATAATTTTCACTGGGTAATTAATATTTAAATATTTAAATATAACTTATTTTATTTTATTTAAATAGTGATATATTCTATTTAGATTGTTGTATTTTAATTCAATAATTTTAATTATATTTGGTAATGGGTCTTTCTTAGATGTTTAATAACTTTACATCAGTTTTATTGGATGAAAATGGGACCCCAGTTTTTCTTTTGTTTTACATATCTTATTTTTCCATATTTTTTTTCAATCCCTCTATTTTTATTTTCATGCATGATTAAGAGGAATTCATCCCATGTTGTCCATGTCATAGAGAATGTAAGGAGATAAAAAATTTATCACATACCATGGATCTCTCATTGAGGTAGATCAGAGTAATTTTGTAGCATCATTTGGATCTAGGAGTGAAGATTATTTTTTCATTCCCATAATTTTTTGTTTTTATCATTTACTATTTTTTACATTAGTTGATAATTTTTTTTAGTTTTATGTTTTTTGGTCACTTGGGGCCCCTTCAGTGTTCCTTCTATTTTTGTTTGGTTTAATTGGGTTACATTTAGTGTGTTTTTAGGATCTCTATTTTAGATAACCAAATCACTTAGCTTGTGATCTAGTGTAATAGTATATATGAATTTATTTTCTTTTGTAATTTAAAGAATATGGTTAAAAGTAGATTCTGTTTGGAACCTTACATATAGGGAATCTCTAGGATATGTCTGAGACTTTGTTTGTCAAAAACCCCATGTTCTATAACATATTTTTTTCCAATGAATATGATTAGATTCATTTTGATGTTAAAATCTATAGAAAATTTAGGGAATATTGACTGAACTCATGTAATCTACATGGAAATGTACCTCAAGTTACCTAAAACACATTTTTTACCCATGATATTTATTTGGAATATTGGACATTGTTCTTAACAAAGGTATATGGACATGAACCCTATCTAGTGTCCATGATATACACAATAGAGATATGACATGTTATTTGAAAATTAAATTCTAGTTGGGTTATGAAAAATTAAAATGGTGGTATTTTTTTGTAAAACATCACCTACCTGATGTATATTTTTTGTACAGACCATTAGGACCTGTCATTGTATTTCAATTTCCATAGTGTCATAATTATAATTATATGATGTTATTTCTGAATGATATTATATGTAGATCAGATTAGGTGAATGCATTTCATATATAGTGGTTTTCAGAATGTTGTTTTGTATTGTGTGTTGATTAGAAGGAGGAGTAATTTTGAGTTCAGTTTTTATAGAATCCTATTATGGTCAGATGTCACTGAATATCTCAGGTGATAGTCAAAGGTTTTTTGGACAACTTGTCGTTAGGAATCCAAAAATGTTTTTTTTAATTTGTTTTAATGGATTTATAGATGGTAGGAAAAATTAATTCATATAAGATTCCATCTATGTTATTTCTTGAATATTAATTCTTTTAAATCCAATGGGATGAGTTTGTGATCTGGTAATCAGTTATCGTTGGACTCCCTTTTGTTGAGATTTAGATATCCAGAAAAGAATTGATTTGGATTCAATTTTTTGTGTAATTACATATGGGGTTTCCCATGTTTTGTTGGTGTTTCTAGATAATAGGTTTCCTATCAGAAGGTATGTTGAGGATCTCTTGTATATAGATTTCCTTATGTTTTCATGGGTGATAATATCCACTAGTAGGGTCTCATTCTCTTATTTTAGTTCAAATTACGAATAATGGTAAATCATGCGCTACTATGACAATGAGGTTTAATGCTAGTTTTAATTAGCTTGTTTATTCATTGGATGCCCAGTTTTATATGGATTTGTGATTTGAGTTAACTATTGATAAGGTTTAGAGGACTGTTGAGGGTTATTTTTTATTGGTTTTTCTATGGAGGGATAGGTTCCTGTTTTTATAAATAATACAACTCTACACCAATATCTATTTTTTGGGTGAGATTATTTTCTTGTTTCCTTTAAGATATAAATATCCATGTTTTGGATGAAAGATGATATCATAGTGTTATTATATTGGAAGTGGAATTGGACATAACATTATTTAGATTCTCTTTCATGGGGAATGTTATTTTGAAGTAGGTATAGGCACATAATGGATGATCTGGAAGAGTGCATCCCCATATCGTAGAATCGTACAACCCATATAGATGGGATTCAGGCTCATGAGACATTGAGGAACTAACACAATGAGTTATTTTAATAAGTTATGCATATATTCACAATATATTATATGTTTATAGTTTCAAAAGATATAATTCCATTGATAATATTATCTCCATTTTATATTGTTTTATTTTCTTCCCAGTGTTTGGAAGATAGGATTCGTTTTTTATTCCCTTCAATTTGATAAAAATGATCATCATTTTTTCTAATCCTTGAATTTGAATTTTATATATCCTTATTGATCTAGATGATACATATAATGAAATGTGTCCATGTGAGGTATATGATATTAATCAACATGCATAGGATATAGTAAAGGTAGATTTACATAAGGTATCATGCTAAAAGATGAGGTTTAATGTTTTCTTTTTTGAAAACAACATCAAATTTTGTATTATTCATATTGATTATATTAATTTTTTCAATTCCTTTATAGGTTTCCCAATTCATGTGTTATATGCACATGATATGAGTGCAGATGTTAGAAACACAACTATGGGTGGCCAACTGAGTTTTATTTCTAACACCAGAATGAAAATCTAGATTCATGTACAAAACATATATCTTTAATGAGTTTGATAGTATGAACCATGATAGATCTGTCAGTGGAAAAAAATATATGATTTATCTCATGTACTCAAGTGGATTTTGAAGTTCAAACTACAGTTGTTTTTCTTTCATGGATACTAAATATATCATCTGGCACAAGGATGTTAGTAGATAAATTTCATTATATTCTTGTCTTTTTTTATTCTATGTTTTTAATACAAATGATATATCACTATATATATGTATAGTAATTATTTTAGTTTGTATTCATTATTTCATTTGATATTGTATGGTACATTTTTAGTTATTTATTTTTCAGCTCTCAGTTATTTAATGATGTTAATATTAAATGTATTATATTTTCAATGGTTATTTCACACTGAGGAAATGACATGGTCTCACTACTATGTAAAACTATATCATCTCTATTTTAGAGTATACACTATCCTAAATAGTGGTACTCTTGAAGAATTATCAGATTCTAGGTTGGTGTTAGGTTTGTTCAACTCAGTCTGGTCCATGATAAATTCATATTAATGTATTTTTACTATATTAAAAATAATGGTATGGTTGAAAGGATATATAAAAATTTATCAGATTTTATTATAAATAGTTATCTAGTGCAAAAAGAACACAATTTCTGGGTGGGAGACCAAATTTACAGGATGATGGAATTTTATTCTTAGTGTATTATTTTACAGATCATTGATTTCACCTTCATTGATGTACTTGAATTATACATAATTTTTGATTTCTGATATATTGTTTTGGATCTTGTCCAAATTAAATAACCCTTATGCATATGTACAAAACTAGGAACAAATGATTCATATGTAATATGCATGATAATGTTTCACTTAACTAATTATGGAGCTTATGTATCATAATTATTTATTAAAAGACAATTTTGAATTTAAAAAAAAAAATTCAAAGTGTCATTAAGATTGATTAAAATTCATTTATTTGGGGTTATATGGATCATTGGGTGATATTTCTATGATATCATGTTCATTGGTGTTTTATATTTAATAGTGAAATTGAATTTTCATTTATTAGAGGTTCATGTTTTGATTGCATATGTAGAATAGAATTACATAGGTTTTAATACCTCAATGTGACATTTTTAGGTGTTTAATTTGGATAACATGGTATCAATTAGCTTTCAATTTCATCCTTGGGGATTAGGGAATGAAGCTGATGTTTTGGAAATGTATATCCTAAGGCACACAATTGGAAAATGGTTAGTTATAACCATGAAATCCTATTTTTATAGGTGCATTGGTGGTGATACATTCTATTAGAGTAGGGGAAACTATGTGGGTTTATGCAATTAATTGTACACATATGTAATGGTTGTTTCATTTCCTTTTAAATAATGTATCCCTCTCATTCAATTTGTTTTTTTCCTCATACAGTAGAGGTGCATGGTTTTTCCAACCATGTGGGAAATCCATGAACATTATTAAATAGGGTGAATTTACCCATTAACTATGTATGATTTTCAATTTAATTCCACTATTTTAATCTATTTCCACCCCTATATGAGTCTGATATCGTATCCAATTCCACCATTCATTAATCCTAATAAACAGGGTGCTCTTGGTGGGCTTCTAAGCCAATTTGAGTTATGATTACTGCTTTGGTATCACATCATTCTAATATCCTCCATTAATTATTAATTTTCTAATTCATGGGTATGGATTTTAATTATAAATTTAACTAATCATGGTTGAGTTATATACTAAAAATATGGATTTTTTCACTATCTATGAAGAATGTGGCATATGACGCCATTTACACATAAATACATGTCATTTCAATGATGGATGTCCCCATGTTAAATTTATAAATTATTAATTCCTAAATTAATTAACATTATTTGTTTTCTTCGATAAAACAACATATAGATTATGATAAATTTGACATTTGTGATGTTATTTAGGTTCTTAGTGACTATTATGTCATGGTTTTGATGCGATAAGTATGGGTAATGGTATTTTGGGATGTTTTCCATTGTTTTTATTTCATTATAAATTTATAACTTTTATACTTTAACTAAATTATAATAAGGTAATCATAGTTAATTAATCTATAGTGGTCCAGTTCTGAGATAGACCCTTACAAGACTCAGGTGAGTTTGGATGAGTCTTGGGAGCTACTTCTAACACATATATGGATATTGAATACTTATTTAAAGGTAGTTCATCCTTCATACATTCCATTGCTTATCTACCCATGTTAATGGTTCCATAGGTCTGATTTGTCTCACCCTATATGGAAAAATATTTTATTTTATATTCTAATGACACATATAAAAATTATAGTTAATCAATTGAATTAATGCAAGGGGTCATGAATAACCCATGTGAACTAAACACATTCACTGGCCCGTAGTGGTTGATACATGAGCCATGAGACATTTAATAGACTCTTGACATAGTAGTAGGTAAGGTTTTACATTCCATGTCATTAAATCCATTTTATAGGCTTAATTGGAAACACCATAGGAAGAAAGTTAATAGTTTTATTGAGTAGATTTTATTTGAGCATCCATTGAGACAAAGATTGTCCTCACACCATATCCAAACCATTTCTGTTGTGAAAATATTATAATGAAATGTTCACTTATATAATTAAATTTTTATTTTGAATGAATAAAATAATTATAAATTATGGTATTTATAGAAAACAAATTCAATTTTTTTACTTCTTTTGGAATATTGTGTAGTCCTCCAGATTTACAATACATGAATGGATCCTATCAATTTATAATATAGTATTTATATTTTTACAATTAGGATTCTTATATTAATAATTATAGTAATGTTTAGTTGACATAGATGGATGATTCAATGCCCTCTCCTTGTAGGATAATACTCTAAAAATCCCATTTATAGGACCATTCATGGTAGATGAAATTACTAGTTCGTTACCTTGGAGAATCCTAAGATGATATTCAATAATGAAAGAGTGTGTTAATCAATTTTGGTATCAGTTCAAAATTTTCGAGATCATAGATCAATCCATGTGCATAGAAGCACCTCAAGAGTGTCCCACAACCATCCAACTTACTCTTTGGGAATAAACTGGTCTTATATATGATTATTAATCTAGTATATAATATTATAAATATTTATTATATTCTCGAACCCATAATCTTCAATATAGATTATACTACCATAAAATTGTCACTATTTCAAGGAATAAAATCCCAAAGAATGGGAGTGTTTAGTTGTCATGCTAAAAGGATATATACAGGATTCCTGTATTAAAAATAAATATAGCAATTACAACATAATTTTTTTCTATTAAGGATAAAATTATTCAATATTTCATATCCTTGAATATATTTTTTATAACACTTCTTGGATTTTTGGGTAATGAAAAAAATAAAGGTGATCTCAATTGCTCAGTAAGGTAATGTATAATATAATAAACAATGAATTACTGAGAATAATCAATATGGATATGTAATATCTAAGAATTTATTTATTCAATTGCTTATATGGAAGTGACTAAATAATATGGAAAGTTAAATGAATTAAAACACATTCCATTTAATAAATAAATAGATACATTTAATAATCCAGTGATTTTGTAATAGTGAAAATAGCATGGATTATAAAAAGCTGAGACTAAATAAAGTAAGTGGTTGATTATTGGATGTCATGTCTAAGGAATATGAAAACTAATATAATTAGGATAGATAAAAATATGATTTAAATATGTTGGTCGAAACCCATCTATTCTTATTCAAAACAAACTTGAATGGTTTTTTCCAACTAATTTTGTCTCATGCTATGACCGAAGCGTCATGGTGATTACAATAATTAGTCCCCAACCCAGAGGGATTGCTTTAACCGATCTTCATCACATCGATTGTCCATTAAAATATCCCCAAACTATATATAACACAAATAAATAGTTCCTCATATATAAAAAAATGATAAACACTATATCTTATAAAATATCCATATTGTTTAAAAGATAAATACTAACCAATATATCTCTAGATAAATATATTACAATCAATGTAATTAATATATATAGAAAATTATATATAGTTTATGAAACAAACATATCACTGATAAATGAAATGTATAATTAGCGGAATTTTAATGATTTCTATTCATATGAAATTATATATTTTAAGGGGAATAACAACAGAAATAAGGAAGTTAATTTCAATTCTATCATTATCTAAATGAATAATAAACCGTCATAATATAAAATAAGTATGTTATCATTTAATCATACAACATTTGGTGTAAAATTAAATGTTCATTGTCACTAATGAATATAAATATATTAGAATTATCATTGAGAATAATTCTTGACGAAAATATAATTTTCATTTCGAAATTTTTTTACAAAATACTTTTATTTTGAAGTCATTTTTTGAAAACATGTTCCATAAAAAATAAACCATTTAAACATAAAATGGTTCTTCAATTAAATAATGGGGGTAATTTTTCATATGTTGTACAAGGTAAAATGAATGTTACTTTTCATGGTAAAAAGTTTTAGAAAGTTCATTTTTGGGAAAAGAAATAAAAATAGTGAATTAAAGAGGTAATATAACAACCGAATATTCTCGCTGTAATCTTTCCTTTAAATAATTTAATAGGTTGTGCTACATGCAACGTCATGATTGAGCTCCAAATGACCTTTCAAACTAACAGTTTAAAAAAAAATGAATAGTATTAAAATCATTTTGAAATTTTAAAAATCTTATTTTTCAAATTTGACTTAATATTTAAATTTATAATATCAAAATATCTTACGGTGACATTTTGGTAATTATATGAAAATGGTAATTTTTTTTATGAATAATGAAAAACACTACAGTGACATTAAAAACATGACCATTTTTATTTAAGTAATTATTTTAATTTAAATTTATTTTAATGTCAATATAGATACATAATAATTATATTAGTCCAATATATGTCATTGAGGTCATTTTATAATAGAATTATATAGATAAACATTTATTTAACTTTTGATCGTTGCTTTTACCCACCTTCTAGGAACATTTACGAATTAGAACTAAATGTTGTTATACCACTTCTATAAATTGAATACCAAAATACTAACATACCTGGTGGTAATCAGAGTGAAATGTTTGGTACAATAGGATACAAATAATTTTCAGTGAATAAGGATGTTTGAATTTTATTTACCATAATTTATGGAAAATATGGTAATTCATGGTAAATATAATTTATATTAACATAAAATAACACTAAAACATGTCCCACTTCTATTGGATAAGTCTATTTCGACTGAAATCAATTTTTAGTAGAAATTGTGGTCCTTTTTAAGCCACTTATGTTATATTACGACATTTATTATATTTTATTATAAGAAGTGTTACAAATGTCATGTTCAAATTTTAATAGTGAACCATTTTTAATATAGTTATATATAGAAGATAAATTATGATGTAACTATTCATTAGAAATATAATAAATTTATCTACACAAATATATTTTTTTTATAATTTTTAGATATAATATAAATAAATTTGTTTGGAACGCCATGATGATGATGTAATTGATTTAATAAAGGAATAATCAAATAAATGAAATTAACAATATGAAAATAAATATAATTTGATTTATTTAATTAGATGAAATGAATTTGTAGATAATATGGACAATTTAGTGACATATTATAGGTAATTATTCAATTTTATCATGTTGGTTTTATATTTTTTAAAATTAAATCTTTTAATATAATCATAACTGACATAAATAATACTTTAAAATAAATAATGTTAATTTAAATGTTATAAAATTCATAGAATTCTCTTGTTATGAAAACATACTATGATAGAATTAAATATTTTATGAATTATCCAATTTGTATTTTTTTGGCATTTTATAGTAACTATATTAAACTTTTATTGAGAAAAAAAAGAAGGCACAATAATAGTTAAATTATTTAACTAAGGGAAAAATTTAACTAATAAGGTTTGTTTTATTACTAAAACATGTCTAAAACCTATTGTATGGAAGGATTTTGACCTATCCTCAATTTATCCTCTAAATAAATAAATTTAGAGCAATTATAAAATGATAAATAATTTACAGTACATATATATTTCAAGATTTCTCTTAATGTGCCCATCGCCTCTCTTATAAAATGGCGTCTCTCTTTCTCTTTAACAAACAACTGTATATACTAATGGATTGGAGGAACCATAATCATTTCTCCTTCCCACCTCCATCAATTCATCATAGAGGCCTAAACTTTGGTATGAATCCATCCAAAATAACCTTTCTTTTCAAATCATAAGGGAACACCTGAAGAAGAGAAAATTATGTTATCAACCCTTTCAATGATATTTGCATCTTCTAATTCCTATTTCAATGTTTTTTCCATGTAAAAATATTAAATCCAGTATCATCCATATACTTACATGTTATTATAATCATTGGACATTCTTACTCTTCATTTTACCCATCTTATAAATAAAAATATCAATATGCATGCGTACGTACAACTTATTGTATGAAGGTTGTGGTGTAATTTTTTATTCAAAAGTACATTGAATGTATGGGTATAATGATTATTATAATGGATATAATTAATGAATATATCATTATAATTATTATTTATTATTTATATACCAACCAATTTCAATCCATTTAACAATCCAGGAAACGATACCATCACTCTGGCGTACGTACGACCTATCTTCTCCATGATGTGGTGAGATTAATTCCTTATGTTATCCCTTTAATAATGATTAAAAAATTATATTATGATTAAATAGAATAATTATGAACATAATTGCATTCTGGGTATGAATAAAATACATCCTATGCATAAAAAACATTAATTACAATACAAAATAAGAATGGGAAAATGTAGCTGTTAACAACCAAAACCACATTAATACAAAAATATTATTACTAAAGTGATATAAGAGGATAATATATGATATCGACTATTTGGATATAGTATTGGTATAATTTAATAACTGGTTTTAACAACTATACATTAGGCTAACTCATCCTCGACTAAAAGAAAGTATAAGTAATGGGTTGATTTTACAAATCTCATTATTCTCTCATATAGTTTATTCAAAATAATGTATTGGGAAAACATTATAAATAATGTCTATGTTTCATTAAAGGTATTTAAAAATATTATCGACACATGTTTAAATACATTTTTACCTATGTTTTACTTTTTATAAAACATTTATAGGGGAACCTTCTCATTTCTTTCCAAATGATTACACTATGATCTTTTTGACAAATTTTGGAAAGGATGTTTTTCTATCATATATCACGCGAGAATCTATTTTCCACCATTATGAAAACATAAAATTTTGAATATTCTTGTACAATAATACAATGTAATTTTCAATGGAAATTTTTTATTTTATAATTTTAAATATTTTAAATAATTTCAAAGTAAACAAGGGATATTTCTCTCAAATATTTTTAATGAATTTATTACATTATTTTCCTCTAAATCAACATAAATATTTGGATTTTATGCTTTATTGAGGTTGATATATTATGATATAACCATATAAATAGTATTGAATGTTTTATGATATGTTTGATTATGGGTGTTCTATAAATTTTTATCTTAAACTATTATCATTTATTATACTAGTTTTAATATGATGTTTTATGTCATCTTTGCAGATTTATATAAGAGGAATGCATTAGACATAGAAAGAGATGGTTGGGGACTCTTATATCCCCTTGATGCATCAGTTTGTCTAATTATATAAACTAGCCTCTTCTAACAGGGCCTTGATAGTATGGTAATGGTCTTATCATGAGTCCTTGATGGAATGGTTATGATGTTTGACATTATGTATTTCCTCATTATGAGAAATGTTATTAATATTTAATTTCTTATTCAACTAGTAGAATATCCAAGTTAATGTTTAATGGAATTATATGATTCATTATTTCCATATTATGCATTTGATTATTTTTAAAATCTTGTGTTTCAGTTTTATACCTATCCTTAAAAATTTATAATTTTTTATTATAGCTTCCACTATATTATTTATCCTTATTGAGATTCTGAAAACACTAATTTCTTATGTTTAATTGTTTCCCAGGATATGGATAAGTATACTATGGTTGACCACTATTGATAATCTATGGAATAAAAGTGTTTATTAAGTAGACATTATACCGTTTTTCAATTCAATATGTATAGTAAATCTTATGTGGTTTTTAGTTTTTCTGAGGCTACTAATCCAATTTGTCCTTCAATTTTTAATTTTATTGTTATCATGCCAATGTAATAAAATAATTCACCGAATCTTGGAAACTGGGGTCACGATTTTATAGTTGGTATTATGGAAAGTTTTTTAAAATTCATGGAAACAAGAATTTGAAAACAACCATGATTATGGAAAATTACCATAAGATATGATTTGAGGACACATATTGAAGATAATCCATGAATTTTAGTAAAATTGAGATTATATGCATATTACTAGAAAATAGATCCATGAATTAATACTAGAAGTGGATGTGGGTTAGGAACATATGTTCATATGGGTGAAAACTCTGACATAGTGTTCCGAGCATGACCCGAGGTAACCTAGTAAATGAAAATGGGGCTTATTGAACACCTGGTTTGACACTGTCATGGGATATTCTTAGGACAGTTAATATTTTCTTTAAAAAAATTATAAAGGATTTATGATTAACTATGTCCTTAATGAAACCATATTTATGATTATGGATTAGATACACATAAAATTTAGAATTTAAGTTATGTATTTTACAAGTTTGCCAATATGCACAATGATTCATAACAAAATATTGTGTATTACATTGATTTGAAATATCCCATAGTGGATTAAATGGAAATCATACCAATGAATGTAATATTTGTATGGATTCCCTACTATGAAATATAATGATTATAGAGCTGGTGATACAACTAGAACTGAATATCTTATAAATATTCTGTGAAAACTGAATCATATTATGAATAAAAACCATACCCATATATGGATTCCTGAACCACAATTTGGATGATCATTATTATATAACTTCATTAGAAAAAAACCTCCCACATTCAGTGGGACTAAAAATACTTTTGTAGTTGAGGAGGTAATAAGTTCCCTAGAGAAAATATTTCTCGCTTTTGGGTGTAATGAAATAGAAAAAGTTGTTATTGCAGTCTTTTTCTTTTCAGGTGATGTAGATCAATGGTGGTCATTGTTCCAAAAAAAGAAATAGGATTAAGAGGTCTCAAATAAGGAATAGAGGGAATATAAAGAACTCTTCCTAGAAAAATAATTTCTTTTAGATCTACAAGTGGATATGGAAATGCAATTTCTATGTCTGAGTAAAAAAAGAGGACGATAATGTTAAAAAGAATGAGGTTATCTTCATGAGGTAAGGAAGGCATGATGTAGACCATATACATATTCTAATATATGAGATTTATTGATTATTTTATGGGTTAGAACCCTTAATCTGATAGGAATTATTCTCACATATTTCTTACCTTACGAAGATACAGTCTCAGGTGATATTAAGAGAGAAATGGAATTATCTATGTCTTGTGAATTTAAAGGTAATAAAGATAATAATAAGGCTACTGAAAACTATGGGAATCAAAATAAGTGGAATACGGTAATATATAACTTCCCACGCTTCAATCATTTTGGGAATAAACACCTTGGATCATGCCTAAATGGGATGGGAGTTTGTTATATGTGTGGAAAAAAGGCCACCAAGATAATGATTATTTAGGGAAGAAAGATGATGTCAATGATCAATTCTATAATTGTAATGAAATGGGACATTATAAAAATTAATGTCCTAAACATCATGAAAACATTACTTTGAAAATGTTAAGGGAGAAAGGCTATGAATATGCAATCACAACTGCTGATGTTGATGTTTCGAATCACATCGTGGAAGGTAATATAATTATCTCTTAAAATATATACAAATAATTATTTTATTATAGATCCTCACATTCAATTATATCATCCCAATTTTAGATAAATATTACAAATTTTCTTCTCACATTAACGAGGGAGTTTTCATTCAAAACCCATATGGGAATTATAACTACATCAAAGATGTGCATGTAAGTTCCTATAATTTCATATAAACATGATTTATCTGTTGAAATAATCATCATATAATTTGTTGATATTGACATAATCCTTGGTATGTATTGGATTTCAAAATATAATGTGAAACTTTATTGCAATATGAAGGAAGTTATGATTTGCGATGATGTTGTATAATTGATTATCATTAGAGGGTAAATTTTTTCATCTGATTAATATTTAGATCCACCCACAACATCCCATCTAAATTAAATTCTTGGGGAGGTATAGAAAACATCGCACATGGGTGAAGAAATAAATATTCAAATATAATACGTTCTTAATTAAAATAAATATTGTTGTATTTTCAATGGATTTACTTGGACATCCATTAGTATAATATTTTGAGTTTAATATAGATGTAATAACTGATTCTAGGCCAATTTTGATAACTCCCAATAGAAAGGCCATTGTGAAATTAGTAGAGAAGAAAAAACAACAACATGTGATGATAAATAATGGATTTATTTTTCCCTAAAGTTTCTCCAAGGGGATCCCCCATTCTTTTTTAAGAATAAATTTGAATCAATGTGGCTATGAATTCACTATAGAGAAATAAATTTTTCTATAATAATAAACATGTATCCTCTACCTCTCATTTTTGATTTATTCTATCAACTTCATGGAGCTCAATATTTTTTAATGAATGAAATTCATTATAGATATCATCAATTGTGTATAAAGAGAGAAGATATTCAATGATAGCATTTCGAATGGGGTATGGTCATTTTGAATTGACATTAATTCCATTTATATTGACTAATTAACGCTATGTTTTATAGGTTCTAATTAATAGAGTGTTCAAGGAATATCTTGATGAATTTTTTGTCTTATTTATTTATGATATCATAGTATACTCTAATTTCTATGAATACCATGAGATAAAACTTATGGATTATTCTGAAGACTCTTCGATGAAATAAATTATATGGTAAATTCAGAATTTGTGAAATCTTACTACAAGAAAATTCATTTCTTGGCCATATTGTCTCCAATGATAGAATATCAATTTATCCTTAAAAACCAAAAAATACAATAATGGATAGAACCAATGAGTATAACTGAGGTATGAATTTGTATTGGTTTATCAGGTTATTATCAGAATTTCATCTAGAATTTTCTCAATTTCCAATCATATTAATCATGCTCACACGTAATGGTATTAAATTTATTGGGACACAATAGAGAGAAGCATTTTGTGAAGATTTAAAGAGAAAATTATTCAATGCTCATATCTTGACTCAACTATCTATGAATGATGGGTTTGTGGTTTTAAGTGAGGCATCGAGGAAATGACTCAGGTGTGTACTTATGGAGAATCATATGGTTATTGCCTATGCATCAAGGTAGTTAAAAACTCATAAAAAAACTACAGAAATCATGATTTAGATTTAACAACAGTAATATTTTCTCTGAATATATGGAGACACTATCTCTACGGGTAACGATGAGAGATATATTCTAATACTAAGAGTTTGAAATATATATTCTTATAGAATGAAATCAATATGAGGTAAAGAAGATATATTCATCTACTGTTGGATTATAATTTCATGACACACTATCATACAGGAAAGGAGAATATGGTGGCAGATGCTTTGAGTAGAAAATACCATGGAGTTCTGAACAAAATGAGAGTTAAAAGGGATATAATATTTATGTATCTAGAAAATATGGATATGGGAATTACTATATATTGCGAAACGTCACATCTCTTTCAAATGGTTGAAAAAAAATATTTACTAGAAAGGAAAAATAATTAACATTCTGGTGATGAAGAGTTTCAAAAGAAAATTAAATATGTGAATGATGGGAGACTGATTGACATCATATTTGAAGATATTGTTTCTAAATTTGGGAAAAGGTTTTTTGGTCAAATTATACCTGATCTAAAAAGGGAATTATTAGTTGATGCTCAAAGCTCCAATTTATCTATACACCATGGTAGCACTATGATGTATATAAGTTTTAAAGAACATTTTTTGGTGGGAAAACATGAAGAGGGATATTTCTAATTTTGTGTCAATATTTCTAGTTTTTAAATAGGAGAAGGATATGAAACAACATCCTAGACGTTTAATGAACCCTATTCCTATACATGTGTGGAAATGTGATGATATTACGATGGACGTTGTCCTTTGGATAGAAATTATTCCTAAAAGAAATGATATTATATGGGTTAATGTTGATCATCTTACCAAATAATCACATTTTCGTTCTAATAAGGATGATTTACCACATGAACATTTAGAAAGACTATATTTTGATGATGTTGTAAGACTTCTTGATATAACCCCATCTCTTGTAATTTACCATGATCACTTTTTTACATAAAAATTCAGGAAAATTCTTCAAAGTCCATAGAAACTGAGATTCGTTTGAACACAACAAACCACCCTCAAACTGATGGATAATAAAAACGAACAATTCATTCATTAGAAAACTTGTTGAGATCTTCCACACTTAAATATCATGGTTTGTGGGATCAATACTTAACTATATTATAATTTTCATATAATAATAGCATACAGTTAATTATTTAGATGTCAGCAAATGAAGCTTCATTTTGAAATAGATTTCATACAACAACTTGTTGGGATGATGTTGGTGAATGAAAACATACAGGTCTACAACTTGTTGAGTAAATGATGGAAAAGTTAAAATCTATTCATACCCATATAAAAACAACTCAAATTATGGAAAAGATCTATGTTGATAACTAAAGGAATGATTTGGAATTTCTAGTGGGAGATCATATTTTCTTGATAGTGTTTCTATGGAAGGGTATTATACGATCTGCTAAAAATGGTAAATTTAGTCCTAGGTACATTGGAAATTTTGAAATTTTGGAATGAATTTGATTTGTAGCTTAGCATTTGGTAATGACGCCAACTCTCTCAAAATTTCAAGATATGTTCCATGAATCCATGTTAAATAAATACATGACATACCAAACACATGTACTCACCTATGATGAAATAGAATAGGGACCCAATATATATTATTTTCAAGAGTCCATTAAGATTCTTGATACTAGAGAACAATTTTTGAGAAATCATACGACTCTTCTAGTAAAGGTTCTTTGTAGAAACCATAAAATTGAAACAGTGATGTGGGAACCTGAAGAACTGATGATGAAGAAACATGGAAAACATTTAATGATGTTGTATTCTAGAACATCGGAGGAGAAATTTTTTTTAATGAGGGAATAATGTGACACCCCATTTATCCACGGTACACTTCGTATTAAATAATAGAGTAGCTTGTGCTATATGATATATCATGTTCGAGGACACCATGCCATTTCAAAAAAGACATTTAAAAATGGTTATGAATAGTATTAAAAACATTTTGAAAATTTTAAAACTTTCTTTTTTAAAATTTTATTCCATTTTTAATTTGGAATATCAAAATTATCTTCTGGTGAATTTTTGGAAATTTTTTGAAAAGTTTTAATTTTTTATAAATAGTTAAAAACATCACATTGATGTTAATAACATTATTATTTATTTTAAAATTAATTTCTATTTAAACTACATTAATGTAAAAATAGTAAATAATACATATATTAGTCCAATTTAATTCATTGGAGTCATTTCATAATCTAATTAGATATATAAAATTTTATTGATCTTTTGACGTCTCTTTTACCTACCTTCTAGTCACATTTTTAAATTAGAACTTAAAGTAATTTTACCATTTCTATGAATTGAATTTAAAAAATCCAACATAAATGGTTGTAATTAGATTGAATAACGTGTTCTAATAGGGTCAAAATAATTATATATAAATAGTGACTTTATAATTTTATTTACCACAGTTAAAGTTAAATAGGGTAATTAAAGGTATAAATAATATTATAATAATATAAATTTACAATAAAACTTGTATTATTTTTATTATATGACTCTATTTAGACCAAAATCAAAATTTTGTTGAAAATTTGATCCCTTTTAATCAACTTGTGTTAGATTAGGGCATTTATTAAATTTTATTTAAAGAAGAGTTAAAAATTTAATATCCAAATTTTAATAATTATCCATTATTAATATAGGTTTATACATAAAATAAATTTTACAAAAAATATTCATTATAACGATATTATATTTATCTACAGAATTATATTTTTCATTATTTTTATACATTATATTAATAAATTTAATTGTCAAACCATGATGATGCAGTAATTGATTTATTAGTGGAAGAATCAAATAAATGATATTATTAATATTAAAATAATTATAATATGATTTAATTAATGACATACACTAATTATAATGACAAAATAGTCATTTTAGTGACATATTATATGAAATTATTCGATGTTATAATATTGGATAATTTTTATAAAAATGAAAATTTTGGATAGCATCAAAATTGACATAAAAGATAATTTAGAATAGATAATATTTAATTAAATTATAAAAAATTCAATAAAATAACATGTTCATCCATATTTCAAGGATAGTTTTCAATATATAATAAATTATCTAATTGTGGTTCGTTTGGAATTTTATGTAACTATATTAACCATATAGTGTCAAAATAAAAGAAGCTGAGGTAAGAGTTAAACTATTTAACTATGGGTTAAATCTAAAAGATAATGATAATTTTATAAACTAAAGATGTATTAAACATATTTGTTGAATTTATTTCAACCAATCCTAATATTATCCTTTAAATAAATAATTTTTGAGCTTTTATAATCTGAATATAATTTTATATTAAATTATTATTTCATTATTTTTTCTAAGTGACCCTCACAGCTCTTAAAAAAAGGGTACCTCCCATTCTCTTTATCTCACACCTCTAAAGCATTTCTTTGGCCCAAACCATGCCCATTTCTTTTCCCAAGTTCCTTAAATTCAACTGATAGTCATAACATTTGACAATAAGTCATCTTAAGGATCCATTTTGCTCTAATCAAAATAAAACACCTAAAGAAGAGGTAATTCTTTTATCAGCCATTTCAATGTTCGTTTCTTCTTCTACATTAACTTTCTATGTTTTTTACATTTCAAAATGACTACACCACTATCATACATATAATTAGATATTATTATAATCCTAGATACCCCATATTACTCATTTTATCCATCTTATAAATAATAATATCACCGTGTGTGCGTGGTCCAGGGAGGTTAGGAGGTGCGGTTCTTGGCGTTTCTCTCTTTCCAGGTGGTCGTGGGATTGCCACTATGGGCGCGAGTCTTCCTCTGATGCTGTTTGGTTATCTCTGCCGGGTTTGCCGCTTCCTCTTCAAAATCCGGCCATCTTGATGGAAGTTGGAAACTCGCTGGGGTCTTTTCTCTGTTCGGATGCCGACACCAGGTGCCTCCGGGCGGCTGCCAACCCGCGGATCTGCGTGGAGTTGGATTTAGCGTCGCAGCGTCCGTCCACGGTGATGCTGAAGGCCGCTGATGGCTTCTCCTGGACCCAGAGAATCTTCTATCAATCGCCTCCGCGGTTTTGCGTCAGTTGCGGTTTGCATGGCCACCTGGTGAGGAGCTGCCGGCGACGAAGGGAGGTGGCGGGTCCCTCGTTCCGGGCCGAATCTGCGGAACCGGGTCTGGCCCCTCCTGTGTTGAACAGTCTACGGTCCGACCGGCTTCCCGACCGCCCAGTTGCGGTCTCAAATTCAAATTTTTCGGTGGGTTCCCGCGCGAAGGAGACAGGACGTGGGGCGGTCTCCTCTGACTTGGTCAGTGGCCTGCCGGTTGCTCCCTCGGATGCCTCTGACCTGATCTCCTGGTCTCCGGGGCCGTCTGGGCTGGCATCATGTCCCCCCCCTGCCGGCGTCGATTCGCGGCGGGTGTCGGAGCTGTGCGCCGCTCTCTCCTTTGGCAGTCCGCCAAGGATGCTTCCACCGCCTCCCCCTCCTGTCCCTGTTTCGGCGCGCCTCTCGCCGGAGACTCTTCTCAGTTCCCTGTCCAGCAAACTATCTCTGTCCTTGGAGAATCTGGGAGGGCCGGGTTACAACCCTAGAGGAGTGGATAAAGAATTGTTGTTTGCTTGGTCTTCTCCGCAGCGCAGGCTCTTATTTTCCTTGGTGCAGGGCGATCTGGGGGCTGACTCACCCTGTCTCCGTTCTCCGGAAAGGAAATCTCTACTGGAGGTGGAGGATTGTTCGTTTAAGAAGGTGATTCGCTCACCGAAGCAGGATTGGTGTGAGCATGGCTCGTCTGGTCCAGTCACCCGCTCGAAGTCAAAGGGGAAAGGTCTTTTCGCTCCTTCCCATCCTCAAAATGCATCTCCGTTTAAGGCCCGCAAGGGCGGCCTCTAATGTTATCCCTCATCATATGGAATGCGCGCGGGTTGGGAGCTCAAGCCTAGCGCGCTTTTTTGGCAGCGGAAGCAAGGAAGTCGAAGTCTTCGTTAGTGGTTATTCTTGAACCGAAACAGAATTCTGATAAGCTACCGGGGCTTGCTAAATATCTTGGCTTCCCTAACTTCTTGCATGGGAGTCCTGTCAATCCCCAGATTTGGATTTGTTGGAAGAGCAACATTTCGGTGGAGGCTATCAGCTGGATGCCACAATGCGTCAACACTAGGATCTCTGTTGGAAGCTTCGACCTTCTGTTCTCCTTTGTGTACGCGAGTACACGGAGCCTTGAAAGGAGAGAGTTATGGGGTCACCTTTAAGGCATGCAGGCTGGGCCTTTACCTTGGTTCGTAGGAGGCGACTTCAACGCTTTGTTGGACGTTTCAGAGAAAAGGGGAGGCGCTGGTTCTAATCACGAAAGCATGCAGGAGTTTCAGGAGTGCATTGCGCTTGCAGGTCTGCTGGATTTAGGGTTCACAAGGTCCAAATTCACCTGGTGCACCAACCGTAAGGGGAGGGAGCACATCTGGAGTCGCTTGGATAGATGTTTCTCCAACTTACAGGGCTTGGATCTTCTCTCCAAATCATCGGTCACACACCTTACTCGCATGTTATCTGACCACGCCCCTCTGCTGGTGGGAATCCGTCTCGAAGCACTGGTGGGAGCGGCCTTTCATTACTCTAGTGAATGGCATCGGGATAAGGGCTTCATGCAGCTGATTAATGACTCCTGGCTTAAAGAGGAAGGGAATCAGTCTTGGGATGGATTGACGAACCGACTCAAACGCCTGAAGCATGATATTCGAAGATGGTTGACTGATCAGCCGAGAACCTCTAATGGGGTAGAGGGTCTGCTAATTGAGGTGGACCGTTTGGAGGAATCCCTTGTTAAAAACTGGGAGGATAACATCTTTGCTATTCTTTGCGACAAGAAGATCGTTCTGGCGGAGAGGCTCTTAGAAGTGGAGAGGGGTTACAAGCAGAGGTCCAGGGCCAGGTGGTTAAAAGAAGGTGACCGCAATAATGCGTTCTTCCAGG
Organism: Viscum album; assembly: GCA_963277665.1. Classification (NCBI taxonomy): domain Eukaryota; kingdom Viridiplantae; phylum Streptophyta; class Magnoliopsida; order Santalales; family Viscaceae; genus Viscum; species Viscum album. Next base: position 2,072,841,080 of record OY728140.1, read on the forward strand.
CGTGCATCAAGGAGAGGGCAAACACGAAGATCAATTTGAGGATGGAGGATGGCTCCTTCACATTTGACGCGAGTATGGCGGGGAGTATGGCCCTGAAACACTTTGAGGGTCTTCTGGCGGGGGCATCATCTTCTAGCTTTGCTAGGGATGTTGAGGACAGCGGTGGTCTCTTAAGCATTCTTCCTCTTCTGGTATCTGGCTCAGACAACGTCTGCGTCTCTTCTATCCCCCTGGAGGAGGAAGTCAGGGAAGCACTTCTGAGTATGCCAGTCGACAGTGCACCTGGACCGGACGGGTTCCCGGTCTCTTTCTACAAAGCTTCTTGGGATCTGGTGGGCCTGCAGGTTGTGGAGGCGGTGCATGATTTCTTTGGCGGCGGCCCTCTGAACAAAGGTATCGCCTCCTCAAGTGTGGTCCTTATTCCAAAAATAAAAAGTCCTACTCTGCTCAAACACTTCCGGCCCATATGTCTTTGCAATGTGTCTTATAAAATCTTGGCCACGGTCATTGGAAGGAGAATCTCTAAGATCATCCCCAAGGTGGTCTCCGAGGAGCAGCATGGGTTCATCAAGGGTCGGAGCATCCAAGGAGCGATTGTCATTGCTAGCGAATTGGTCCATGACATCAACAAGCGGGCGGTGGGTTCCAACATTATTTTTCAAATGGATATGAACAAGGCATATGACAACATTGAGTGGAGCTTTATCATTCGCGTCATGAGAAAGGTGGGGTTTCAAGATTGGTTCTGCGACATCTGCTTCAGGTGTTATTCCTCACCTTGGCTCTCGATTTCTCTAATGGGCAAAAGCTTTGGTTACTTCAAGTCTGTTAGGGGCGTCAGGCAGGGTGACCCGCTGTCACCATTCCTGTTCGTGCTTGCACAGGATGCCCTGTCTAGAAACTTGAACCGCTGCCTGGCGGAGGGAAAGTTGAAGCCCTTCCATGGAAGAGGTAACATGGGTAATATCTCCCACTTGATGTTTGCTGACGATATTTTGTTGTTCACAAATGGCAGACGGAGATCCTTGTGCCACCTCAGAGACATTCTGTGTAGCTATGCCAGGCTCAGCGGGAAAGATATTAATACCGAGAAGAGCCATGTGTTTATTCCGGAGAAATGCACGGAGAGACGGTGCAGGGAGATTCAGCGAATTCTGGGGTGCAGTAGGAAAAAGTTTCCAATGCTTTACCTTGGGGTGCCACTCTCTTATGGCCGTATTAGAAAGCAACATTTCAATGAGATTCTTGATCGCCTCTTGTGGAGGATCTTTAGTTGGAAGATAAAGCTGCTCTCTTTTGGAGGTCGTGTCATGTTGATTAACAGTGTCCTTACGTCCATCCCCATGCACACATTCTCCGTTGTCAAACCTCCGAAAGGCACTGTGGAAAGGATGGAGAAAATTATGAACACTTTTCTATGGGATACAAAGGGGGAGGGGCGGTGTCACTGGGCATCCTGGAAGTGGTTAGCTCGGCCTGTGGAGGAAGGAGGTGTTGGACTCCACGATATACACGACACCATTCTCTGCTTACAGGCGAAGTTGGCTTGGGAAATCATTGGCGGGGAGTCTCTCTGGGCGAAATTTTTCAACAGACGATATAGAGGGCGAGAGTCGACTGTCAGCCGCGGGGATACGACCTTGGCCAAATGTATGTTCTCCCATCTCGAAACCCTGTCCAAGTACTCAAGATGGGTGGTCGGCCGTGGGGACATCAGTTTCTGGAACGACAACTGGGCTGGCGAGGTCCTTTCTTTCCCGGGCTGCCCGTGGCCTGATATTTCTTTCCGGGACGCCTGTGACCACTATGATTTTATTCATGCGACCTTAAATCCCGATTTGATGAGGCAGTTTGAGGGTATCGTTATGAGTGATCTCCCGGATTTATGCTGCTTCTCGGAGACGAGCTCGGGCAGGTTCAACAGCAGTGGGTTCAGGCAGCTGCTTCAACGTGAACACATCTTGGAAGAGAGGGTTCCGTCTGTCTGGTGCAACGAGGTTCCCACAAGGATGAACTTCCTTCTTTGGAGAGTTTGTAACAGAGTGCTCCCTACTGAGGAGAATATTCAGAAGAAGGGCGTGCACATTGCCTCTCGGTGCTACTGCTGCGCGGTCCCTCAAACCGAGACGACAACCCACCTTTTCTTCCAGGGACAATGGGCTGCCTACCTCTTGTCGCTCTTCACCCCCCTTCAGTAGTCGGACAGCAATCCCAGGTTGCCTCAGGATCTTGTGGCCGCTTGGTTCAGGGGCACTGTTACTAACACTATGGAACGCAACGTCAGAGCGGTAATTTTGATCTCTATTTGCTGGATCATCTGGGAGGCTCGAAACCAGGTTCGTCTAGGTACTCCTCGTTCCCCGTGGTCCCTGCAGGTTCGGATACGATCTCTTATCGTGGAGCTTGCCTCGCTCATCAAAGGTGGTCTTGCGTCGGCGACGGTCTGCAATCTCATCAATCGGCCATGCGCACATAGCAGGGAAAGCGGCTCCTGGGTCAAGTGGCATCCGCCGAGACATGGCTTGAAACTTAATATTGACGGCTCTTACATGGAAGGAGTCATGAGAGGTGGAGGTTTGCTTAGGGATTGTTGGGGCTCTGTCCTGGTTGCCTTTAGCGCCTTCTATGGGCCAGGTTGTTCCTTAGGCGCGGAGGTCCGGGCCCTTCTTTCTGGGCTCATGGTCTGTAGAAGGAAAGGGTTGCACATCTCCGAGGTGGAGTCTGATTCGGAGGTGCCTGTCAAGGCCATTCATGGCTGTCGCGGGTTTCCTTGGGAGCTGGTCTACCTCATCCAGAGATGCAAGGCAGAGACTGATCAAGGCCGGATTGTCCACCACAGCTGGAGGGAAACCAACTTTGCGGCTGACAGACTTGCTCGGTTTGGTCGGCAGGAGGATCCACTCATGATCTTTGACAGCCTCCATTCACTGCCCCTTGAGTGTGTTAGTGTGGTGCAAGGGGATGCCCTGGGCCTGCACTTCTTTCGGCCTCCTTGAGGTCTTGCTGCACTTGTTTTCTTTTACCCAAATGAATAAAAATAATAACTTTCAGGTCATAATCTATTTATTATCTAAGATTGTTTGTACAAAATTATCTACCGGGAAAACCTGGTAATAAATGTCCATTCTTCATTAATGGTATTTATATTTATTAAAAAAAATTTCATAAATAAATTTTTATTAATTTTTTCTTATTAAAAAACTTTTTGAAAGGATTCATTCATCTCTTTCCAAATGACATAATTTATGATTATTTAAAAAAATTATGGAATGAATGTTTTTTTAACATATACAGTGTGAGAAACTATTTTATGACATTATAATACCTTAAAATGTTTTATATTTCTGTACAATCTAAATAGGTTATTTTCAATTTAAATGTTTAATTTTATAATTATGAGGCTTTTAAATAATTTCAAAGTAAAAAATGGATATTTATTTCAACAAGTTGTAGTGAATTTAATAGATTATCTTCAACTATGTCAACATCCTTTGTTGGATTTTTTGACTTATTGAGGTTGAATTATTATCATAAAATTTTACAAATTGATTTTATTGTTTTATGATATGTTTTATTATATATGTTCAATTCATGTTTTATGTTAATGTATAAACACATGTTATGCTAGTTTTAATTTCAATGTTTATGTCATGTTTCACCCTCTTTATAAGAATAATGCATTAGACTTAGTATGTTACATGTGGTTCCATATATAGCCCGTTGATGCATTGGTTGGTATCATGAGACAAACTAGTGCATTGGTACAAGGCCTTGATTTTTTGGTAATGGTCGTGGCATTATGCCTTGACAAATTGGTTAAGATATCCAACAATATATATTTCCTCATTATGAGATTAGTTATTTATATTGCATTGATTATCCAACTACTATAATGTCCATGTGAAAGTTTAAATAGAATTATTTGATTTATTGTTGCTATATTATTCAAAATATTATGTTTAAAAGGATTGTGTTTCATTTTTATTCCTTGTCTTAAAAGTTTTTTCATATTTATGATACATTCTACTATATTGTTTATCCTTTTTTAGAATCTGATCTCACATATTTCTAATGTTTCATTTTTATTCAGGATGTCATGACTTATATTGTGATTAACCTCTAGGGATAATCTATTTAATATGTTTGTTTATGGAGGAGACACTATGTTGTTTTTTAATTAAATATGTATCATAAAAATTATGTTGTATTTACTTTTTCTAATTCTACTAAACCAATCGGTCCTTCAGGATTTGATTTTATTGTGATCCTGCCAATGTAATAAAATAACGTACTGACTCTAGGAAATTGGGTTCATGAAGATACAATTAATTAATTAAAATAAAAGAAATAATTAATGTTTTAATTGAATAGTGATAAAATAATTTCTGATAATTGATGTTCTAGTGAACACATTCTTGAAAAAATGATATAGTGAAGAAAAATTTGAAAACACCATAATGCATTTTTTAGAATAAAAATATTAAATAATGCAATTAGAATTTAAATAAAATTTAAAACGTTTAATAAAAAAATAGATTATAAATAGTGATTAAATGGATAATATTATAACATTTACAACATCAAGGAAGTAATATATGAAAATGGAATGTAATCGGGTTATGAAATACTTAACGACTTCATAAAACATAACTAAAATATCATTATAAGATATATTTCAAATTTCATAACAATGTACCAAGATGTTTAAGAAATTCAAGATATTATGATTTAAAATTTCAAGAAGATACACATAAAAAAAGTAAGTTGCAAATATGACATTTATTATACTAACGTAATTAGTGAGATGGAATTCCTTAATATGCATTTCTTATCAGATGATAATTCATTAACATATTGAATAATGGGTTTGAACATGTTATTAAATTATTATATAAACATATTAATATTTAATATATCATATATGATATTTTCATAGTATTATATTACTCATTCAATTGTAATATTTCTTTATTTTTAGTTATTTGTGAATCTTTTCCAAGATTCTCATGTATGATTCAACATGTTAGTTGTTTTCAGATAATCTAATCATCATTTCATGATTGTAAAAAATTAATTAAAAATTATATATTTTCATTATAAATTTATTTATAATAAATATTAATATTTGGATCCATGAAATTAAATACACCGTTCATGGAGACGATTGGTTGAATGTATGAATGAATGCTGCATTCATTTCATTGTCATATTTAAAATCATTCATAGTAAATGATATATATTTATATGTATATTATAATTATAGTATCATATATAACTAATATATGTAACATATTTTAATAAAATTCGTTTATTCCTTCCATTAATAGTTTCCACACATCCTTTATATGTTCCTTGACTAGTGTAAACGATATCATTTTGGGAGGCAGTATTTCTCCATACACATAATCTGTAAGTTCATTACCCATTAGATGGGATTTAATTTAATAGTAATTAAACTCCAAATAATTAATCCATGTCAATATATTTGTTAAACTGGTTTTGTAATATATTATTTTATTTCTTCTATTTTAGGGTTTGGATAATGAAAACAAAGAAAATGAGATTGAGGGAGAATGTAACCTCTACTTCGGATAACTCATTTTTTTCTCCCTAAAGAGATTCCTTGTATGGATTCCTTCATAAGGTGAGGGTTATAAAATTACACGATTGATTTATTGGAATTTTTTAAATATATTGGTCAATCCAATGTTTCTTGAGTGGTTTGTGGAAGTGGGAGGGTGAGTTCCTTTTTATAGTGGAACAGGAAAGGTATTTTTGTACAGTTTTGAAATTGGAATTCAACCCAAATTGTTTCTATGAAATTTTTCCCAAATTAATGAATAAAACTAGATAAAATGGATTATATGTTTTAAATATTAACAAAAAATGTTTTTTGAAAAGTGATATGGTCATTTGAGACCCTTTATTCAAGATATAGTCTCCTGTTAAGCTACTTTTCTTCTTAATCAATGTAATTAATTTAAATCACATTCCCTAATTTTTTTCATCCTAGCCTATTATTAATTTATTAGATAATATAAATTATTACTATTTCAAATTTTTAATCTATTTTTATGAATTCTAATCGTTGAAGTATCAGAAATTAATTGAAATTCAATCACGCATATGGGACATCAGTGGAGGGTTTTAAACTAAAAATGTTCATAAGATTGTAATGATTGTATTTTCAATTTAAATGTGAAATTATATCTAATGAATTATATATTATTAATTTATAGAAAATTTATCAAATTAAAATTTAAAAACTATAATTAATATATTTAATATTTCTAAATAAATAAATTGAAAAATCTGTTTTGAATTAAAATTTAGTGTTTTTCAATATGCTTCAAAAAAATACCATCATAGAAAAATTCTAAAATATAAAAATAAAGAAATTTTTATGATTTTTTTCAATACATAATATTATTTTTACATTTATAATTTATTACTTTTCAAAAAAACTATTTAAATAAAGTCTCAATGAAAAGATGGTAAAAATAACTTTTGAAAAATATTGATTTTTATATGAATTATTGTGTTTGTTTTTATATTATGACTATTGAATCTGTTAGAAAAAAATGATTTAATATAATAAAATATATATATATTAAATTAACATCACTAAATAATTTCTATCAATTTAATTTTTTATGATAAAATAACTTTGTGGTCATAAAAAATATTTCTATAAAAACACTCCCTTTAAATTCTATTAGGTCTTATATTCATTTAAAATTAATTTTTCATCAAGGATATACTTTTATATTTTTTTAAACCATAAGTGATCATATATTATTTAACACTATTTAATACAAATAATTTAATGGCCAGGTTATAACTTATTATATTAAATGAAAATAATTTAATAATATATTATTGTTCAGTAAAACAAGTTCTTGAATGTATCGAAATTTATTGAAGAATATATTTGTTGCGTGTAACACAAGATACGTCAAAATTGAATGAAATACATAATATATATTGAAATTGTTTAAAATATTAATTATATTATAACGTCTTTTTATGTTATATTTTATTACATTCTTGGTGTTGTGTTCCATAAAATCTATAAAATACAATGATCTTATTTTATAATTTTGGGGTGTTACATTCTCCACTCCATAGATAAAGTGCATCCTCATAATGTTATCTCAATCTTGGAAATTGTTTTTATCATTTCCTATATTGAAATCCCACATCATTAGAAGGGTTTGTAAAACATCATATAGAACATAGAGTATGGTAAGAACAAGGTTCACATGGGCTGACATATAACATAGTATCTATGTAGGATTAAATTAGTTGATTTTAGAGAACGGTACATGGATGAAGAGTGTAAATATTTATAGGGATATGTTGATGTCAAAAATCAAAACAAAATTAATAATAAATCTAAATTTCATGATCACAAATTCATAAATCTATGATAATATATAAGACAATTAGTTCAAAATGGTCTTATGGATACATTTGTTTCCATTTTTCTAATGTTGAGTATCTCTTTTACTACAAAATAAAATATTAAAATATTTTTATTATATATAATTTTATAATAATATATTTTTCCATTTTTTCCTTCGATTAATTTCTAATTCATCCATTACATCATTAAATTGATATCCAAAAATGAATTTATATTCCCAAATCAGTAATTTTTTTAAAATATTATAATTCCAATAAGGAAATACTTTATAGTTGTCTTTAAATATTTTCTAAAGATACTATAGTCTATACGATAATCACAAATCCTAAAAAGATACGAAACTAGTTAATTATTAATACTTATTCCACAAATCATTTAACTAATCATAATCACATAATGAACATGATATCACATAGGCCTATGTTTGGAATAAAACCAATATCATCATTCGTTATTGGATTCATGTCATGCATATTTTTCGTACTTGATGGGTTGTCATTTGAAATACAATTTTCTATTTTCTAATACCATATTAACATAATTCCAAAAAACAATATGATGGAAAACCTTGAAATGTAGTCACTAAATACCCTTTTAACTAATGTTTTCAATACAACCCCAATATATAAATACATCATCCATTTATTATCTAAAAATATCATTCCTTTATATATGGTTAAATCTTTAGAAGCGATAATTTATTAAAAAAAACCATAGTGTGAGAATCAATTTTCATAATGGAGAAAAAATATATTCTTTTTAGGATATATAATTCAAAAAAAATATTTTAAATCTATTATGAATTAGTAATTTCCTAATTTATTAATTTTCATCATATTTTCAAATAATTCATAATGGGTTTTCATGAATATTTAAATTATCCAAACCATATCCCATGAGAGTATCAGACTATGTGCCTAGGAAGTCATCTTGTCTTGTACTAAGTTAGTCTTGATTCAGAACCGACACACCTTATTGGAAATGGTAACCCTAGGTACATCTATGAAATAACAACATCAAGTTGTATTAACCCGACAAGGATATATCATGAGGAAATCCCAGATAATCTCTACCTTACAAAAGTTTAATGTTGTTACCCTATACTTCTCCTCATTATATAAATTAGGGATATGTTCTCCAATTTATGATTTCTTTGTTATAGTTCACAATGATTTTACTGAACATCCCCTAATGCCAATCTTTAGAAACCTGAACATACTATACCTAATCTAGTTTCTACTATAATTACATTGGAAATGATTAAATAGAATCAATGACCTAATAGTTTATTAGTATGGATAAACTTGATAAAGACATGATTCATTTATTAAAAATAAATAAACTAATTACAAAATTATATTTTATTTTTCAAGGGAGAATTTATTTTATATATCATTTACATGCATAATTTTTTATGAAATCATTTTGGATTCCTAGGAAAGGGAAAAAGGTGAGTTCAGATGATTTCTAAGGGTATAATATAACATAGTAAATAATGAATCAATAAGATTAATCAATTTGTAAGGTAAACAACATAGAACACAATGCAAATATTCAATTATTTATATGGAAGTGGGTAATTAATATGGAAAGGTAAATAACTGAATACACATTTCCTTAAATCAATAAACTAATAAGGAATAGAATCAACAAAATTTATCATATTGAAAATAACATGAATAATAAATAACAAAATCTAAATAATGGAAATTCTCAATTATTGGATATCATTTCCGTGCCACATAAAGACTTATATCATCATGACCTTTCAGAATATGGATAAAATATTTTTTAGACTCCTATTATTCATTATAGAAACAAAGTCATATGGGTTTTTAATAACTATTCATTAATATTGAGACCACAAATGGATGTTTTGGATTTCTTTAAATGACCGCAATCCATAGGGCTTGAATTAATTAGACCCAAAACCAAATAGATTACATTAACCCATACCCAAATTGTATATTTCAAGTTTAAATAATTCCTAATATAGTTAAATTATATATTTACATTATTGATAATGTGTGTTATTAAATATTTGTATTGAAAAAAATCTATAGATTTATAAATTATTTCATTGATAATCAAATAACTCTAAATATAATTAATATATTTAAAAATAGAATATGGTTCCAGGAATGAAAATATTTATCCCAATTTATTTGTATAATTAGGTGAAATCCATTGATAAATTTCCGTAGAGAAATTGAATATTTCAAATGGACAAACTGAGGAATCAATGAAGTTAATTTCAATACTTTATTTGGAAAAATAAATCATAATATATACAATGTATGAATAAAGTCTTTATAAATAAAAAATCTTATGTGGTATAAAAATAACGCCTTTTTGGATTTGATTAATGAAAATACTATAAAAATAACATTTAATAACAATCATGTAGAAAATAACATTTTCGTCCTAAAAACATTATGAAAATTGATATATTTGAAAAAAAAATATTTAAAACATTAATTTTAAAAATCATACCATTATTCTAAAAATGAAAGATTCAATGTATTATGTGATGTAATTTCAAAAATTTCAAAAAAAAATAACATTCCTTTTACATTGAAAAATGCTTAGAAAACACTCGTGTTCTAAAAAAAATAAGATTCCATTGAAAAAAATGGAAGATAAAAGGGGTAAAAATATGTGTAATAAATCATTTCTCAATGAATAAAAACAAAATTTAAAATATTTCCATTGATCATTTTTTTGGATCAACTTTTTTCTTTATCTAATGAGAGTAATGAAGTCGGGTTTCTTCTAAAATATTTTCTAAAACATTTTATGTTCCAATGAGTGTAAAAATAGAACTATTATTTGGAAAATTAAATGAATAACCATATTAGATGATAATTAACTTTTTTATTCAATAATTACTAAATAATTTATTTTAATGTAATGTCAAGTGTAATTAAACCCCAAACAATGATACTGTGAAGGAAGCCCATTAAAACCATAAGGTGCATGTGAGAATAAACCAATGAATAGGCTTCATTATAACATGTAAATAAACATAAAAAAGTGTAAAAAAGAAGTGATATTAATAATTTATTACACACATAATATTTTAATATTAATGACAATTATAAAGTAATATAACCCAATAAAGAGTAATCGGGTTAGGGAATTCGTTACCACTTGGTAACATTTAACTCAAACACGCATATAAGTAATGATTCAAATAGATACTCATACACAATTAATATAAAAAAATTTACAATATAATATATCAAAATGGGTAGTATATACTCCACACAATATAATTTAGTGTTGGATATGATATTTATTTGATGGGTGTAAAAAGTGAGGTGAAATCCCACACCTTTTGTTTCTATTCTATTGAATGTCCTTTACCATCATGTATAATGGTTTTCTATAACTTAATAACTCATTTTAGATCAATTTTAATTATTATTATATAATATATGATCATTTTATAATATCATATTAATCGTTTTGAAGTAATCATTAATTATTTTCACTATTTAAGCTATTAATTGCTGAGTTTCTCATGTATGTATTGACTTACCAGTTTTTGTTAAAATCATGGTATCATATTCTCCAAAAATTTTAAAATTATATAATAAATATTTTAATTAATTATATATGTTTTTAGAATAAATCATAAATGTTTTATATAGTATGTTAAATGAACCATTCATGGAAACCGTTCGATATACATACACATGAACGCGACTTTAATTACATTTTCATATTTAAAAGAATGAAAAGTAAATGATAGATATATTAATATTCATATTATAATTATAGATTCATATTTTGTTCATATTTGTATCATTTTTATGATTTATCTTTCCTCTATGTGTTTTTTGTATAGTTTGAATGGATCAGATCACTTTGAGTAAGAAGAAGTCCACACTTCCACAAATGATGTTGTCGTATTTAAACAAAATGGTAGGAATAAAATTATGTTTCATATAAAAATTATAGAATTATGTATACAATATAAATATAATATATATAATATATATATAAATCATTCCATCATCATTCTTGACCAAGATATGTGGTAATCAAAAAATGAACAAAATCATTTTTTGATGTAGTAGTTTTTCATACACGAAAAATCTATTTTTTTACCGATTATGTGGATATTTTGAAAAGTGTATGTATTACACTAATAATTAAAAAATCAAATTATATATATGAAAGTATTATTACTATACAGTCATTAGATAAGAAGATGTTTCGGGGTGCATAATGAAAACAAAGTAAAAGAGCTTGAGGAAGGATGTTACATCTTTATTGGGTAACTCTTTTTGGTTTGGACCAAAATGCTTAGCAGGGAAGATCAAAATCCAATGAATGTCATCTAGGATGAGAGAAGTAATTTTTAGGATCTATTTTAGACGTAATTGTTTGATCCAAATATTCATGAGAGCTATATGGAAGTCACAAGGGTGAATGCCTTTTTATATTGAAAGATGTGTGGCATTCTTGTATTTTTTTTAAAATGATTTACACCCATTTTTTTCCATTGAAAAGTGGCACAAACAGTTATCAAAATTTTATACAAGGGAATATAGGTTATAATTAGTAAAATAATATTTCCTTTCTACAAGTTTATACTTCTTTTAGGCTATTAAGATTATAGTTTAGTCCAATGATATGATACTTTTTCTCTCAATCACTATAATTAATTTTAAATTCATTCCCTAACAATTTCCGAAAAATATAAGCATAAATTATGTTATATTACTAATTATTATTATTACATATATAGAATAAATATCTCCAAATTAGAATTGTATAATTGGATGAAAATAACAAAAATTTAATCCCATAGACGAGATGATAATGCTGGTTTTTAACGTAAAAATGTTCTAATGAATGATATAATTTTATAATAAAATTCAAATATAAATTGAATAAAATTATCCAAATAAGATTAATTTGATTTCAATTTTTCTAATTAAAATTTATAAATCTTCTAAAATAAAATTTATCCTTATATATATATATGATCAAAAAGATGTTTGAAATTAAAATTTAGTATTTTTCACTATTCCTTAAAAAATAAAACTACATTGAAAAATTCCAAAACATCACCACAACCTAATTTTCATTTTTATATTTAATAAATTATGCTTATTTTTACACATAAGGTTTATAAAAGTTTAAAAAAACTATCTCAAAAATTTTTCTCCTATAAAAGGCGGTAAAAGTGCTTTTATAAAAATATAGATTTTATGTGAAATATTGGGTTTTTTTATCTTACACATATCCAATATATTAGACTAATTTAAAAAAATGTTATATTAAATATATATTATATATATTATTTTAATATCACACACTTATATAAATTAATTTAATTTATTATTATAAAATAGCTTTGTGGGAATAAACATTATTGTCTATAAAAACAATCCATTTTTATTCAATTCGTTCTTATATTAATTTATAATTAATTTGTATACAATTAATTTTAGTCATATTTCTTAAACATTGGATTTTAATATTTTATTTAATACTATTCCAAACATCTAATATAATTATCATCTTATGTGTTGTTATATGAAATTACAATATTGTAATATTATATTATTGTTCTGTAAAACAATTTCTTCCACATAACACAATATATCAAAGAATGTTGTTGATTTAGGTAATGAAATATAACTAATAATTTCATATATTTAAACCAATATATTAAATTTAAAAAAATTATATTATAATCTATTGGGATATTATATTCCCATATGCATTTTATGATCTCTATCATAGAGTCTATGAAATAAAATTTTCTTATTTTACAATTTTGAGGTGTTACATTAAATTTTTTATTTTTAATAAAATGAAGATTTTATTTCTTATTTATTATTAGTATTATTAAAATTATGTATAAAAGCATATTATTTATATTTTATTCGATGTAAGTGATCACATAATTTTAAATGTTTCCCAATGGAAAGGTGTAATGTTTTCTTGGGTATGAAGGGGAAGATGAAAATAATGTTTATTAGACCGTATCAAATTCAAGAGAAATTTGGATTAGTTTCCTACTAAATGGACATACATCTGATTTTATCCAGAATAGACAACGTATTAGATTACTCAACATTAAGGATATATGTAGCTGATTCAGATTATGTTTTGACCCCTCATGTAGTTCATTTGGAAGAGAATGTTTCTCTTTAGGAATAACTAGTATAGGTTATTGAACATGGAGATAACATTTTTTATAATAAGTTTATTCACTAAGTTAGTGTGTTATGAAAAAATACGTTGATAAAGATGTGTCATTTGAATATTAAAAGGCTTTGCCGGAAAAATACCCACTTATTTAATAAGTGAATAAAATTACGAGGAAGAAATTTTTATGGGGGGGATGTAACATCACTAGTAATGGGAGAATAATTATATTTCATATTGATTAATTTTTATGAATCAGACAATAGTTTTACCTTAAAGGGTATTTTATTCCTAATAACATACCTAACACACAACAAAGAGTTTCTCTGAAATCTTGTGTCGCATGAAAGACTAATATATATTTTCAAATAAGATATTATTAATATTATTATTTTATGTTTTAATTTTATCCTAGAATTTTTATTAGTAGTAATGGATAGGAGTAACCATATTATTTACAAACATTTATTACCTATACCATATATGACATAAAATTTTCTTCATCAAGAGTTTAATTGGGAAATGTTTTTCACACAATGATTGGACTGACGCGTTGTCATAAAAATTAAGATATAGTTAAAAAACTAGTTTTACCATATAATTCCATTTAATATATATTTATTTAGGTTATATAATAAAATATATTGTATAAAACATATTAAGATACTTATATATTACAATTTTAGTATTTTATTGATCAATCAAATTCATTATATATATTTATTTTTCATTAAAATAAAAATAAAAGGATATAATAATGCTTTATATTGTGAATTTTTATGATATATTGACTAGGGAAAGCATTAAAATGCAAATGGTCCACTTTATGTTGAAAAACTCTCAAAATCATAATGTAAAAATATTTTCACATATGTTTTTCATTGAATTAATGAAGAATGTTTTAAATTTTTAAACTGATTAGAAATAAAAAGTAACAAAATAATTCATCATATTAAACGAATAATTTTTTATTAGTTTGTTCTATTATTATTATAATGATCTAATTCTAATTATAAGTATAATATTTAATAAAGAATATAATATTAATGTTATTTTTGAAATTATTGTTAATAATTAAATTTTTTTCATAACTCAACTTGTGTGCATTGAAATTTTATAAAATATACAAAAATAGAGTATTATGAAAATTGTAAGAACTTGGATCTATATTTTAGGAATAGATCATTATTTCAGGATGTTTTTAAGAAATAGGATGAAATAATAAATTTCTAAGTACACCCCATGTAATTATGTGTACACGTCGTGTACTCGGGTATCGTGTACAATTGTGTACTGGCCATGGGACGACCTCATACATGGTCATGTGGTGACTTGGAAGACTACATAAGTTGGGGGATGGTTAATGCTACTACATGATGTGTAATATTAATGAACATGCCATTTAGTTTTCTTTTTAATTGATAAATCAGTGTGGGTTCACGTCTCATCCATGGAAACATCTTTGTATACCCTTTCATCATAGATGAGAGTGACAAAATGACTGATGTACTTCAAACCCCTCCAGATTATTCATCCGATCTTAGATTGAGTCATTTTCGGGTGCATTGGAATCCAACAGATGATTTCTAATTTCTCCCAGTTCCCATCTTCCTAATTCTTTCTATCATTTTTTTTATTCTTGGTTGAATTTTTTTCACCATTGTTTAGATCTACGCTGATCTTGGCCTATTCAAGAGAAAACATTCATGTTTATTGATCATATGATATCAATGTAGGTGTTTTGTTCCTTTTTTTAATTTTTTTATTATATATTCTATAAGTGGTGTATACCCATGTTTGGGGTATTTCATGTTTGGAATTAGACCATGTTTATTACTTGTTATTTTTTGGTAGATTGATAAAGGGTATTTTCATATGTGTGATGTCTGATACCATGATTATGAGACACCACTTGGGTGTGTTTAACTTGTTTGATTGATTATGGAATTTTGGTCTAAAATTCATGTTAGGATTAACCTTTTTTACATTCCTTATGTTGTTATTTTGGAGTTACTAATTATATGAGATGCATTTGATATGCATTATGAATGATTGACAAAGGGGAATTTGACTATGTGAGATTCCCAAGGTAGTGTAATTTTTGAATGTTTGGTTGTTATATTACCCCAAGAGTATTTACTGTGAAAGCATCCATATGTTCATCATCCCTATGATTTGGATAGTAAGAGTTTCAAAGGTGGTCATTTAAATTTTTTTGATGCTCTCTTGACCATGAGGTTTAGACTGTTAGAGCTACACATGTGGTCCTTTTCAAATGATTAGTGTTAATATTAGACCAAAGGGGGTATACCGTGAGAGATTCCCAGAGGGTATTTATTATATGATTGTTATAATGTTAGTCCTGGGGATTAGACTATGAGAACTGCCCCAAAGTGTAATGATTGAATAATTGAATGATTTTGAAGAGTCTTCCAATTCATGTACAACCATTGTCTTGGTCTTTATTAATTGTTTCGATGGTCTTCTGAGTTGTCTCTTGTTTATATTATACAAAAGATACATATATGTGGAAATATCCCATAGTTTACATGATTCAATGGTTAAATCATAAATGTTAAATGAATGTAACAGAAAACTACATGACTATTTACATTTGTGTACCTCATAGTTTATTACTTCTGTTCTGGTTTTTACATGTTATATATGTTGAAAGTTGGTTCCCTAGACCCAACTTGTTTTGTACTTTGATTACTGTTACATGTATTCAGTTTTTTATTATGTATGTGTTCATCTTGTTATGATAGTGTAGATACTTCTGCATCCATTTTATTAATGGCAATGTTCTTAGATTACCTGTTGCATAAAATAGTTATAGTAGGTCCCAGACTATAATGAGAACCCTGAGATGGCATGACAGTAATCTTAAAGTAACTTCCTATGGTCCAGTTACATCATTCTGAAAGAACGCATATGATGTGTGACCATCAGGTGTTGGGGGCTCATAGGCATTGATACTTCTTCTTATTAAGCTCGCAATTGATGATCTATAGTTATTGAGATCATGAGGACATACCCGCTTAATAGGAACAGCACATGTTTCTGGTGACATTGGTCGTTCCTATCTATGAATATGTGTAATGGTCTCCTGATTTGAGATCATTATCAATGAATTTAATTTAATTAGGTACATTTTATTTAAGGCGAAAACCATGGAGAAAAGTTGAGGTGGGGTAGTTTATATCAGGTACGTCATTAATGGCATGGCATTGATTGAATGATTGAGAAATGATTTGTTGCTTCCAAGTTTAGGAAGAGATATCTCGGGCATGGTTGATTAGGATGTTTTCACCTTCATTAAATCCATGGCCATGGTAGTGGAAGGTAAGACCGTTGGGACAAATCAACATAAAAAATAAATAAAATTAATGATTATGACACTAAGTATGCATTCTGATTTATTGAGATATCGATAATGAAGAGATTAGATTACACAGAGCGTGTTCGTAGGAAGGCGGTCGTTTCTATGACTTTTCCGTATCTCTATAGGGGCATCGATGGGTTTTTAGACTCCACTCTAGGTCGGTGATATTATTCACTGCTATTGGGATATGGGCCTAGAGGGTCACACACAACAGTGCTATGAGAATTTAACCTATTCTTATGAATAGGATTATAGGACTTGGTGGGCCCCACCATGGGGTCTCGGTATTATCCTAGTCCTATTTATCACCAAGTAATAAATAAATTCATTTATTATTCAAGTTTGGAATAATTCGTTGAATTTATTTATAACATATATTTATGAGTGATTAAGTAAATACATAGATATATATTAATTGGACAGATATTTATATCTTGGGTTCGTTTAATATTATCAGGAGGTGCGAGTCGACTTAGACTCATGTTTATCATGTAATATATATATTTATATATATTGTAGTTCAGTGATAAATAATAAATAGTATTTATGGCATAATTTGATTTGTCATAAATAATTATTTATATTATATATATAGTTAATGTTTAATACATGGGGTCGGGAATCCTTACCGCGTATTTTAGATATTCCCTATATATAGTAAGAGAGAGGTTCTCCCCTGTGAACTATTCATACGTTGGAATTTAGAGCCTCTCTCTCATACTGAGATCTAGAGAGAGAATCTCTCAAACTAGCAAGTTTATCATGTTCTACCTTCACGGATCGAAGACGCTAGTTTGTGGTGATCATCGATGTGTCGAAGTGTGCATTGAAGATCCTTGCTAGCACTCGGATCTTGATGAACGGCGTGCGAGCAGATTTGGAAGGTCTGAGTGGACAATCTAGAGGGCTTCGATGTCGGAGTCTTCGAGCAATGATCGTCAGCGTCTTGCACGTCATTTCTGAACATGGTAAATGTTCATTGTTAATTTTTGTGCTCCATAAGAACCTTGTGAGATCCTCGGACCAATAAGGGGCAAAATCACCAGAGCAGACAGTGTTATGTCACACTGGTGAAGTAGAAAAATTTTAATATCCCGGCCCACTGGCTTCTGCTGCGTAGTCTCGGTATCCAACAATGGTATCAAATTGAGCGCAAGGGTTTTCTGAGTCAAAAACATTAAAACTCGTTAAATTTAATTTCGGGGTGTCAAAACGGTTCATTCGGATTCGACCGTGCATCATTTCGATTTCGAATGATCAAGATATGATCATTTGAAATTTTTTATCGAATCAGCATCGTAAGTTTTTGGTTCATTTGATGTTTATCTCAAATTGAGAATTATCATCAATTTTTTTAAATTATAAAATTTTATTATAAATATTTTATTATGTTTATAATAAATATTTTATTAAATTATTATAATGATAATATATTTAAAGGAAAAAGACCAAGACCCTAAATGGGAGTCTTCCACCTTTTATTTAAAAAAAGGAGAGAAGAAAAGACCCCAATATAGGGTCTTCTCCTTTTATTTAAAAAAAAGGAAATGACGAGCTGGATTTTTGTCTAAAGGACAATTAAAAAAAGGGGAAGGAAGAAACCTTTGGGGTATCCTCATGTTGCGCCTGGAAAAAGGGGACAAATCCTAGCCTTCCCCCTCCGTCGGACCTGCTTCACCGCACGCCGCCGCCGGCCAGCCTCCGCCGGACCGAATTCATCTAGCCACCCAGACCCTGCATCGGCCTCATCCTCTCTGCCCTAAGCTCCCTTTGATCGGCTGCCCGTCACCCGCGCCAGCCGTGGCCCGCGCTGAACTCCCTCCGCCGGACAGGCCTGCTGCGCCACATTGGCCCCCGAGCCCCGCACCGGCCTCCTCACAGCACGCCGGCAGCCCCAGACCCTTGCCGACCTCCTCCTCTGGGCCGTGCCGGACCGGCTTTGTATGACCTCCCATTACCCTTGACGGCCTCCTCTTCCGGGCCTCACCGGGCCGGCACCCTCTGGCCACCCCGAGCCCTCACCGGGCTCCTCCTCCGTGCCGGACCGGTTCCATCCGGCTGACCCGAGCTTGCACCAGACTAGACAACAACTTTTCCGGCTCGCTGGAGCAGCTGGAAGCTGAGAGATGCAGCTATTGCGGGAAGCGTTGGATGCCACTGTCACACTGGGGTCATGCTGCGGTTATGCCGAAGTCACGTCACGGTCACACCGCGGTTCAAGGACGACATCCTGCGGCGGTACGCAGTCCCGCCAGACTCCTCTCCGGCTAGAGGTAACCATGCACTGAATTAATTTTAATTAATTTAGTTTTTTAAATTAAATTAATTTGAATTAATTAAGGGGTTTAAATTATTTTAATCCGAAAATATTAATTTAATTTAAGTTTAGAATTAAATTAATGGTTTAATTTAAATTAATTTTTGGAATTAAAATTAAATTAAACAAATGGAACCGATAAAAATAAATTATTTTAGTTTAATAAAATTCATTTAATTTATTAGACCTCCCTCGCATAATTTAAATTTATTGCAATTTAATTTTTTTACACTTTTACCATGACTAGTCTTGAGCTATTGACCGACCTGTGTATATTTGGCATGTATTTATTTATTTAATTATTTATTCAATGTGTGTGCTGATTGTAATATTTAATTAGATAAATGATGATATGTGAATCATCTTCTAATTCCAATATGTATACAGGAATGCGTGTCTATTGCAGTACTTATATTTTGTACCCTAGACCCCCTCACCTGCAAGCGAATATATTTGTAATTATTCGGTGATGATCTGAGAGGCATACCCTACCAAGTTGATGTGGTAGTCTAGACAGGAGTTGGGCACTTTACACTAGGGACAACAGTGACATGAGTCATGTATCGACCCAGGTATTGATGCCCCTAGGCGATGATTGATCAATTTATCGATCAATCCTTATAGAATGCTCAAGACCAGTCGAAATGCATGATTTACATTATGCACAGTTTATTATTTTATGCATCTGCACAATTATTTCATGATCACATAGGATAGTAAACAAGATAAAATTCAGAATGTTTTGATGAATAATATTATATTGAACGTTTAGTTGTGAGCGCAACAACCCAGTTTGAACAGAATAAATAGAAAAGTATTATTTTCATCAATCAATACTTAAAAAATATTTCAAAGATATATTATGTCCAAAATGACTTGCATTTCTAACATCTAAACAAAACCGGCTATTTGGGTGCTAATCAGCCTCAGTTGAGAGTGCCTCTTACTACTGGGGAGTTATTTATGGAAGAAATGGGTCGACATAACTGAAGTTAGTAGTCAAGGATTAGCCTTTTCTAACTTGCTATCACTTGAGAGGAAATAGGTTGAGGGAATCAATTTCAGATTCCAAAAGCTGGGACTTTACTCAACTTCATAAGGAACCATAAGAACAAGTGGTTGGCCAACATAGCTCCTACATTGAAACCCTCCAAGTAGTGTCGTAGCCCTAGGATGTAGACTACGAGGGAGGTTTCGAGGATCCTTGTCACTATAATTCTCAAGCGATAGAGTATTCTGAATCTAATAGTGAGGGATGTTAGGGTTTGTTAAAATAGTGGGAGACATTAAATGATATAATAATTTATTAATCATAAAATTTCAAAAGGTAATCAAGACTATTTACTAACTAATAAATGTTTATCTGATGTAGATTCAAAATGGAAATCACCAACACCACTAGTAATTTATCACTACGATCGATCTTTTATAAAGAAAATATCCTAACCGACAATAACATCTTGGAGTGGTACAGGCGCTAGCGCAATGTACTACGCCATGAAAGGAAGTTATATGTGCTAGAATCCCCAATTCTTACTGAGCCTCCTCAGGGAGAGAGCAAGACGGAAAAAGATAAGTGGAAAAAGCATGTAGACGATGTGCTTAATGAACAATGTATCATGTTTTCATCCATGTCCATCCAAATACAAAAAATGCACGAGGAAGAGGACACCTACAAGATGCTTTCACATCTCCAAGAACTATATGAGGAGAGGGATATGCAAGAAAGGTATGAGATCTCAAGTGTGCTTTATAAGTGCAAGCTAGCAGAAGGGAACCAAGCCGGTCCTCGCATACTCAAGATTATTGGGTATATTGAGAGGCTTGAAGCCCTTGGGTTCAAACGGAACCAAGAACTAGTAGTGGATCTCATTCATTCCTATTTACCGTCAAGATTCTCGACTTTCATTGTCAATTATAATATGAATGACATGACAAAGTCTCTCCCGGATCTTTTGAATTTAGTTCGCCAAGCTGATAAGGACATGAGAAAAACCAATTAATCTTTCCTTATAGTGAACAAGAAAAACAATGGAAAGGAAAAGGGGTCTAAGACCAAGTCAAGGCCAAAGACACTGATGCATCGTCCTGACAAGATGCCAAAGATTCAGAGGCAATGTAATGAGCAGGAAGCTGTCTGCCTTGGATGTGGCAAGAAAGGCCACTGGAAGATGAATTGCAGAGCTGGGAAGAAGAGCATGTTGATGCTTATGATTTAGGTATTTTTTCGTTGAATGCAATCTATCTTTATCTACAAGTTGTGTATTGGATACGACATGTGGCTAACACATTTTTATTCATATGTAGGAACCATGTAGGTTTAAGAAGATTACAATAGGTCAAGTGTATCTCCAAGCTGCAAATGGTGCAAGTCTAGCGGCCTTCGCAGTGGGAGACTATCACTTGACATTACCAAATGGTTTGGTTCTTGTTTTAAACAATTGCTATTATGTACCTTCTATTACCAGAAACATTATATCTATGTCATGTTTAGACACTATGGGTTTTTATTTCATGTTTGGAAATAATAGTTGTCTCTTTTATAGGGATAACATATGTTATAGTATGGCACATCATAACAATGGTTTATATATACTAGAACTAGAAAACTCAGTAATGGCTATCAATGACAAAAAAATCAACAAGACTCAAATAACACACGCCTATGGCACTTCATGCTTGGTCACGTAAACGAGAAGCGATTACAAAGATTACATCAAGAAGGGTATCTTGACGCGGTTTAGTTAGAACCCCTAGATGTATGTCAAGCTTGTTTATAAGGAAAGTTTACCAAAACACAATTCTTAGGAAAGGGAGAAAGAGCCAATGAAGTACTGTAATTAATTCATACTGATGTATGTGGTCCATTTCCAGTAGAGGAAATGAGTGGTTTTCTATACTTCATCACTTTTACCGATGGTTATAGTAGGTATGGATATATCTACATAATGCAGTAAAAGTAAAATTCCTTTCATTTCTTTAAGGAATATCAAAATGAAGTAGAAAACAAACATGGTAAGATGATAAAAGCACTTCGGTCAGACCGAGGAGGATAATTTCTTAACCAAGTATTCATTGATCACTTGAAGGAGTGTGGGATAGTATCCCAACTCACTCCTCCTTATACACCACAATGGAATGGTGTTAGTGAAAGGAGGAATAAGACCTTGCATTACATGGTCAGATCAATGATGAGTCATACAACTCTTCCATTATCCTTTTGGGGATACGCCTTGCAGACAACAACATATACCATTAACCGAGTACCAACTAAAGCAGCGAATGGTATTCCATATCAGTTATGGTATGGAAGGAAACCCAATCTAACACACATGCATGTGTGGGGGGGCGAGGCATTTGTCAAGACTTTACCAAGTGACAAATTAACATCCAGAAGCACTAAGTGCATCTTTATAGGTTATCCTAAGGAAACTGGAGGATACAACATATATAACCATTTTGATAGAAAAAGTCATTGTGGCATGATATGCCACATTTCTAGGAAGGGATCACATTTCTACTAGAAATTGTGGGATCATGATTGACTTCGATGATGTTATGATCCAGATGCACAAGAGTTGGTAGAGGAACAATCTCCACAAGATCATGTAGAAGAAGAAATTGTTCCTAAGATACAGATAATACGTAGGTCTACACGAGAGGCTAGAGAACTAGAGCGTTATGGTTTTCTCATCACTGAGTCAGGTGACACAATGATCCATGAGCATGATGAAGCTCTAACCTATAAGGAAGCAGTAGAAGGCAAATAAGTTGCTACATGGAAAGATGCCATGAATTCTGAGATGGAGTCCATGTACCCAAATAAAGTTTGGATTTTTGCAGACCCTCCAACTGATGTAAAGCCTATTGGTTGCAAATGGTTATTCAAGAAAAAGAAGTACATGGATGGTAAGGTTGATACCATTAATGAAAGAATAGTTTAAAAGGGTTTCAGACAACGTCAAGGAATTCACTATGATGAAACCTTCTCACTAGTGGCAATGCTTAAATCCATCCGAATATTCCTTGAAATAGCAGCCTTTCATGATTATGAAATTTTGCAAATGGATGTCAAAAATGCTTTTCTAATTGGTAAGTTGGTTGATGAAATCTATATGACTCATCCCGAATGGTTTGTTAAGTCAAAGAATTCATATAATGTATGAAATTTGTAGAGATCCATTTATGGATTGAAGAAGGCATCAAGATCATGGAATGTATGATTTGATGAGGCAAAAAGAGATTTTGGTTTTGTAAAAAATGAAAGCAAGCCTTGTTTCTATAAAAAGTTTGAAGGGAATGGTATCGTTTTCCTAGTTTTATATGTTGACGACATATTAATAATGAGAAATGAGGTGAAATTCTTACAGTCAGTGAAGACATGGTTAAATGAATGCTTCTCCATGAAAAACATAGGTGAAGCAGCCTACATTCTAGGGATCAAGATCTATTGAGATAGATCTCAAAGGATTATTGGCCTATGTCAAAGTACATACATTGACAAGGTACTCAAAAGGTACAATATGAAACAATACAATAAAGGATTATTACCTATGTCACATGGTTTAAATCTCTCCAAGAAAATGTGTCCACAAACACATGAAGAGATTGAAAGAATGAGTAGCGTACCTTATGTTTCGGCAGTGGGTTATATCTTGTATGACATGCTATGTACTAGGTTTGATGTTACCTTTTCTTTAAGCATGGTGCGTAGATATCAAGCCAATCCAGGAGAGATGCACTGGACAACTGTTAAAACTATCCTTAAGTACTTGAGGCATACTAAGGATATGTTCCTGGTGTATGGAGGAGATGAGGAACTAGTTGTGAGGGGATACACTGATGCTAGTTTCCAGACAGATCATGATGATATGAAATCACAGTCAGGCTACATCTTTTGCATGAATGGTTGTGCAGTGAGATGGAGAAGCTCAAAGAAAGTTGTGGTTACTGATTCTACAGCAGAGCTCGAAGATATTTTAGCTTCTGATGCAGCAAAGGAAGCAGTATGGATACGTAGCTTTATCTCATACATTCGTGTGGTACCTAGTAGTGCATACCATGTTTCTGTATATTGTGATAATACTACTGCAGTGGGGCTTGCCAAGGAACCCAGGTATCACCAGAGGACAAAGAATAATCTTCTGAAGTTTAATCTCTTGAGGGATTTTACTCAAAGAGGTGAAGTGACAGTCAGTAGAGTAGCCATAGAACACAACGTGGCAGACCCCCTGAGTAAATCCATTTCTCAGCAGAAGCATGATTCACATGTGACATCTAGCAGATTGAAACATGTTAGCAATTGGCTCTTGTGCAAGTGGGAGTGTTGAAAGTGGGTGCCATAGACCCAACTTGTTTTGTAATTTGATTACTGTTACATGTATTCAGTTTGTTATTATACATGTGTTTATCTTTCCATGATAGTATAGATACTTCTGCATCTATTTTATTAATGGAAATGTCCATAGATTACCTGTCGCATCAAATGGTTATACCAGGTCCCAGGATATAATGAGAACCCTAATATTCCATGAATGTAATCTTAATGTAACATCCTATGGTCTAGTAACATCATTCTGAAAGGACACAGATGATGCGAGACCATCAGGTGTTGGGGGCTCATAAGCATTGAGACTTCTTCTCATGATTTTCCCATTTGATGATCTCTATCTATTGAGATCATGAGGACATACCCTCTTGATATGAATACCACATGTTTCTAGTGTCATTGGTTGTTACTATCTACGGACATGTGTAATGGTCTCCTGACATCACATCATTATCAATGAATGTCATTTAATTATGTACGTTTGATTTAAGCCAAAAAACATGGCGACAAGTCATTGTGAGGTAGTTTAAATCGGGTACGTAATTAATGGCATGGTATTGATTGAATGATCGATAAAGGATTTTTCGCTTCTGAGTTTATGAAGAGATATCTCGAGCCTGGTTGATTAGGATGGTTGCACCTTCATTAAATCCATGTCCATGGTAGTGGAAGGTAATACCGTCTGGACAAATAAACAAAGAAAATAAATAAAATAATGAATGATGACACTATGTATGCATTCTAATTTATTGAGATATTTATGAATAAGAGATTAGATTACACAGACCATGTTCGTTGGAAGGCAGGCGTTGCTTTGACTTTGCCTTATCTCTATAGGGGCCTCGATGGGTTTCTAGACCCCACTCTAGGTCGGTGAAATTATTCAGTGCTATTGAGATAAGGTCCAAGAGGGTCACACACAACAACACTTTGAGAATATGCCCTATTATGATGAATAATTATTAGGACATAGTGGTCCCCACCTTGGGGTCCAGGTATTATCCACGTCCTATGGATCCCCAAGTAATAAATAAATTATTTTATTATTCAAGTTTGGAATAATTCGTTGAATTTATTTATAACATGTATTTACGAGTGATTAAGTAAATACATAGATAAATATTAATCTGACAGATATTTATATCATGGGTTCATTTAATATTATCAGGAGGTGAGAGTCGAGTTGGACTCATGTTTATCACGTAATATATATATTTATATATATTGAAGTTCATTGATAAATAATAAATATTATTTATGGAATAATTAAATTT
This sequence comes from Viscum album, assembly GCA_963277665.1. NCBI lineage: Eukaryota > Viridiplantae > Streptophyta > Magnoliopsida > Santalales > Viscaceae > Viscum > Viscum album. The sequence goes on from OY728140.1 coordinate 2,072,866,976, forward strand.
GTCATAAGTAATTATTTATAATATATATATATATAGATAGTGAATATTTAATACACAGGGGCTGAGAACCCTTACCGCGTATTTTAGATATTCCCTATATATTTTAAGATAGATTCCCTCCTCTGTGGAATATTCATCCGTTGGAATTGAGAGCCTCTCTCTCCTCCTGAGTTCTTGAGAGAGACTCTCTCAAACATTCAAGTTCTTCAAGTTACGCCTTCACAGATCGAAGACACTAATTTTTGGTGATCATCAATGTGTCGAAGTGTGCGATGAAGATCCGCGCTAGCACCCTGATCTTGAGGAATGGCGCGTGAGCAGATTTGCGAGGCGTGTGTGGATGATCTAGAGGGCTTCGACGTCGGAGGCTTCAAGCAACGATCACAGGAATCTTGCACATTAATTCTGAACAATTTAAATGTTCAGTTTTAATTTTTTTTCTCCGTAATAACCTTGAGAGATCCTCAGACCAAACCGGGACAATATCACTGATGCTGACAGGGTTATGTCACTCCGGTGAAGCAGAAAAATTTAAAAATCCCGGCCCACCGTCTTCCGCTGCGTAGTCCCGGAAGCCAACAATATATATATATATTAACTGATAGTTAGGCATATATATTTTGGTGGTTTTATACTATGATTCATCTCGTACCCTATTTGGGTCTTGTTTTTGGTCCCAAAAAATATATGATTGTAGTTATAGATAAGGGAAAGCACTACTCTTCATTAGGAACATTATTTCTGTTTGAACTAGAGATCATGGGATGAAGATGAGGCTCACGATGATATTGGAGTTTACTACATATCTATACATTGGTTTTAGTATTGTATTTCTAGAATTATAATATATTTGGATTATTTACTAGACATGTGTGACATGCATCATTTATATATGCTCTAGTTGTTATATTATTATTAGTATTATATTGTTTACTTTTGTGGTATGGAATTACTGCATCTGATGTTGTATAATATTTGTTTTATGCTATTTATATTCCTCCATTGATTTAATAGTTTCCTCATTATCACACTATGTCCCTCTATAGTAGTTAAAATCCTATGGAATTTGGGAAAATGTGATCAAGGTCATGTGACCAACCAGATTCAGGTCACCTTTGGGCTGCACCTGTAACCTGGATGATACAAAGTGGTATTAGAGGAGTTTATTTCTAAATATTCGTAATATTTTGTGCCAATATATTGGAATAAGAATGAATTTCTTTATGGAAATAAGCTATACATAGGATTAGCTATCCCATGTATAGGGAAAATCCAAGTTATCTTGAATATTAATTTTTTTTTGTTTTATCAATTGTTATAGTAGATTTGATTTCACCATCGGGGGAGTAAATTGTTTTTTGCTATTATAATTGATATAATTGTGGTTCAATTTTTGTTGAAACATGATGAGATAAGGGTATGCCATCTCAAGAATCATATAGGCACTTGGAAGTGATCAATGTCATCAAATATTTTCATGCCATATAGGATGCATTACTGATTGCATATTATTGTGATAGATGTGGTTCAAGATATGCATGCTATTATTCTAGATGATGTGATAGAATAACTACTATATTTATAGAGTATTTCAATATGTGATGTTACTTTTGGATGGACTCAATGATTTGGTCCCTGAGATGTTATGGGCCCTTTAGGATCAGAATTTGGTGGATCATGTTGAACTTTACCTGAATTATTTTATGATATGACATGAATAAGAATTCCAAACATTGATTCAAAGGGTGTATGAGATCTCATGTTTGGGATAAGGGAATTCTTTGGTCAAATGAAATGATTTTAATGGTTACAGAGAAGTTTTAAAGGCTTACTATCTGCAATCCCAGAAAACACATTGTGGGATGTTATGATAACACACCATGTGTTCTTCTATTCTGGAAGAAACAACATTTCTTAAAAACACGCCATGTATAATATGTACACACCATGTAATTGTAAACAATGTGGATGAATATGTGAGCATAAACACAGGTTGATAAATTCTTGTAATAACACACCTTGTACTGGTAGTTAAAGACATGTTGTATGGGAACACGTATCCGACCGTGTGACTAATTACACTAGTGGATGAAACAAGAGCTATACACACTATGAGAATATTTTATATGTCGTGTAGTAATACCGTATGTATTTTTCTATGTGACTAATGACATGATTGGATGAAACATGGGTTGTACACAATGTGTTTCGATTATATACACTATGTAGAAATTGACTCTATATCTATCTGTGTATCTAACAACAAAATTGCATGGAACATAAGTAGTAACCAATGTTTATAGTTTGAACACACCTTGTAGTGTTTCACCAGTAGAGAACTATGAAGTTCATGACATGTACAAGAGCCTGGGAAGGATGGAAAATTCACGTGGACACTATGTCGTAGGGTGAACATGTAATGTGTATGGGGTGTTAGATGACCCGATTGGCAGAGTTACATACCCAAGTTATATCTTAAGGGAACACACTGTTCAGTGGTTCTACACCCTATGTAACACTCTTTTTTAAAAATTGAATTCTTTCTAGATCACGTTCCATTCATTCAACTATAAGTCGTTGTCCTTGAAAATCTTGTTCTGAGGTGTGTTCTTGACCATTCATAGTCATGCCAACATGGAATCATATGATTGTATACCAGGTACATGGAAATTATCAAACACCCAAAATGGTAGATCAGGGATGACCAATAGATCCTCTCATCATTGTCTTTTTATATCTGGTTATGATACAAGATGCAGGTGCTGATGCATAGTTCCGTGAATTATTTTGTGGGTGATATTAAATTTTCAGAGGCAATGCATCATGCCTTGACTTTGGTGGAGTTGAAGAGGGTGTTCCAATAGCAACAACATCCCACTTTTTGAGTGGATAGAGGGCAGAAGGATTTAGAGACAAGGTTGGAGGCCATTCATTATTTCATTTAGAATCTAGAGATTCTTACTAATAGGGGGGTGAAGCTCACAATGTAAATTCTACATAATTACTCCAAATAGATGGTGGGAAATTTTCTCATAGGTGGGAAATGATCAGTATATGGCTTGGTAAGAGTTTCATAAAACCACATATGATTACTTCTACCCCATGAAATCGAGGTATGATCGATCCTAGGGGTTCATGAACTTGGAACAAGGAACTATGTCATTGAAGGGTAATTTTTCACGCTTTATAAAGCTTCAACACAATACACCTATTTTGGGAAGTGACAAGTTATCACAGACTAGCTGATTTAATGATGGTGTCAGGTACGTCATTAGATCACAAATGAATGTTTTCAGGCTAACTTCAGGGACTAATATTGTAAACCATGTGTGGATTATGGACCACAATATGAGGGAGTTGGGAGCTATGATCGATGGAGGTTTAGATTCAAGGGCCGGTATTCCATCAATATATAGTAGGAAGAAACACATGGATCTTTCAAGTGATAATTAAATTCGTAGCCAGGTGGTATGCTACTACAGTGGGAATAGTGGGAATATTATACAACATTGCATGAAGGACCAAATTGAGTGTCTATCATGTGGAATGATGGGCCATGTTCATAATGTTTTTTTTTCAGATTTTCAAAAAATTAGTGACTGAGAGGGGATCCGTTAGGACAATACATTAAGGAGAAAGAACACTAGTTTCTAATTATTCAGGGAACTGGTGTTCATCTTTTCGTTCAGGGTGAGGAGTTGGTCATGGACATAGTATCCAGATGGCAGTCTTTTAGTGATAGTTAGGTGGATCATCATAGGGATGTGAGGTTGGGTCACAGGGATGTAGTCAATGATAGACTTTTGTGATAGAGCAGACCCAACGAGAGCACGATATTATACCCTCTATAGTTAGATATACGATTCTAGTGGCCTCAATTTAAGTTTGTTCCCTTTTTGATATTTTTATATCCCATGGTTTTATATCTGTTTCTATTAGAGTGTTCCTTGGGCTCTGTATCTTTTCATCTAAGTATGTCATCACACGAGACAATTCGTTGGGGATTAGGACATATAGTGTACGTTAGTGCAAGAAATTACCTCTGGAGGTTGGTGGGTGTCACTTCTAATGGGACCTCTATGTCTTAGAGCTGACAGACTTCGATGAAAATCTAATAATGGACTAGTTGGTCTCATTATAGGGTTTTGTTGACTGCCATCACTATTAGGTGAGTTTCACGTCACTACGCAATATGTCTTTTATACACAAGGGTAAATGGGATGTCCAGGCGAGCAGAGCTGGACACGAACATTATATGTAAGAAGGAATTACATCCCAAATTGAAATCATATATCTATATGACTAGGGGAATTCATAGATGGACTTTCCAGAAGTGTTGGATCATTTTAGAGATGTCATCCCAGATGAAATTTAAGGTTTCTCTTTGTTGAGGGAGGTATATTTATCTATTGATCTTGTGCCAGGAGTGTCACTGTTTTCCGCTCCCCCTTATAGGATTTCTCCAAAATAGTTACAATATCTTAAGAAGTGGTTAGAGGAGTTATAGGAAATAGGTTTCATCTGACCCAGTACTTCTCCTTGGGGTTCTCCTATCATTTTTTAAATAATTGGTATGGTACCCTCAAACATTTTGTGGATTATCAGAAGCATAAACTATTAATGGTCAAGAATTGATATCCCTAGCCGAGGATTAATGATACCTTCTAACATATTTGTGGAGCCTGAGTGTTCTTGATGATTGAAGTGAGACCTAGTTAACATCAATTTCACATTTCACATCAGATATACCTCTTATAGACATTCAGAAAAGGTATGGTCTATACGAGTATTTTGTTATGTCATTTTGTCTCACAAATGTGCCAAAACAATTCATGGAACTAATGAACAGATTATTCCATTCATACATGGATTATTTTATGGTATTCATTATGGTCGAGACCTGATTGAGTAAATATAGATAGCATAAGTTATATGTTATGTTCAATAAATTCCACTTTTTGATGTAGCATATTCACTTATTGGGTCGTTGTTTTTAAATTAAATGAATCTTAGTAGACCCTTATACTATGAGAGCAGTAGTTTCTTGGGAGTAGTAGAAGAACATCTTTTTGGTAAATATTTATTTAGGTCCATCTGATTAGTATATGTTTTTTATATATGACTTTTTAGGCTTAGCAGCGCCACTGATAGGTTTGAATAAGAAGATTGTGAATTACTTCTGGATAGATTCATGTAATTCAGCCTTTTAGGAGATGATAGGGAGGTTGAATTCAACACTCATATAGATTTTTCTAGAGTCGATCAAGTGTTGTAACGCCCCGACCCCAGCTACCCAGAGTCGGTGCATTACTTCGTAACATTGGCATGATCACAAGAAAGATCAAATCTCGAAAGACCGATTGGTTTAGTAGCCTTGGAAACACTAGATATATTCATAAGTTTTACATTACATCATAAAATCAAAAACTACTACAACAACATAATGTTTCCACAGTCCACACTACAATCCCCTCATAATATCCCTGCAGGTCATTCATAACTTACATCTTCACTTCCTGGGAAAAATAAAACATAGAAAAGGGGTGAGCTCAAATGCCCATTAAGGATAACAATATAGCGGAAACTTTCATCAATAAGAATAAACATTTAAGGCAATGTATAACTAAAACAAAAGCCTTTTAAACATGAACTTTCAACATGGTATGGCATAAATAAAATGAAATAATGCCATTTACTTATTCACATGGATATTCCACTAATCGAATAATCACATGCAAAAATAAATAACCACTTTCATAATGTTGGAATGCATAATGCCAGACTATCATAACCACATAGCCAAGGCCTCGTGCCAAGACTACAAATAAGATTTTGTCAAGGCCTTGTGCCAAGACACTAGTTTGTCTCATGAGACCTACCGATGCATCGAGGAGCTATAGCGGGCTCCACCCGTCACTTATTAAGTCCAATGCATTCCCATATGAAAAGGTTTAAACATAACATAAACATTCGTATTAAAACTAGCATACGAAATGTCAATACTTTCACAATAAACTATGTATGGTATAAAAATAGCACATCCACAGTCAAACATATCACAAAACCTTCAATACAATATAGAAGTTTTGTATCATAATAAATCAACTACAAATAATCTTAAAATCCATCAAAGGATGTTGACATAGATGAAATCAAAATTCTTTTTAAAGAAATATCTCCTTTTATTTTGAAATCATTTAAGATCCATATAAAATAAAACATTTTCTTTGAAAATATTCTTATAAGCTTGTAAGGAAAGCTTTGAAGATTTTATAACGGCGTAAAATAACCGCACCCGCCGTATAAGTTAAAAAAAACATTCTTACCTCAATTCTGTCGAAAAGGTTAAAAGGACCTTGTTTTGAAAACGACGGAAAGATTCCTTTATAAACCTCTTATAAAAAGTCAAACAAGGGTATAAATGACTTTAACCCATATTCTTGTAAATAGTAAAAATGTTTTGAAATACATTTTTAAGAAACATGGATGTGGATGATAAAGAGATCCCAGTAGATTATTACATATAAACAACCTCGGATAATGAAGAGATTGTGAAATAACCCTTACCTTGTACTTTTCCTTGGTTGGGGTAGGTTAACCTCCTGTATAATGGTGAAATAATTGTTATTAAATTATACAAGAATCATATACATTAATATGATATCATATATGATCTTTTAACATTGCTTTATTAATAATATCTTAGTATTATCGTCGTTTCGGGTGATAATCGATTCGTTCTTCTTAAATGTTTGGTTACGTAAGACATGTTTGTAATGGATATATTATATCTTATTCATAATCAGAATGATATTTACATTATTTTTAACCCTAAAATGAGAATAATACTTGAATGGATATGATGGAGAATGAATCTCATCGCATTCGTGGAGACGGTAGTCCGTACGTACGCACGAGCGACAATATCATTCTTTTGATATTAAAATAATATATAAATGAATGGTATATCATATATACAGAATCATTAACATGTTATATTTATTATTTACATGAGTTACACATCATTATTATACCCATCCAAATAATATTATATTGAATAACAATTACACCACGGCGTGGAGACGGTAAGCCGTACGTACGCACGTATGGTGACATGTTATTCAAAGGGTGGATAGAATACTGAATATGGTTGTACCATACTTATAATAACATCACAGTATATGTGTGATACTGGAGTTATTATTTTAGAATGGTAAGAACAAAGGAAGAAGAAGTGGAAGAAGAAATGAACTTAGAAAAGGGTGGTGAAATCATTACCTCTTCTTCGGGTTCTTCCTTTTGATTTGATCAAAAGGGCTCATTAGGTTGGCTTTCTGATCAAACTAAGGCCTCTAGGTTGTAGTGAGGGATGTTGGGAGATTATTTGGGCAGAGTTTGGCCGAACCAAAAGGCTTTGAAGGTGTGAAGAAATGAGAAGGAGGAGTGCCCTTTTATAAGAGGGGTGAGGGGCACCTTTGGAAAAGCTAGAAATATTAATTTATAATAAATTCATATTCGGTTTCTAAAGGCTCCAAAATTGTCTATTCAAAGGTTAAGGTGGGGATAGGTCGAAAACAACTCAACCAATAGAATTTAGACAGGTTTGGGTACTTATATTAACCTTATCTTTAAGTATTAACTCTAAGTTAATTAGTTTCACTTTTACAATGTCTCTTTGTATTTTTATATTATATGGTTTATAGACATACCATATACATACAAGCGACCCCCAAGTGGTCCATTAATGATTAACCTATCATAATATAAGTCTCTTGGCCGAACCTTAGATTTTTAGGAATTTAATATCAATTAATAATATAATATTTGTTTTAAGAACTCTTTTATGTCAATTTGGACACTATTCAATAGTTGATTTTTGTGAAACTCATAACAGATTGATTACTTCGAACAAAGTCCATTAAATCAATCCTAATATATCATATTATCCTAGAAAATTAGTTTAATTCATTAAAAGTTTCATATTATATTTATTTGGGTATTTATAATATCAATTATTTTAATTTTTCACTATTATAGTAATTACTGCATCATCATTGTGTCATAAATAAAATAAATTATTTAATGTCTAAAAATTATAAATAAAATATCATTATGTAGGAAATCTTTTTATATTTCTAATGAATATTTATAATCGAAAATCCAACATGTATAACCCTATGTAAAAATTGTTGTTCTAAAAGATATATGCTTGTGTCATTTTTGTATTCATTTTGACTTAATTAAAATAAAGTGTCATTATTACTTACAAGTGGATCCATGGGGTCCCAAAATAGACCCAAAGATGCCCATGGTCGACTATGTATCAACCAATAGGGTTAAGACACGTTTTAGGGTAATTTAGTATTATTATAATATTTTTTTTAACCCTTATTTACCGGATTTACCCTTAACCATGGTAAATAAAATATTTACCGCAGTAATTATTCAAAATGTCTAAAAATAAAAGTTACCTATTTACACAATTTGAACATCCTGATTCCAAATATGGAATCCATTTTTCTAAATTCAAAACACAGAAGTGGTAGAAATTAATTTAAAATTAATTCCCGCTGTCAGAACAAAAAGCGTGTTTTTAAGAGGTAATAACTATCAAAAGATTGACACTTGTTTATGTTCGGTTTAATTGTAAAATTATGTCCAATGACCAACATTATATTAAATGGTAAAAATATATTCTAAATATACTTTAAAACCACTCAAATTCACAATTTATCACTATTAATTATTTTGATTAAAAAAGTTGTTTTTAATTAAAATTTAGAAATTTTCACTATTCATCAAAATATGAAAGTTATCCGAAATGTACCGAAATTTCACCCTAGGCTAATTTTGATATTCCGAATCTAAAAATGAAGTCCATTTTGAAATATTGAATATATATGATTTCAAAAAGTAGGTATTACTATTCACAACGGCTATTTTAATTAGTTGTGGTGTGTGTTAGAACTCGAGGTTGCGTACAACACACGCTATCACATTATTCGAAGGGAAACGTACCGTAGAAGCTTGGCGTGTTACATTCTCACCTCCTTCAAATAATTGCGTCCTCGCAATTTCTAGGGTATTACTGCATAAAAAGACTCGGGTGGTTCTTCATCATAAGTTCCTCGGGTTCCCACGTTGCCTCTTCCATCTTATGATTTCTCCACAAAACTTTTACCAGACGCGTCGTCCGGTTTCTCAGTACTTGTTCTCTTGTATCAAGAATCCCGACGGGCTCTTCACAATAAGACAGATCGGGTTCCAGTTCTAATTCCTCATAGGTGAGTACATGCGTCGGATCAGGCATGTATTTCCTCAATAGAGATACGTGGAACACATCGTGAACTTTGGAGAGACTTGGCGGCATTGCCAATCGGTAAGCTACAACCCCAATTCGTTCTAGAATTTCGAAAGGTCCGATGTACCTGGGACTCAATTTACCTTTCTTACCAAAACGTATGACTCCCTTCCACGGATATACCTTCAGAAAAACATGATCACCGACTTGAAATTCCAAATCCTTCCTTCGATTATCGACATAGCTCTTCTGCCTACTTTGAGCTGCTTTAATGTGATTTTGGATTACCTTCACCTTTTCCACCGTTTCCTCCACCAGTTCTGGGCCTACAAGTTTTCTTTCACCAACGTCATCCCAACAGGTTGGTGTACGACATCTCTTTCCGTATAACGCTTCATATGGTGCCATCTGAATACTCGAATGGAAGCTATTGTTATAGGAAAATTCTACTAGTGGTAAATATTGATCCCACATACCCTGAAAATCAAGTGAGCAAGATCTCAACATGTCTTCTAAGGTCTGAATAGTCCGTTCTGATTGTCCGTCTGTCTGAGGGTGGTAAGCAGTGCTTAAATGAAGTTCAGTATCCAGGGATTTCTAAAGACTTTTCCAAAATCTTGAAGTAAAACGGGGATCACGATCAGAAACAATCGATAGGGGTACTCTATGAAGTCTCACAACTTCATTAATGTATAGTCTTGCTAGACGTTCCAGGGGTAGATCTTCTCTTATAGCAAGAAAATGTGCTGACTTGGTAAGACGATCAACAATAACCCATATTGCATCGTTCCTTCTAGGAGTCTTTGGTAGCCCCATGACAAAGTCCATTGTAATATTGTCCCATTTCCACTCCGGTATGGGAAGAGGTTGCATGACTCCTCCAGGCTGTTGCCTTCCAGCTTTCACTTGTTGACAAACCATACATCTTGACACAAAATCAGCAATCTCCCTCTTCATGTTGTCCCACCAAAAATGTTCCTTCAAATCTCTATACATTTTGGTGCTCCCAGGGTGTATAGAGAAATTGGAACTATGAGCATCATCCAGCAATTCCCTTTTTAGATCAGGTATATTGGGAACACAAAGTCTCTTCCCGAATTTCAAAATTCCACCTTCATACGCAAAGTCTCTCAATCTCCCATCATTCACAGCTTTAATCTTCTTTTGGAATTCTTCATCATCAGTCTGAGAACTCTTAATCCTTTCTAGTAAAGATGGTTTGGCAACCATTTGAAAAAGCATTGATGTTTCACCTTCCCTGGTTATTCCCATGTCCATCTTCACTAGCTCCATGAAAATTGGATCCCTTTCAATTCTCATATTGTTCAAAACTCCATGGTCTTTTCTACTCAAAGCATCTTCCACCTTGTTTGCCTTCCCTGGGTGGTAGTGTATCGTACAATCATAATCCTTGAGTAATTCAAGCCATCTCCTTTGCCTCATGTTGAGTTCTTTTTGTTAGAAAATATACTTCAAACTCTTGTGATCAGTATAAATCTCACATTTTTCACCATAGAGGTAGTGCCTCCATATTTTCAAAGAAAAAATCACTGCTGCTAACTCGAGATCATGAGTAGGATAGTTTTGTTCATGAATTTTCAACTGTCGTGATGCATAGGTAATAACTCTATCATTCTGCATAAGGACACAGCCAAGTCCTTTCTTTGATGCATCACTATAAATAACGAACCCATCATTCCCCGATGGTAGAGTCAATATAGGAGCATTGACTAATCTTCTCTTCAGTTCTTCGAAACATTCTTCACACTCTTTTGTCCAAACAAATTTAACCCCTTTACGTGTGAGCTTCGTTAATGGGTTAGCCAATCGGGCAAAATTCTGGACGAAACGTCGATAATAACCTGCCAAACCAATAAAACTACGTACCTCAGTTATACTCGTAGGTGCTGGCCATTCTTGGTTTGCCTTGGTCTTAGAAGGATCAACAGAGATTCCATCTTTAGAGACAATATGGCCAAGAAAAGAAATCTCCTGAAGCCAGAATTCACACTTGCTAAACTTTCCATATAATCCATGCCTCCTCAGAGTCTTCAAGATAATGCGCAAGTGATTTTCATGATCTTCGTAGGTTTTGGAGTATACCAAGATATCATCAATAAATACCACCACAAATTCATCGAGATACTCCTTGAAAACTCTATTCATCAGATCCATGAATAAAGAGGGTGCATTAGTCAATCCAAACGGCATTACAGTAAACTCGTAATGCCCGTACCTGGTTCGAAATGCTGTCTTCGGAATGACTTCCTTCTTCACACACAACTGATGGTATCCAGATCGAAGGTCAATCTTTGAAAAGTATTGAGCTCCATGCAGTTGGTCAAATAAATCATCAATACGAGGTAGGGGATACTTGTTCTTTATCGTTATAGCATTGATCTCCCTGTAGTCGATACATAACCTCATAGATCCATCTTTCTTTTTAACAAAAAGAACAGGGGCTCCCCATGGAGAAACACTAGGGCGAATAAATCCCTTATTACTCAATTCCTCTAGTTGTTTCTTTAGTTCGACTAACTCTACAGTGGCCATTCTATAAGGGGTCTTCGATATAGGCCTTGATCCAGGAATCAAATCAATAGAAAACTCAACTTCTCGTTCTGGAGGATGTCCAGGTAAATCTTCTGGAAATACATCTACAAATTCTTTCACAACAGGTACATCCTCTATTTGAACATTCCTTTCCTCACCCGCAGTTATTTCATTCTCTTCCTCCCCAATAATTGAATTTAGTTGAGCTATTGAGGGTGGATCTAAATAAGAATTAGGTGGTGACGATTCTGCTCTAAAAATAAGGTGTTCCTTATCATTATCATCAAGAATCGTAACCTCTTTCTTCTTACAATAAATCTTCGCATCATAGTCCGAAAGCCAGTCCATACCGAGGATTATATCAAACTCGATCATAGGTATGGCGATGAGATCAGCAGATAAAGAAAATTTATGTGCTCTAATGGGGACTGATTCACAAAACCTTGTTGCAAAGATACTTCCCTTAGGAGTTTTAACTGACAACTCCCTTATTAAATCAAATTGGAAATATCTAATTTTCTTAGCAAACTGAGAAGATATGAAACAATGCGATGATCCAGAATCAAATAATGCATTTGCTAAACTTGAGGAAACCATTAAATTACCTGCCACCACGTCTTTCGGAGCTTCTACCTCAGCAGTAGTGATAGCATAAGCCTGGCCTTGATCCCTTGGCCTTTTCTGAGGTAAGTTCTCCTGACGCTTAGGACATGCATTTGCATAATGCCCCATCTCCCTGCAATTGTAGCACTGAACGTTGGTAGCTTCCTTCTTCCCCTTGAAATCATGAGCTTGGTGGCCTTTTTCACCACACTTGTAACAGACTCTCATTCCCTTCAAGCAAGTACCAGGATGTTTCTTCCCACATTTACCACAAGATGGATATTCAACCTTTCCCTTCTTCCCCTTATTTCCATTCCCAGATTGATCAGCAGGTCTCTTCTTCTCTAGCTTTGCTTTAAAGTCATAAGACTTAGATAATTCCTTTTCGGTCTTTATAGCACATGAGACAATGTCTTCGTACGATGAAAAGGATTGTGAGACTAATTCTCGACGGAGAAATGGTTTTAACCCATCAAAGAAACGATCAATCTTACTTCTTGGGTTGCGAATATAATCTCCAGCATACCTCGCTAACCTTGTAAAGTTAGCCTCATACTTTGTGACATTCTCATCCTCCTTTTGTCTCAGACTCAGAAATTGTCTTTCCATATCCGCTCGATGGTCGCGAGGGAAGTATTTTTCTAAAAACAGATCGTTGAATTCCCTCCATTCCATGTTTGATACTTCATCATCTTCCTTCATGTTTTGAATCAATGACCACCATTGATCAGCATCTCCAGTGAGGCGGTAAACTGCCATGATAACTTTTTCCCTTTCACTGCTCCCCAAAGCCTGAAATATTTTCTCTAGGGAAAATATCCATTGCTCAGCTACTAAGGGATTTGTATTCCCATTGAACGTTGGTGGTTGTTGCCTCATGAATCGATCTAACATTGATCCTCCACGCTGCAGATCAGGGTGCTCCATACGGGTAAGGTTATTATTCATAACCTGAGTAAGTTGTCCCAGTACAGTGATTAGATGATCAGCACCAGTTGCATCACCAGCCCCACTATAATTATCTTGAGCAGGAGGGAAATCCCTACATGGAGTGCGTGCATTGATACGGTTTCCATTTCTTCCACTAGGCGCCATTTCTAAACAATGGCATAAACTAGATCAGCTTATGAATCAAAATACATAATCCCATACTTATAAAACACTTAACATAAATTGAACTATTTATGGATATAATCCATAATCATAAAAATGTTTTCTTTGAGGAAGTATATACTCATAAACCCTTCATAATGATTTGTAAAGATAATGAGAGTTATCCTAAGCATATCCCCCGGGAGTGTCGTAACCAAGAGTGCAGCAAGGCCCGTTGTCGTGCACCAGTTCCCGTTCGAGTCTAGCTCAAAGCGGTGTTTTCGGGTTTTACCCCTAGGTACATCTGTGCCAGAGCCGCCTCTACCTGCTCGTATCCAGACAGGGATGTATTGCTCGGAAAACTCACAAAATCTCTACAATACCAAAATTCTAGGAAGTTCTTCTATACTAATCCTCAAAGTTCATCTTAGGTCTACGTGCTCTAATCAGAGTTTATCTAAATCTAGTTTCCAAGGTTTGTACTAAACTTCCTCTGATACCAACTGTAACGCCCCGACCCCAGCTACCCAGAGTCGGTGCATTACTTCGTAACATTGGCATGATCACAAGAAAGATCAAATCTCGAAAGACCGATTGGTTTAGTAGCCTTGGAAACACTAGATATATTCATAAGTTTTACATTACATCATAAAATCAAAAACTACTACAACAACATAATGTTTCCACAGTCCACACTACAATCCCCTCATAATATCCCTACAGGTCATTCATAACTTACATCTTCACTTCCTGGGAAAAATAAAACATAGAAAAGGGGTGAGCTCAAATGCCCAGTAAGGATAACAATATAGCGGAAACTTTCATCAATAAGAATAAACATTTAAGGCAATGTATAACTAAAACAAAAGCCTTTTAAACATGAACTTTCAACATGGTATGGCATAAATAAAATGAAATAATTCCATTTACTTATTCACATGGATATTCCACTAATCGAATAATCACATGCAAAAATAAATAACCACTTTCATAATGTTGGAATGCATAATGTCAGACTATCATAACCACATAGCCAAGGCCTCGTGCCAAGACTACAAATAAGATTTTGTCAAGGCCTTGTGCCAAGACACTAGTTTGTCTCATGAGACCTACCGATGCATCGAGGAGCTATAGCGGGCTCCACCCGTCACTTATTAAGTCCAATGCATTCCCATATGAAAAGGTTTAAACATAACATAAACATTCGTATTAAAACTAGCATACGAAATGTCAATACTTTCACAATAAACTATGTATGGTATAAAAATAGCACATCCACAGTCAAACATATCACAAAACCTTCAATACAATATAGAAGTTTTGTATCCTAATAAATCAACTTCAAATAATCTTAAAATCCATCAAAGGATGTTGACATAGATGAAATCAAAATTCTTTTTAAAGAAATATCTCCTTTTATTTTGAAATCATTTAAGATCCATATAAAATAAAACATTTTCTTTGAAAATATTCTTATAATCTTGTAAGGAAAGCTTTGAAGATTTTATAATGGCGTAAAATAACCGCACCCGCCGTATAAGTTAAAAAAACATTCTTACCTCAATTCTGTCGAAAAGGTTAAAAAGGACCTTGTTTTGAAAACGACGGAAAGATTCCTTTATAAACCTATTATAAAAAGTCAAACAAGGGTATAAATGACTTTAACCCATATTCTTGTAAATAGTAAAAATGTTTTGAAATACATTTTTAAGAAACATGGATGTGGATGATAAAGAGATCCCAGTAGATTATTACATATAAACAACCTCGGATAATGAAGAGATTGTGAAATAACCCTTACCTTGTACTTTTCCTTGGTTGGGGTAGGTTAACCTCCTGTATAATGGTGAAATAATTGTTATTAAATTATACTAGAATCATATACATTAATATGATATAATATATGATCTTTTAACATTGCTTTATTAATAATATCTTAGTATTATCGTCGTTTCGGGTGATAATCGATTCGTTCTTCTTAAATGTTTGGTTACGTAAGACATGTTTGTAATGGATATATTATATCTTATTCATAATCAGAATGATATTTACATTATTTTTAACCCTAAAATGAGAATAATACTTGAATGGATATGATGGAGAATGAATCTCATCGCATTCGTGGAGACGGTAGTCCGTACGTACGCACGAGCGACAATATCATTCTTTTGATATTAAAATAATATATAAATGAATGGTATATCATATATACAGAATCATTAACATGTTATATTTATTATTTACATGAGTTACACATCATTATTATACCCATCCAAATAATATTATATTGAATAACAATTACACCACGGCGTGGAGACGGTAAGCCGTACGTACGCACGTATGGTGACATGTTATTCAAAGGGTGGATAGAATACTGAATATGGTTGTACCATACTTATAATAACATCACAGTATATGTGAGATACTGGAGTTATTATTTTAGAATGGTAAGAACAAAGGAAGAAGAAGTGGAAGAAGAAATGAACTTAGAAAAGGGTGGTGAAATCATTACCTCTTCTTCGGGTTCTTCCTTTTGATTTGATCAAAAGGGCTCCTTAGGTTGGCTTTCTGATCAAACTAAGGCCTCTAGGTTGTAGTGAGGGATGTTGGGAGATTATTTGGGCAGAGTTTGGCCGAACCAAAAGGCTTTGAAGGTGTGAAGAAATGAGAAGGAGGAGTGCCCTTTTATAAGAGGGGTGAGGGGCACCTCTGGAAAAGCTAGAAATATTAATTTATAATAAATTCATATTCGGTTTCTAAAGGCTCCAAAATTTACTATTCAAAGGTTAAGGTGGGGATAGGTCGAAAACAACTCAACCAATAGAATTTAGACAGGTTTGGGTACTTATATTAACCTTATCTTTAAGTATTAACTCTAAGTTAATTAGTTTCACTTTTACAATGTCTCTTTGTATTTTTATATTAAATGGTTAATAGACTTACCATATACATACAAGCGACCCCCAAGTGGTACATTAATGATTAACCTATCATAATATAAGTCTCTTGGCCGAACCTTAGATTTTTAGGAATTTAATATCAATTAATAATATAATATTTGTTTTAAGAACTCTTTTATGTCAATTTTGACACTATTCAATAGTTGATTTTTGTGAAACTCATAACAGATTGATTACTTCGAACAAAGTCCATTAAATCAATCCTAATATATCATATTATCCTAGAAAATTAGTTTAATTCATTAAAAGTTTCATATTATATTTATTTGGGTATTTATAATATAAATTATTTTAATTTTTCACTATTATAGTAATTACTGCCTCATCATTGTGTCATAAATAAAATAAATTATTTAATGTCTAAAAATTATAAATAAAATATCATTATGTAGGAAATCTTTTTATATTTCTAATGAATATTTATAATCGAAAATCCAACATGTATAACCCTATGTAAAAATTGTTGTTCTAAAAGATATATGCTTGTGTCATTTTTGTATTCATTTTGACTTAATTAAAATAAAGTGTCATTATTACTTACAAGTGGATCCATGGGGTCCCAAAATAGACCCAAAGATTCCCATGGTCGACTATGTATCAACCAATAGGGTTAAGACACGTTTTAGTGTAATTTAGTATTATTATAATATTTTTTTTAACCCTTATTTACCGGATTTACCCTTAACCATGGTAAATAAAATATTTACCGCAGTAATTATTCAAAATGTCTAAAAATAAAAGTTACCTATTTAAACAATTTGAACATCCTGATTCCAAATATGGAATCCATTTTTCTAAATTCAAAACACAGAAGTGGGAGAAATTAATTTAAAATTAATTCCCGCTGTCAAAACAAAAAGCGTGTTTTTAAGAGGTAATAACTATCAAAAGATTGACACTTGTTTATGTTCGGTTTAATTGTAAAATTATGTCCAATGACCAACATTATATTAAATGGTAAAAATATATTCTAAATATACTTTAAAACCACTCAAATTCACAATTTATCACTATTAATTATTTTGATTAAAAAAGTTGTTTTTAATTAAAATTTAGAAATTTTCACTATTCATCAAAATATGAAAGTTATCCGAAATGTACCGAAATTTCACCATAGGCTAATTTTGATATTCCGAATCTAAAAATGAAGTCCATTTTGAAATATTGAATATATATGATTTCAAAAAGTAGGTATTACTATTCACAATGGCTATTTTAATTAGTTGTGGTGTGTGTTAGAACTCGAGGTTGCGTACAACACACGCTATCGCATTATTCGAAGGGAAACGTACCGTAGAAGCTTGGGGTGTTACATTCTCCCCTCCTTCAAATAATTGCGTCCTCGCAATTTCTAGGGTATTACTGCATAAAAAGACTCGGGTGGTTCTTCATCATAAGTTCCTCGGGTTCCCACGTTGCCTCTTCCATCTTATGAGTTCTCCACAAAACTTTTACCAGACGCGTCGTCCGGTTTCTCAGTACTTGTTCTCTTGTATCAAGAATCCTGACGGGCTCTTCGCAATAAGACAGATCGGGTTCCAGTTCTAATTCCTCATAGGTGAGTACATGCGTCGGATCAGGCATGTATTTCCTCAATAGAGATACGTGGAACACATCGTGAACTTTGGAGAGACTTGGCGGCATTGCCAATCGGTAAGCTACAACCCCAATTCGTTCTAGAATTTCGAAAGGTCCGATGTACCTGGGACTCAATTTACCTTTCTTACCAAAACGTATGACTCCCTTCCACGGAGATACCTTCAGAAAAACATGATCACCGACTTGAAATTCCAAATCCTTCCTTCGATTATCGGCATAGCTCTTCTGCCTACTTTGAGCTGCTTTAATGTGATTTTGGATTACCTTCACCTTTTCCACCGTTTCCTCCACCAGTTCTGGGCCTACAAGTTTTCTTTCACCAACGTCATCCCAACAGGTTGGTGTACGACATCTCTTTCCGTATAACGCTTCATATGGTGCCATCTGAATACTCGAATGGAAGCTATTGTTATAGGAAAATTCTACTAGTGGTAAATATTGATCCCACATACCCTGAAAATCAAGTGAGCAAGATCTCAACATGTCTTCTAAGATCTGAATAGTCCGTTCTGATTGTCCGTCTGTCTGAGGGTGGTAAGCAGTGCTCAAATGAAGTTCAGTATCCAGGGATTTCTGAAGACTTTTCCAAAATCTTGAAGTAAAACGGGGATCACGATCAGAAACAATCGATAGGGGTACTCTATGAAGTCTCACAACTTCATTAATGTATAGTCTTGCTAGACGTTCCAGGGGTTGATCTTCTCTTATAGCAAGAAAATGTGGTGACTTGGTAAGACGATCAACAATAACCCATATTGCATCGTTCCTTCTAGGAGTCTTTGGTAGCCCCATGACAAAGTCCATTGTAATATTGTCCCATTTCCACTCCGGTATGGGAAGAGGTTGCATGACTCCTCCAGGCTGTTGCCTTCCAGCTTTCACTTGTTGACAAACCATACATCTTGACACAAAATCAGCAATCTCCCTCTTCATGTTGTCCCACAAAAAATGTTCCTTCAAATATCTATACATTTTGGTGCTCCCAGGGTGTATAGAGAAATTGGAACTATGAGCATCATCCAGCAATTCCCTTTTTAGATCAGGTATATTGGGAACACAAAGTCTCTTCCCGAATTTCAAAATTCCACCTTCATACGCAAAGTCTCTCAATCTCCCATCATTCACATCTTTAATCTTCTTTTGGAATTCTTCATCATCAGTCTGAGAACTCTTAATCCTTTCTAGTAAAGATGGTTTGGCAACCATTTGAAAAAGCATTGATGTTTCACCTTCCCTGGTTATTCCCATGTCCATCTTCACTAGCTCCATGAAAATTGGATCCCTTTCAATTCTCATATTGTTCAAAACTCCATGGTCTTTTCTACTCAAAGCATCTGCCACCTTGTTTGCCTTCCCTGGGTGGTAGTGTATCGTACAATCATAATCCTTGAGTAATTCAAGCCATCTCCTTTGCCTCATGTTGAGTTCTTTTTGTGAGAAAATATACTTCAAACTCTTGTGATCAGTATAAATCTCACATTTTTCACCATAGAGGTAGTGCCTCCATATTTTCAAAGCAAAAATCACTGCTGCTAACTCGAGATCATGAGTAGGATAGTTTTGTTCATGAATTTTCAACTGTCGTGATGCATAGGCAATAACTCTATCATTCTGCATAAGGACACAACCAAGTCCTTTCTTTGATGCATCACTATAAATAACGAACCCATCATTCCCCGATGGTAGAGTCAATATAGGAGCATTGACTAATCTTCTCTTCAGTTCTTCGAAACATTCTTCACACTCTTTTGTCCAAACAAATTTAACCCCTTTACGTGTGAGCTTCGTTAATGGGTTAGCCAATCGGGCAAAATTCTGGACGAAACGTCGATAATAACCTGCCAAACCAATAAAACTACGTACCTCAGTTATACTCGTAGGTGCTGGCCATTCTTGGATTGCCTTGGTCTTAGAAGGATCAACAGAGATTCCATCTTTAGAGACAATATGGCCAAGAAAAGAAATCTCCTGAAGCCAGAATTCACACTTGCTAAACTTTCCATATAATTCATGCCTCCTCAGAGTCTTCAAGATAATGCGCAAGTGATTTTCATGATCTTCGTAGGTTTTGGAGTATACCAAGATATCATCAATAAATACCACCACAAATTCATCGAGATACTCCTTGAAAACTCTATTCATCAGATCCATGAATACAGAGGGTGCATTAGTCAATCCAAAGGGAATTACAGTAAACTCGTAATGCCCGTACCTGGTTCGAAATGCTGTCTTCGGAATGTCTTCCTTCATCACACACAACTGATGGTATCCAGATCGAAGGTCAATCTTTGAAAAGTATTGAGCTCCATGAAGTTGGTCAAATAAATCATCAATACGAGGTAGGGGATACTTGTTCTTTATCGTTATAGCATTGATCTCCCTGTAGTCGATACATAACCTCATAGATCCATCTTTCTTTTTAACAAAAAGAACAGGGGATCCCCATGGAGAAACACTAGGGCGAATAAATCCCTTATTACTCAATTCCTCTAGTTGTTTCTTTAGTTCGACTAACTCTACAGTGGCCATTCTATAAGGGGTCTTCGATA
This sequence comes from Viscum album, assembly GCA_963277665.1. Classification (NCBI taxonomy): domain Eukaryota; kingdom Viridiplantae; phylum Streptophyta; class Magnoliopsida; order Santalales; family Viscaceae; genus Viscum; species Viscum album. The sequence goes on from OY728140.1 coordinate 2,072,887,633, forward strand.
TAGGCCTTGATCCAGGAATCAAATCAATAGAAAACTCAACTTCTCGTTCTGGAGGATGTCCAGGTAAATCTTCTGGAAATACATCTACAAATTCTTTCACAACAGGTACATCCTCTATTTGAACATTCCTTTCCTCACCCGCAGTTATTTCATTCTCTTCCTCCCCAATAATTGAATTTATTTGAGCTATTGAGGGTGGATCTAAATAAGAATTAGGTGGTGACGATTCTGCTCTAAAAATAAGGTGTTCCTTATCATTATCATCAAGAATCGTAACCTCTTTCTTCTTACAATAAATCTTCGCATCATAGTCCGAAAGCCAGTCCATACCGAGGATTATATCAAACTCGATCATATGTATGACGATGAGATCAGCAGATAAAGAAAATTTATGTGCTCTAATGGGGACTGATTCACAAAACCTTGTTGCAACGATACTTCCCTTAGGAGTTTTAACTGACAACTCCCTTATTAAATCAAATTGGAAATATCTAATTTTCTTAGAAAACTGAGAAGATATGAAACAATGCGATGATCCAGAATCAAATAATGCATTTGCTAAACTTGAGGAAACCATTAAATTACCTGCCACCACGTCTTTCGGAGCTTCTACCTCAGCAGTAGTGATAGCATAAGCCTGGCCTTGATCCCTTGGCCTTTTCTGAGGTAAGTTCTCCTGACGCTTAGGACATGCATTTGCATACTGCCCCATCTCCCTTCAATTGTAGCACTGAATGTTGGTAGCTTCCTTCTTCCCCTTGCAATCATGAGCTTGGTGGCCTTTTTCACCACACTTGTAACAGACTCCCATTCCCTTCAAGCAAGTACCAGGATGTTTCTTCCCGCATTTACCACAAGATGGATATTCAACCTTTCCCTTCTTCCCCTTATTTCCATTCCCAGATTGATCAGCAGGCCTCTTCTTCTCTAGCTTTGCTTTAAAGTCATAAGACTTAGAGAATTCCTTTTCGGTCTTTATAGCACATGAGACAATGTCTTCGTACGATGAAAAGGATTGTGAGACTAATGCTCGACGGAGAAATGGTTTTAACCCATCAAAGAAACGATCAATCTTACTTCTTGGGTTGCGAATATAATCTCCAGCATACCTCGCTAACCTTGTAAAGTTAGCCTCATACTTTGTGACATTCTCATCCTCCTTTTCTCTCAGACTCAGAAATTGTCTTTCCATATCCGCTCGATGGTCGCGAGGGAAGTATTTTTCTAAAAACAGATCTTTGAATTCCCTCCATTCCATGTTTGATACTTCATCATCTTCCTTCATGTTTTGAATCAATGACCACCATTGATCAGCATCTCCAGTGAGGCGGTAAACTGCCATGATAACTTTTTCCCTTTCACTGCTCCCCAAAGCCTGAAATATTTTCTCTAGGGAAAATATCCATTGCTCAGCTACTAAGGGATTTGTATTCCCATTGAACGTTGGTGGTTGTTGCCTCATGAATCGATCTAACATTGATCCTCCACGCTGCGGATCAGGGTGCTCCATACGGGTAAGGTTATTATTCATAACCTGAGTAAGTTGTCCCAGTACGGTGATTAGCTGATCAGCACCAGTTGCATCACCAGCCCCACTATAATTATCTTGAGCAGGAGGGAAATCCCTACATGGAGTGCGTGCATTGATACAGTTTCCATTTCTTCCACTAGGCGCCATTTCTAACCAATGGCATAAACTAGATCAGCTTATGAATCAAAATACATAATCCCATACTTATAAAACACTTAACATAAATTGAACTATTTATGGATATAATCCATAATCATAAAAATGTTTTCTTTGAGGAAGTATATACTCATAAACCCTTCATAATGATTTGTAAAGATAATGAGAGTTATCCTAAGCATATCCCCCGGGAGTGTCGTAACCAAGAGTGCCGCAAGGCCCGTTGTCGTGCACCAGTTCCCGTTCGAGTCTACCTCAAAGCGGTGTTTTCGGGTTTTACCCCTAGGTACATCTGTGCCAGAGCCGCCTCTACCTGCTCGTATCCAGACAGGGATGTATTGCTCGGAAAACTCACAAAATCTCTACAATACCAAAATTCTAGGAAGTTCTTCTATACTAATCCTCAAAGTTCATCTTAGGTCTACGTGCTCTAATCAGAGTTTATCTAAATCTAGTTTCCAAGGTTTGTACTAAACTTCCTCTGATACCAACTGTAACTCCCCGACCCCAGCTACCCAGAGTCGGTGCATTACTTCGTAACATTGGCATGATCACAAGAAAGATCAAATCTCGAAAGACCGATTGGTTTAGTAGCCTTGGAAACACTAGATATATTCATAAGTTTTACATTACATCATAAAATCAAAAACTACTACAACAACATAATGTTTCCACAGTCCACACTACAATCCCCTCATAATATCCCTACAGGTCATTCATAACTTACATCTTCACTTCCTGGGAAAAATAAAACATAGAAAAGGGGTGAGCTCAAATGCCCAGTAAGGATAACAATATAGCGGAAACTTTCATCAATAAGAATAAACATTTAAGGCAATGTATAACTAAAAGAAAAGCCTTTTAAACATGAACTTTCAACATGGTATGGCATAAATAAAATGAAATAATTCCATTTACTTATTCACATCGATATTCCACTAATCGAATAATCACATGCAAAAATAAATAACCACTTTCATAATGTTGGAATGCATAATGCCAGACTATCATAACCACATAGCCAAGGCCTCGTGCCAAGACTACAAATAAGATTTTGTCAAGGCCTTGTGCCAAGACACTAGTTTGTCTCATGAGACCTACCGATGCATCGAGGAGCTATAGCGGGCTCCACCCGTCACTTATTAAGTCCAATGCATTCCCATATGAAAAGGTTTAAACATAACATAAACATTCGTATTAAAACTAGCATACGAAATGTCAATACTTTCACAATAAACTATGTATGGTATAAAAATAGCACATCCACAGTCAAACATATCACAAAACCTTCAATACAATATAGAAGTTTTGTATCATAATAAATCAACTTCAAATAATCTTAAAATCCATCAAAGGATGTTGACATAGATGAAATCAAAATTCTTTTTAAAGAAATATCTCCTTTTATTTTGAAATCATTTAAGATCCATATAAAATAAAACATTTTCTTTGAAAATATTCTTATAAGCTTGTAAGGAAAGCTTTGAAGATTTTATAACGGCGTAAAATAACCGCACCCGCCGTATAAGTTAAAAAAACATTCTTACCTCAATTCTGTCGAAAAGGTTAAAAAGGACCTTGTTTTGAAAACGACGGAAAGATTCCTTTATAAACCTCTTATAAAAAGTCAAACAAGGGTATAAATGACTTTAACCCATATTCTTGTAAATAGTAAAAATGTTTTGAAAGACATTTTTAAGAAACATGGATGTGGATGATAATGAGATCCCAGTAGATTATTATATATAAACAACCTCGGATAATGAAGAGATTGTGAAATAACCCTTACCTTGTACTTTTCCTTGGTTGGGGTAGGTTAACCTCCTGTATAATGGTGAAATAATTGTTATTAAATTATACAAGAATCATATACATTAATATGATATCATATATGATCTTTTAACATTGCTTTATTAATAATATCTTAGTATTATCGTCGTTTCGGGTGATAATCGATTCGTTTTTCTTAAATGAATGGTTACGTAAGACATGTTTGTAATGGATATATTATATCTTATTCATAATCAGAATGATATTTACATTATTTTTAACCCTAAAATGAGAATAATACTTGAATGGATATGATGGAGAATGAATCTCATCGCATTCGTGGAGACGGTAGTCCGTACGTACGCACGAGCGACAATATCATTCTTTTGATATTAAAATAATATATAAATGAATGGTATATCATATATACAGAATCATTAACATGTTATATTTATTATTTACATGAGTTACACATCATTATTATACCCATCCAAATAATATTATATTGAATAACAATTACACCACGGCGTGGAGACGGTAAGCCGTACGTACGCACGTATGGTGACATGTTATTCAAAGGGTGGATAGAATACTGAATATGGTTGTACCATACTTATAATAACATCACAGTATATGTGAGATATTGGAGTTATTATTTTAGAATGGTAAGAACAAAGGAAGAAGAAGTGGAAGAAGAAATGAACTTAGAAAAGGGTGGTGAAATCATTACCTCTTCTTCGGGTTCTTCCTTTTGATTTGATCAAAAGGGATCCTTAGGTTGGCTTTCGGATCAGACTAAGGCCTTTAGGTTGTAGTGAGGGATGTTGGGAGATTATTTGGGCAGAGTTTGGCCGAACCAAAAGGCTTTGAAGGTGTGAAGAAATGAGAAGGAGGAGTGCCCTTTTATAAGAGGGGTGAGGGGCACCTTTGGACAAGCTAGAAATATTAATTTATAATAAATTCATATTCGGTTTCTAAAGGCTCCAAAATTGACTATTCAAAGGTTATGGTGGGGATAGGTCGAAAACAACTCAACCAATAGAATTTAGACAGGTTTGGGTACTTATATTAACCTTATCTTTAAGTATTAACTCTAAGTTAATTAATTTCACTTTTACAATGTCTCTTTGTATTTTTATATTATATGGTTAATAGACTTACCATATACATACAAGCGACCCCCAAGAGGTCCATTAATGATTAACCTATCATAATATAAGTCTCTTGGCCGAACCTTAGATTTTTAGGAATTTAATATCAATTAATAATATAATATTTGTTTTAAGAACTCTTTTATGTCAATTTTGACACTATTCAATAGTTGATTTTTGTGAAACTCATAACAGATTGATTACTTCGAACAAAGTCCATTAAATCAATCCTACTATATCATATTAGCCTAGAAAATTAGTTTAATTCATTAAAAGTTTCATATTATATTTATTTGGGTATTTATAATATCAATTATTTTAATTTTGCACTATTATAGTAATTACTGCATCATCATTGTGTCATAAATAAAATAAATTATTTAATGTCTAAAAATTATAAATAAAATATCATTATGTAGGAAATCTTTTTATCTTTCTAATGAATATTTATAATCGAAAATCCAACATGTATAACCCTATTTAAAAATTGTTGTTCTAAAAGATATATGCTTGTGTCATTTTTGTATTCATTTTGACTTAATTAAAATAAAGTGTCATTATCACTTACAAGTGGATCCATGGGGTCCCAAAATAGACCCAAAGATGCCCATGGTCGACTATGTATCAACCAATAGGGTTAAGACACGTTTTAGGGTAATTTAGTTTTATTATAATATTTTTTTTAACCCTTATTTACCGGATTTACCCTTAACCATGGTAAATAAAATATTTACCGCAGTAATTATTCAAAATGTCTAAAAATAAAAGTTACCTATTTACACAATTTGAACATCCTGATTCCAAATATGGAATCCATTTTTATAAATTCAAAACACAGAAGTGGCAGAAATTAATTTAAAATTAATTCCCGCTGTCAAAACAAAAAGCGTGTTTTTAAGAGGTAATAACTATCAAAAGATTGACACTTGTTTATGTTCGGTTTAATTGTAAAATTATGTCCAATGACCAACATTATATTAAATGGTAAAAATATATTCTAAATATACTTTAAAACCACTCAAATTCACAATTTATCACTATTAATTATTTTGATTAAAAAAGTTGTTTTTAATTAAAATTTAGAAATTTTCACTATTCATCAAAATATGAAAGTTATCCGAAATGTACCGAAATTTCACCCTAGGCTAATTTTGATATTCCGAATCTAAAAATGAAGTCCATTTTGAAATATTGAATATATATGATTTCAAAAACTAGGTATTACTATTCACAACGGTTATTTTAATTAGTTGTGGTGTGTGTTAGAACTCGAGGTTGCGTACAACACACGCTATCGCATTATTCGAAGGGAAACGTACCGCAGAAGCATGGGGTGTTACAAGTGTTACATAGTTTACTATGATTCATTAGTTATCTTTCTAGGAGAATTTCTTATGTAGGGGGGAGTGCTCGTGTAGTAGTCTCGCATGTTGAGGACACATTAGAGGAATTACCTGACAAACGATATCGAGTTAGCTATAGTTGTGAATGATTTATTCTATTAGAGACATTATATATTGGTGGAGCATTTTTTTATACACAGACGAAAAAAATATGTAAGAATATCATTACTCAGTGTGATGTGAACTTTATATAGAGAAGGAGGGTTGAGTACCTTTAGTCTTTTGACGTTGAGATTGCCTATGCACCTAAGAAAGGAAACACAATGGCTAATTCATTGAGCAGGATGACTCAAATATAGATATTTAAGCAGGATGGCAGTGATTGGAAGCTCACAGATCTGTTATCTGAGATGAATTGGAGGTACAAGAAAGAAAGGGGCACACATTTGTTTCTTCTATAGTAGTTACCTCTACTCTTCTGGATTGAGTGTGAATGCGGCAGTTATCTCATTCTGATGGGCTAGTCCTATGAGAGAGTGTGTCAATAAAGGACGTTAATACTGGTTGGACCATAGGAATGAATGTGGTTTTTAGTTTTCATGGGCATGTATGGGTGTCAGCAGATATATGTGAGGTGCTGATGCGAGATTTTCATTCCTCGGTTTGGGAAGTTCATCTTAGTGTCACCATGATGTATCAATATCTACATCGTTAGTACTGGTGGTCAAGTATAATAATGGTTTTAGCTGGTGTTGTTATGAGATATTCCACCATTCAGTAGGTGAAGGTGAAGCATCAGTGACTAGAAGGGATTTTACAATAGTTACCCATTCTTTAGTGGAAGTGGAATGATGTTGCGATGTATTTTGTGACAGGTTTACCAAGGTTGGGTCGAGGGAGTGATGCAGTTTGGGTTGTTATCGATAGGATCAGGAAGGGTTCACACTTATTTCCCATTATGTAAACCTTCAATGTTGATTATCTTGGATGGTTTTACATCTGAGATATTTTACGTTTTCATGGGATACTACATAATCTTTTCAGACATGGATACCTGGTTCAGTTATCATGTCTAGAAGAGACTACAAAGGTCTTTGGGTACACATATAAATCGGATTAAACATACCATCCATAGATAGATGGACAATCCAAGCACACAACTCAGGTTTTGGAAGAAATTCTATGAGCATGCACCTTTAATTTCAGGGCCTCTTGGGAGAGACACGTACCCCTAGTTGAGGTTTCAGAAAAAATATTGTTTTCAAGTGATGATTTAGATGGAACCTTATGATGATTTGTATGATAGGACATGATAATCATCCCTATGTTGGCAGGAGGTAAGATAAGAGGCTAAGAAGGTACCATTTATTGTCTAGGAGACCACTGAGCAGGTTGAGTTGATTTGGAAGAGGATGTATACTTTACAACCTCACCAGAAATATTATGTTGATTGATGGAGAAACCCTATAGAGTTTGAGGTGGGAGATCTGGTTTTATTAGGTGTCACACCGAAGTTGGGACACACAAGGATTTGGAGATAGGGGAACATTTCACTGAAATACATTAGGGATTTTTTTGTTTTGGAGAGACTTGGGTTGGTTTCCTATCATTTATAGTTATCTCAGAGGTATCGAGATATGACGGACTTTTATCATGTTTCTTATCTACGGCGTTATATTGCGGACCCGTTTCACGTTTCTCAACTCGAGGTTGTTGATTTGGAGGTGGATGCATCCTTTGAGGAGGATCTTATTCAGATTATATATCTAATCACATAGGTTCTCCATGGATGGTTTATTAATCTGTTATGGGTTCTATGGTAGCACTAGAAAGTATACAATGAGACATTGGAGGGGGAGGCCAACATACGATTGAGGTGGATAGAGTTGATTGAAGTTTCTTCTGCACAACCCTTGGAAGGAAAATTTTAGGATGATTTTTTAAGGGGGGTTGTCTATAAGAACACAGTTCTTCATTTCAGGTATGTACATTATTTGATGAGTTTGTGAAGAAAATAATGAAATGATAATTTTCTATGTACACACCATGTACTTATGAGTACACGCCATGTACCCGAGTACCACATAATGCCGTGTACTTGTAGGGTAATGGCCGAGTATAGGGATGTGTTGTGACTCAGCGGACCGCTTTTGTTATGGGCCATTTAATTATATACACGACATGTACCTTTAATAAACACACCGTGTGGTTTTCAATTTTATTTGATAAACCAGAGCGGGGAAACTTCTCATCCTTGAAACATCTTCTTCTCTCCTTGGTTCATACAGGAGAGAAAAAAATTACGATGAACTTATAACCCCTCCAAATTTTTTTCCCAACCTCTGTTTGTGATTCCATCATGTGCGTTGGAAACCCACTGGTGAATTCTCAATTATATTAGAGCATCTCTTCTTGATTCCTTCATTCATTTGGGTTATTCAAGGTTGAATTTTTCTCATGTTTTTGTAGATCTACGCTGATTTGGACCGATTCAAAGGTTGATATTTAAGATCATTTATTTAATGAGATCTTGGTTAGTGGTTTGTCATTTTCTATTATTGTCAGTGGATTATATTTGATGAGAGTTCTGTATACCAATGTTTTGGATATTGTGTTTCTACAATTAGACCATGTTTATTACCTATTATGGTTTGGTATATTGATAAAGGGTAGTTTCATATGTGTGATGTTAGATTACTTATTTATGGGACACCCCATGGGTGAATTTTTCTTATTTGATGGATTATGGTTTTTTGATAATGAATTATTTTTTGTTTTTCCTTTTTTTCTATGACTTGTGTTTTTAGAATGGAGTTTTTGAATTTACAAGATTCCTATGATAGGAATATTTAATGTTTGACCATGGGGAATTTAACTGTGAGAGCTTCCTGGGGTTGGGGATTTATGTATTTTTTCCATTATGTTAACCCAGGGGTATTGACTATGAGAGCATCTAGATGGTAATTGACCTAAGGTTTTATATCATGAGATATTCCCATAGGGTCGTTTATAATTTCTGTATTCTATGATGACCAAGTGGTGTAGACCATGAGATCTACCTAGGTGGTCATTTGTAAATGATTAGTGGAATGATTAGACCAAAGTGGATTGACCATGAGAGATTCCTAGATGATCGTTATTAAAGGATATTAGTTATGTTAGACTAGGGGGAATAGACTTTTAGAATTGTCCCAAAGGGTCATGATTGAATAATTTAATTATTAGGAAAAGTTTTCCAAGCCAATTAATAAGCATGGACTTAGTATTAAATAATTCTTTAGATGGTCTTATGAGACATATTTTTTCACTATTACTCATGGAATAAAGAGCTTAGTCTGGATCCCAAGGATTACATGATTCAATAGATGAATAATGAATGTTAAATGAATGTAACTGAAAACTATAGGACGGTTTACAATTGAGTACATCCTATTTTTTTACTTCATTTCACTTTGTTACTAACTATATATATATGTTCATAGACAGTTAGGCTTGGATATTTTGGTGGGTTGCTACTAGAATTCGTCTCACACACTATATAGGTCATATTTCATGACCCAAAATGATTATATTGTCATAAGTATAGACAAGGTAAAGTTCCATCCTTCATTTTGTAATTGATTTATATTGGATATGGTGAGAATGCGACCAATATGAAGAATGTGATGTTGTTGGAGTTAAATTCCTTTCTATACATTAGTTTCAGTATTATATTTCCAGCATTTTTACATTTTTTTCTTCTTTCATAGACACATGTGACATGCATCATTTATATATGGTCCAGTTGTTATATTACTATCAGTCTACTACTGTTTATCTTTTTTTTGTATGGAATTACTGCTTTCTGTATTGTTTTATATGTTATTTACACCGTGTATACTCTAACAATGAGGGTATAGTTTCCCTATCATCTCACTACGTCCCTAGTGGGCATATTCTGGAATTTCATGAAATTTACATCAGGTAATGTGAACAAACAATTTAAGGGCACCATTGGGGCAGCACCAGGAACCAGGAAATTATAACCAGAAATTGTGGGGATTATATATATTATTAAGTAAGAGTAAATATTACGTAATTTTGAATTATTAAATTAATAATAATTAATTAAGGATATTGTGATCGTTGAGAACATTTTTTTTAGTGTAACATTACCAGTTTAAATTATTTAAGATAGGGTAATAAATTAATTTTGAATAATAATGTTATATAATTACATGGATATTATTATAATTAAATATATAATTAATATTAAATAAGTAATTATTTTACATAATTATATATATTTAATAATAATTTTGAAAATTATGTTTTATCATCATTAGGGAGTTAATGAGTGAGATATCAATTAATATAGATTATAATTAATTGTATTTTTAGGAATTTAGGGACATTACTTTGGCTTTGTAGGAACTATGAATATAAACCCCAATGTGTTATATATACTATGTATAATTAGATACGTACTTATGTATTCGAAAACAATATAACTCCACGTATATAGTTTACACAGTTGATGATGTTGTTATCCAACAAATAGAGTACCATATACAAGAAGCATTACGTAATATGGAAGTAAAAAACATTTTTCACAACACTACATGCCGAAACATAACCCAATACCTATATGATATATACCTCGAAAATACATGTCATGATCATGAAACTCTATGTTAATTTTCATATCATCGCAATTTTCTGTTTGGATAAACAATATTAGAATTCCATATGAATCATTTTTATGTGGGATGAAATTCTAAAAGAAGGATGAAAAAATTAATATAATCAATGAGTTTATGCAGTTATATATTCTTAACCTTTTTAATGATGAGTATGAGTTTAGTTGTATTACATGAATAGATGTAGGGATGGTAACCCTCCTAAAAAACACATTATCTCCAGGGAGAGGGTCCCTAGTAAATTTAGTGGTGTAACACTCCAAATTTGATAGGGTGTGGGTCCCATACTCATGGATTATGTAACCCTCAGTGTGTACAGACATTACATATGACATGGAATAGGATTCTCCCAGTAACCATCTCTGTGTATGCACATTACATATAACATGGAATGAGATTTTTGTTATAATTATTAATTTTTGATGTTATATAATAAATTATTTTACACTGTATAATTTTTTAATATACTCCATTATTTGTTGGTTTGGTATAACTTTTTAATGTTTCATTGACTCATGTGGGTTCGAGGTATCCTAATAGTAATAAATATTCTCACTGTGGGATTGGTCTTAATAAAACACTTTTGTTTTATTGTGTGGATTTTATATAGTCCATGGAAACCATTGAAAGGCATTGAGTATATATAGTTAGAAGATATTATCATTGTTTTTTATGGTATTAAATGGTGTATAAGGTACTATATGTTTTTTATATATGATACATCGTTGATAGTAGGTTTCTTTATATATGTAGATAGAGTAGTACAAATTGAATTTATTACGTATAATTTTTTTTCATTTTGTAGTTTCCTTAATTGAATTATGGTGTATAACTTTTTGTCTCATGAATTTTTAATTTTATAAATTTTTTATTTATAATTACATTTATTTGTTTTGTTATCATTGTGTATATGATATGTTTTAATGTTTTATTATGTTAATGAAAATGTTTTCCAATGTGTGATAATTACATCATGATGTTGATCTCTATACCCTGCTGTATTTGATGGGGGAATGAGGTGGAATAAATGGGTTTCTACTATCTTAGGTAGGAACAAAATGGTTTTGGTAATGTCATATTTATGATTAACCATGTAAGAAACTACCCCACATCCAGGTAAACATCACTTTTAATTTTTTATATGATCTATTAAAATTATAAAACTAAGAATTATTCAGGGTCTAAAGAGATCCATAGTGGTTATTGGGGGTCTCTATAGTGGGTGGGGGATTGAAGTATTATAGAATTTTATTTTATTAGAGGATTTATTTTAGTACCATAAGCCAGGTGGCAGAAAGTGAAGTATCACACTATGTCTACAAGATGTCCCTCAATGTTGGGGGGATTACAATATCTTTCTAATGGGGGTATTTTTTGATTTATATGTGGGGGAGGAACTATAATATTCGTCACCAACAACATTTATCTTTTCTACCCCTCTAATTTGCAAAAAAACATGATATGTTATTCTAAATGATTCTCTAGGTAATCCAGGAATTATACAACATCATCCCAATATCGTTGATCTATTGTTCGACCTAGAAGTACAGATTCAACATATTTTTACATGAATTAATAAATTACAACATGTTCTTCCATTATATTTATTCTTACATACCTATTTTGGTGGATTTATAATCATATATATTTATTTATTATGTTTCAAATTAAATTTGTTTTTTTATTGAGTATATACACTCTTCATTCATAGTAGGTGGTCTAAATTATATACGTATGAAATGATTTCTATTTAAAGTTAATGTTACATGTGTGCTCATGGTGAAATTTACTTCACATGGCCACTTTCAATAGGTAATTACTATTATTCCATGATTCCATTTACCTATACATTCATTGGATCTCATCAGGAAAATCTGTGTTCATGACAACGGAATTTTAGACTCCCTTGAGGTGTTCTTTTACTTGGTCATGTGATAGAAATAAATATTATAAGTACATAGTGTTATTAAAAGTAATTTTTGGAATTTTGTGTCGTTATTTCTATAAACCTTCTGAAAATTTTAATTATATTGACTGAAATTATAAATATATATTTAACATGACTTGTAAATTGGAAATTGGGAATAATTGAACCGTGAGATTGTATTTTTGAATAATTATTGATGGAATTGTAATATGGAATAATAGAATATTGGGATGTATCTATAAGTGGAATGATAATTATTATTTTGTATTAACTCACCAAACAATCATATATAGTTAACATGCTTTTCATGTTTTTGTACATTGGGTTTCAGTGGCCCTTTATTGGGAATGATACATGGAAAATGTAAATGAAATTTTTCTAGAATCAACCGCCAGTTTGTTATGAGTTAAATATTTAATTACCCCAATTCATGGTAATTCAAATTTCATCGATTAAAAAATGAATATTTATTTTCATTGGAATGTGAATACTTCTTAATTTTGTTGGTAAATGATACTAATATTAGATTCTTCCTGTTTATAGATAGACATGTAAGACATCACACCATTATAGGTATGGTATACCCTAATTATCATATTCGATCTCAATTTTCAAAATGATAGTTTGATTTATATGAATTAATATTATAATTTTTTCCTTATATATCTCTCTTTTTCATGCACTATTACATAGACTATTTCTTTTGGAATAGTTTGTGGTGGCCTACATGGTCTTTATTACCATTTATTCATGTTTTATTGTACAAGGGTGGACTTCATGGATTCAAGCTAAGATAAATGATAAGGGACCTATTCTAGAATTCTATATTAACATTTTGGGATTATGGATTATTTATTAGACCAAAAAAAATTTTGATACTATTTGTTAGAGTATTTATCTTAATTAATTAAAATATTTGGCTAGATTTAAAATTTTTTATGAAATTTTTTATTGAATCCCATTGTTTTGTTCTTTAATAATTTTTTGGAAATAGAAATTATATCTACTAGAGTGGATATATATTTATTTTATTATTATTTTTCTTTATGAGTTTGTAATTTTATAATATTTTTTTTCTTCCTATTATATATATTAAATTTTCTCGAAAAGTAGGTAGACTCTGGAATATGGGGGTAGTAATCTCATGGTCTCATGGGGATTAACTTAGTCACTTGTGGGAGAACCAAGATGGTTATTTTAAAATATTTTATCATAGAATCATTCATTTTATTTTTATGTACTATATAAGGAATTCTATTTGGTAGATTACTATGAATCAATGATTATTAATACTCTCATGAATGGGTGTATTTAACCCATGTACGAGGGAAAAAAGCTTCTACAGATGTGATTGGTTTACTTGAAGATCAATTACTACTGATGGGATGTTTTTTCCCATTAGGTGACACAGTTTTCTATGTGATTTTCTTTATTTTGGATGTTATAATCATGATACAGTATGGATTGAAGAGAAAATTCAGTAATCATAGAAGGAACATATATAATTACAATTATTTTAATAATTAATGATAAATATATTATTATATAGTTTGAAACATATTTGAATCTAAATTTTTCATTGATCTCCATGGAATTCTTTATAAATGGAAAGAAATTTATTTAACGGAACATGTAAATTACATTGGTCAGATACATTTTGAGTGAACATTTATCTATGGTGATAAATTGTTGATATTTTCCCTTGTGTGTTTATTATATTGTAAACCATGTGATCTATGGATTATTTTTACCCTTATATTCATGTTACATTATGTTTACAAGTAGTTAATCGACATGATGTTGTAATGAGGAATCACCTCTTATAGAAGAACAAAAATATTATGTGGCTCCAATGAATAAAATGGAAAATAAGCTAAATGATAGTTCTATAGAATAAAATTGATCCATGGAGAGCGATATGAATCCCACCATCACATATATTTATTATTCGATTATGGAGTCCCAACTATATAACCAACCCATATTCATTTAGGCAGTAGGATTATGGGCCTTAATGTTTCAAAACGAGCATGTCTTGATGTTCAACAATCAGATAGAAATATCCTTGGAGTGTTGGGAGAATATTACTACATATGATCTATGGGGAACCACAAAATACTAGTTTGTTTTCATGGTGTATGTTGGATAATATGAGTAGATTACATGAAAATACATCTAGGAGAAGTTCATATGATTATTCTACTTGGTGAAACAATAAATTAATGGGATCAATATTTCACGTAACTGACATCGGTGAGTATGTATATATTAGAAAATGATTTTCATTTTAAAAACCATCAATGTTTCATTGATCATTACTGATAGATTAGATAATGTGGAGGAATCACATCTATGATTGGATTCAATATCAAATAATTTCACATGTGTATTTCCCACACTTAGGAAAGTACACTTACTTATTTAATCCAAATATCATCATCTATCTAATCATGAAGGATTCCCCAAGTAGAAGGATTGTTGAGTTTGTGGGATGACCAGGTAGTTACACTTTTAGAGGTATCACATACTTCTTAGAGAGTATATTCCATGATTTATATGGGATGATCAATTAGAGGTTTAGATAACTATATAAGGTCATAATATATGTGTGGTTATATCTATGTGAAAAGGATTGAAAATAAATGGAAGTGAATGTTTATTAATTTAGAGTGTTGATCAATAGGTAAGATGAGTCATTTTTAGAAATATTTTATGGTAACATAGAAAACCATCAGTGGTGGAGGATGATGGAAGACAACAGAATCTAGGTGCAACATAACTACCCCTTAGTAGTCCGGTTGATGTAATTCCACCAGTTGATCAGGTTGGTGTAGTGAGCATGATATCCCAATGAAGGAGTGTTTGTATTAGTTTGGAGGAGAATTACTGGGGAGTATAGCTATAGCTTATAGTAGATGGGTGAGCCACTTTCATACATTGTAGTCTACACTTACCAACATGGATGTACGTGATTCAACTATTAGTGGTATAATTCATTTAGAATATATATATATATTATTTCTTTATGTTTAATTCATGGGAATTATATTCATTTATTTTCTAAATGTACCTTAAAGTAATTGTTTTTTATTTTGAAAGAATAGATGGTTATATGAATATCAATACAATTTTATATTCATGATCATAATTTAACTGAATCTATAAATATTTCACTCATCAAATTAGTAGATACAATTTTAAATGGGGATTATATTATTTAAAATTGTATGATTACATTTGTTTCATGGTATGTAATTATTAGATCTAAAATAAGATCTCATTGACTATTATCATAGGACAATGACTATTATATCTATAAAATTTACTAGTTATTTCTATCGCAGCGAGTGGGATCTTAATTTTAATCGTAAAAGAAAAATTCATTGTGAATTGGATTTGCTATAAAGAAAATTAAAACTACTTATTTTTTATGATGGTGATTCAAAACAGAATTTATTTCCTCAAATGGTTAACAAATTTTTGGATGTATTTTATGAAGACTTTTCTTTCTTACAACATTAGTTGAGTTTTTAGATCAGAATCATATTATGTCATGGAGAATATTATTTTTTTATTTTTCCATTCTAGAAGATGATAGATGTTCAGTGAGAGTATAATGTGTAATTTGGGGACCTAGAATCCATGTGATTACACCATCCTACAAAGATTCTATGGGGTTATGTCATGATATATTCCAATAATGGAAATGCAACAATGAAATTATATCTGAATTATCGAAGGCGTAACAATATAGCTGTCATGATGTGATTTTCATGTTAGTGCGTCAAAGATCTATTTGATTATATAATTGGTTCTATTGTACTATATAATATTTACTTGAGGTTAGGGTACTATAAATTGAGGGTGAAAATGAATGATATAACTTAAGATAATTTATTTTTGAAGGTGTGTCATATATGAGTTCATGGTATTGATGTTTGGACTAAAAAACATTACAATGATATTAATATTCTTGGAGACAAATATCATCCATAAATATCTAGATCAGTTTTAGAAGTTTTTAGTAATGAAACATTAGTGTAATAATTTTGAAGAGATTATCATAACCACTATATTGATATAATCCAGATTATTCTGAAAGACTATCAACTATGTGTCAAAATTACTATATTTCATTTCTAGATTGATCAAAAAATCTTCTTGGGCCACGTTATCTTAACGGTTGAAGTGACAGGAATCCTAAATAGGGTTTCATATATTATATATTTTGTGTGAACCTATACAATATTATTGATTCAAATGGGTTTTCATTGAAAATGGTATTATATTTGATTCATCAAGGGTGTTTCTTTTATGGAAGCCCAAATTTCATTCTAAAAAATAATGTGGGGACATTGTTTGGTTAGATACATGCGAGATAAAATTAATTATTTAAAAAGAGGGATGATTGTATCATAGATCTTTAAATAACATGATTTGGGTATGGATTATATCCTATAATGTGAAACATTAGGAGTCAGCATAGGACAAGTTGTAATAATGTACAATTAATTTTTTCTTGAATTAATAAACAACTAAAAAATCATGAATTTAATTATCACACTCATGTTTTAGAGGGTTATAATGTAGTAGTAATTATTAGGTGATCAAAATATTATATTTTATTTGTGTGATTTATGGTTTATGTAGATAAAAAGATCTATAAGTACAACTTTTCCTATGGGGACTCAAACCTTTTGTTGAAGAGGTGTGTGAAGTGTTTTTATTCATTCAACATAATGTTGGAAAATACTCATGGAATGGGGAATTTCAATTTTCAGTCATAGAGTGTGATTATGTAGAAAATTGATGTGTGGAAATAATTACATGAGTGGAAGAGGATTTTGATTTTAACATATACGAATAATGATATTCAGGAGTCTCAAGTGTGATAAACCTGCACATTGATATCAATTGTTCTATTAAATTAAAATGGTATCATAATGAGGCAGTTATATAATCAATATTTTTTTATTCTACTATTATGAGTAAATATAGGGGTGTCACATTCTTACATGTCCTTTGATAGAGATGCAATTTGTCTTTTCCATGGTCATATTTTTCTCCCTACGATCATGTGTGTGGTAATGATAAAAGATTTATTTTTTTCAAAAGGTTTGGTATATAATGGTCTAAAAAATGTATCTTAATGTTTGCAGATAAAATTGGTTTCATGGGATGAAGAAATAAATACTTGGATTCATTGTGTGTTCTGACAACAGTCAGCAGGTGATTACGAATCATTAATACACTACATGGTTACTGAATCCATTAACTATTCCAGAATGGATATTATATGGCATCACCATAGATTTTATGATATAATTTAAATTTATAACTCAAAATAATAAATAAATGCTGGAGATTGAGAATCTAATGACAAAGATAGACCATTTATCTTTTACCTAGAAGATGTTCCCCAAATATGATATGGATTCCATCTATATGAAGTAGGTAGCTTTTTAAAATAAATTAGAATGAGAATTATACCCTACTGGGAACATTATATCAAATATAATTTATGGAATGGAATTTAATAGGTGATGGTGTTAGAGTTTATTCTCAAAAAAACTTCTTGTACATACTTTGTTGTTCCATCTGTATCGATGATTCAAATTTTATATGTCATTTTGTGGGCCAATTTTCTACATTTCATTCATTATTAATATAATCATATCTATGTAATGGAATTTTCTAATAATATTATATTATATGAATCAATTAAATTGGATCAATTAAATGATTTACAAATAAAACCATGAAATTCTAAAATGTGACAGTATTGGGTATGTTGTTGAGTTATTTTTAGACCACATCACAAAACGGAAAAATTTCAATGGGTTTAGTTGATCACGAAGAAATTTCAAATCGTAAAGGGAAAGATGAAATCAAAATTAACCCTCAGTGGTGAAAAAAGGAAGTCAATGTTGGTATCCATGTCCTTATATTGGCGTTTCCTATGATTATAAATGAATTATTCATATGAAGGGGAATCTATGAAATCTGGGTTTCAGACAATTTTATATAGTAGAGAGGAATTATCTAGTGTTTTTTATGTTGGAAATTCCATAAGGGTACAATGATATGGACCCTATTTATTTCATTTGAAAACATCAAATATATCTCTTATATATTTCTCATGTAATTGATATTTACGACAATGAAAATAATTATGATTCATCCTTTATAGGGTATCTAATATTTATCTAAGACTGTAGTATGTTTAGTAGTTATATAAATAGAATTTCCCAATTTTTATTGTAGTAATAGTATAGGAATGGTCAATAGGAGACCAGGGAGAGGGATATTGATATGAGAAAATTGAGGAAATTGTTTTTTAATAATAGGTCTTAGTGATTTAGGGGATCACAGATCAAGGATAAGCTATTATACTATGGAAGGATTTTAAAAAACACCGAAAATCCTTGAACATAATTAATATTTTTTTTTATTGATTAATATAAATTCTCTAAACATGCACTATGCATGGTATAAAATACTAAAAAGTTGTTATCCAGGGGTACAGGGGGAATAAATTGATGAAATATGTCACTTTCATATAATTTTGGTGTGATTGTAGTTCCAACAGCTAGTTGGTGGAATCCATAATTGATCTACTGTATATAGAAAGTATGATAATATGACTTCTTGAAAGAACCTTCTATAATGTGGGATCCTAGTGCCTCACAAATGGGTTCTATTAGGGTTTTTATGCGGGAAAAACTTTTTAGTTTCGATGTATAAACTCTTATAATTTTTTTCCCCACCCATTCAACTATAATTTGTGATTACTAGACATGAATGAATCTATTATGGATTGATAGACTTCCCTAATGTATTCCAATGATCCTTGATATGTTTTTATATCATAATACATAGATGCACAAATTTTTAATTTGAATTGATGAAATGATATATTTTCCTCCATGAATTTCTTAATCAATCTTAAATAAATTGGGATTAATGGTGTTTTTTCTTAATTATTAACACCTTATTCGTGATTTTTTAAATTTTTTCATATTCTGGGATCAACATAATCCCTATATGTTTAGATTTACATTTTTTATATATAACATATATGATAACACAACCAAACTATGAATGAATGTTCTTTTAAGTCTTAATAACTAGTATTCCATGAATTATATTATATATAAATCTTTTAGACCTCATCATGTCCATAATTTATTGATACATTACTATATTTTATACCAATGGGGATTCCCTATCTTTGACCTAAGGAATAAAATCCATATTAAGTGTACATAAAACTCCTAAAGATAATTTTTTGAATGGTGTGTTTGTCTTCTAATCAATCCATTTGAATCTTCCCAAACAATGTGTTTGAAATTGGGAATTTAGACTTTTCTTGAAATTTGAAATTTTAATTGGGCATAATTGATATGTAAATTGGTATTTGGGAATAATTGACAAGTGAATGTGATAATGGGAATAATTTACATGAAAATAAGGACATGGAATACATTATAACATCCCAGCCCATGTGACACACAACAGTGATCTCATCTAATCAGTCACATGACTTCAAGTGTGCCTCTCCATATGCCAGAGGCTACTGACTAGTAGTAAGGGTTTACTAAGTATGTTTTGGGGAGACAATAAAATTTTTTATCCGAGAAAAACAAGTAGAAATAATAAACAATAGTAGAAGAATATATGAATATAAACAATAATAGTATCTATAAATTATCATGAAGTAAATACAATATCCCACTAAAACTTGAAAACTTGACATGCTAATGTATGTATCATGGGTTATAATGAAAAATATAAAATACATACACCAATGACACCAAAGTGGGTCCCAAACCATGACTTTTCCCCTCACCATGAACCATCCCAAATCAGCCATCTAACTTAGGGTATTTTCTCTTAACCTATCTTGAAAACAAAAATTATACTCGAGTACTTATCAAAAAGCTTCTGTAGGTTGTGAGAACATCTCAGTAGGCCACCACCAATAGTGTGTGAAACAGATCTAGTCAATAATAGTGTTTGAAGTTTTTTAAGAAATAAAATTCCTGTAATAATGTAAAAAGTTTACATTTATTCAATTATATCATATTTAATCATATAAACCACTGAATTCTTAGGGACACTGGTATCTCAATACCTACTTCAGTCGGTTCGAGAGTTTGAAAAATTTTACATTATCAATTCACATTTAATTTAAACTAATCGGCTTTTGTTTTCCATTGTGACTCAATTAATCTTACTTCTAATAAGAAGAATACTCCAATGTCAATAAATGGGTGTAGAACGCCATGTATAGAACCATCGTGAGTATTTGGAGCATCTATCACAATCAGAAAACCCATTTGAATTTGGAGAATCATTCCATGTCCCATAAAATAATATATTTATCCATGATTTTTGTATAAATCCATGTATATCATCCCTTGAGTATTTGGATCATCAATCCTTGTCCCACAAAAAATTTCCCAATAAATAACATACATCACATACATCTCATTATTCAAGATTAATAGACATTAATATTTTCCACAATATAAGATGTCACGTGTATCACAATATCACATTAATTAATTCAACAATTATATAATTAGAACATCCTAGTAATTGGTTGAAAATTTAATTAATCACATAGTCCCATTTATTTATTCAACAATAATTAATCATATCCCCACATTAATTAATTGAAAAATTAATTAATTTCATCATTATGCTAATTAACTCAATAAAAAATTAATCATATATTCCCATTAATTAATTTTAAAATTGATTCATTATATTGTCCCATTAATTAGTTATAAATTAATTACTAATACAATCTCATTAGTTATTTTTAACCATTAATTAATAAATATCCATAACATGACATCTAATAATTAATTATAAAACTAATTATATCATTCACAATGTCAATAAATTATAATTAATTATACAATTAATTATCTCGAATCATTTATTTCATTATCTAATAATTAATTCAAAAAATTATTACACAACATAAAAAACTCATTGACTCATAATTAATTCAACCCTTAATTAATCTACCATATCAATTCTATATATGAACTATCCACATTAATTAATTTATCAATTAATTAATCCAATTCATTCAATTTCACCTTTATCTAATTTCTCATTTTTTTAATTCACCAATTAATTAATCTATCATATTCAATTACTTAAAGAAAACAATATATATCAATTAATTCATTAATTAATTAATCTAAATCATAAAATTATTATAACACAATAATGCCCCTTAATCAATTTTCCAATTAATAAACCTAACTCATTCAATTATGTCAACACAATAATCCCCATTAATTAATTCTCTAACTAATTAATATAATCTAAAATCACGAAATTCATTCCATTAATTAATTTACCAATTAATTAATTAAAATAATTACCATTAACTAATTCTTCAATTAATTAATCTAACTCAACTTCTTTAATTAATTTACTAATTAACTATCCATGACATATCATATTAGTTAATTTATAATTAATTAATTCAAAATCAACCACTATTCAATTAATCCAAAAATAAATTGTTTCCATCAATTCCGTTATTTAGTTCAACAGTGAAATAATTATGAAACAACAATTAATTTATTCATCTATTAAAATATTTTGTTATGTAATTCAACAATTTAATAATAAAATTTTTTATTAAATAATTTGTAATTAACTAATCCCATTATTTAATTCAACGAAATAAATACAGATATTTATTAATTAATTTATTTTCAATTAATTAATATCAATATTTAGCACTATAATGAAATATTCCTTTTTCCAGACTAATTAATTCATCACTTAATTATTATCATTATGTAATTAAAAATTTAAATAAACACATTTATCACATTAAATAATTTATCAGTTTCTTAATCCACGAGTTCCATTAATTAATTTTGTAATGGTGGAATTGTTTAATTAATTTTGGAAATAATTAACGGTCATTAATTGATTTATTAATGTAACATCTAGGCCCGACTAACCCCCGAACTAGTATCCAGGCAGGTCACCACATGACCCCAAGAGTGTCTCTCCGTATGCTTGAGGTTGCGGACTAACAAAGAGGGTCAATGGATAGTCTATGGGGAGAATGTACCCTTATATTCATAATTCACTGTAGAAATACATAATAAACTGAAACTACAGTAGAACAAGATTAAAATAATTAGTCAACAGATTATGGAAAATGGACAGCTATACTTTAAAAAATGCATGCGTGTCTGGTGATACATATTTGAATGTAGTAAAGAAAACATCATGCTTTACATCTCTATATGGAAACACGGAAAAGACTTATATCCGCAAGATCTCCACAAGCATCTCGATCTCGTGCTCGGTACTTTTCTCCTAAAACCTAGTACAAAAAAAATAACAATAAAAATCCATGGTCATGAAAATAAGTAGAGTCCTCTTGGTACCCCATTGTAATGGAAGCCCGAGTAGGGTGTGAGATAAAAATCTCAGTATGTTGGAACCACTGATTTCTAGCACAATCTAGAAAATTTATTCCATTTAATAGTGTTTAGGTATAACGAATTAATAAAACAATTGATTTAATAAAATACAACCCATCCAGGTTTCTAAGGAAGACATGATGAAGATACCTTCTTTAGAACATAATTAGAAATGAGAGTCTTAACATGAACTGTATATATATAATGAATAAATAAATAATTTAACACATTATATGATATTATTCGTTGAACCTAAAAAATTCTCAGCTTCCATTGGACACCTATATCTCAATACCTATCGTGGAAATTTCAGATTCTAAACCATTTCACATATTAGATTAACAAATAAATAAATCACACCGGATTTCATTATTCATTTAATTCAATTAAAGTAAAACCAATTGGACCCACATTAAAATTTCAATTTAATGGGTGTAGAATGTCATCTCTAGCACACCCATGAGTATATATAGAATTATCCCATTTTTCAAACCCAATGGGTATTTGGGGAATCAGTCTATTCCTCATAAAAAACATTTTCATGCATACTGAGTATAGAATGTGCTGTATAGCACCCCATATGTGTTGGGATTATTAGTATATCTCTCACAACCCATTTATTAATCATACATATACATATATATATCATGGGTGTAGAATATAATGTCTAGCACCCAAAGATATAATTCATTAATCAACTCGTAAATTAATTAATCAGGTCCATTATATAATTCGATAACTAATTAACAACACCACATTCACTAAAAACTAAAAAAATAGATAAACACAACAATTCCATTAGTTAACTCAATAATTAACTAATAATTTCTATAATATTAATTAATTCAACCATTAATCAATATCATAAATTTATCCAATTAATTTAACAATTAACTAATCATAAGTAAACCATCTAAATATTACATAATAAATTCATAAAAATAATTTTATCAAGGCAACCATCCAAATACAAAATAATTAATTAAAAAAATAATTATCTCTAAAGAAACCATTTCAAAAACACATAATTAATTAAAAAATTAGTTATCTCAAGAATGCCTCAATCAAAATCTCATAATTAACCCCCCAATTAATTATCTATATTATAATCTTATAACTTATAATAAAGTGATAATTAATTATTCCAACAGAACATGATTAATATTTCATAATTAATCCGTCGATTCATTATCATTTAAAAACACATAATTAATTCTTATTTAATTATCTAAACGTAACCAAATTAATTTCTCATAATTAATTTCTTGATTATTTATCATCTTAGGGAATATAAATAATTAATAATTATTTATTTAAACATATTCAGATGATACAGCATAATTAATTCCTTTATTAGTGATCATATCAAAGAACATAATTAAATAATAATTATTTATATCATCTTAACTGAATTAATATCTCATTTTTATTCCGCCAATTAATTTTCATTTTAGAGCTCATAATTACTTTATAATTAATTTGTTTCATATTAAGAAAATTAATATATCATAATTAACCAAGAGATTAATTATTATCTGAATGCAAATAATTAATTTATAACCAATTATCTCAACATAAGAAAAAAATTACTGATAATTAATTATTCGATTAATTATTATCTCAAAGAACATAATTAATTCTTAATTAATCATCTCATTCCGCTAATAAACAAATTAATCCATCATTACAATCAATATTATCATAATCATCAAGTCCAAAAAAATAGAATTTTATTAATGAGGCATAGTTTAGAACCCTATATCAACAAATTTGGATAATATAAAGCATCCTAACTCAATCGGTGACCTGCTCGAGAATAAAAACTTCTATATCAACAATGGAGCATATTTGGAATTGATCACAACACCTATAAACAACATTTGGATCTCAAAATTAGTATGGAGTGGACCAACACGCTGCAAAATAATCAATTGAAACCCAATTAGACCACAACAACCTAATTCAAGGGTTGAGAAACCAATGATATTGTATATAGAATTACCTAAAAATAACATCAGTGAACTAAATCATGAAAAATCTCTTTTCCTTCAGTGACAATCATTAGAATATGGACCAATAGGTCCCAAGACATCTTCGGCACCACCTAAAGTGAGAAGAAAAGAAGATTCCAAAATAATATCAAACCATATGGTTTCGAACTAATGTAGACTAGGAAATATAGAGGTGAAATAGCCGATGTGAAGAACGAAATGAATGTAGAAGTACATACTTCATCAAGAAGTATAACCTTCATAAAAGAATCAGATGGAACAAGTCTAGTGATGAGTAGCCCGAGATGGGGTGGTGGTGCACCTCACCATGGGAAAGCTGAGGGGAGTGGGCCATGATTCACCTTTTCCAAGGATCTCCCTCTATATTTTCACCCTAAAATAACCCCATATTAAAATAATGACTAATATAATAACATTAATATTAATAATAAACCCCATTAAATTGTTATTATTACCAATTAATTTACCGACCTATTAGGCGATCCCCAACCACTCCATTTAACACATAATTTAATAAAATTTCATTCCCCACTTAATTAAATTAATTAAATTTTCTTACTCACTATTATTTAATTGAATTATAAAAACTAATTTTTTTAAAAGAACATAACCCCTCATTAATAATATTTTAATTAAATTTGTTCCATCTGAATTTAATTAAATAATTCTCCCACATAATGTTATTTAATTAAATTATTTGAAAACTATTTAATTAAATTTAAAACTAAAACTCACCAACATTATATAATTAAATCCCCTCAACCTATGTCTAATTAAATAACAACCCCCATTTCCCAATGACTAATTAAATACTTCTTAACCTTGAAATTAATTAAATGATACCCCAACTCCTCATTTACATATCATTTAAATTTTTTCATATAATATTACTATTATTTGATAACAACCAACTACCCATTTAATTAAATACATTTCAACCATGAATCTAATTAAATTAAATTATCCCAAACTCAAAAATTTGTATGCTATATTTTTTAACTCGCACTTCCTTACAGTCCATATGAAGACCATTCACTGGCTACCAGATACTTGGAGTATCCTCTATGGATAGCAAATACTTTTTGACTAATCATGAATATCCCAAGTAAATTCCACTGACATTCCTTTTCTAAAACTAAATTTCTAGGTCTGGTGTTCTCGAAACCTATCGAGCCACCACAGGAAACCCCTACAGCCTTTAATCAAACATGATATCAAGACATAAAACGAACCCAACATGCAAAACATCATCCTAAAGCATGGTTTTAAACCCTAAACAAGAATTAAATGAAATATTTCATGAATATCGTATTTTATCTAACTTCAATAAAATAGGACATTACAATCTATGTACCTTAAAAACATCTCGTCCCCAAGAATCCATCAGAAGCAAGTAAAACACTGACCAACCCACCAAGGTCATGATGTCTCATTTCTATAACTGTGTTGCATTCCCAAATTCCCAACGCACCTCTAACAATTTTATAACCCCAATACATAGCGTTATCCTTGAATGACATTGCCGACCCAAAAAAAACCATACCCCTCATTAATCCTACAACGTTCCATTAAATCTATTTAAACACCAACTTCAAGAAGTCCAATGTTTTTACTCAACATATGATGGCCTCTCCAAGTGAATCCATTGTAAGGTTAATTTAAAAAAACCATTTAGAAACACAAAAAAAAATATTTAACCTAATGAACCACACCTACCGCATACAACCATCATAAAAACAAAATATTAGTCTTGATGAATTTTAAAACATTAGCATGGTGTATGAAAGATTCATTCTCAATGCATCCATGAAATGGTCAAGAAAGGTTACATTATCATCTCAATTGGAAGAGCACACTACGTGTAATCCCAGGAAACCCTAAAAGTCAATCGAACTTTCACTGGTCATCTCTTTACGGAAATATCGACATGACCTGCTAACGCGTCATAAACAAAATTCTTATTCTTATTTCACCCATGGAATTTAGGTTCATTTAAATCATTCCACTAAAACTCTTCCCAAAACAAATGGAGTCTCAAAAAAACATACACAGACCGCCAATAACATGTCATTCTTACCCAAATGAACTGAAAAATTTACCAGAACCATTGTGACATTACCCACCTATGAAGTGTCCATGTCATTGAATGAAAATACTAACAGCCCCAAGCACTCTATTTTAAAATCACCCTAGATGTACATGTGATGTTTCATAAACCACAATAAACACATAAACATATCAAATGAAAGGATAAATTTTATACTGAATAGAGTGTTAAAAAGACATGTGTTCCAAATAGTCCTCTCGGGCAGTTGGATAATCTAACCATAATGCCCCAATATCTCTACTCCAGATATTACCTGAGAACATCGTTAACAGTTGACCATGTCCATGGAATGCCTAACCATCGAAACCATATATTCATCAATGATTATTCACAAAGCAAGAGTCAAGATACAATGACCACCCCTCAAAACAAGGGTTTTGTTCTTTAAAACCAAACTTTCTACTAGGGAAAATTGCTCTTAAATGGTTCCAAAATCAAAAATATCATCATGGGAAATAGTGAAAACATTACCTTTAAACATTTCACATTTAGTTTCATTTAATTTTAAAATGTAAATTTCATGTCTAAATTCCTTTTTAACAAAGAGAAGACCTCTGAGGATCCCATTCATTCTAATCTCAGTCCTTCAAAAAGAACCCCAAAATATTTCATAAATTTAAAACAAAATAGTTTTAAATTAATTACCTTTCCTAGACAAATTATGGTTATACTAGGTTAAATCACATGGGTGGACATATACCAATCGATTAGGCTCCCATACACCATACTGCTAGCATTTGGCCCTCATTCTTCTCAATCAACATTTATATAGAAATTTATCTTTAGTAGCCCTTTTTTAATAATTCGAATAAATGAGTTTCCCTTTTTCAAATTTTATGGTCCTCATGCACCATATAATAGAAACTAGATCCCATCGTAAACACAGAAATATAATTTTCAACAATGAATCCATTTACACATCAAAACATTTCTAGCATGTTATCACAAGAAGTAATATAGAATTATGGTGTAAAAAAATAATTGCATAACAACATAGAGTATTAAACACAAAGGAAATATTGTATATGAACACTCAATAATGTTAAATCAATCATCAAAACATTATATCAAATGATGCATGCTAAAGGAGATAAAAATATGGCTTTACACCGAAGGCACACTACCCAAATTAATAGGTATATTACTAATGCAACAACATGGACTATAATATGTTTTGAATCTTAATCCTTATGTGCCT
Organism: Viscum album; assembly: GCA_963277665.1. Classification (NCBI taxonomy): domain Eukaryota; kingdom Viridiplantae; phylum Streptophyta; class Magnoliopsida; order Santalales; family Viscaceae; genus Viscum; species Viscum album. The sequence goes on from OY728140.1 coordinate 2,072,915,976, forward strand.
AATATGATGCAATGTAGTGAAACATATTACCATATCATGCCAAGGATAATTTTCAAAATTCTCAAAATCAATAAGTATGAGAAAGTAGAAAAGTATCCCAATGTAAAATAATATGAACATTAATAGAAAATAGTATCAACATCAATTCCCAAACCTAGGAACATAGTCATTTCCCATATGTGGGCTGATCAGTCTTTGGAAAGACTAGTATCCAAACACCAAAAATTTCATAATCTCTCATCTACCATCCAAAATAGAAATAAAACTGAAAAATAATGAGAGAAACCCAAATCCCTTGGAAACCACATTGAAATGTCCATGACTGGCTTAACATCGAACTGATAGTTGTACCGGTCGCCATATGACTTTATGGGAGTCTCCCTGTTTGACTGAGTCGACCAACTAGTAGAGAAAGTTTATGTATAGTCATTTGGGAGACTATATCCACACTTATATAAATAAAAATAGAATTATATAATAAACCTAGACAAAAATATAAGAATATATTATATAATAGTTAATAAAATAAATAGAGTGTCAAACACCATTTTATACAATGCATTAATGTCATGGTGATACATATTTGAATTTAGTAAACAAAACAGCATGCTTTACATCTCTGTACTGAAACAAGGAAACGACTCAAAGCCCCAAGGGAGATCTCTATAGGAAACATGAGCTCTCGCTCGGTCCTTTGGTCCTCACTCCCACATAATTGAAAACAACATCAAGAAAGATCCAAGTTCATTAAAACATGTAGAGTCTATTGTTGTACCCTAGCATTGTGGTAGCCTGAGTAGGGTGTGAGATATAAATCATATTAATCCAGGACCAACAGTTTCTAGCTTAATCTAGAAATTTCAAAATAATTAAATAGTGAGTAAAAAAAATTTAACAATAGAAATGATTTAATAAACTAAAAACCATATTTTTTCATAAGGGAAACTTTACAGAGATACTTGATTTGGATCATAGCCTTAAATAAGAGTCTGAAAAGGAACTATATATATAATTCATAAAGAAAATATATAACACATTTTTTGAAATTCATTATTTGATCGCAAAAATCCCTATATTCCCTTGGACACCTGTATGTCAATACAATTCTTGGATCTGACATAGTCTTGACAATTTCTCATATTCAATTCAAAAAGTATTACATCACATCGGATTTCAAAACCCATTTAATTTAATTCATGTGAAATCAATTGGAATCACTGTCCATTATCAATTTAATGCATGTAAAACTTTATGACTACCACCCTCGTGACTATTTGGGGCATCAGTCTATGTCTCACAACCCATGGGTATTTGTAGAATTAATAAATGTCCCAAATATTTTTTTTCATGAATGCTGGGTATAAAACTCTATGTCTAGCACCTCGTATGTATTTGTAGAATAATTACCTCTCTCACAACCCATTTATCAATCAATCATATATATATATATATATATCATGGGTGTATAATTTCATGTCTAGAACTCCAAGATCTCATACATTAATAAATAAATAATTTAATTAATCGAGTTTGGTAATTAATTCAATAACTAATTAAAAATATCACATTCACTAAAATCTCAAAAATAGTTAAACACATAAATTCCAACAGTTAACACCAAAATCAAGTAAGAATTATAATAACATTAATTAATTTATCCATCAATTAATCTTATCAATTTCTCTAGATAATTTAAAAATTAACTAATAAATAAGTAACCATATCAATATTAGATAATTAATTAACAAAAATAATTATCTCAAGGAAACCATCCAAATATCATATAAGTAATTTAAAAATTAATTATCATTACAGAAACGATTTCAAAATCACATATATAATTCACAAATAAATCATCTCAACATAGCCCAATTCAAAATCTCATTATTAAAACCTCGATTAATTATATATATTATAATATCATGATACATAGTATATTCAAAATTAATTATCCAAATGGTACTGGGTTAATATATCATAATTATTCCCCAATTTAATTATCATCTCAAAGAACATAATTAATTAATAATTATTTATCTCAACACAACAACGTTAATATCTCACAATTAATCCACCGATTAATTATCATCTCTAAAAACAAAATTAATTCATAATTAATTATTTCATCTCTTCTAAATTAATATCTCATAATTAATTCCTCAATTAAATATCATCTAAAATAACATAATTTATTCATAATTTGTTATATCAACTTATCCATATTAATAACACCTAATTAATCCTCCGATTAATTATCATCTTAGGGAACATAATTAAATCATAATTAATTATCTAAAATTAACCAAATTAATTACTCATAATTAATCCCATGATTAATTATTATCTCAGAGCACATAGTTAATTCTTAATTAATTATTTTAACTTAGCCACATTAATAACTCCTAAGTAAACCCTTTATTAATTTTCCTGGAAATTCACATATTTAATTCATAATTAATTATCCCAACATATCAAAAATAATTACTAATAATTAATCCATTTATTAATTATCATCTAAAATCATGTAATTAATTCATAATTAATAATCTCATTCTAATAAAAATCAATTTAAAATGACATTTCTGTAAACATTATCAAAATTAGTAAATCAAGATAATTTTATTTTATTAATTATGAAATGTTTAGAACCCAAAATCAATGAATTTGGCCAATCCAAAGCTTCCTAATTTAATCCGTGACCTAATTTCTCACACACACTTCCAAATTAATTCATGTGAATACATGTAATTTATCACAATGCCAAACAACAACAACTGACACTCAAAATTTGTGCATCGTGGACAAAAAAGCCGCTAAAATAATCAATTGTAACATAATTAAACCATAATCACATAATTCTTGTGGTAAAAAACTTATTATCTGTAATAGAGCCTTACCTGAATATTATAGAAATGAACCAAAACAAGACAAATTGCTTCACCTTAGGTGGAGGTCATTGGAATATGGATCAATGGGTCCCAACACATCTTCTACACTGACTAATGTTAGAATAAAAGAAGAAACTTAATCAATCCCATACCATAGTGTTTGATTATAATAGAGATGAAATGATATAGATCTAAAAAAGATGATGCATAGAATGATATTCTTATATATGGACATAACACATTGTGATAGACAACATTCGTGAAGGAACCATAAGGAAATGGGTGCGTGAAGTGGAGCTATAGGATTAGTGATGGTGAACTTCACCATGGTAGAATTGAGGGGAGGGGTCATTCCTCACCTATTTTTCACCTAGCCATCTTTCTTTTCTACATTAAATAACCCCAATTTTAAATAAGTATTAACTTAACAAAAAATTAAAACAACAAAAATAATAATAATAATAATAATTATTATTATTATTATAATCTCGATTATATTATTAATATTATCAGTTAATTTACACACCTCTTAGACAAACCCCGAAATCCATATTTAACACATCATTTAATGAAATTACTTTTCAGCCGAATTTAATTAAATAAATTTTCCAACCCATTATAATGTAATTTAATTCTATTGAAATAATTTAATTAAAAAAACCCTAATATGTCATTAATTATTATTTAATTAAATTTATTCCACTGGAATAAAATTGAATAATTTCTTCAATTCATGTTATTTAATTAAATACTCAAAACAAAATTAAAATAATTTAAAAACTAAAACTCATCATGATTATTTAATTATATTCAATCTACCTATTTTTCTTTAAATATTAACCCCCATTTCACAACGAATAAATAAATTCATTTTAACTATGAAATTATTTAAATAAATCCTCTATTTCACATTAATTAACTTATTTCCTCTTTACATTGAATTTAATTAATTGAATCTCCAGCTCTTAATTTACACATCATTTAAATTTTACCATTTAATTTACCCTTCATCGATAACCCACATTTTCTCATTAATCATCATCATGAAACTTTTTATTCAAAGGTATGAAATGGGTCACACAAGTAGCCGCACTTAAAGATGAGGAAAAATAGACTTCGTGGGTCTAAAATGATGAAGGTTGAGGGAATCCCCTCTAATAATGTTGATACCAATTTGTTTCAAACATTGTGGGTTGTGAAGGATAAGAGACTCTAGTCCTCAACAAACAATTGAGGGATGGTAATCTGTGGCTTTCATTCCCTCACTCCAGGTATGGGATACTTTCATGTTGATGCCAAGATTACCCCGACACTACCGGATGATATACTCAATAGACCAAGGAACACTACTTAGGACCTAGAGAGAATTAAAGATGAGGATGGAATTAGTTTCCACTTCTACTAGAGCCACACCTCTTTGGTTTCTACATGATACCAAGAGTATCTGGGATAGTTGACATGCATGGTTTGAAAAATTATGTGATGCCCATGTGAACACCTTTACCGTTCCGTTGTAAAAAAAAGTTTTTGTGTCTCGTGCTCCCAAAACCAATCGAGCTTCCGAGAAAACTACTAGTGACTTTACTCATTCCCGAAATCAACACATAAAACAAACCCAACATGAAAAAATTCATCATGTATCATTGGTTGAATACCAACATGGGCTTTGAATGAAAAAGATCAAAAAATATATTTTAACCCGGTTAAAAAACACTCTACTTTATAAATGGATAGTTGGAATGCAATAACAATATGATTGAGAATTGGTAATTAAAATAAATTAAAAATACTAAAAAAATTTAACATGCTTGATATATTCTAGTATATTTATTTTCAAATGATCTTACTCACACATGATACACATAAAACAAAATTTCCCTTGGAATGAAAATTATTCTTACATATGTTGAGAATTGAATATAAAATTATTACTAGGAATGAAAATTCTCATTGGGACTATTTTAAATAATATATATATATTTCCCTTTTAATTATAGTCTATATATGATCTCTTGTGGATGTAAATAGCTGGACTAACATTTAATAGTGTGAATAGAGAAATCAGGCATTGTTTTCTATAAAAAATGGATGACCATGGGATTCAACATGGGTATCGGGGGAAGTTGGCTTCTTTATCTATTAATAGTTTAAAATAATAATTATTTTCTTTCTTATAATGTGGTTTCAGGAGCTATTACACATATTGGATTTTATTTTGACACCTTTGGTAGTGGCCAACTATGTTTTATAAAGACACTATTTAGGCAGTCCTTTGGTACTAAGGATGGCTTCATGGATACAGGTCTAGAAAATTTTATTGGTACCTATGATTGAACGGTTCATTTTATATTTTGGACAATATCTTATAGGAATAAATTATCATTGGGTTCCAGACATGTTTGGGATGCATTTCTTTTGATTCTCTTATTCAGTTGGTCAAATTTAGGATTTTAGTATGGCATTTAGAATGGCATTTCATGGATTGATTGTTTTTTTAAATTTCAATATCTCTTATGGAGTTCAATTATATGGATTCATTTTATTATCACTATTACTATTAATCCATTCTAATTATTATTTTCAATACACTATATTTAATAGACACTCCCAAAAATTTGGTAACCTCTAAAATATTGGAAGACCTCCTTTATGTCATGTCTAGAACATTCTTTTTAATGTGAAAGAGAACCATATTCATGATGTTACACCGTATAATCCAAAAAACCTCCCCTTACATTTAACATTACTATTGTGGTGTAAATGTAAATTTTGCGGTGTTCTTGAGAAATGGGTTGAGTTATAACCATTTAAGTGGTTTCGACACCATGTTGGTGAGAATATAGAAACATTTGTTGAATCCTTATTAAAGGAATGAGTTTGGGTAATTATTTTAACTCCATGATTGATATTGCATGTTTATTTTGACATGTGGTCATTGTAGAACAATTAATAGTGAAACGACATGTCATCCCATTTTTTTGGAGGTGTTGTAGGATAATTCTCTCTGTGTTAGAAATTTATTTTTGATAGGACTACCATAGGATTTGTGACATTTTTTCATTTGGGGTTTTCAACTATGTATCAAGAGGTTCTATATGACATCATGACATTGTGGTGGCATTTGATACGAGAAAATGGCCTTGTATTTGGTGCTACATACTATTATAGAGACATGTTGTGGATCTATTTTTTATAAATCCTTTGACTATGAAATTGACCACACCTAAGACGACATCATGAATCACGTAAGGGGCATACCTATATAATTGATAGGTAATTTGGATTGTATGAATTAACTTTTTTAGGAACACAATGCATTTGTGTAATCCTATAAGAAAATTTCTATTAAAATAGGAATCCCTATTTTTTATTTTTTCCTCTTTCTCTTAACCCATAGTCGACCTCTTTACCAATCATCACCTTCTATACATAAAACATAAGAGTTCATTAGTTTTTTATCATTTTAATCTAATTAAAAAAAGTTTAGGTACTCCCGTTTAATCTCATTTATTTTTTATTCCATTTATTCTTAATTTCATAGGGATGTTTTGGTTGAGGTCCTCTATATAAATTTTGAATAAAAAATCATGAATAATACATGTTATTGATAGATTCATGTATGTTTTCCTACATAAAAGGGGTGATTACATTTTTTGTTGATGATTTGTGTTCATTTTTTCTTATTCATATGATTTTGTTGTTCTATTTGATGAATTTTATCATCATTCTATCCTTCATTTATTTTCATATTTTGAAATTACATGAATTTTGCATCCTTTGGGTGGATTGTTTTTGTTGTGATAATCCAATAATTTGATATATTTAATTTAAATTAATCTTTGTGGATTTATTTCTCATTTTTTTTAATTTATGATATTAATTAATATATAAACATTGTTGAATTCCCCTTCCAAAAATCACATCTATTTATAGTTATTTCTATGTTGTAGCTGATGGGATTTGTGAACCTTTTATTGTTAATTTAATGACCTAAATGTTATTAAATGAATGAAGGAAATATACTTGGATTATGAACTAGTTTAGAAATAAATAATACAATTATATGATAATATACATGAGAGTAATGATTTAATGTGTTGAAATCCTTTTTTAGTAACTCAAAATCCTAAAATTTTGAAATATTGATTTTTCTGTATTGGAAATTTTTTTGTTATGTTTTACTTTTACTTTTGTGGAAATAATGTGTTAAATTGTCCCATGATGCTAATTAATGGTTTAAATTGTGAAATGTTTTGAGAAGTTGAGTCATTGACATATTTCATGTCATGTGATCTATGAAATTGTAGGATGGGTATGATGTGATATTATTTTGGTGATATTGTTGTGTTCTGGTGCTGACATTGAAATAGACGTGGTGATGATTGGTATAAGGTGGATGTAATTTTTGTGTGGTGTGTTAATGAATAATATTATTAGTAATAGAATCAAGCATTAACAATGAACATGAAATGATGAAAGATAGATGGTTTAGGATAGATATAATATATGTGTTGGAGGAAATAAATTTGTCATAATAGTTTTAACTAATTTATTTTTAAATGAATTTTAGGAATTTATTTTTAAGTGATGATTATTGTGTTTATCATTAATATGGTTTGAAATCACTTTATAAAATGATTTATGTTGGTAACATAACAGTGTAGATAAATTTTACTCAAAAAATTAAGGTGAAATCTTCCTTCTATGTGTATTCATTATGTGGTGTGATTCAGTAGTCATCACTCTATTGATGGTAATAGTCGTGAGTTTGATGTGGTGGTGTTGTTGAATACATTTTTAGAGTTGAATGTAAACACATTTTTTAGTATTTTATTGATATAAACCTATCTTGTATATTTTTAAGTTATTTATAATCATTTTCCACTCATGTTGGATAAACCATAAAATTCTATGATGTTTTTGGTTCCATGGTGTATTTCAGGAAACCAAATAATTTCATAAATACATATCACATCATTTTTAAGGAATATTGAATGAATATAAAAAAAATTTATTCAAAAAAAATATATCAGTTTAGTATATGTAAACACTATATTCATAAGATTATTATTTCATTAAAATAATTATCATATCTCAATAATTTATTTTCATGTTGTACGGATTCTGAAAAACTGAACGAATTTTTTTTATATTCAAGGGAAAAGAAAACTTAAGAAAGGATTAGGTGGAATGCTTAGGGTCCCCATGGGGGAAATAAATAAATAAATATATTAAATAATATGATAATAATAAGATCATGTGATCATAATCATATCATACACATCTCATATCTGTTATTTCCTAAATCATAAACACAATTCTTGGAATAAAACATTACCACATTCAAAGACATGGACAATAAATTTTATAATAAAAATTAAATCGGTCATGACTAATACGTTAAAATCAAAATTATAAAAACATGTCTTGTGTTTTTGGAACCATGATAGTCTTAAAACACTCTCACTTTTTATGGATAACAACCAAGACAATCTTATCATAGGGTATAAGTCATTAATATTTGTTTACTATATAAAAATTATCATGAATGAGTACTTGTTTTCCATATAATTATTGATCTATAATCCCTACTTATTTACCAATGTGGATTGATAAAATTAATATGCTTCCAATAATTATCTCTTGAGATAATAGTGTTTTCCTAATGCATTCGTGTGGAATAACATAATAAAAACATGTAAAATGATAATTAATCATTTAATAATATAATTGAAAATTGAAAAAATGCGGTTCATAGTCATTTCATGTTATTATAACCCATGGAAACAACATGGTATTCACACAGAATTATAGATAATAATATCGTCACATGGTAATGAAATTGATTTCATTGGTTAAATCATAAACCATCATTACAAGAAATACAAAGATATATATTATATTTATTTAAAAGGTTATATCCCCAGTTAATAATTAAAACTATCGTTGAGGTTATCATACAGTGAAAATAAATTCAAAATAACATTAAAACAATTGTTTTGAAACATTTTAAAACTAACATTCACTTTTTTATACTTTTAAATTAATGGAAAATAATTTCATTTAATACATAACCATGGTTTCATGTAATTGAAAATAAAAATAAAATAATTATAATTATAGTGGTAATATATATTATTTCTATTTATTTTGAAAGACAATATATCTTTAAAACCTATATAAAATGTGAAAAACTGGTTTTTGGGATAAATATCATTCAGATTGTTTCTTTTTAAAAACATTAAACACATTGAATGTTTATGAAAATTTAATTTTATAACATTCCATTTATTATTAAGAACAATCATAAATTTATTTTAATGAGCCTTGATATGGAAGAAATGTTTTTCAACCAATGACGAAATACCATCATCATATCTTTAATCAAAATTCATAACAATTTTGATAACCAAATATAGGTAAATTGTGCAAAAAAATAGACAATATAGATATAAAAATATGTAAGTTAAGTGAAATGTATTTTTAACAAAATGATCATATATTATTTCAAATGTATTCTTGAGTGTAAATAACACTGATAAAATTATGAATGAAACAAAAATCCCTTACCTTAAGTTTCATATTTATTCATTCATGTATGAAATGTAAATATAATAAATATATATTTATTGAAAATATATTTGGAATCCAAAATCAGATATATCATACATTAAATGATTTACATATGATGTATAATAACTTAATAATTATCAATTATTTTTTAAAAGCATTGTTCTATTTGATAACTATGCTAATTTAGATTAATGTTTCTATAAAGAAATCATGTTCCTTGAAAATTGATCATGTTATGATCATCTCCATAGTGTTATTAATTTCATGATTGACATATTTTTTTTCCTAAAATAACATTATATAAATATTCAAAACATTATGAGAAATGAATTCTGTCTCTTCATCGAGAAGGTAATCTATGTTTACTCATATGTGATGGATAACATTTTCTATGTTTGTAGATAAAGATATATAAATAATAATTAAACATTATAGAACTATCATAATATCATAAATATCATATAAACAATTTAAATTCATCATTATAATAATAAATGTTAAGTGAAAATGGAAACAAAATATCTATTTTCAAAGAGGTGGTTATCCATATGTTTGCACGTGTGTAGTTTCAATTGTTTATAATATAAAAATTGTGTAGATAATAGTTGATCCATAACCAAAATAATAGTTATATTAATTAAATTTAATAAATTAATTATTTTATATTTTTTGACATACATCTTTGAGGATGTACAAGGGAGAATAAAAATTAATGTTCTAGATAATAGTTATACAACATAATGAAGAAACCTTCTTTGAATTAAATAACCTTCCATAACAAGATAATATTTAAAAAAAATCAAGGGAATGGGGAAGAAAATATCTATGATAGTATTTATGGTCATGGTTGAGATAAATGTTTAAATAATTGTTAATATTTCTATATAAGAGGTTTAATTTTATAAGTGAGTGGTGGGGAACCTGTCGAATTACATAAAATAATAATTTAATATAAATTAATAAACATTTCAATGTGAATTAAAATTAGAATTTTTATAATAAAGGATGAGGATATGATTAAATATTTTAATATAATTTTATTTATAAATTATTCTATGTATTTATAAATACCTGAACATTTTATTCATAATTACTATATCCAAATGGATTAATATTCAACTAATTGTACCAAAATCACACTTGAGGATTGTACGAGTTATGTGAAATTTCAGAGAAGATACAAAATATTATAATTTAATGGATTACATTCCATATCTCCGATAAATTTAACCCCATTTATTTCTATTAATATACATACTATACAAGAAACTGGTATTAATTACATGGGTAAAATAAATATAGTAAATGGTGAGATAAAATGATCAATAAGGGCACATACAAGATATATAAATTGATGATACTATAGATGATCAAGATAAGTTTAAGTCCAAGTGATATATACCACATCATACAATGTTCACACAAAACATACCAGTGATCATATACATGAGTTTTAATATAAATCATTAACATTTCAAAATAAATAAATTATATTAATGATAATTCATAACAACTGAATGATCAACCAAATTTTAATGTCATATATTTCTGTGGAATCCATAGTATCATAGAGAAAATTACATATGTCATGGTTAAAGAATAATACCATCAAATCATGATTAAAAACATGTTTCCAAACAAATAATCACAAACATTGACTTGTTTTCCATAATCGATTAAAAAACAGATTGGTTTCCCATAATAGAGAAAGAACATTGACTCACATCACATAACTGGTCATGAAAACAAACATGTTTCATATAATAATCAATTGAGATATAATACTTTAACCAATGAATTATACATAGATATTGGTCTAACACATCACATAATGAAAACCATACATATGTTTTTCTAGGATAATAAATCATTCATCATATCTGAACATAGAAAAGGAATAAGGATTCTTAAATATTATGCCATCACAAACATAAACCATTCAAATAATGATTATGGACGGTATCCATGAATCATATCACTGGTTCAGAATATGTATCATCAAGCAATTTAATATTACATAAAAATAACATTGAAATATCACATGGAATAAATTTTTATGAAAATTTGTAACTTCTCGACCATATCCATACATACTTATGCTTTAAACCAACTCATTAAAAGACCCCAGGCACACCTCCTTACACACCAAAGGATTTCGACTAACATGGATGGTATAATATGTATCTTGGAGAGACTAGACCATCAATATGAAAGAAGAAAGAAAACTAGTAAAAAATATCGAAAAGGTAATAAAAAATATATAGGATAATCCAATATTCAATAAATAACAACATCCCAAGAATAAATCCAAATTAGCGAAAATAATCATAGGAAAAGAAGTTCTATATCAATCATATATAATTCATGATTTAAATTAAAATGAAAACTAATGAAAAACTAAAAAAGACGATGTTAGTCTTGACATTATGTTTGGTTCTCTCATCCATACTCCATTATGATTGAGAAATCAACCATATATCATATGGATATTGTCCTTATCGTGTCCTAAATACATAAATTACATTCATGTATTGGACAGGAAACCTATGTAGGGTGTCAGTACAACTCAGTTGTACAATACCTATGTTGTGTAACAAAATATCATATCTATATTAGTTTACATAGTTTCTAAATTAATAAAGAAAAAAATTCATGTTAAATACGTTATATATTTATTATTCTTTAGTGATTCACATCGTACCTTCTTCAACGTATTCATTACTCTCAATCATATACCATATCTATATAACAATTTAATATTTCATGGGATTTTATTATTTGTATATTACTAAATTAATTTCATGTGCCTTTGAGAATCAATGCACCTTCCTATATTTTGGTCACTGGTAACATCATTCCATTGCGAGTATCATGGGGGCTGGGATCATAATTTTAGAAACATGTGGGTATTTGAAGAATCAATCACTATCCCATAACTCATTTTGACAAAAATATATATGGGTCCGGGATCATCTGTCTTCCACTCCATGGATATTTTTAGAGTCTTCCTCCAACCCACACCTCATTTATATATCAATAAAAAGATCCCAGATATCACACACATATCAATGTTGGATATAAATAATTTTCTTATCAGTAATTCACGTCACAATGAAACATTTTATTTATCATTAAATCCCATTATTATTTTAACCAATCATTAGAAAAAAAATCTTCATTTTCCCAATTATTTGATTTGTCAACTTTTCATGAAAGAAAACAATAACCCTTAATGTTTAAGAAAACCAAAAATTTAATTCCAATTATAAACATGAAAAAAATATTTAATTAAATTCGAATAAAAAATTATTGCTCTTATCAAATTCCAAAAAATAATCATTTCAAATATATTTCACATCCAGTGGGTTGAAACAAAATCTAGTCTCATAATATCTATTAGCTCTGATGGGATATGTGATGGGTTTCCAATTTCAAGGAATTATATTCAGATTTTAATTATAAATAACATTATAAAATGTGGAAACTCATTGAAATAATATAAAGACACATTATCAAAAAATACTATAGGAATTTTTAATTATACCGCCTACCACAACAACATTGATCAATTCCCTCTAACATTTAACCCTCAATTCAATTTAGAACTATCAAAATAACAATAGTTTGAATATTCTAGGATAAAAAAGTAGGATCAAGATCTAATGAAACAATATCCATCAAAACCTAGATAAAAACCATAAAAATGGGGAAACAAAATCCTCATAATATAGAGATAAACATATGTTTGAAATAAATATATACAAGAAGATATATTATAAATAATTACCATTAAATCCTTTGACCATATCATTAATTACAATTTAATATGTTTGTGGAGATATGGAATCATATAGGGAGACAATAAGAGAATGGGAATTAATTTTAAGTTTAAATAGGGTGCTTGGTGAAATAAACGTGGGGATGGATATTTTTTAACAGTATTTTTGTGTGTGTATAATCATACTCCCATTGTTTCGTGGGTGGGGTGAACTTTTTTCCACATGGTGTGCCTAAAATATATGGCTTGATTAAATGTGGTTCACAGTTACTCCAACATGGGTGCACATGTTTCAAAAATTTCCCCAACCATTAAAACACATCAATTTCATGGTGCTCAATTTTTTAAGGGTTTCTAAATGATTATGTCAAAATATGAGTCACCAAATGTAAAATTAAAAAAAAAATCTTTATTTCTTAATGAAAACAAAATAGTTTTCGTTAACCTTGAACTGCCCATGCACAACCCCATGGGCTTCCAAAATTCTCAATTTTCACTCATAAGATCTCCAAATTATGTCAAAATAATGATATTGTTAATTCTAGGGTAAAATACTACATAAAATTATTTACTATACATATATTGAATGATTTATATCACATAATATTGCCCACATATTTCAACTCATCCTTTGGTTGTACTCCAACGAATGACTATTCTTCTACGGTGAAAAGTTTGGGTCACTGGGACCACATATCGATTTTTCTATCTTATGTTTTCCCATGAGAAAGCCCATGTTTCAAGAAAACTAAAAATAATATAACCATTTTTCCCCAAAGCACATTATCATTATGATACACAACATGAATCAAATTCCCCATAGAGGACAGAAGAACATCATGCTCCAAAAGAATAACCATCAATCATATTACAACGGTCGGGTTGATACTGTCAATGTTATGAAACATGAAAAATATCATGAATCAAATAATACATATGTGAAAGAACCAATCAATACACCCCATGTTTGACCCTCTCAAATATCTATCACACTCTGAAAAAACATGTTCAACATTATTCTCTACCTACAAATCATATGCTGACCCAATCTGAGTGAAATCCAAAAGAAATGACGTTCAAAAATATTATCCATTTGTTTTTAATAATGTTGATCAGCATAATAATTATATTGAGACTATGTTTTTCCATTAATTTTTAAATAAACTAAACATATTATGATGTCTTTGTCCTAAGACTCTATCCAAACAATGATGACTCACCTGCCTCTATCCAACATAAAGCATGTCTTCATAGAATACCATAATGTTCCCCATATAGTTCCATATTAATAGTATAGTAATAATTTTTTGGTATGGATACATAACCAGTGGAAAATTATTCTCCCAATATCCACCTAAATCAAGGATGTTTTCATATAGCATGTCATATATCACAAAAATAGTACGCTTTAATTTCCCCATATATCTATGGGTGAAAATCCATAACCCATGATACCATCATACCCAAATCCTTCTGTATTCAATACTATAAGTGTGATGTAAATAAAAAACCTTGGTCTACAATTATTCTCTATATATCCTCATGAAAATAAGTTATCTCTTAAATACTAAAATACCCCAACTGATAAATTGGGAATGTATCATTGATTGTAAATAAATTTTACAGCTTTTCAATCCATCCTAAATCATCCAATCCACTCCATTATTCCATGGTATCCTTAGAGGATACCCCATAATATATATTGTAACAGTGTTCCACATCCATTTTTTAATGGTTAATGAATTTAGCCAACCACGATGTTGTTTACTTTTTACCTTCTTCCACCAATAAATGTAACATATTGTCAAGAAGCATAAAATCTTCTTTTGCATTCCAAGCCACAAAAACTATCGATGTAGGCTATTGAACATTTTGGCGAAGACACGATGCCCCACCCACATTAATACAAGAAATTCTCACGTCAATTAAACACACATACATGTAGCAAAAACAAAATGGTTCTCAATTAAGATGATTTCATCCCCATGTATATTAAAATCATAACATCACTATCTACCCTCCAGTATTTACATTAAGGAGAAACAAAATGGATCATAATACTACCTCATTCTAGTAAAACAAGGATGAGTGTTCTGAAAAGATATGGATGGAATGTACTTCTTCTAATGTACCTATTTAACCTCAATATTTATCCCAACTATATATGTCATCATATTACTCATATAACTAGACTAAATAACCTATAGATCCTTTATATTCTTGATCAATATGTCACCTAAATTGTTTTCCTTTCTTATGTGTAGGATAACTTGAAATCAAAATGCTTTATACAACCAAAACTTCAATACTGTTGGATATTCAATCATGGTGTATAGATAACTATTTCAATATTTTATTGAAATTATACACTATATCTTTTCCACCAATCATCTAATGTATCCAACATATTAATTCATAAAACCATGTAACCATCTCAAGATAGTGAATATGATAATTTAAATAGCATAGAATCATGATTTATAAGCCATTCTAGATGAATCTATTACTCTATATTAAAATTTCCAAAATCCCTTTTAAGAATGCATCGCAAAACATAGTATACTTCACATTTTATTGATATAGGATCAAACTCCGTGTAAATGTAAAATTATTATTCTACACCTGAAAATCATTCCAGCATTCTCTAGACCATCTATGGTTTATTCCCATTATGGTTAGGCCTGAAAGTGGTCCACCAAAATTGGAAATGAGTTCTATTAAATTCGGAAATATCCGTTTATTTCCAGAAAGATGTAGATATATATAATCGTCATGGGATGATCCCAAGAAACAACATCCTTAATCATATTTATGTCCACTATAACATGTGCCTCATAGATGATGTGACTCATGAAACATACCCTTTTGATCTATAATTAACACATAAGTAGTAAGTAGTATGTCTAGTTCTCTATATGTGTATTTATAAATATGTCAGGATATTGGGAATGATCATTAATATTCATAGACTACACAAATATATAATATAAATACAACATGAATTATTTTTGGTACATGTGAATGATTCAGTTCAGTAAGTCTATTAACAATACCGATGTGTTCTTCAAAATTAAAATCATCAGATTGAACATGTATTAGCCATACCTACTTCATGAATTATGTCTATGGAATAACAGATGATCCCAATAAAAATGGTGATACTCTGACCACAAATAAATATTGGAGAACATAAAATCTCATCTGAACTGGTCAAAGTGGAAATCTATGTGCATAATAGGATATTGGTTTTTCCCACTCATCTATCTCATTTTAAAGTAATCGAAACATAAATTAAATTTCATGTTAGAAATTTTATTGAAAAAAGGGAGAATACCAATGAAACATACTTGAATAGATAAATCATTTATCCATCAATTCTTACAACTGATTTTGAAACTCTCAATGCTATGTCGGTGCCATTTGGTATAATGTAGTGGTAACTAGTTTATCTCTATGAATTACCTAAATTAAAAAATCATCATATCCATTATTTCAAAGCCCTAATAAATATTTAGGAAACAGATCCTTAAAATGGTCTACTATTAGAAAAAATAGAACATGATTGAAACTACTATCCTCAAGAAATAGAATTGAATACTGGGTGTTCACCTCCCACATTTAATAAGTAATTGTCCTAACATGTTATTCCTGGAAATCCCATTATCCATGATGATCATTTTTGTAACCATCAAGATATGTAAACGTTACTCTACTAAAATAACCATTAATATGGTATCTGTGTTATATCAAGAAGTTGAAAATAAAAATAAATTCAAATCCTAGAATGTCAAGTATGTATAGATCCTAATGATGAAAATAATCACCAGCCTCAATAGAACACCCATCGTATAAATATATATCCACCAACCATAGATCCAATATTATGTCGTTCATCACAACACACTCAATAAATCCACCATCAGAGACAAACCATTCATATTTCAGAGAAATATAAAAGAATATGAGGCACCACTATCAAATAATGAAATAGAAATATTTGAAGATACCTGAATAATACTTCTCACTGTCGGTG
This sequence comes from Viscum album, assembly GCA_963277665.1. Taxonomy (NCBI): domain Eukaryota; kingdom Viridiplantae; phylum Streptophyta; class Magnoliopsida; order Santalales; family Viscaceae; genus Viscum; species Viscum album. The sequence goes on from OY728140.1 coordinate 2,072,933,248, forward strand.
GCCCATTCTCTCTATCCAAAAGAGAAAGACGAACTGCATGAAACTATCGTACCTTGATACCCATTTTTAATTCTAGAGAACCCATGAGATAACCATATATTTTTATTGAATTCTATTTCTCTAAAGTACCACACCGATTACCTAAACAAGCATATCATGTTGTACTCAAAATTCAAGATTCGAATGTTTTATAATACCCTATGTTGTACTATGGTTTGGAATAGCTACACAATCACTACTCATCTAGAATGGATTCTTGAAGATCTTTTATAGATGAACAATGTTTCCTTAAGCATGTAACACTACTTTTCAGTATGAAAACTAGTTATGGCAATGACCTAAAAAACTACACTAATATAATAGAACATTATAACACCACTAATTAATTATTCTTTTCAATAAACAATTTTCATTCCACAAAAATAGTTAAAATTTTGATAGTAAGACTTCCTACCCTTGTATGATAAACCTCCAATTATTCTAGTAGAAATAATATATCCTCTACTAGAAGCATCATTTTGAGATCCACTCTAAAATTAGTTACTGATTCATTGCCTTAGTAAATCGATTAATCCACTTGATATAATTCTTTGGATAAATCTCAAATTTAATTCACCCTTGAGATCAACGCACTGCAACTAACAAATATCCAACCTATACTAGAGAAATGCATGACTTGTTAGTGATGTAGCAATCATATTTTTAACTAACATGCCTCCATTGGTTAACTAAATTAACTCTTACACCTTCTCATGCAATATATTCTATAGCTAAAATTGTTCAAGTACCTTCTCTTAATAGTCCAACAAAACCATTATCTCCATCAACTCATCTCGAACATAGATATCCCAATAGTGCTTTGTTGATGCATGTAATATATAATTATCCCATATGGTTTTATTTTCCAAATGAGTCTCTATATGTCCAAGAATTGTTTGGATAATCTCAATCACGAAAAAAATTTCTTCATGTACACCCTCTTTGATGAAGGTTCTAGAATGCTACAACTGGGTCTCCCCTTCAGATCAGACATATTCCATAAGAGAAACCATTTGTCTTTATACATTTACTACATAAACTGATAAGTTTTTTCATATATCTACGACCCAAATCCTTCACATGAAACTATCAGAGCATATGGTTCCACTATTGGAGGATCATTTAATGACATTTCATCATGACATCATACGAAATAACATCATCATAGAGGAATATATATATAATTTCAAATAAACATTGAATGAAACATAACAGAAAATTAACACATTTTAAAAATATCTATCCACATATGTCCATAATAATTCATTCCACATAAAGTACCCTTTATTCAACATCATGAAACTACCATCACCCTCAATCATCCCTAACCTTGTTTATTATTTATATATGGTGAACCATATTAATATTTAAAAGTGTCTCACTAGAAACCCATTTTATCCATATCAAAATAACTCATATACATCTTTTAAAAATTTCATTTTGATTATTAAGAACCATTTACTTAAAATTAAACAAGAAAATTAAATAATATTCCTATCAATAACTCACCCATAACCTTATTTTCCATGAATTCCTAAAATATTTCATCTCACATAAATTATTGAGATCTTTTAATGATTCATGTATACAGAAATCTTGGATCTCACCCCAAAACAATAATATTAATATAAAATAAAAACATTCCCCAAAAAATAAAAAACCTAACATAAAATAACAAAAAATATTAATAATAAACATCAATAACAATAATCACACATTGCATACTTGGTTTTCCACGTGAACATTAGTAAGATTTTCCCATGAACATTCTCATGAACAAGGCCCTACTTTTCCTAAAATCTTTATTAATGTTCCAAAATAATAAGGAAATTTAATAGATAATAAATTCCCCTATGATAACACTATTTAATGTCCCAAACCGAGTGTTATATACTGGTTCATGGTGTCATTTTGTTATGTGACATCATGAGAACCTCCCCATATGCTATAGGATACCAACAATAATAGAGGGTATACTATGTTATGTGGGAAGAACATACCCTCTATATCAAAGAAACACATTAAAAAAAATCAATTCACAATTTTGAAAAGAAAATTAAAAATAACTAGGGTAATACCATGATCAAAATATACAAACATCACAATTATAAATCCAAATCATAGAAAATGATACCAAACAATATTTTTGGATATATCATTATATATAAGTGTCAAGTGTCAAATGAATGAAAAAATAAAGACACACTAAAAAATCCCAAGTGGGTATCGACTTTATATATGGATATATTATCCATGCTTCATCTAGAGCCCCAACTCTACCATCTAACCTAGGGATCAATCCAAAAATATGCCACTTAAGCCTAATGTCTATTTTTAAAATGATCAAGAAACCTAAGTATGGTGTTAGTACAACTATATTGTACACCTCCAATGACTTATAAATAATATATAGTCTATTACAGTGTATGAATTTGCATAAAAAATAATTATTAAAGGAAAAGTAATTAGGAAACACATTTATTATTCCTTAATCGACCACATAATACCTCCTTCAACCCATGCTAGAATCCGAACCATATATCATAGTGGTATTTGAGTTCTTTAATTCAAGGAATTTCATTATTAATTTAAAAACTATTTCATTTCTGGTACATTGTATCACCAATCCGGGTACTAATATCCAGAGAACATGGATCTTCAGTCTAATATAATAATTATCAGGTCGTAGGCCATCAGTTTGGAACACTGTGGGTATTTGAAGCATCACAAAACTCAATGTTAACAATAATTATTCAAGGTAATTGTGAATTTTTCAAGAGCCTGATATGTGTTTGGAGCATCAATATCTAACTAAAAACACATTTATTAATGAGTATAAAATATAAAAAAATATCACAAAAATTTCAATGTTCAAAATAATTAACCATCTTATCAATTAATTAAATCATCGCGAACCATTTAATTTGTAAATGAAACCCATGTTTTGTTAATTTCATTTTATTAATAACATGTTCAATTTACCCACTAATACCTTTATCAATATTTATTTACAAAAATAATTAACTAGACAATTTTAAGGAAACCTAAACATTAATTACCATTGTCAACATGAAAAATGGATTTAATTCAGTTACAAAACCTATTATTAATATATTACTGTTCAAAAAATTTACATTTGAATGATATAGGCACACCCCACATGTTTCCATCAAATAAAGTATGGTTATCTCTAATGGGTCCAATAGAAACCATGAAGGGAATACAAATTTCATTTAATTATAGGGACCATTTTTTTAATGAAATCTTACAATGTCGATGAAACAACTACTTAAACATGATCCTCATAAATAAAATTGGAATTTTCAATTAAAACAACAACTTCAATATCATTGAAAAACACTCTCCATATCATTTCTCTCAATTAAATTTAGAATGATCAAAATCACACAGGTGAGGATGATCTTGTACCAAAACTTATTATAATCATCCAATTAAACAAGATCCATAAAAACCAATATCAAAACTATAAATAATATATTTAATCATCTCTCTAAAAGGGAATATAAATAATGGTGAAAAATATAGATTTAAATGAAATGATATCACATATTATAAAAAATGTTGACTTTCCACTAGATCTTTGATTCTCACCAAAATATGTTCATGATGAACTGTAATCCTCTCAGGAACCACCAAGAGGAATATAATTTATCTGTGGTAAAAATAATGAGATTTGGGAAAAAATCATTTATTTATAATTATTTAGACAATATATTGTTGTATAGATGTCCTATTCTCATTGTTTCTTGGGTGGGTTTCATGGTTTTCCAAATCCAACACCTTAACCATTCACCCGTACAATCAAGCGTCTATGGTAAGTGCACTGTGGGGAAACAATTTCATAAACTGTGATCGATACATGAAAATACTCTCTATTAAAGGTATTAAGGTATGGGGAGGTTGGTCATGTGGTTTTTAAAATCATTCACCACCTACAATTGCTCAAAAAGAGGTGCAAGATTTCGTAGGAAGATCACTTGGTTTACCCTAACTATTTTCCAACTATAATCAAACCCTTGAGATTCCCAAATTTCCCAATGTTACCTAAAATAGCCTAAATAAAATACTAATCTATGTGTCATATTCATCTATATTACGGTTAGGATAAAAATTTTACATTTCTACTTTGAAGTCATTTTTGTAATAAACCAGTGAAATTTTATATAGAAAAAATTTCATGAAACGAAAAATATAAAATTAAAAAACAATAATTTATTAAATATGGTTTCCTGATGGAAAAAAATATTTTAATGTTTTATGTGTTACAAATATAATTCCTCTTGTTCTTTTTTTTTGAAAATTTCATAATGATCAATTTTCAGAGAATGACAAAAATATTGAATTTCAATAGTATTTAAGAAGAAAAACAAGAATAAAAATTATTTAAAAATATTGTTTGAGAATAGTAAAAACCTATTTGTAACAAATAGATAACAATGACATGAAAGTAAAATATTCCCATTATAGACTTAGATATAGAAAATCATGGATAATGCTGATGTTTTGAAATAAACTCCTACGTCAATTCAAAATTTTGCATCTTCACGTTCAATCCTCTTTTATAATAATAAATAATTATTATATTTATAAATTAATAATATATTTTCCACACCATTAATCATTTATTTGTGAAATATTTTGAACTTTTCATTAATAATATTTTTATTAAAATAATTGTTCTCATTGCTAACTACGTAGTTTTAGAAGAAACTTTTAGACTGGTGGTCCAGATACATACAATTTGATCATTGTCCAATGATTCAAAGAATTTTAATAATTTTATGAAAATAATATATATTCAATACAAAATTTTTTATAATTATTCATAAAAATTAGTGATAGAAAAATTAATCAATCAATTTACTTCAATTATAGGTCATATAGGCAATGAACGATGTTTTTATTTTTCACCAGATGGAATGAAAGAAAAGTGTATAATAATTCACGATATATGAATTATTTTTATATCATATCTATATTATATTTTCATACAATTTCTCTTAGTAACACTATATAGGGAATATAAATGAATAACAACTCACATCACATCGAGGAGATGGTAATCCGTACATAAAATTTTATCGTTTCCAGTAGATTGGATGATAAGATGGTAGAAATAATATTATAATTAAAAAATTATACTAATTTCATAAATATCATATGAAAACATTAAATCCTTCATAATTCTCATCCAAAAAATATCGTGATGAAAAATTAATTTTATTACCACATAGATATAGTAAGACAAACATATGAATGAATAATGGCTTCACTTATTATTTGATCAGAATGAGGGTTTATAATGGAATGTTAATAATGATTAAACCATTTCTTTTTATTTATGATATTGTATTTATTATTTTATGAATAATATAATAGATTTATAGGAGGTACATATTGTTGAGAAATAAATTAATAGGTAAGAAAATATATGTCTTCTACAAAACGACTCGTTTAGATCCCTTCTAAAGATCACTATAGTTGGTATTTTGGAAGAAAGGAATCTATATAATCTATAGATATAAGTTAAAATGATAAATTCTCATGTTATTTTTGATTTATATGGCCCCACGTTTTGTAAAATAGTGGGGTTTTAAGTTAATTTTTATAATTATTGTAAGTGGATCTTTTGAAATTACATACAAATATGAAAAATATAAAATTATTCTAGAAATAATTACATAAAAACTCATCATTAATTAAAACATATGATTGGGTATTTTAGTAATTAAATCAACCAATAAAATTTGGACAGGTTTATGTGCTATTTTAATCCACTTTACATTGTTTAACCACTTAATTAACCTAATTTAATGTAATCGTTGTAACATGTTATCACCTATAAAAAGTTTAAATTTTACATATAACATTAATATTTAAACATTAATGGATAAGGGATTAAAATTTGTATATATATTATCACCTTTGTCTTTATTTATTATTTTTATAATATTTAATTATTTCGGGGAAATATTATTTTCATAAAATATCATGATTGAATATTTTCAAACTATTTATTACTTGTAATATACTTACATCAAGAAAACAAAGATAATTAGAAACAAATTAACTCATCCCCAAATAGTTTTTCATATCTACAAAATTCATTAATCTGCTTAATTATCTCATATTACAAAACTTTTAATTTTTTTTAATATCATTTATTTCAATTTTTCCATTAATTAAATAATTATTGAATTTGTGTTGTGTAAATATTTAAGGTAATTATTTAAATCCAAAAAACTATAAATTATGTCCAATAATTAATTTATTTTTTTTTGAATAAAAATAATATCATGATTCATACATAACTATTTTTCTTATTTGAACACAAAAAACGATATTTAAAACTAAGATAGTTGTATTTTGATAGTTCAATTGGTTTAAATACTTTTGACTCTAATTTATAGGAAAACTATCAATTAAATAATGAAATATAAACCCATAGCTTTTAGGGGTATAATATAATTCATCCAATAAAAATTAGTATAAAAATTTATCGCCATATCACTTATTTTTATTCTACATAAACCGAATGTAACCTTTTCTATGGTGATAAATTTTACCATTGTTACTATTAATTTAGATAAAATAGCTTTATTACCAACTATGATCCTAGGTATTATTAATATGTAAAAATTATTTTCATTATTGATTTTTGACATATTTCTTAATTTACTTTTAATATAAATGCGTAAAAACAATTAAAAATAGTTTTTACAAAAAATCAATTTTATAACCAATAATTTTTATAGCAAAATATGTTTAATGATGATTCAAATTATTTTAAATATTTCATATTTAATTATATAATACATATTATAAATTTATATTATATTCATATACTAATGATACTTTATTTGATAAAAAAATTGAAATTTTATAATAACCATTACTTATAATTTTCACTAAAATTAAAATGTTTTCTTAAAATATAAAAATTTTACCAAAAGAAAATTTTTATATATTTATTTAAAAATTATATTTCATTTTGATAAATATATTTTTTATATGTTCCAAAATTAAAATATAATATTTTATCAGAAAATAAAATATTTTCTACGAAAAACAATTCCTAGAAAAAATTTCTAAAAACATAATTATTGACTATTAAGAATTAATAATTTGGTTTGACAATGTTTATAATATTAAAAATTAGTAAAAAACTTATACCTTCTAATTTAATAGATTTTTAATAATATTAAATAATTATATTTTAAATATTATATATTAGTTGTCTTATACTGTTTTTTCATGTAACATAAAATATTAATGATGTTTATTACATTTTAAGGAAAAATTCAAAAAAATATCATGGTGTTAAATTCTACCCCAATCAAAAAATTATTTCCTCACACACCATGCTTACTATTAAATTTTATTTAATTTGAAAATTCCTTTTGGGAAACTTGCATCATAACAATGTTTAACACAACCTCCTCTTTAAATGAGTGGAAGGGAATTACGATGGTCATATAGGATTACACATATTCTTTTTTCCACATAAACCACAGATGTGGAAAAGGATGGAAAAATCAGTGTAATTGAAGTTAACATGAGAACATTTTTTTCTTAAGAACCATTTCCTATAGTCGTGGAATTATTTTACCATTTAAAATATTAACACAAAGAATTATACCTATTTGATAAGTGTAATATCATCATTTAGTCAATTTACATTATAACCGTATCATTTGATTCAATTGATGGATATTCAAGAAGAATTGTTCCATGTCTCAAGAACTAAGATAAATATTTAAAGGATCACATAATACACAAAAGCATAACAAGATATTACTCTTGCTATTAGATATTAACCAAAACCAAAATAAAAAGAACATGTTATCTAATATAAATAAATACATTAATTTATAATATATGTACAATATTTTCCAAGGTTCAATATATTCCTATCCACATGTAGTTACACATAATACTCATCAAAAATATGTATGAACAAATTCAAAATCCGTGTTTTTTTAAATAAAATAACTATTATTCCTAAAGAAAAATAACATAATTTCTAAAAAGTATCTCTTTATTTCAAATTAATAATATGTGAACACCTTTGTCATATATTATCTATAAACATGTAAATAACCAAAATTTTAATAAAAACATAATGAAAACATTTATGCTTCCAACAATTAAAATTATCATTTTTCCTTGAATAAAATCATTAACTGTTGAATAAATTTTTTAAATACATTATCCCATAAAATATATCGTATATGAATTCAATCACATTGTAATAAAATCACTTATAAATTTCCTGGTTAAAAATAAAATATTATCTGTTTTAGAAGGATCATTATAAAAATTAATTATTATTATATTCACATTGAAAAAATAGTAAGGGATGTATTACCATAAATAACTGGTTTTCCAAAAAAATATAATCATTTATACTAATTCAGTTATATTTAGAATTAGTACGATTTGAAATATAATTTCAATTTCATAAAAAACGAATCTGTGGAACAATAAAATTACATTTCATTATTATTGTCTATATTATTATTCCTAAAATACTATTACAAATCATTCTCTTATCCCAATATAGACCAATTTCAATACATCCAAATACATTAAAATCCATTGACCATTCGTTGTTTTATAACTCTATAACACTTATATCCTTTCTAATGTCATTCATGGTCTATTCATGATCAAAATAAAAACAGTTATTCATATATCTATCCTAATCCTTTTATCATGATTTCCCCCTAAGAGATAGATTTAAAAATTGAATATACATTTCAAATTTCAAACATTTATATTTCAATTATACCTTAATCAAACCATTATTTCAATTTATTTAATACCAACCGACCCAAATTCTCCTCAAGAATTACTTTCTCTGTGTCCTTATTTTCTACACCCAAAGAATCTTCTTATTCCATTAATACATTAAACTGCATGATTCTCTCTATATTCATTGAATGTTTAAAATATATCTCCCCTCCTATATATTCATCGACAATCTATCTTGTACTATTTTTAGGGGAGGTGGGAAACTCACCTAATTTTATATTGTTAATAAAATTATGATAATTATTCGAATAAATAATAACATAGTTTCTCTATAAACCTCCCATTTCTGTTTTTTTATCCAGAAGAAAAAAATTCCATTTTTTATCACATTCACTATTAATTTGAATACTCTATGTTACATACATTACACATAATAGATTTTGATCTTGTGGGAAAGAGTAATCATTGTGGGGAACTCCATAATAATTTTTATTATTTGTAAACTATTGCACCTTATATTCAATTAGTATCTTGTTTGGTTTAACAAAGGTAATACATTATTATAAAAAATTAAAATCATTTATAATGGTTTTAATATTATATAGAGATTATTTCAAATCATATACTACAATCATTTCATACTAGGAGTGCAGTAATCCCTACTTTTGTGTACACTATGATAGTCGACAATATATCAATTACCACTTTTCTGAGTAATTACTCCTAGGTAAAACTATTCCAGAGCCACATCCACTTGTAATGTCTCATTAGAAATGTAATTTTTTATAAAATCATATAATATATTCATTAAAAAATCATTAGGATGTTTTCCTATAATTAGATATATTGTACGATTTTTACCATAATATTATAACTCGAGTATCTAATGGTTGATGAAACCGAGATCTAATTTAAAATATAACAACTCTGGATTTTGTACATAAATATTACATATTAATAGATGGATATTAAATACATTGAAAAAAATCTTTCATGAGAACTATATATGTTTTAATTCCATAGGGACTATATATTCAATCATAATATTTTATTAATGACCTTCAACATCTCCCATAATGATCTCCCCATTTTGTACACTTCATAACAATACCCTTCGTTAAAACTTCCCTCATGACTGAGTTATTTTGAAATGTTTGTGTTTCAATCAATGATCATATTCAAGCATAATACAAGAATAATTGCATGATATATTTTCTATAACATTATAATTTCACACCCAATACGAGAGATATCATAAATAAGAGTTATTTATTAAAAAACAAACATTTCAAAATACATCAATCATAAAAATAATAATTCTTCATAACTCAGTGATGAATATTTATTACATATCACTAATGTGTGTTTGAACATCATAAGTATAGAAGAATGACAAATGTCATGGTTTACAACAAATATTGTTAGATCGTGAATCAAAATCTATTTCCAATTACAAATCAATATCTTTTTACTTATTTACCAAAACAAATCATGCACATCAACATTATTCCAATAATTGATCATGTGTATCGACTTGTTTCTCATTGTATTTCAATTTAATTAAATTGTGTCCCATAATGGATCAAGTGGATAGACTAGATTCAGTAAAAGGATCATGAAAATTGACTTTATTATATTAAATAACACATGAGATATAAAACTTTAAAAATTAATTATATATAAATAAAGGTCTCATACAAAACATAATTAACAAAATAAATATGTGTGGCAGATGATAATAAATCTTTCACCATATCAGATCACAAAATAGTTTAGGGTTTCATACACATAATTTCATTATAAAAATAATCCATTCAGATAAATAAAAAGGATTTTATATATTTATAATATTAAAATTAAATCAAAAGATACCTAAAATAATGTAATCTATGAATGAAAATTATTTTTAAATATCACATGAAAGACTTATTGAAGGAAATAACCATTCAATTTTGAAATATCTTTTTAATAAACTATATATTTATAAGAAAATTTAATTTATATAAAATGAACCATTAAACATGTAAAATATTATTCCATGAATTAATGTGTCATGATAGCAGGAATCACTTCTTAGGTAGTATACTTAAAAAAAACATTCATTCATTATTTATATTATAAATATCAATAAAAATTGAATTTAGGAAACAAAAAAAATCCTATAAAACCATGTTTTTAAATTATACAAGGGTAAAAATAAATTTAAGTAGTTTTATAAAAAAAATTAAACTATATTAAAAAATTATTTATAAATAATGGAGACATAAGAAAAATATTCCCCAATGGATACATGAAAATAAACATTGTCGAATGATGATAGTATTATGAAATAAATCATCATATCAAGTCTTAGCATTTCTTATCCAAATTAAACTATCATGTATATTGAATATGAATGTATTAAACATGTATTCATTAATAATATATCTATTATTAAATTAAGGATTCATTTATAAAATATTATAACATGTTTATTAAAAATATATTTTTTAAATCACTGTTATGGGTTATAATTGCTTCATTTTATAAGAAAGTTTCATTTGAGAAGACTTATTTATTATACTAAGATAACTTTCCCTTAATTTATGTAATTTTAAAAATTTTATAGACAATATAAATATTCATTATATATATTTTAAAAAATTAATAAAAATAATATATGTAAAAATGGAATATATTTTAATTAGAGGTGGTAGGACGTATGTACGCTTGAATGATATTCCCATTTTTTTGGATGAATGAATGATAAAAATGAAAATAATAATTTACCATTAATGAATTATTATTATATAATATATATATATATATATATATATATTCAAACAATTCATCAATATTACCTTTAATTTTATATATAAATGAAAAAAATCCAGCATAACATTTGGGATATCATTGTCCATATGTATGAAAAATCAAAATTATTGTTTCCTGAAAGATTGTATGATAAGTAGCTAGACATGATATTATCATTTTATGAGAATAATTATTTTATAAATATGATATATAAATATAAAACCCATAAAAATTTCAATCCCTAATATTATCTTTAAAAAATGAAATGTATCTCTATGTGGATATGGTAAGCTATATGCCCGAATGAGTTATACTTCTACTTATTATTTAATGGGAAAGTGTGTTTATAATTAGTTTATCATAACTATTATAACATTTAATCTTATTTAGTGTAAAAAAATTATTTTTTATGGAAATTATAATATATTTTGTTGAGATAATGAAGAGTAATAATATAATGTGATCGGTTAGGGTGATTAGCTCTTCTTCAAAACTAATCCTTTATATCTCCTCTAAAGGGATATAGGATTGGTCTTTTAGAAGTCTTGTACCTCTAAAAAGTACATAGAAAAGATTATTATTTAGTTTTATAGAGGATGGTTGACATATAATTCTCTAAATTCTGTAAATAAATGAGGGATGATGTGTCATTTTCTAATTAATCTTAGGAGCAATAATATAATCTCAAAAAATTAAATTATATATATATATATATATATTTCTATAACAAAACATTACCAAATAGTAATCAATCTGAACCTAGGGTAGGATATTCTTAAAACAAAATCAACCAATTTAATTTGGACTTGTTTATATACTAGTATAAACTATATCCTTTTGATTAACATCATTCATAACCTATTATATCATTAATTGTAGTAACATTTATTCTTATCAAAGGATAAAATTCTACGTATATGATAACAATTACATTATAAATCGATAAATAATGAGATTTTATACTATATCATATCCCCATTGTCTTTATTTGTTGTTTTTATTCATTATAAAAAATTTATTATTATTTTATTTTCATAAAATACCATTATGTACAATTTTGATACTATTTATTTTCATGGACTTAGTAAAATCAATAAAGTAGTTCATATGTGAAAAAATCATTTTATGAAATCACTAACATGTCATATTCATAAATAAAATTCATGGATCACCTTGATCATATAAAATCACATCACCTTATTTCCTTTTATATCATTAATTTTATTTTTTGCATTCATTGAATAATTACTACATCAACTATGTGTATGTATTAAATGTTATTATTTAATTCCAAAAAATTATAATTAAATATAATATTCAATATATTTATTTTATCAAAAATTAAATATTATGAGTCATTTCAATATTATTTTTGGACAACTCTAAATTCATTAATAATATTTCAAACTAAGAGAGCATCAGTTTGTAAATTCCATTAGTTTATATAATATAAAATTAATTTTCAATTCAATAATTTCATTTAAATAACACCATTTAGAACTGTATATATTAATTATATAATTTAATTAAACCAAATATAATTTAGATGAGTAATTATGGCATATAACATAGTTTTATATTAGATTAATTTGATTTACCCTTTATTTAGGTGATAAATTTTAAAAAGGTTTCAATTTATATCTTCAAAAAAGGTATTATTTACAGAATATAATCCTAATTGGACTATATAGGTAATACCTTATGAAATATTTTATTTATATATTTGACAAGATTCCTATTTTTTAATATAATTTTGTAATATTTAGTGAATAAATGGTTTTAGAGAAAGTGAATTTTATTCCAACAAATGCACTTATTAAAAAATCATGTGACATGATGATTCAAATAATGAAAATTCAATAATACATAATTAAATACTACTTATATCAATAATAGATAAAATTATATCAATAATTCTACATTACCTTAAAATAAAATGATAGTTTAAAAAAATCCTGTATTTTTCAATATTAAAATAAAAATCAATCTATTGTGAAAAATATTAAAATTTTACCATAAGTTAATTTTTATTTTTTTATTTCATATATGAAGTTAATTTAATTTTGTTGTAAATGTTTAAAAAATTAATGTATTCTCACAAAAATAAATAAAAATTAATTTTTGAAGAAAATATATTTTTGATGAATAAAATTACATTTCTGAAAATAGAGTGATTAATTAATAAGAATATATATTGAGTAGGTACATTATATATTTTTCAGAAGGAAGTTAATCATATTCATATCGACTAGTTTAACAAAAAGGTGATAAAATTAAAATAATAATATTTTATGTAGTATATTATTGTTTACATAATCAAGGAGTTTCATATAACACAACCTATTAATGATGTCAAATATATATGACTGAAAAATTTCACAAAATCGTGGCATGTTACAGTTTTAAACAACATGTATTTTTTTTAACCACACACCTTTTTCGAAATTAATAGGATATCAAATATATTTACTCTTTAAGGGAAAATAATGATTATATAACATTAACGGTGACCCATAACTAGAAAATGGTTGATATTGTCAGGAAAACCCCATAAACATATTTAATACTAAAAATATTTATAAGAATTACAATACATTATATTAAATATTATTTAACAAAATATTCATTTCAAATCATTTTCAAAACTATTCAAAATTATGGAATTTCAATACATTATGATTGAAGTTAAATTCAATTAGAAAATTGTAAATAATCACTATTATGATATATTTTCCTAATAAATCCAAGGAATCTAATAACTCATTTGAATTGTATTTATTTATATATTAATAATATATTTCAAGTTATTTTTCTATTACATTATTAAATGAGTTTTTGATTTTTTAATATAGATTAGGGGTAATTATTCAATCATAAAAAATTAAAAAATAAATTATGATGATAAAACATGTAATTCAAATTATAAATAATCATTTATAACTAAAAAATCCTCTTTTATGACATAAAAATATCAGTAAAATTAAATAAAAGAGAGTGATATTTTTTGTTCTATTCATAAAATAATACAATGATCATAATCAATAGTAAATGGAACTGTGATGTCATATGTTTGAAATAGGTTTTTAGAATTTTCAATCTCCACTCATAAATATGATCAAATCAAATGATATAGAAATTTTAATACCTTATAAATTTTTTTGACAATTGTATATCCATAATATTCATATTGAACTGATAAATATTTTCCATGGTTACTATTCATAATGGCAAAAAATATGCAGATCTTATTTAATAAAACAATCCCAATAATTAAGAACATAATATACATACATCATATTTAGATTTCTAAAATATAGAGAAACCCCATTTTATAAAAACATGAAAAATTTGGGGAATATTGTTTCTACAAAAACGGATTTAAAAGAATACAAATGGATTTATTCTTGTCACATTCCTAGAATAACCCATTAGTTGTATGTTAAATAATTTTATTAAATATATATCATATACATTTAATTATAATCATTCATTACTAATGATTAATGAAAATTATTATGGAAAAACTCATTTTATGTATAAAAATAGGTTTTTATAAAACATCACTTTTACATTCAGAATGATATTTCACTCATATCAAATAAATTTGAAACAAAGGAATTCATTTTATAAATGATTAAAACATAGTTTTGTATAATTTATCTAGTCTTATTAATAGTATATAATCTAATGTCTATGAGATAAATGCTAAATTAAATATTGAAATTTTACTACTATATTCAGGTTCCTTTATCTTTGTTGGTGGATGGAATGATATATATAAACAAAATTTAAATTATTTAAGATTAAATATATATCATTAATTATTATAGTGTTTAATTCTACATTCTTATCTTTACTATCCAATGATATTCTATCATATTGATACAAAAAAATAATGACACATGTGACTCATCAAATCCCTAGGTCTACACATAGCTTCATCTAAAATAGTAATTTTCCATTAATTATTAACTAGTTGAGTGGAATGCTTTCATATAACATTATATCTAAATTCTAAAATATCATATTTTTGTTGCATAAGATATTTATTGATCAAATTGAAAAATCATTAACCATAATACATGTGTTGTATGAATAATTTATGTCAAATGGATAGATACATAGACGACATGAAATTTAGTTAGATTTTGTGGAAGTGGAAATTGATAATCTATTGTCCTGATAGGATACAGAATTTATAAGGTATAGATATATATAGCTCTCATAATTACCATCATTCTGAATATCGTAATATTTTTTACATGACCAATTCATTGGATTTAATTTTCACCTAATGTAAACTATAAATATCACCGATGATTATTAGAATAACATTTTACATGACTATAAGATAAAATTATTTATAGAAAAATATCGCTAATGATCAATTTCATCTCGATAGTTATATTTGGCCCTAATATTTTTATTTCCCTAACTTCATATATTCTTGTGGAGTTTGGTACCTCCTACCATAAAGGGTCTCATATGGGAATATCTTCACTATTTATCAAATTCTATAATTTTAAAAAATACAACCTTATATGAAAATTGATCCAAAATGAATCAAAATGTATTAAAAATGTCTCCATATATCATATCTAGTTTTAATGACCCTATGAAAATGATAATATATCATATGATGATGTTAATATTCGAACCTCAAATTTGTATCGAATGAATTTTAGAGTCTTCTACCTATTATTGAGGTATTCATGTATCATGATATGATACAATTGAGAGTCATACCCCATGAAATATTAAAAAATATTTAATATGTATCATAGAATGATAATAAATAAAAAAATTAATATTTTATATAAATAAACTATTTTCGCATCATAAGGTAATTGACTATACGAAAAATATAATTATTCACTTAAATTTTTTACATGGAGTGTATTGATGGTATCTATGTTAATGCATTTAAATTTCAAATAAGGAAGGTGTAATATCTGTAACTCTACATTAAACATGTATCTATTACCGTTAACATTCATTCATAAATTTCATCGAGATACAATTTCTATAATATCACATTTTTTGATTTACAAGAATAAAAATTCATTTAGATCTATGTGTATATTCATACACAAATATTTAAAATAGAATGATGAAAAATAAGATTCATCAAATAGTTTCTTCATCAGATCTGATATTAATATGACACATATTATGTTTTGAAACCTTATGATTATATCAGAATCATGGTTGAACTCAGGAATAAATAACATCTACTTCTACAGTTCCACATCCTCATTTGACACCTCTATATACTTCACATGAATGGATAATTAAAGATCTATATTAGAGGTTTTGGATATGTCTTATGACCCATGTATTTAACATTACATATTATGAATTCCAAATGTTTTTGAACTTTTGAAATACCCATCATGGAAACTTTATCGTAGTATTTCTGGTGATGCAAATTATCCACCATCTTCACCATTATAAGATGTTAATGTATTTAGATGTCATAATATTTTATCATCTCCAACCATATTCCTAAATTTTATATTCAAAAAAATATATTTCAATATAAACCAAGATATTTTATAATTTATATATAATACACAGATTCCAATCTAATGATAATTAATACATATCTTCAATGAAAAAATGACAACATTCATTTCCAAATCATGAGTAAGTTAATTTTAATAATTTATTTTCAATTAGTTTGTGGAATATTATTCTACAATATCCTTATATATGATTACATTTCCCACTTCCTTATTTGATTCAGAACTATATATCAAAACCCCATCAAGCTACATGGTAGTGTGATCTATGGTTAACAGGACAACCATCTATTCATATCCTTGAGGTTCACTTCACATTAATCATTCCCAAAAAATATCACAACCATCTTAATCCATGTTGTGAGTATATTAATAATTTTTATAAATCTTCCAAAAAAATGATATTATTTCTCTAACAAAAGAAAAATTAGAATTTAAGTCATATTGTTTTGTCTATTCCATTTTTCAATAACACCCAAATTTGAAGGATCTTCCAATATACCCTCAGTTGACATTATTCGACACAATAATTAATCTTTATAAAACCAAATTTTCTATTGGAAAAATTGGAAAACAATATTACCATCATCATGGTCTTAATCATATTTCTCAAATGAAAATCCTTCTATTCTGGGATTTTTGATTGTATTAAATATAATCAACAATGACAACCAAAAACTATGCAATGTAATATATAAAAAATTTTAAATTATATCAATAAATATTATAGGGGTTTTATTAGGTCCAAATTAATTCTCTATAAACTCATAATTCCCATAACACGTATTTAATATTATATGTGGTATATCATCCTTCGTAACCCTCAATTTGGGATGTCGCAAATGAAGTAAAAAATTGGAAGGAAACTATACTATGTGTAATTGAACAAAAAAATAAATTTTTGGTAGAGGATAAATATTCATGATACTGATCATGTTATGTTCTTCATATTCAATGAAAATTAACATTGAGAAATATTTATTATAAAAAAAGTACATTTTACCCAATAGTTAAACTCTTGGGCTAATGAATCCCATTCACAGAATCCTCATGTATCATACGATATTTTTAAAGATTAATAATTTTACATATTTATAAATATATATTAATTAGATATTAATTTAACTTTATAGGTGACTCTACTTCTGATTTCGTACTCGATACCCAACAATGGGTTTCTCTGAAATCTGATGTTGTAATAAGACTGAGTTTAATAAAAGAATAATACATTATAATATTTATTATCACATAGAGATTGTATTGGAATGAATTAAAAGAATGAAATATATTATGTTTAAACATTTTTTTGATATTTCTACTTTCATCTAATAAACATTAGAGGTTTAATTATAATATAAATCCAATTTTAAGCATAAAATACTCTATTTTTTAAAAGGTAGTATTACCTCCTTTTAATGGAGAACCCTCTTTAAATCATGTTAGTTCCACCTTTATTTTTTTATTTGAAATAATAAAATCCTTCTCTGGATGGAGGACATAAAAATTATCTTTGGTTGAATTTTTGGCTTTATCTAGATAATATTAATTTTTAAATGAATAGTTAGTATACTATAATTTAACTCAAAAATTCTTTTTTATCTAATTTATTTATATTGTTAGATTATTTTTAAATAGTTTTAAGTTAAAAATATTATGAGTATTTATAAATTTATCCAATTAAGTTCATATCATGTTGAATCAACTTAAAATTTAATATAAAAACAATGTGATCTTTTGAATGTTTTACTTAAAAAACTCGTTTTCTGAATCCATATTGTGATTTTTCCTAAAAATAATTTAACAACTTTTATTATTTGAGTTTTTATAAATTGGAAATACATGTTTGTAATCAATATTAAAAATGTGGTATAATTGGATCAAATTATGTCTTTTGTGAATAGTAACATTTTTATTTAACATACCATAGTTAAAGGTAAATAGGGTAATTAGAGGTAAAATTAATATTATAATTACCCTAATAGATTTCCTATTATTATTGGATGATTTTTTATCGACCAGAAAAATAATTTGATAGAAATTATTTACCATTGTAAAACACTTGGGAGTAATTATGACATTTAAAACATTTAATTTAAAGGCAAATATGTCATAATTATTTCTATGATAACTATTGAAATTTTAATATGGTGTTATGTATGTTATATCTTCAGCTATAAACAGTTTATAGAAAGAAAAAAATATTTACTAAACAATCTTAATTTATTAATAATTTTTAGGATATAAAATTTTTAATTAAATAGTGACACAATGATTCTGTAGTATTTTAATTATTAAATAATAAATCAAATAAATGATATTATTAGTTTTAAATTTAATAGAGTTGGAAATATTTTATGGCATCCATGAATTATCTAGAAGAATATAAACTGTTATTATTTAGTTATTGTAGTTATTTAATAGCAATAATGTTGTTATTATATTTTAAAAAATTCATTTAATGAATAGTATCAAAATTTACGTAATTCATATTTTGAAATATAAAATATTCAATTCAATGATATAAAATTTATTAAAACCCCTGTTTTGAAAAAATGATGACATAACTATAAAAATTCAATAAATGAAAAATTCATTATGAGTTTGGCATGATTTGGTAATTATATCAACTATCAAAGTGTATATTACAGGAAAGGACAACAAGAGTTAAAAATACAATAAAAAAAATATAAGGATTACAAATTGTTCAAAACGTGTTTAATTATCCATTTATTATTATATTTCTACCCCTATGCATACAAAGTGATTACTAAATGAACAAGGATCCATTTAAAAATGAAATTAAAATTATATTAATTTAATACTTTTTATAATTTTAAAGGTTCCCCTCCACTCTCCAATAAAAATGAACACATTACATTATATTAATAACACATCAAAAACAATTTGGTTCTTCCATGATCCTAAAAACCCCTTCCAAAAATCCCTCCCTACATTCTTGAGGCCTTAGTTTTGGAATAACACACTTCTTTTAGGTGTTTAGGTGTCATTAAAGGAGATCATCCAACGAAAATGAAGATAAATAATGTATGAGAAGAATAATAATTTTTCTTGAAAAGCAAGAAACAAGGCTAAATATTAAGAGAAAATATGATTTACATCTGTTGAAAATAAGTAATTTTACATTTATCGCATGGAAGTATGGTCTTCACCTCACATGGTATTTCCTAGTAGTTCTTTTAGTTCCCTTAGAGGCCCCTTTTTTAGCAAACCAATCAACAAGTTGATTCACCTCATGATAGATGTGTGTGATGATGATGTTCATTGAAGCTATAATACACAGACAATTAATCCATTTGCTTGTAAGTTTCCAAGAATGATGTATTTGTCCCATACAAAAAGTTTTCAAGATTTCATCTGAATCACATTCAAACTAGATCGGGCTCCTGTTTCTTTATTGTGCATTGTCAACCGCATTAATAAGGCCCATCATCTTTGCCTCAAGAGTTGTGGTATATCCTCATGTACCATGCTCCCCCACAAGAAAGTAACTATTATGATCTCAGAAGACAATTTCATAACTAGCAGGTCCTGGATTGCCCTTTGATGAGCCTTTCGTGTTGCATTTAACCCAATATGAAAATGGATAATACTAGAAAACTTTCATGGTTCCTAAGGTTTTTTAAAAGTTACCAGCAATTTTGAGCCATCTCAAGACTATAAGATCATGAACTGAGTTTATGCCACATTCTTCATTAAGATGATTGGCCTTGGGATCCACGAACAATATAGAATATATAACAACATTTCAGTTGGGGATAGATTCATCATGTATACTTTTATTTCTGCATGTCCATATGATATGAATTTCCTCTACACAAGAAACAATGAAGAGAATACTTACCTGCTTCGAGAGATACACAGTAACAATGGCCAGTATCAAATTTAGAATTTCATTTGTATTAAGAGGGTTCACTTCAAATTGTTCAAAAACATATATCCAGAGTGAAACAAATGTGTTGCAGGAGAGGAAAATATAGTTCACATCTTCTCAGTACCGGTGGCATAGATTACATTTGGAACACATGCTGATTCCAACTCGCTGTAGTTTCTCATCCACCAGTAGTTTTTTGAGATAAAGGTACTAGAGTAAGGTAAAGCAGGAAGGCATCATCGATTTTTAATTGTAAGTTTAAATCCCATTGAAACTCCCATTAATAACTATATTATAGTAGCCTTTATAATCAATGATCTCGTTTTTACGAGGTTCCCATAGAAGCAAGTCATTGCACTCTAAGAAGTCATAGTTTTTAACCATGTTTGCAATATTAGAAGTAAGAACATCAATATTCTCAAGATGATACATAATAGAGGATTCAAAATCTGTGTCATTATTATTTATGTCAACACTATCAATAAGGGGAGAGCATTTCCAGTTGTGTTTATAGAATTTGAGATAGAATTAAGCACTCACTATCCACCAAGACTTGGAGTTGATATTCTGAAAGATATATTTCATCCCATGCCAGATTGTGGATTGGACATTGGACACGTTCCCATTAGAAATTATTTTATGGAGCTTGGATCTGAGGAAGTCTAGGGGATTCGACTTGTCAATAACAAGTCTCCATATCAATTTTACTTACATGGAATGATTAAATAATTCAAGGTGCCTGAGTCCATTCCCTCATTTAGAATATGGTTTACAACAACTCTTCCAAGTAGCAGTAATCACCTTTCATTCTAGAATACTACCTCTCCACACACAATTAATCATCATGGAGTTTAATATTTTTCTAACTGAGGTGGGCCATGAGTAAACCTGGAAAGAGTAGTCCATTTATGATGTGGAAACATGTTTAAATAAGCAAAGCATGCTTTTATAGAGTGATATTTTCCTTTCCATGATGAGAGAGTCCTTCTAACATGGCTCACAATTTCTACAAAGTGAGAAGGTTGAGGTCAACCAATGAACATGGGTACACTGAGTTAGGTGAACTGGAGTGACCCCTCATGTATTCCACGATCATTTATCATACATGATTTCCATGAGGCAGAGATATATTTTCCGAAATAAATAAAAAAAAAATTGATCCAATTAACTGCCTTTCCTGAGACTTTCTCATAATGGGTTAAGACTTCCTGGGGTTATATTTTTTTTCTATCACCTTGATTGACGATAATGATAGCATCTACAAAGATAATATGAGAGTGGGAAGATATACCTCTTGTTGCTCTGATTGTATTAACTTCACTAGAAATTTTCATGTGATGGAGAATTCTTCTATGGTAATCATCAGTAATGGAAACTATAGTGTCAGAGAGAGGGTAACCCTGCCTCACTCCTATTAAGCATTTTATGGAACCCTATAAGGATCTATTAATGAGAATGAATATGTCTGCAGATGCTGATAAGAGCCTTCATCCATTGAATAAACCCTTCATTAAAACCAAACCCATATAAAATGTGACCAATAAAATTCCAGTAAATTGTGTGAAATTACATTATAATGACTAATTTGAGTGCAATATTACCCCCTTTGGTTGACATATATAGTAGGTTGAAACATTCAGAAGTAGTTAGAATGATATAATATATTTTACTTCATTTAACATAACCAAATTGATTTGGGGAGATTATATTATCAGTGACATGAGAATGGAAAATTGCAAGAATTTTTGTGAAGATCTTTTAGATAGCGTTGACAAGAGAAACTGTTCTAAATTGATAAATATCACTTTAATTTTCCACCTTCTAGATTAATAAAATAAACTGATAATTACAACATTGAAGGTGAGAACCTTAAGATAAAAAATTCTTAACTAATTTACAAACATCTGAGTTAATGATGTCCCAATATACTTGAATTCAATGATTAGTGAAACTATCCTATCCCGGAGAACTCCCTTTTTTAGCCTAAAAAGTACATCATTGATTTCAGTGTCCAAGGGTAGCTGTGAGAAAGGGGTTATCATTTTCAGTGACAAGATTTTCAATAATGTCATTCTAAATATCCTCATTGCATAGAGTACCATTAAAGAGGATACTATAGTTGGAAACTATATAGTTAGAGTTAATTTTATGATCATCCTTGATTGAATCACCATCCTTTATTAAAGAAAGGGGACTTTTTACTTTTTTAACTCTCTGGAGGGCATTGAAATATTTAGTATTTCGATCCCCACCTTTGAGCCACCTAACAGTAAGAATATACTTTAGAATGTTGTCTCAATTTCTTAGAAGATTATTATGTTTATCTAACATAATTACTTCATAATTCTTATCACCAGTGAAATTGGTTTTAGTGTTTTGTTCTTGAAATTCATGGATAGATATTTCTAGTGCCTCAATTTGTTGGTCCAAGAGGCTGAATTTTTGTTTTATCCACTTTTTCATAATTACCATGAGATATTTCATCGTGTATATACAATAAAAAGGGATACCATTCTAATTTGTCATTTTACAGTTCTCATTCACCACTTGGAAGCACACAGGAAGTGTGGTCCAAGATTTATTAAACTGAAAAGGGATAGAAAGCATCTAACCTTTGGCAATGAAGGTAGTAATAATTGGATGGTGGACTGAGTTATGTCTCAAAAGAGTAACACATGATAATGTTTTCCAACTTCCTAGAAGAACTTCATTTCCAAAGGCCCGATAATTATGCTCGCGTGGATCCTAGTTTAATGCCTCTTGTACCATGTCTATTTTTCACCAATAAGGTTAATTTCAATAAGGTTTGAATCCTTAATACATGTTCAAAAATCACCCATTGAAGAAAAATTTGAAGTATCCCCAATATTCTCATCCACATATAATATGTCATTAAAGTATTCCATGACTACCAGGGACCCGTGATGGAGCAGGATATGTCGTTGATATACTGCCAAATCGATCTTCTTCTAATATAATAATTGCAGGAATAATACATATAATAGAAGGAGATTTGGATATCATTGAGGAAGCTATAAGTAATCACTTGTTTATCCATTCAAACAACATCAGGATTTGAAACTCTATGATGAACAAGAAAACAAATAATTTCATGACCCGGGGCATCTTAAATCGAACTATGAATAGAATAACAATTTCGAGCATGTGGGGAATCAGAATTAATACTGTTAGATTTTGTCTCATAGATGACTATGAATGTAGACTTATGTTTATCCACATGAAGCCCGATGGAACCTAAAGTGCTAGGGTTTTCCATTCTCTTGCAGTTCCAGTAGAGGATTTTCCTCATTGATTCTGGATGGGGACATTACCCCCTTTCTATTTTCACTTAGTGTCTTTGGTTTTCTGAGAGATCCTTAGTTTTGTTTTATGGAACATATTTGTTTTATCATGTCTTGGTGTATTCTCTATGTATATCTATTTCATGGGTATAGAGACTGATTGGTAGGGGATAATTTCTTCATTTCAATATATATTAAATGAGAATGATTGGGATCAGACTCCTACATTGTCAGAGACTATAAAGTGTAATTAACCTCAGAGCTGTCATCTAGAGCAGTTGTCTTCAACAAGTCTTCTTTTATGAGATCTAAAGTAAGAGATTCATATTTCTTTTTAAGAGAAAGTGAAAACATATCAGCTGATATCTCTTAGTGAATTCCAAGTTCTTGACCAAAATCCGTAATCAAATAAACTCCCTTATGGATAAAAACATCTGTTTGAGTGGAAGCTCTATATTTTTTTTCATCTCCTTCAACTAACTCATACTAGGACTTACTCGCACTAGCCTTGATTTAATAGGTGACCAATTTAAAATTTTCTGTAGAGTATTTTCTCTCATAGTTCATAGTATTTACATTTTTTCCTAAGGATGTATCATTAACTAAGATACTCTAGGAGACTGGCTTGGAAAATTTCTACACAATTCTACACTTGTCGATGGCATGCCAGAAGATTCAGACATCCGGTAAGGGACTTCATCTCAATCTCCATTCATTGAGTGATGTTTGATAATATACACCACCTTTTTATATGGTGTATAATAAACCCATTTGACTTTTAATTTCATTCAATGTTTATAAAAAATAATTTATTTATATAAATTGTTTTATTTTTATTACAAAATGATAAAAGGAATTTTTTTCAACATTTTCATAAAAGAAGACTTCTCTCCCATACTAACCTTTATTTGATATTTTACTTCCCCTATAAGGATTCATAATTTGAAAAGAAAAATAAATCCCACATAACTATTTTTGGTGTCTTGGTATTTTAAATATTTTTTAGTGGAATGACTAAGTCATATATTAAAATTATTTATTGAGTTCATAAATGAAATTTAACGAGTGAAATGTTGATAATTGAAATATATTACGTGTTATGATTAACTACTGGCAAATGGACATTTTAAGGGTGGTTATGTGATAAAATAAAGATGATTGGTATGTGATAAGACAAATATATGGGGTTTTGTGATAAAAAATGGATGGGTGGTAACATTATAACCTACAATGAATATTTTATAGAAGTCGGCCTTAGGAATATTTCATTTAGTGATATGAGTGGAATTTAACATTGTGGTTATTCTATATATGTATGAATATGTCCCAATTTAAATTTATATGTATTATATTACATAATATTTTGACTACCATAAGGGTAATTTGGGAGCATATCTTTAGTGAAGTGTATTTACAACATTATAAAGGTGAGAAGTATTAATTTCTGGGAAAATATTCATGTTTTATGTTTTTTCAAAAGACTAATATCGTTCCTTCTTTGTGTTTCCCTTACAAATATTTTTATCATTATACCACATTTATAAATGGATTTAACATGATTTAATTAATAATATATTCAGGGATGTGATCACCAAAATGTTATTATGAATAAACATTACATGAAACAATGTTTTTTTTGTTTTTTTGATAAAAAAATTATAGAGTTTAGAAGTGTATGAATTATAATATATAAGTTTTTATGTATGATTTATGGCCTAATTGAACAAATATATAAACATGAAGTGACCCCCAATGTGAACTAAATTCAAATTATTGACTTAACTCACGATTATGTAATTCTTAAAATTGGGGATTAATTATTTGGATTAGAGTTAAGTTTAGATTACTATAGAGTTTGAATATTGCTAATAGAATATTCATAACTGGTTTTTTTAATTTATGATAAAATTTTAAATTATATAGAACATGAGTATTAAAATGATTTTTCCTCTATGAAATGTCTTTTCAGAATGGTTTTCCATAAAGGAAATGGGTCAGCTATTCAAGGATGGAATACAGAGGAAAAAAACTATCTAAATCATCATCCTAAGATGCTTGGAATTATAAAGGAATAGTTTGTTATAGTGATGGATTAGTTGAATCAAGAGATACATGGTGGTGGTTTCCATGCACGTGATTAACTAAATCAACAATGCATTAATATTTATATAGTGGAGCATTTTAGGAGGAAAAACCGCCATAATTGAGGTGATATTTTATTCCTATGATAGTTGAAGGATGGATTAAAGAACAAGAAAATAGTTTTGATGTAATGGAGTTTTTATACAATCAATGTTCTATCATTCAATTTATAATTTTTAAGGAAAAGATGATGAGTGGTAGTTAGTGATTAAAAATAATAGAGGAAGTGAAGTGATTTATTGTATGGATTGTGATGAATTTTAGAAAATCTTTTTTGAGAAATATTTTCCATATCCGATCGATTATGTATTAAAAAGAAATTGTTGTAATTGTTGAAAATGAGAAATGTTATGTGGAATAATATGAAAAACATTTCACCAGTTTGACAATGAATGTGCCAAATTTTATCTGGTATTTTGATAGTAAGATAAATCGGAGTTACTCAAGAATGATGGAAAAATATATAAAGGAATTAGATTCTCATAAATTAGAAATCTATGAGAAACATGTTCAATGTGATGACATGGTTGAAATTTAGTTTTTTGATGATAATGTATTTCATGACTTCATGTGTTATAAGCAATCTAGTAGAACGAAATTTTAAAGAATTCATCAATTATATTTGGAGGTAATAAAATTAAATTTTAGTCTTTTGAAATTTGTAGTAAAAATAATCCTATTGAATGTATCTCAATGTATAGGAAGTTATTCGGATGTGGTAAGACTATTCATATTTCTTGTGAATTTAAGGGAGATTATCAGTGAAGCAATTAAAAGTTGGTTGTAACATTTTTTTGTTGCAATTAGTTAGATTATTATGCCTATGTGTGTCCAAAGTTGAACACCCACGGTGGAAATATGGAATATCAAAAGAATAAGGGTGTGAAAAAATAATTTTATAATTCAGAAGTTGATGTGGGACCATAAAATAAATTAGTGACAGGTATGTTTCTAGTTTTCTAAAAATATTCAAATGCTCTATTTGATCGGGATCATCACATTCGTTCATTCTATAGAGAATTTGTAGTAAATTAGAAATATCTCTACATGAATGTGAAATTGAACATTTGGTAAAACTATGGATCGAGGTAATAAAGAACCGAAGAGTTATGGGAATCATCCTATTATCATTAGTGGGATTGTTATTCCTATAAATCACGTTTAACTTCTCATAGTGGGATTTGATATCATTTTGGTTATTGAATGGCCATCAGTTTTTCATGATAATAAATATTGAAAAGCCAATAATGTTTTATTCAATGAGTCCAAACTTCCAATAACATACCATGAATGCAAGATATTTATTAAATATGAATGTTAATGTTATATAGCTCATGTTTCTGAAAAATAAAAAACAGTTTTTATTACTGATATTATAGTAGTGAATGAATTTATAGATGTTTTTTGATTAATTGATAAGAATTTTTTGTGATTGGGTGGTTAAATGTACTATTGATTTTGTTCTGTATGATAATCATTTTCCTAAATACCCTTATCAAATGGATCATGTATAATTTGTGGCATTCCATTGGATGTCGCATAATGTTCTTGATAAGGGTTTCATTCGACCTAGCACATCACTATGGTGTTCTCTGGTATTATTTGTGATAAATAAATTTGGTCATATGGGCTATTGTATTTATTACATATCCTTGAACAACATCACTATTAATAACATGTATCCATTTTCTCATATCAATTCTTTTTTTGATCATCTATATGGAGCTCAGTATTTTTTTAGGATAGATTTGAGGTCTGCGTATCATAAACCGATGGTGAAAGAGGTTGGAATTCCCAAAAATAGTGTTTTGAAAGAGATATAGTCATTATTATTTTTTATTTATTCCATTTGGGTTAACTAATTCAACTCTTGTATTTATGAATATCATGAATGGATTTATTAATCAATTTTCTGATCAAACTGTTTTGTGATTATAGATGTAGTTTTGTTATATTCTAAAAGTTAAGAGGAACATGACTGTCCCTTAAGTATTGCTTTCAAAACAGAAAACAAATTAAAATATATGAAATCATTATTAAGAGTTAATT
The DNA here is from genome assembly GCA_963277665.1 of Viscum album. Taxonomy (NCBI): domain Eukaryota; kingdom Viridiplantae; phylum Streptophyta; class Magnoliopsida; order Santalales; family Viscaceae; genus Viscum; species Viscum album. The sequence continues at coordinate 2,072,961,762 of OY728140.1, forward strand.
TTTGTTGGAAAGATTTCATTCCATGGTTTTAAAGTTTCTAAAAATGGAATAGCTATTGACCCAACTAAAACAAATGTAATTTATGAGTGTCGAAGACCTAACATTGACATAAAGATTTAGAGGTTCATGAATTAGTGGGTTATTACTGAAGGTTTTTTGAAAAAATTCTTGGTTATCGATACCACTTACTATGTTACAACATAATGAGATAATTATGTCTAAAAAATTAATGTGATTCTTTTTTTGCATAACAAATATGAATTTTGGTAAATTCTCAAGTTTGGGACCTGCCTTCTAGGAATGGTGATTTTTTATCTACATTGATACTTCTTTTAAAGGACTTGATTATGTCCTAATATATAATGATTATGTAATATTTTATGCTTCATGATAGTTTAAGCCTCACGAGTTAAATTACACTACACATGAAATGGAATTTTCTATTATTGTTTTTTCCAAAAAAAAATTAGGCATCATTCGTATAGAATAATTTGTGAAATATATACTGATCCCAAATGTTTGATTTATTGATTTATTCAAAAATAATTGAACATGATACATAGAAGAGGTTTTTAATTAATAAAGTATTATGATTTCACAATTCAATATGATATAGGAAAACAAAATAATGTGGTTGATGCATTAATTTCAATAAAAATATAATTATACATTAACAATTCTATGTTTGGAATGAGATTCTATATTTAATGATTTGATGAATTTTGGCAGAGAAGTATCTTTTCCATGACATTCTATTTGTTGGTGTCTATTAAATCATCTCTATCAGAAATAATTAATTAATCATAGAAGAAATATAATAAGTAATAAAAATAGGTAGAATTGGTGATGAATGGTTAGTTAAATGAATTAAAATTAATATTTAATGTGTTTTGTGGTTTGGAAAGATATTATGTGTACCTTATGACACTCAGTTGAAAAATTATTTGTTATGGGAATCTCATAGTTGTCTTTTTTCATTTCATCTGGAAGTACTATGATGTATAGACACCTTCGAGAATATTACTGGCGGGATGTCATGAAAAGATTTATTGCAGACTATACCATGAGATGTTGGAGTTTTTAACTATTTAAAGTAGAGTGGATTTTAATAAAATGTATTCATAATCCTTTTTTAGTATGACAGTGGAAATGGTAAAATATATTAGTGGACTTCATGTAGTTTTACCAATGGAATCTTGATGTTATAATGTGATATGGGTTATTAATGATCGATTAATGACTTTTATAATTTTCATCATATTATTGATAATAATTATCTAGATATAATTTATCAATTGTATATTAATGTGATAATGATCTTACATGGAGTTACCATTTCAATTTTATTTGATCATGTTCCCATGTTCACTTTTAACGATTGCAAAGGCCTTTTGAAATAGTTGGCTACTAAATGAAATTTCAGTATAGTTCTTTATACTCAATCAGATGTGAAGTTATAATGAACAATTGAGATGTTGGTGGATATATTATGTGCATTAGTAATTAATTACAAGGAAATTTGGGATCAATTTATATCTCTGGTTGGTTTTTCATATAATAATAGTTTTCATTTTATTATACGTAGGGAACTTTATCAGGAATTATACTGAAATTGGGGTCAAACTCCATCTTTTGGGATGAAGTGGGTGAAAGGAAGTTGATTGGACCAGAATTGGTAGAATAAATTTCATAGAATTTTCAGTTGATTCTGAGACACACGTGGACAATAGAAAGATTGTAGATAAATTACATGGATAATCCAAGGAATAATATTCCATTTAATGTATATGTGATCATGTCGTTCTCCATGTTTCTTCACTGAAAAGTCTGATGTGTTGTGGTAAGAAGGGGAAGATAAGTCCATGAATCATTGGATCCTATTATATATTTGATTAATATAGATCATTTTCCTACATATTGGATTTACAATGATTTTATCCCAAGGACATTATGTTATCCGTATTTAAATATTAAGAAACTATATAATAGATCCATCTTGTGTTTTAATGCAATGTGTAGTTCGGTGGGAAGTGAATCATTCATATGAGAATCGGCTAGTACAGATTCATGACCATAGAGATAAAGTGTTGGGGAATAAGGTGATTCGTTAAGGTAAAGTTCTCTGGAAGAACTATTTGGTTGAATAAGAAATAGGGGAATCTAAACATTCTCTGAGGGGAAAATACCCCCACATATTTTATAAGTGAATAATAAATATGACAATGAAATTTAAAAAAGGGGATGTTTGTATCAAACTAGGTATTTATAGAATAATATTTTTCATGTTAATTTATATTTTTATTTTTATATTATTTTTACTTTAAAAGGGTTGATTTTTTTTTGATAGAGTACTCGATAATGAAATAATGGGACTCTCCGCGATCCAATTTTTCACACAAGACAATGTTATACAGAAAAATAATATATCATTAATATTATTATAAAAATAGTATTTATCACTTATCTGTCTTATTGGATAGAAGGAATGGGATGAACTATATTATGTTCACACATGTTTATTAAATAAATTTACTTACTTCGATTAAATTATGGAGGCTTAACTTGAAAATAAATCCAATTATTAGCATAAAATTCTCAAATATTTTAAAAATGTATTTTTTAACATTTTGATGGATAATCCTTATAAAATATAATTTTTTTTCATTTTTATATGTCTTATTTGATAAAATAAACTTCTTCTTTGTATGTGGGATATCAAAATGTACTTTCTTCCATTTTTTTTAGTTTTATGATAATATTTATTTTTTAACGATTAATGAAAAATTATCCATTTCAATTAAAAACATCCTTTACATATTATTTTTTTCGACTTCATGATTTTTATTTTACATGGTTTTAAGGTATAATTATGTTATTTTTTATTATTTAATCCACTATAGTTCATTGGATGCTATTTCAAATAAAGATAAATATTAAAACAATGTGAACTTTTAATCATTTTACTTACTGAAAACATTTTCCCGATCCATAAACATCATTAGTAATGAACTGAATTTAACCAATAATATGAATTCAATTTTAGAAAATAGAAATAGATAGTTGTAATCGGTATGAAAATTGTGGTCTAATAGGATCAAATAATATTAGGTGAATAGAAACATTAGTATTTTATTTACCATTGTTAATGATATAAGAGGTAATTAATGTTGAAATTAATTGTATGATTACCCTATCACTTGTACTAATATTATTTTATCAGTTATTATAGACATGTAACAATATTTTTTTGAAATTATGACTTTTAGAAGCTACATGAGTCTTATTATCACATTTATAACAATTAATTAAATCTAAAATAAAATAAGTCCTAAAAATGTCTCTCCATATTAAAAAATTTATGGTTTTATATAAGTGATATATTTTACTATGAATACTCCATAAGAATATAAAAATATAACCTATTTCATGGTATTTTATTTATATTTTTTAGGAAATAAAGTATTAAATTACATAGTGACATTATTATGATTCAGTAATATTTTTTTTAAAGGTTGATGACATGAACTGGTTTCCCAGTTCATGCATCCCAAACGAATTTATTAAAAACAGGATGTATGCAGTACAGACTCGAGGTGTAAAGAAATTACACCAACGGGGAATTAAAGAAAAAACAAGTAAATGACAAAGAAAAACAGACCACCCAAGGGCCCACTTGCCTGCTTCCACTTTCTGCAGTGCATCTCCATTTTTATCTGAGTCTTCCTCCAAAGTGTCGTCCTCATCATCATCTTCAGAACCATCATCGGCATCACCCATCTTCAGATCATTTTCATCATCGCTGTCATCCAAAACTTCATCCAGTGTGCACTACCGTCTTGACATCAGTCTTCTGAGGGGAAGTGAACTTCACCTTCATGGCCGGATCCAGAGATTTTGTGGCCAGAGAAAAAAAAAATTCAGGTCTTCAGTATGTGAATAACATCTTGGATTCTTCCATTTGAGACTCCATTTCAACATCCAAGCACTGCCAGACTAAACTTTTCATATTTTTATCTTTTGAATTTGATGCAAGATTCTGTCACTTTCACCCCAAGTTTGTTGGCTTGGGGAGGGAAAAACAGCTTTGATAGGCACACTTCCACCAAATTGAGCAGCATTAGATAGAAAAATCTTTATCAGCACAACCCCTCAAAAGACATTTTCACATTTCAGAATTGAAAATATGCCTTGAGTAAACAGGATCAAATGACCAGTAAAAGTCATTCCGAAAGGATGACTCTAAAGTTGAAATCAGGATTCATCTTTTATTCATCTATCATCCCGATGAACATTCGTTTCCGAATTTGAAGGTATGTATCAGCTGAAATATCACCATTGGTGTATTTCCTGAATGTATTTTCATCTTGTTCATCTATCCAGGAATCATCTTCTTCGCTCAATACATCTGTCTCCTCCATCTGGTAGGCCTCTCTATACACAGGATCATTATTTAAATCATGTTCCTCCTCTTCAACTTCAAGAGTTGTAGTAGGTTCAACAACAATTAGCAGCTTTGGAGGCTCAATGTTTTCCTTTTTAGAGGGGTCAAAAGAACTGATAACTATTGTTCTCTCAAGAGTAGATTAGTCCCTGTGCTTCCTAGTTTTTTTGAGATTCGATGTGATAAACCCCTCGGCATCCACCATCGGCTTTTTCCCCTTCCTATAGCACGATTTGAAGTATGTTTCTTCAAGATGATTAGTCTTATCATCATCCTCCTTTAAGGATTCACAATGCTCAGAGAGGTCATCCTGCTCCTTGGATGAGTCATGTGACCCAATTTGTTTTCCTTGCTCCTCCACCAAATTAGGAGTGGTAATGTTGGAACCTGTGGGAGCAGGCTGGGAAGCAACGAGGCCTGACAGCTCTTGATTTTCAGAGTGCTGATTAATATTAACCAAAGCATTAATTTTTGTATCAGACCCCTTCCCTTCAGCAAATGTCCCAGGGAGGTCCAACATAACTCTAAAGCTAGCCTTAGTACCATCCAGTTCCTTAATCTGTTTGTTTTTCTCAACCCAAATGGCCTTCTTTGCCTTAGGACGCATGAATTTATGTTCACAGTCTTTTGCATCGTGTCCAAGCTTGAGGCAAAGGGAGTAATAATCAGGAAATCTTTCATAAACATCCTCCTAAAAGAATCCAAGGTCACCATTCTAGATCCAAATTTGAGGGGGAGGTTCTTTAGAAACATCTATTTCAACGCAAACCCTAGCAAAAGAAGGTCGAGAAAGATTCTTTGTTGTCGAATACAGCTTAAATGGATTACCAATGTGCTTGGAGATATGAAACATGGCAGTTTTTTTGAACTGGTGCAGTGGCAGCATAGGGAAGCCAATCCAAATCGGGACAATGGGGGACTCGGAATAGGGATCAAAATTAGGGGTCCATTTGAGGTCTTTCATCGAGCATCCCCCGAAGAACCCGGTTTTTTTCGCCCATAAACGGTAGTAGTCATCCTCGGAAGACAGGTGAAAGACAACATTTAAGGAGTTCAAATGGCCGATATAGAATCCCAAAAAACCAATTGCTTCAAGGGAATTTCTGAAGAATCTCAATTCTGGTCTGCGATTGAGAAAATTTCCCAACAAGAACGAAACGAAGGTCCGAAGAGAGAAGTGTTACCTCATTTGTTGAGAATGAAATCGCCGGATGACCACGGTGATGGAAAATCTTTGGATTGATGCAAGAGTCGGGAGCCACGACACCATTTGAGCAAGTCTCGTTATTCTCAGTCAATCTTCTGGCCACTACATCTGTGAAGGATCGCGAGATAGGGTTCCTCTCTCCCAGAATCGGGTTTCTCACATCGTTCTGTATCGGTCCCTCCATCCCAATTATGATTCAGTAATTGATTTATTAAAGAGAGAATAAAACAAATGATATTAATAATATTAAAAAAATAATATTTGAAATATTTTATGTCATCCATGAATTTTATTAATGAATAAGACTTGTTATAATTTAGATAATTCAGTTTTTTTGAAGGTATAATCTTCATCGGATATTTTAAAAACACCATTTACTGAATAGTGTCAAAATGGACATCATTAATATTTTATACTGTAAAATATTTCATTAAATGTTTTTAAATTTATAAAAATACAATATCAAAACAAAAATTTCACATATCTCTTATAATGTAATTAATGAATCATTAATTGTTCATTTGGCAAGATTTGGTAATTAATTTAAGTCTCAATGTGTAACTATTTAATAAAACATTAAGAGAAAAAATGGTTAAATAATAAATATTATGATTAAAATTATTTAAAATATGTCTAATTTCCATTATATGATTATATTTATTCCCCTAATAATCATATATTTTATCCAAGTTATTATAGAAACTTTTGGAATTGAAATTGAAATTATATTAATTTAATAATTTTAATAATTCCAACGGTGTTGACCCCTATCCTATAAAAAGACACACATTTTCCTATAATAAGCACACATCAAAAACCATTTGATTATTCCATTATATACTCAACCCCATTCATAGAATAAATACCAACATTATTTTGTCCATATTTGAAGAATAAAACCCATATTAGAGGTGCTAATGTGTCATGAAAGGTTATTGTCATAAGGAAAGGAATATAAAGAACATACAAGACGATTAAGACTCGAGGAAATGGAATTATTGTCAATCTCTTTTCATTGAGGAATATTTCAATAATATACACCAAATTATTTTATATGGTTTATAATTAAACCCTTTGAATTTAATATCATTAAACGGTTTTCTAACGAAATATTGTAAGATAAAGCATTTTATATTATTAAAAAAATGAAAATTGGAATGTTTTTCTAACATATATATTGAAAAAAAAATATGTCACCATAACCGTTATTCGATACTTGGATTCCACTATAAGACTTAATTTTTTTAATGGAAATGAAATAACTTATTACCAATATGAATTTTCATCGTATTGGAAATGATTTATAATGTGGATTGACTATTTCAATATCTTGAAGTGATTTATTTTTATTTATAATGAAATTTTATCATTGAAATGGTGATAATTGAAATATTTTTTATCTTATAATTATATAATGGTATAGGGTCATTTTATGGGTGGTTATGTGATAAAAAAAGATGGGTGGTTAAGTGAAAAACCAATGATGGGTGGTTCTGTGATACACCAAGAATGGGTGGTCACATTATAACCTCTAATTCGTAGGGTATGGATGCCAGTTATAAGGCCATTAAATTTAGTGATATGTGAGGAATTTGACCATATGGTTATTCCATATAAGTATGATTATGTCCTATGTTACCTTTATATGCTACACATTTATTTCTATGTGATATAAGAAAATCTTTTTATTAGATGAAGGGTAAGAATATAGCATATATTCGGTGATGTGAACATAGTACTTCTTAATGGTGAAAACTGATACTTTTTGATAAACTATTCATTGTTTACAGTTTTTCACAAGGCTAATATTTTCCCTTCTTCATGTATACCTCACTAAGCTTTTTATGACCGTTCTATGTTTTGAAATAGTGTTCAAATGATTTAAATATAAATAGAGTCATGGATGGGATCATGTAAAAGATATGATTATTAAACCTGAAACGAAACCATGTTTCTTTTTAAACATGTATTTTTTTAAGAAACAAAATGTATAGTGAGTATAAGTCTCTAATTTTTTATATTTAAGTTTTCATTGATGAGTTATGTCCTAATTCTATGAAGCTCTAAAATTAAAAACACCATCAATGTGAAAAAGGGAAAATTATTTAATTAACTTTTGATTTTGTAATGTTTAAGGAAAGGGTGTTATACTCTTGGATTCAATTAACAAATTCATTTAAATCAATAAATGACATTATATATCCGGTATATATCATAATCTTAACCCCATGTATATGTTCTATTAAAAACTACAAATTATTATTTTGTATAATACAATGAAAATGACCAATAATGACCAAAGAACACATGTACAATTGTCATATCAATAATTTTTCATCGCATCTAAACAATTTGATATAAATAAACTTAATGTATTGTAAATAAGACCCATAAGATAGATATAACATTAAAAATATTTCTGTATTCATCAATATATTGACAAATTATCGTAGTGTCATTTAGAAAATTAAATATGTCCTGATATCAAGAGAAATAATATTCTTATCTATAAAATGATATCAAATATATACCTTAAATCACAAAAAAACTACATGAATAACAAATTGATTTCAATGAAGAACAATCCCACCAACATTGATCATATATGAACTATATATTTCATATATGATCATTGTTCTATTATGATAATTCAATCCTAACTAAACATGCATCTTTTTATTTGTCAAAGTGATACCATAAAAAGTTCATTGTATAATAACATTTTTATAGTTATAATCAAATAACTATTTAACTTTTATATAGTTAATGATAAGTGTATATTTCATAAAATAATTCTCATAAACCACTCCATCATTCATAATCACTTGATATTTCTCTTTTTCACTAGGCATATGAGTTTGTATATATTGATAATAATCAGAAACATTTAGAATCATGAAATAGAAGAAATATTTACCGTTATATTATCGTTGGATACATTTGAGAATTTATTGTGAATTATATTGAATCATTCATTCTTCTATTTTAACGACCATCCTATACATCACATTTTTACATCCAATGGATTTATGACTATACCTTCGACATATAAATCACATTTTGGATAGATTTACAGAACTCTCTTTTTATTTCTTCCCACATTTTGTTCAAACAATTGAAAATAATTCCTTTCCACATTATGATTTATTTGAGTTTTCATGACACTACATCATGCATTACATATCAATAAAAATGGGAATAATGGGAATCTCTACATTCAATTTCAACTATGATATAACAATAAAAAAATTCATCATAACTACTAATGTCTCATATATATATATATATAACTTTTCATAGATTTGGTTTTATTCCACAGTGAAATTGATGATTTTTTAATTTGCGGATTATGATAAACAATATGAATATGTTACTTGTATTGTATGAATTTACCCATATGAACTAATGGATTAATTATAATTCTATATATTCTATAGGAATCCCATCTATAATTTATTAAATAGAATATTATGGAGGTTTATGATTACATATATCCTCTTAATTACATCACATTCCTAAGAGTCTATTTCTTCCCTTTTACACGTATTTTCAATTATATCCCTCATTCATATTCATCAACTTCAAAATAATTTATATTTTAGACAATTATTTCAAGCTACGATCATCAGAGAATAGAATATACATTCATTGTGGTCCTAGTTATTTACTAATACACTTGTAGATCAATAGACCCCCAAAATAATTTGGAAGATAGCTAATAAAATACAAAAAATATATCATTCTATCAATTGATCATTTTGAATCGTATTAGGTCTCATGGAATGAAAATTGATTGAAAGAATACAAATAAAAAAATTATTTCTCTCTCCAACACAATTCAGTTCATTAGGAGGAATATCATTTTATAATCGATCATATTCAATATAAATATTATTCCTTATTCTTCTAACCATTGGTTAAATTAAGCATATTTTATTTATAAATCTATAATATTGAGAGTGAGAAATTATATATTAATCTATGAGACCTCATAATTTTCCTTAGATATTCATCATTAATATTTATTCAATACAATAATAATTGTTGACAAACAAATTGAATTTACTCATCCATGTCCATTATGGGTTTTTAGATAGGTTTGAATACCTCAGCCCACTCATCATGGATTATTTATGACAGAGTAAAGACTAAATCCCACACCATTTATGGTTATTATCACCAGGTTCACCTATTATATAGCTAATCCAACATGGTTTTATCCATACATGTATTTATTTTATATGAAAAATAAATACATTTCTATACCATAACATTTCATTTTCTCTAATATAAATGGACATCCCTAGGTTTTCTCAAAAATTAGAAAATCCTAATATCCATCAATAACTAAATCCCACTCTGATACCAACTATGGATAACCAAGAAATATATATATTTATCAAATCCTTTGAGAGTAGTATTTTATGTTTTTAATAACATTGGATAAAAATTTAGAATAAAGTGTTATAGTACATGTAGAATAGATAAATAAATGACATATTTATGTAAAACCATCACCATATTCAATAAATATCCCCTAAAATTGTATCAATCTTGAAATATCCTACTTAAAACCATTCTTCATAACCTATGTGAAGGAATAATAATAATTTTTGATCTCAAATTCATTGTATGTTTATGAATGTTTGATAGAAATATCTTATTATATGAAATAATAAAATAAGTACAAGTTCATGAGATCATTAATAAAACATTCATGTTGATACAAATCAATTATATATCATAAAAATAATTTATGAAATAATATAATACCATTTTAATAGATATTAACCATAAGTGTGATGAAACATCGTGTATTAATCATCACACAAAATATTAAGTCATAATTATAAAAAATTTCTTAAGTGTGTGGTACCTCCATAAAAATAAAATATATATCATCATTCAAATTTTATATCCATGAGAATCATATAATTATGGGTCTAGCTTAAACACATGCTTCCCATTTCATAACATATTAAACATAACCTCTTGTTTCCTATATCATTTTTTATTATGTATCTATGACTAATTAAAATATTGGATCAATAAAATAAAATCATTTCCCATATTTATCTCTTGATATATGATCTGTTACTTAGTAAAGTACTGGGATATAATGGATGCACCAGTGCCATAATTAAACAAATACATATTTATACCTTATGATCATAAAATATTAATTATTTCATCATAATATAAAGTGAAAAAATATTTTTTATAAACCCGCTATCATATCATAACCAAATTAATTAAAATAGTTTCTAAAATGTTTTCATCAAAACATAATTAAAAAATATTATAGAAATTAGATTTGTAGATTAAATATTAAATCATTTTCATGATAATAAATCTTGAAAAATAAATTTGATGGTACCATAATATCATCTCTCTAATGAAGCATAACCATCCCTAAAATTTGTTCACATAGTTGAAAATACAATTAAAATAATATTATGATCATTCTTTGAAAACTATAGTAAAATATAATTTTTTAATAAATGAATTTAAAAAATAATTGTCCCAAGAATTTGAAAAAACATTTTCAATGAAAATAATATTAGAAGAATCTAATTTTTTTTATTAATATAACATTAATTGTGTTGTGAAATTATGCTAATTAATTATATGTTATATTAAAATATTTCTGTCATAAAATTGTAAAAATTAATAAACCACACTTTTTCATAATAACATTTCATTTAAAATGATTATTTTTAATCCTATATTAAAAAATCAAAACAAAATAAAAATTAACATTTATAATAGTGAATTTATAATTCATAACATTCAATAGATTAGTTTGATAATCTTGGTCAAGGGGGGAAATTATATCGACTAAGCTGAAAATAAGATCGAATTTTCTGGGAAAAAAATATCTCAACAATATTTATCAAAAAAGAGAGAAACATTATGATAAAACTTAAATATAAATGAAATTACATTATGATATGATAAAACAAGTATAACTATAATTTATCACATAATTTCACTAATAAAAATTCCAACATAAAAAATCCTGAATAAAATGGAACTCAAATATATATCCCTTAGCTTATTTTTTATTTTCGTTCATTCATGTTCCAAAATCACATAAAATAAATATAGATATATTTTTAATTTATTCATGGTGTCTTATCTTACATATCATATATTATATTATTTATTTACAATATCTTATAATATATTTATAAATAATTCACTAATGAAATCTTGGATTTGTTTAACAACTGCTTCGTTTTTCATTCATGTTGTAGTTTAGTAGCCCTAATCCATTTAATTTGATCACAGTTACATCATCACTATATCATTAATAATGTAATTATTATACTATATATTAATAATATACAATGTTATAAATATTCATAGAATTATATGAGATTAAAAATGAGTATTGTCAGTTTTATGAAATAGTAATCCCATCATATGAAACATTAATGTTTCAACATTTCTATGGATAGAATCAAATAAAGTAACATAAAACATAACCAATATATGACTATAATACAATAAACAAATAAGTTATATATTTTCTATTTACATAATTATAATAATAAATATGAATTATTGATTAAAAATATTATGAATTACTACATGGATGTGGTAGTATATTTGTACGCAAGACTGAAGTTTTCATTTCCTACTTGATGAAGTGGAGGTGAATAATGGTAATTCAATTAACATAACAATATTTTAGTATTTTTTATGAATAATTATTCCTAATCCTGTTAGGTTTAACATTTTTTGTGTTGGTATTAGAAGAAAAATATAAATGTTCTTGGTTAAGAGTTATAATTCATTGTTGAGAAACCTTCATTATCACAAACCTTATAATTGGAATGGAAAACAATATAGATAATAAAAAAGATGTACGATATGGGTAAATAATAAAGGATTATATTATGAAAGGAATTGTTATGAATTGAATTATAAAACATTATTTACAAGGGTAGACATGAAGATCACTTTTATAGGTGAGTGGAGGGTCACCCATGGAATTGGTTAATTCATCAATTCAAAATAAATTAATTATTATGTTAGAGTGCTCAAAAATTGATATAATTAAAATATAAGATTATAATAAATAAAAATAAATTCATAAAATTATTTTTTAATGATTTGGTGATTTTTCACACTTATCTATTACGGTTACACCCCCAGTCACTGTACGGAACATTTTTGTGAAATTAATTTTTCTTTATTTATAAATTGTTATGGATTATAATATGAAAGGGAGTGAAACGTGTAAGTGGACAGTGGCATATATTCCTGACCCTATCCCATTCACATGTATGATGATAACATTTTAATATATTTTAATTTATTTAATAACATTAAATTTTAGAAGAAATATTATTCATCATAATTTTGGAAAAATTTACAAGGATTCGCAATAAAGGCATTGTGATTGAATTAAAATTAGAATTAAAATTTTATAAACATTACAAATATTTTATAATTATCTAAAATTATTGAAACATATTAATTTATAAATTATTTATAAATTTAAATATTTTTAAAATAATTTATTTAACTTTTACCTTTTTTTGAAATAATTATATCATCATTCAGTGTGAATTTAAGGAAATTATTCCTTACTAAAAATAAAAAATAAATGAAATTGATTTTTTTTAATATTTAATATAAACATATGAAACTAAACATAATCCCTTTTCTCCTTATGAAAGAATATATGTGATATAAATGTCTAGAGATTAATATTTTTATTGATATTTTTTTAATATTACTTAAAAGTCAAAATCGAAGAAAAGTTAAACTGTGTTACTATATTTTACTATTATAGATGAGAATGGTAAAAATCCACTCATAAAATTGGATAATATATTTTTTAAGAGAAATTATAAATCTTTTTCAAGATAATTATCAATATTTTACTTATATTACCCTTACAGATGTGAAAAATAATTACTATGAATACAATTCAAATAGTACAAAAATAAATTGTACCAATTTAAAAAATTAGAACCTCCAATTTTCATATATAGAATCAATTTTTAGTTCTTTAAATTCATGAGGTTCTATAAATCCAATTTAAATTAATCATGTACAAAATGACAATAATTTTTATTAAAATGTGTTTTCAATCATAAAATTGGTATTTTTAACAACTCATTCCAATAAAAATCATTAGATTAATTTAAATAAATTGGATTAAATATATAACCTAAATATCTAATTAAAACTATAAATAAGTAGTTATTAATTTAATATATTATGATAAACCACATTATAAGTAAATACAGATTTTTTTTCACAAAAAAAAAATCTCTTTTATATGAAAATAATTGTATTCTATTCAAAATGAAAGATAACAAATTTTTTATCTATTTATGTATTAAGCATAAATTTTTGTAATATAGTTATTTCAAACCATATTAAAAAATTAGAGGGATAGTTGATATGTGCAACATTATATGGAAATATTTTAATATTATATCACTAATTTTTTTCCTTATGTGTTAGTTTTAAAGAAAGATATCAAAAAATAGAATTTATTTTGGTGGAAATATATGATTAAATATAGGGTTTTTATATTATACAAGATTTGTAATTAAAATATCATATAATTACATCACTCTGATATGATAAAAATAGGATACATAAGCTACATCCCATGCCCGTGTTCCTACATAACTTCTTATTATTAATGTTATTTCCATAGAGAATTGAGAATTGAATTGTCCTATTAGAGATAAAAGTCCCTCAATTAGACAAATCATCTATTTGTCATTCCTAATAAGAGGTATCTTAATCTAGTAGAACAAACTCTATGTTTCATAATGTTTAAGTACTAGTTATTTAGTTTCTAACACCGGGAGACTTTTTAATATATTTATATATAATTAAATTCATTTCATTAATATCATTCATTTAACGTAACATAATGTTGTAACAAATGATGATATATAATAAAAAATTTATTTTTTAATTTGGAAATTGTCACAAATAAAATTAATTGGTGGTTATAAACATGACATAAAAATTAGGAAAATATATGGTTTCATTTGTATAAAATTATTTCATTTGATGGAGATTAATAAAAATAAAAATAAAAATATTTTGAATGTAAAAAAAATGCCCTAATAAAGAACCATTTTATTAATGAAATATATTTTTGAATGAATATATTAAATTATTGAGTATTATAAAATTATTTAAATGAAATTTATTTATAATATTTCAAATTAAATGTTTTAACATTAATATATTATTTTTCTTATCATGTGATGAGAATATAACAAATTTTATTTATAATGTATATCCTCCAAATTATGTGTTTTCATCTGATTTTGTGTGATTATAGAAATTAATGTTTTCCATTTATAAAAATTGAATTTACAAAATTGATTCCAAATGATTAATATAAAGGTTCATATTTATAAAATAGGATCCATCATTTTTAAGTGAGTATTAATACTAAATATAGTAAAATTGATCACATCTATAAAGGGTATTTCATATTAATCTCTAGTTAAAACTATGTGAAAGGGAAATAATTTTTCATCATATTTATTATTGGATCAGTGAAATTTTACCCTTATTATGTTAGACATGAAATTTATTTTTTTAATGTAATCTTGTGCTTTAAAATGACCAATATAATATTTACAGTAAATAATTTTACAAAATGTCACTCTGTAATTTTTAAATATATCTATTATGTTAAAAAATTTAAGAAAACTATTTATGGATGAGTATAAATTTATATTTCTTTCATAAAGAAAATAAATATTTCATGGTAATTTATGCCATATTTTTTTGAATAATAATTACCTCAAATGATTGTACAATGCTAGTACTATATTTATTCAAATTTTAAGAAATTTAATTAACTGAATCCTAAAATATTAAAATTAGAAAAAAAATAGTATGTTATAGTGTTTGAAGCTTTTTTTATAAATATAACATATTTTTGATATTTAGTTGTATAATATTAAAAATATAAATATTTGATGTTTGATGTTTGATTTCAAATTTGATGAATATTATCAAAATTGACAATAATGATGTTTTTTAGTAAAATTATTTTATGAAAATTATTAATAAATCATAAAAATACAGTTAAAGTATATGTATTTTAAGATATGGTTTAAAATTTATACCTATGCCTATTTATGATCCAATTATCACCATATATGTAAAATGTTTACCCATTGATATTTAATAATATATTTTCACAATTAATGTTAAAATTATGTAAACCAAAATAAAAGTATTAAAAAAATAAAAAAATTATATTAATTATATTGGTTGACAGTATTTCAACCACATCATATCATAGTGTCAAAAAAAATTATTTTTGAGGCATTTGAGATAGATAATGAAATTTTTAAATGTCCATATTTTATGATATCACAAGAGTGTCCCTCCACTAAATTATAAAGGGGAACCCATACATTCATTTATTTATACCACCACGAGCCTTACAACATGGCTATACCCTTCAATAATACATCATCAACATTCATATCCATGTTATTCTGTTTCTTGTATTTTAAAAAGACCAAAAATAGGATTCATAAGAGGAGATCATTCAGGGATGTTTTCCCATAACCAGATCAAATTTTTTAGTTATTATTTTATTCTTATAATTATAAGTAAATTATCATAAAAAATAACATTAGTTTTTTGAATATACATAAATTATGATATTATTATTTAATCACTGTTATCCACCCTCATTCTCCTCAAATTAGATGTGAATATATTTCTCATGAGAACATATGAATTAATATCTACATCCAGTGTTATAGTACATTTTTGAAAACCACATTTTTGGATGGATATTGCGTTGGTATAAATTATTATATAATATAATTAAGATATATTATACTTATAGAATTATAATATGATATCATTTTTCATTCAATTCAATATTTTGTAAAATATTAACGTCGCTCACGCTTATATATTGACTACAACCTTCATATAATGATGTGATTTTTTATCATTTGTATAATAAATTGATCATTATGAGGAAGAATGTAATGAATATTTATTATATATATGAGAGAATAATTATAATATAATTGGAATTATTATGTGAATATCTTTCTTTCCATATTTTTTGCATGGGAACGATCATTCATACACATGTATGCCCTACCATATCAATGAATGGTACAACTTATTTTCTGATATTTATGATTTATGAATGATTATAAATACATATATAATTAATAAATTACATATTATATGTATGTATATTATTATGATATATATGTTTATAAAAATAAAATTAATTGTAAAAGAGGTTAGAGTGCCTTCAATGTATGTGGAATGAAAGGTAAGGGTTTCTCATCTCACATTGATTTAATTTACATATATAATCCCATTAAATGAAATTTATGATTTTTCCTCTGAAATATATGGGGTTTTACATATCCATCAACGATTCATTTTTTCAGGTGGATTAGTATCTGATCATTACTAAAGAATAAAGGGTTCTTCTGGCAATCTTACTATTTATCATGATTGTTTATGTTGATGTATTTGAAAAATGAAATATTTTAATCTTCGACTCAATAAAATCATGTCATTTATTATCATCCAGTTATTTACTGGATATAAATTTTTTCTATTTCATTCTCATAACATTAATTACTCTATATAACAAAAACATGTTTAAGGTAAATCAATATTATTTTACTATTCAATAAAATATAATTTTGTAGAACCCATAGTTTCACATTTGTAAACATTATTTTATGATTTTTTCACATATAATGTGGATTTCTAATGATTTTGGAAGTTTTTATTACTTTTTGTGTGGTTTTGGGGATTTTCTAATGGTACACTATAGGTGAACGGTTTGGGAAAATAGTGCAACAACTATAGGAAACCGTTCAACATCATACATGGGATAAAGGGGAGGCAGACAGGAGGCGCACAGTTTTTCCAAATTGTGGGAAAGGTTGTCCATGTTTAGTACACGGGTTGCCTAACCATGTGACTAAAATTTCATAGGTTGAAATTGAGATCCTAATAATTTTGATATCACATTCTTTGAATACCTAGAAAATATATTCTTACCCTTATAAGATTATAATTTTAGATTATATCCTTTCATTTTTTAAGGAATCTTTTTCCACATACTTGGAGTCAATTTTAAGGCTTCTCTTGGTGATATGAAGACATATTCTTATGATAATTCATTGTTATAAGTTGTTCCTGGTGGGTTTTAATTATTCTACTTGTATATCATTCTCATATTATTATCTTTATATTATGGATATATCTATGGTATTTGATGAGAAACATGATTATTTTTTTCCTTTTTTGTTGATAGAGGAATGTATCTAATATTTTTGGAGATTCAACCTAGTTTCATTAGTATCTGAGTGTCATTCTTCTTATTCATAAAAAAAACCATGGTATTTGATTTCACTATCTATTCCTCTATTTATAATATTATATCATAGTTTCAAAATGATTTAATTGGTCGAAATTGATTTTAAAATTCATATGAAAATTATGTAGAAACCATTTTTAGTTATGCCTTTTCTATTTGTGTGAAATATTTGAATTTTTATGTAAATTTTATTGATAAATTATTCTAAAATATTATTTAAAAAAATATCTTATTTATATTTGTGGAAACTTGTTTTTTTTTGTTAAAAAAATTTGACATGGATTTGGAATTAAAATGGTCGTGCTATGTCTATATTGGTACGGATTTTAGGAATTTGTGGTGGTATGTGTTTATATTGCATTACGAGGCCTTGTTGAAATATAACCCAGTGTAAGGTGGAAATTGTGTAATGGGAAATATGATTTAATTACCTTATGATGACTTCATAAATCAATCATAAAATGCCCATGAGTATGGAACATTCATACAGAATCTTTCATGTGTAGAAACGTAGAATGTAGAATCGAATACATTATGCCAAATGGAATTTATAAATTTTTTGAGAACATTATTAGGATTCTTTCCTTGAAACTTGTTATTGTTTTGAGAATACCATTATTCTATGGAACATGATTATATTATGATATAAATTTTTTTATATGTTTTTAACAATACTATTTTATAAAAATATAATTTCATATTCTATCCTAGAAAAATGAGCAGGGATGTCATTTCTCGAAAGCCTAATGATTTTCATTACTCAACACATCTATTGCACTTTGATTCTTCTTCTGATGTTTTTTATTGGGACATGGTAAATTTTAATGTAGCTCACCTCTCCCGTGGTGCTCAGTGATCTTTGGGTAGTATCCTGGAGTGGAGGATGGAGCATGTTGGATCATTAGAATTTTGTGGTCTTTTAGTTTTGTTTTCCTTTTAATCCTCCATTGTGTATATGGTTGTTTTTTAGTCTTCCATGGTGTTACTTTTTTATTTTTTTTTTATATTATAAAATGTTGAGTTATCTTTAATTTTCAACAATAATAATTTTGAGGTTTATTTTTTTATGTATTATTTGGTTGGTTATTTTATTTTAAAAGGAAATTATCATCCAAACATGGTAAATAACTCCCTCCATAATTATTTCATGCCTATGGTGCATTTTATATTCCATTTAATTCCATTAAATGATTACCATCTTTTTTAATCCCATGATCAGGTTTAGGATGTTACAAGTGGTATCTACATGGTTATTACTTATACAATGTCGACCATGTGGTATTAGTCTTAGTTGTTCTTTGACCTGGTATTTGTGTACCATTTTGGGGCTGAGTTAATTCTGGTTTACTCTATTATTTGGGATAATATAAATGAGTAGGTTTGATGTCACATGAAATGTAGAGAATAAAAAATTATAGCAAACATTTTAATGTTGAACATCATGTTAACCAGTAGTTGGTTACATAGGTTTTTCATATACACTTATATGAATTGTAATATCCCTGTCATGGGTTTAGCCAATGAAATGGGAATGATATGAATATATAGAATGAATTCCAACTATGAGTACATACATAATTATGGTTAATGATTAATGATTTGATGCAAAATTGTTTATTTTTTTAAAACAATTTAATTATTTTAAATGTATTCATTGAAAAGAGTGTGGTTGTTGTATTGAAAAAATGCTATTATTTTTAAAGAATGTATATATTTTTCAAAAAAGGACTTATGTAGGATTTAATGTTTTTGGAACGAACTGTTGTGATATAATGAGGGGGAATTATTTTAAACTAAATGACATCATATAACATATTGTGAGTTTATTAAAAAAAATTCTCTATATATAAACATTTACTACGTAAGAATCATTGAAATACATCGAAAATATTTTCATAGAATGTGGTCGCATGTGATACATAGGTAAAAAACAACAAGTTCAATGTATTGTCCAAGAATTTCATGTTTTGGAAATAGTAACATGAGGGATAATAAAAGGAAATTTGATCATTCCATTCTATTCTAAAAGAAGAATTCACCGAATATTCAGGCTATTTTTAAACAAGAAAAGGTAGAGGTGTGGTTGAATATGATGAATCATAACTTAAATTTCATCAGAAAACCAAAAAAGATAAATGTTAATGTGGGGACTCATATACTAGAATATCTTCCATGGAAATGGGGGGATTTAGATTTTTAAGAGAAATTATACCACATCCTGGAATTTTATTATTTTGAAGAGTTTAAAAAAAATATATCCTCAAACATTTACAACTAAAATAAATATTGAATGGTTCACATTAAATCAGGAAAATAATTCTATCACAGATTATGTGGCTAAATTCATCAATTTAGCATTCCTCCCATTTATGGTTTAGGATATTATGTCCTTGAAGGAAAGAATCATTGAATAAGAACTAGGGTAGGATATTCACTCAATGATTGATGTTACCTACATTATGGATTATAGAGTGGTGTTCAATAGGGATATGATAGCTAAAAGGTATATATTATGAGATATGGGATTATGAAGTATGACATTAACTACGAGAAATAGTGGGAACTCTAATATTGGGAGAAATAAGAAGAGGGAATCATATTTCCATGGTGGAAGCCTCAATTAATTTTATAAATCCATACCATTGAATCTTGATTTGAGTCCCATGAGTAATGAAATATGTTTCCCAAGCGGTTCCTTGTAAGACGTGATGCAACAGTGTACGATACCACTACGAGCAATATAAAATTAAAAAAATGGGGTATATTCAGTGCTTTTGTAACAGTTATCTGAGGTCGTGTGTTATAGACACATTTCATGTGTCACTGGAATCGATTGCCTCAATGGGATGAGGATAGTAGACTAAATCTGTTAATAAAAATAGATCTATCCATAGTGATTTTAGGTATAACATTATTCCTAAATAGGGGAAATCACAATAGGAAAATAAAGAACAGAGTACTGAAAACAAGAAATTATATGGAGATGAGCATTTTAGAATGGATGATCAATCTATAAAATCAACTGCAAGAGGCATGATTCTTTTTAATTCTACCCTTATGAATTATTATTTTTATACAGGTTTATCAAATTCAAATACATTCTCTCATGTTGTTGATTTTTCACATTTAAATTTTTTTATTATTCCTTCTATGATAAAACATGAACTTCTCCTTGTTAAAGAGAGTGTTGAGCCTTTATGTGTAGATTTTGTTGTACAACTGTTTATGGAGTGGAGTTGTTATGGTATTTTTCAATGATCATGATGGATATTTGTGATATAATCCTTTGTACTGATTGGTTTTCACTATTCATTGATCACATCAAATGATATACAAGAAGTGGTAGTCTTATAACATTGGATGGAATTGATAATCACATTAAATTATAAAGGAGTGTAGTAGAAGGTGTGACATACTTGTTGGAACTAGCAGTTGGAATGATATCATAAAAGATAGAAGCTTTGTATTTGGAATCGATGTAAGACATCATTAATAGAAGTTTCCCTATATTGGTTGATGCATTTTAGTCTTTATTCAAACATATTTTATTAAGGTTACTTCCACTAAGGGAACTGGAGTTTACAATTTATCTCCTTATATAGAATAATACTATTTTCTATCTATCATATCAGATGGAGAAAACAGAATTAATGGAATTAAAATTGTATATGGAAGAGGTATATAGAAAATGGTCCATTTGGCTGAGAAAATATTAATGGGAAGAACTAGTATTGTTTATGAAAAAAGTGTATAGAACCCTAAGGCTATGTTTGGAATATCCTAAGTGTAACCATGTCATGATAAATATTTGATATGAAAATAAATAAATTTATTATATGATTTATCAATTTAGGGGACCTCAGTTGTCATATAATATTTACTTTTGATCAGGATATCACCAATTAAGGGTTTAGAAAGAGGATATGGAAAATACATCCTTCATAAGCAGTTATGTACATTCCATAATTTTGAGATTGCATTTAGTTATTATGAATGAAATAATGGTCTTTATGCTATTAATGAATCAAATATTTCATTGATAACTATATTAATTTTTTGTGGTGTTTGTGGATGACATATTGGAATATGGAAGATAAAGGATGAGCATTAACAACACTTGGTGAATGTTTTTGTAATCTTAAGTGATCATCATTTGTATTTATAATTAATAATTTGATATTTTTGGTGACAATAAGTATCATTCCTTGACCATTTAAACATTTAATAAAATGTTTCTGTAGATCTAGAAAATATAGAAGTAGACATTTCTTGGAAAAAACTAATAAATGAATTCTACGAATAATTTTTTCAACATCTTGATGATTATTTTTGATGATTTTTCATGAATTATCAAGATTATATTTAACAATGAAATATTTCAAAATTAATATTACTCTACTCTAATAAGATGAATAATGGATGTAGCCTTTCCATGATCTTAATGTTTATATTACATCAGCACCAATATTGATATTTATGTAATCAAGTTGGGGTTTTGTGGTGTCTTGAACTATGTTGGGATCAAGGTTGGGATATATTATCATTTAGGGAGACCATGTAGTTTCTTATAGATTGTTTAATTTTAAGGTTCATGAAAAAAACTACCGAACACATGGATTCAAGTTAACTATCAATGTTAAATCTCTGATAAATTGGTGTCATTATCTATTTGGTGATAAATAAATTATGTTTATTTATCATATGATCTTGAAATATTTTTCATCAGAAAACATATTTATTTCTAGATAAAGAATATGGATGATGTATCTCTATATTTTTTATCTTGACGTTATGTATACAAGAGGAAAAATAAATTTTGAGGTAGATTCATTAAGCTAACAGTGATATTCTCAGTTGAAAAAACAATCTTCACATGAGTGGTAGTTGATTTCCTTCTTAGAAAACATGCACCTGAATGTGAATTTCAAGGAAATGTTGTTTTTTATTTCATGTTTCATTTTTTATTGGTCTAATAAATATGGTTATAATGTAAAAATTAACCCATATAGAATGTGTGTCCATGAGGGAAGAACTAAATTGGGGGATACCATTGAGGACTATATTCTAGTTAGGAGTTTAGTGTTGTGGTTTAGAAATCATATGGTCACATATATGATTATACAAGAAAAAATTATTCATGATTACCACCATTAAAGATGGGTTGTTCATCCTAGAATATCGATGATTTATAATTATTTTAAATTATAGTTTTGATGGTTCAGGATAAATTTGAAGGTGGTTGAGTTTTTTCAATACAATTAACATGTCAGTATGTTTAGGAAAAGAGTCGGAAACTGACATGTATTTTTCAGTAATTACATATTCAAGTGTAGATATTGGAAAAGATAGTTATGGATTTTGTAATAACTCTCCCAAGAATAAATTCGAAAGACAATTCCACATTGCTGATAGTGGATCATCTCAAAAAAATTTCTCAATTTGTTCCTATTTTTTAATAATATGTTGTGGAGGACATGTCAAAAATATACATCTAAGAAAGGGATTAAGAGACATGGATTTCCAGATTCAATAGTTTCACACAAGGATATGTGTTTTAGATCTCATTTTTGGAAATCCTTCATTAAATCCCATAGGAGTCTATTGAATATGAGTATGACATATCATCGTCAATTGAATGGTAAATTTGAATGAATGATACAAATGATGGAAGACATGTTGCGAGATTTTTTAGTGGATATTGATGGCTCATGGGAAGAGAACATATTTTTTGTGGGTTTCTCATATATAAGTACTTATCATGACACAACATAGATGGATCTATTTGATGAATTGGGTGGGTTCCCTTATCATTCTCCACTATGTTGGATGGATACATGTTGGACTTCACGGGTTGGTCAACCCATTTTCTAATAAAAAATAGAGAAGATTCAGTTGATTCGGAAATAGATGAAGATGGATCAAATTCTTTAGAAAACATTTTCATATCATCGTTGTTTGTCATTATCGTTCAAGATGAGTGATCATGTGTTCTTTAGTGTATCTACATAGTTTGAACAACATTATTTTTGGAATAATGGAATGTATTATATTGAATACATATGCCCTATTAGAGATACTAGAATGGGTATGAGTGTTGGAATATAATTTCACAATACCACCATGGTCCATTGCCATGAATAATGTATTCTATGTACCTCAGATGAAATAGAATCACCTTGATCCTCACCATGTGATCCAATGGGACCATGTTGAACTAGGCTCAGTATTGTTGTTGGAAGATATCTTGTTGTGGAATGTGGATATACAATAGAATGTCTTGTGTGGGAGATGTATCTATATAGTGAGGGTTTTGTGGAAGCATTATTAGATCAAGGAAAAGGCATATGAATATGAGAGATAAATGAAATATTAATGGATATAACTATTTCAAAATTGGGATGGTTTTCTAAATTTTTGGGACAAAAATGATAATGGTGCAGAGAAAGAAACACCGCTGGTTTCAAGTAAGTAACCATTTAATTATTATATTTCTATAGATAAAATATATTGGTTATGTATGGATTTATTTGGAGAACATTTTTTGAGGTTCCAAAAAAATTTATATGTGAAAGGTTAGTGAACGGCTTCTAAAAACCATTAAAAACCTATAGGAAATTGTGCACAATGAGACGTGGGATAATGGAAATGCACACAAGTGGTGCACAGTTTTTCCAAACCATGTAAATTCATAGGAGAAACTGTGATATGATGAAGATTAAACATCAGAAAGTCTAGTGCCTAGTTTCTTTACCATGCTAAAAAAAACCTTTCTAGGATCATCCTTGGGGTAGTGGATGGTGCACTATTAAAACACAGTTTTCCAAATCATGTGACTAACCATGCATGAGTTAAAACTGTTGTACTAAAATTGAGGATATCCCACATTTTATCCCCTAAAGACCTCAATTTAAATCTTATTCATCCCTAACTCGATATAGTCTATTTTTAAATTTTATGTAATCTTCTCCCACCAATCCAAAGGATTTTTATGTTGACTTGAATCCATATTCTCATTGAAAGTTATCGTTCTTGATTGTCTTTAATGGTTTTTCATAGTTCTAATTCTCTATCACTCTAATTTTCATATATATATATTCAATTGGTATATATATAATGTATTCTATTCCATATATGATTGTATTTGTATTTTTTGATAATAGGGGAATATATCTAATGTGATGTTTAGGAAAAATAACCATGTTTCGTTGGTGTTTAATGTTTTTCTTCATTGTTTTCATAAAAACCTAAGGTATGTGGCTTCACTCTAGACCATTTTTTAGAATTTCAATTAATAGTTTCAAATTTATTAAATTGGTTGATATTAATTGAAAATTATGTGTGGAATGAATTTTAGAAACATTATTTAGTGATTGGTTTATTAATTTTTTTGAAATTGGGGAATATTTGTATAAAATCCATTAACAAATGGTTTTAAAATATTGATTTTAATTTTTTTAATTGGATCAATTTATGGGAACATAGTTTTCAATAAAAAATAAATTTTATTGAAATGGTTTTTATATTGGAATGTTTTTCACAAGATTTTATTAACATGATTATTGGTAATATTTTGTGCGGTGGATTAATATTGAATTATGAGGCTTGGTTTAATTATGACCTTGTTTTTAGTGGTAATTGATTAATGTCACATGGGACTTAATTTCCTTTTGATGTATTTCTAGATCAATGATAAACCACTCTTGATCATGGGACTGTCATAACAAATCATTATTATGTGAATGATTGGGAAGTGTATTGGAATGGGATGTGCCAAATGGAATTTAAGAAATGGTTTGAGAACATTATGTAGTCGCATTCCATGGAATATGTTATTGATTTCAGAGAACTATTTTATATGGAACTTGTTTATATTTGGATATAAAATACTTTTATAAATTTTTTTATGTAAACTATTTTATGTAAACTATCTTGATCATGCTTTATATAACTCTATATTTGAACATGATGGTCATTTTTTCTTCTTAATACATGTTATACTATATTGATTACTAGTATCTCTTATCTCAGGTGACCATTGTAGGTTAATTTCATTCAATTGTGGAAGAAGATTTATTAATACATTTTACGATGTGGGAATGAAATAAATGTATGTTGAGAATTCATACCTTAGTTACCAAATTTAAATTCAAATTTTGAGTGTTAAATTTACAAAATTTCTGGGGGATACTATTTACCATCTATAGTTTTTAAAAGGAGACAATATGTTCGATAACATAAATAATACGCCAAATCAATCATAAGTGAACAACTAAATAGTACTATGTTCCCTTATTGATTATATGTTACAACGGTATTAATAAATTGTATTTATTTATTTATTAAAATAATTTATATTCATGTATTTAATCAATACATTTGTGAAATTTTTTTATAAAAGAATATAATTCCATTTTTAATTAAATGGAATTTAAAAAAACTATTTTAATGAAAATAGGTGACTTTTTAAAATAATACAAATATTATTTATGAATATTATTAATGAAATATATATTCAATATATTAAATGTAATGTTTAAAATTAATTTTATATGTTCTCTAGTCATTTTATAAAAACAAATAAAATTTAATAGTATAAAAGAATTATTTTAAAAAATATACATTTTTACGCCCTTTTGTTGGACATCCCATGATTAATTTATTTTTTTAACCTTTTAAAGTTTTTTTTGAAAAAATAATCTTCTTATTTGGAATCAAGAAAACATGATTTAAATTGGATGAAATTTTGGTGTTTTCCTGATAAAATATATTTTTTAATGAATAGTCAAAAATACAACATTTTAATTTAAACTACCTTTTCTGTCTAAGTTATTTATATTGTAATATTATCATTTTATTTGTTTTTTTAAATATAATTAAATAATTCTTTTATTATTCAATTTAATTTTGGTCATTTAAAATAATAATACATTGAAATGAGATATAATTAAATGTCAATCTTTTGATGGGTATTACTTTATTAAAACATGTTTTCTCGTTTTGACAACATGGATTAATTTAAAATTAATTACTGAAACTGCTATCTTTTGAATTTTTACTAATAGATTCCATATTTGAAATTAATAATTTTTATATTATGTAAATTTTTCCCTTTTTTGAAATTATGAATAGTAACTTTGGTAATAAATTGTATTGCCATGGGTAAAGGTAAATCGAGAAATTAAATGTAAAAATAATATTATAATAACATAAAATGATCCTTCCACATGTCATAATTTAATTGGACTATTTTATACCTACCTTGATCATTTTTGGGTATATTTTAGGTCCATATAGAGCCACACAGAGGATTTTAATTATTTCAAAAAAAATTATTCAAGGAATAGTCATTTTTCTTAGACATCAGTTTTTTATAATGTAAAGTATTATAATATGGATTTAAACATATTATAAATTTGAATATAAGTACTAATTGGAATTAAAAATATATTAAATCCTTCAAGGTAATTTATTTATAATTTTATGAAATTAAATATATTAATTTAAATAATTCAAAATGATGATGTTGGAAATTCATAACTAATGAATGAATGAAATAAATTATATTATAAATATTAAAATAAATATTATATGATATAATTTATGACATCTAAGAATTTTATAGATACTTTTTACATGTGTTGGATGATTTTAAATTGGTGGTTCGAAATTATCTTCCTGTTATAATATTTTTAACAACAAACTAATGAATCATGTCAAAAATGACCTTAATATTATTTTTAACTGTAAAATTTTTTATTAAATGAAATTAAATTAGTAAAAATATATTACTTATAAAAATTGTTATTATAAGTCTTAAAATATTATTAATGACGATTTTGTGGAATGTTTGTCATGTTATGGTAATTACATTAGCATAAAAATTGTAAATAACATAATATCATAGTAAGATTTAAAAGGGTAAAATAAGGGTTGAACCAAAATGATAAGGATTAATAAATCTTTAAAAAAATTCTACTTTTAGTTGAATGATGGTTATTCGACCTAAAATTATATTATTTTTGAATTAAATGATTTTGGGACAATATAGAACTAAAATTGAATTTATATAAATTTAATATTTTTACAGTTTTCAAGGGTGCCCCTCCCATATCCAATTAATATGTACACACTCTTCTATAATAGTCACAATTCCAAAGACATTTGGTTAAACAATTATCTACTAAAAAATCATTATATAATCCCTCCCCACATTTTTTGACTCCTTATATCAGGCATACCACGCTTCCTAATGGTAATATGTTTTTGTCAAAGGTGATCAACCGAAGAAGAGTTATCGTTTTCTTAACAGTTTCTGTTTTATTTCAAGATACACATCCTATAAATACTGATCATATAAGATGAAATAATAACTTAATTATCCTCAAAATACTGATTTTTAATTATGGTAATATCATCATCTAAATCCATATCCAATTTCATATAATGGGAAATGAATATTTTGTTTATGTGTACGGTTGAATACCGCCTCGCGAACTGGTATAGTTCCTTTTTAATTACAATCTATTAATAATATATATAACTATGCAACAAATGTTTATATATTAAATTCATTACTTATTAATCATTGTTAAAGAATAATATTTCAATTATTCTCTTACCTTCCATGCACATAAAAATGATAACGTCATTTGTACATACATGTGAACTATTATCTCAATGAACCGATGTGAACCTTTTTGTGAACATATCTCATATATGATATATATATGTATATTTAAATTATTATAATGATTTTAATAATTTTATGACCATTATAGGAAGGTAAAATAATAATGGCCTAATTTCTATTATGATATCTGAGAAATATGAACATTACTCATTTGTACGTATGGCTTACCGTCTCCATGATTGTAATGTTGTTAATTTTTCATATCTATATTTAATGAATGAATTTATTAGCATAATTGATATATAAATGTAATTTTTATTTCGTGAATATTATTCTGTAAGTGATGGAATTATGTTCACATGGACTATTGAAATCATGCAATGTTCATTTTTAACTTTAATAATGAATATCGACAAAACATCCAATATGATCTTAAATAATTATGTAATTTTTATTACAAAGTTATAAAGGATATAAACGTATTTATAAACATTTTCAATGATCTCAATAATGTATAAATTATCCTATGTTTATTATTCATGAATATAATGACTTTATGAGACAAGTCGATCTCAAGGTAAGGGACATCATCTTAATCTCCATTAATTGAGGTTTATTTTGATAATATACACCTCATTATTTTATATAGTGTATTCTTAAGCCATTTGACATTTAATTTCATTAAATGTTTTTCAAAAGGAATATTTTTTATTAAGTATTTTACTAAATGACATAATGAATTTTTTTTCAACAAATGCGACGATGAAGACCTTTCCACCACTGTAACCATTATTTGATATTTGGATTTCCCAAAATGTTGAAATGTCATTATGATAGAAATATATACCATATTACCTTTACATTAATTTTTTTATTGAAAATGGTTTTAATAAAATATTTACTTTTTTAATATTAAGAAATGATATCTTTTGATTTCAATAGGGAAGTAATATTTTCCCTTTATAGTTGTTTTATGTGTTATGATTTTGTTATGGTTCTTTATAATTATATATGTATATGGATGGTTTCGTGATAAAACGAGGGGTGGGTGAGCCCATGATAGTTCAACATTACATTGGGAAACGAGACAAAGTAAAATGGATGGGTTTATCCTATGTGATTATGTTAATATACTATAATGGGTATTTCAAACGTACCCTGATGGTTACTCCCTACTTAGCTATGAAAGCTAAAATATAATTATGATATTCATGCCACATTTTACCTTTATGGTTTATGATTTTATGAATTTTTTAGGAATCATATGATATCATGATGTAAGATAATGTGATTATGTTTTATGGTTGAAAATTATTCTTTTTTTAATATGTTTTAATGATTTTAAAATATTCCTAGACTAATTGTATAATTCCTTATTTTATATCCCTTACTGATATTTTTTTCCTCGTCCCATGTTTTTAAACAAATTTCATTACTATTTAAGGAAAAATAGATTCAATTATGGGATTGTGGAAAATTTATGATGATTAAACATGAAAATAAACCACATTTCATATTAAAATATTCTGTTTTATTAAATGAATGTATAATGTTGGAAGTGTCCAAATTGTATTTATATAGTTTGGTAATGTATGAGTAATTTAATAATTCTCTAGATATCTTAACATGAAATTATCCTTAATGTGAAATAAATTAAACAAATTGACTTAACTCATGATCGTGTATTGGTTCTGATTGGGGCCTTATATGTAGTGTGTATACCTCATTCAAAAGGCTCTTGAAAATAACTTACTCCCTTACCTTTAATCGGTCATATCCCAACCGAAGTTCCACCATATAGAAATACTTGGCCGCATATTTTTGATCGAACAAGTCATCTACACATGGTAGGGGATAATTGTTATTTATATTATTTCTTAAGCTCATGATAATCAATGTTGTGGTTCATTGATCCATCCTAGTTCTTAAATAATATGATATTCACACTCTATGGTAAAGCACTTAGTAAAATAAACCCCCTTTCAAAATTCTCTTATAATTTATTATTCATTTATTCATACTCATTGGTGGACACTCTATAAGGTATCTTTGGTATAGGAAGAGATCTCGGATTGTATTTAATAGAGAACAGAAACTATTTATCAGAAGTAAGACTATGAAATGATTCATGGAACACTTCAGTATATTCCCTCATAATGGGAATGCATTTAAGAATGTTTCACAAAATTGTCTCAATCATTTGAGCAAGATATTCTTGCTCCTAAGGAAATAATATCCAAAAATTGATGATTATTTTGAAATATATTCATCTTCATCCATAATCATATATAGAATTGTAAGATTCCTCATGTTGGGAAGAGTGATATCCCTTTACTAACAGTTGATTTGTATTTGTATTGACGTAGCCAATACATTCCAAAATTAGAATCAAACATCACTAAATGGGTCAAGATTATATTTAATTGGTGGTTAAATATACAAAAATTAAATGAGGAGAACTTATATAGATTAGATTCAATAATTTCCTCATTTTTTTACCTAGATAATTGTAACATCCCAAGTAAGTAATGAATAATAGATATTTTTATCTATGTCTATTAATGAATTAGATAGTGTTTTAGAGGCTTAAAATGAAAATAAATCCAATCTTAAGCATGAAATACACTAATATTTTTTAAAAATATTGGTTTACTGCCTTTTGATGGAAAACCATTTTTAAATCTATATTTTAAAACTTTTATAAGCAATGTTTTTCAAAATAAACTTATTCATTATGATTGGGACATCAAAATTTACTTTGTGTGAATTTTCGTTATTTTTCTGACAATGTTCATTTTTTAATGAAGAGTGAAAATACTGCATTTTACATCAAAACTGCTTTTTAATCTAATTTATTTATATGATTAGATTATCTTTTGAATAGGTTTTAAAGTGAAATTAGAATATATTTTTACCATTTAATCCAATGGTGGTCATTAGGAATAATTTCACTTTGGAATTGGGCATAAACTAATGCCAAACTTTTCAAAGATATTGTTTCAAAAAAACCCGC
Organism: Viscum album; assembly: GCA_963277665.1. NCBI lineage: Eukaryota > Viridiplantae > Streptophyta > Magnoliopsida > Santalales > Viscaceae > Viscum > Viscum album. The sequence goes on from OY728140.1 coordinate 2,072,993,426, forward strand.
TATTTGTTTTGACAATGGGAATTATTTTTAAATAAATTATTTCAATTTATGTGTTTGGAATTTGGTAAAATGGATTACATATTTGGAATCAGAAGGTCCAAATTATGTTATCAAGACTCTTGTTTTTGGACATTATGAATAGTAACGACGGTAATTATCTTTAATTATCTTGATTAATGAGTAATCAGGTAGTTATGGATAATAAAATAATATCATAATAATATAAAAATGACACCAACATGTGTAACATCCCAGGTAAATAAAGAATAATGAATTTTCATATTTATTAATATTTATGAATTAAATATTAATTTTAATTAAAAGGGGTTTCTACGTTTGATAGCGTACTCGGTACGCAACGATGAGTTTCTTTGAAAACATACCTTGCACACTAGTAATAAAATAATATTATTTTAAATGTTAGTTAATGAGTAGCCGTTGTACTGGCGGGAATGGATAGAAATAACTAAAATATGATAAGATATGTTTTTAAATGTTTATACTTTTACCCAATAAAAGATAAAAGCTTAAAATACGGAAAGAGTTCAATTTTACGGGCATATATACTCTAATTTTCACTAAAGGTTCACTTATCACCTTTTAATGGTGAGCTGTCATTAAATATAGTTTTGATCACTCTTATACTTTATTTTGGACCAAATATAACTCTTCTTTAGAATCGGGACATCAAAATTTACTTTGTGTAAATTTTTGGTACCTTTCTGATAAAGTTCATTTTTTTTATGAATAGTGTAAAATGTTGTATTTTAATTCAAAACCTCTTTTTAATCTAAATTATTTATATGATTAGATTACTATTTTAATTGGTTTTAAAGTGAAATTAGAAAATATTTTTACCAGTTAATCCAATGGTGGTCATTGGAATCAATTTCACTTTGAAATTGGACTTAAACAGGTGTCAATCTTTTGATACTTATTGTTTCACAAAAGCACGCTATTTGTCATGACAGCGGGAATTAATTATTAAATTAATTAATTTGACTTATATGTTTTGAATTTTGTAAAATGGACTTCATTTTTGAATTCGGAATATCAAATATAGCTTAGGGTGAATTTTTGGTAATTTTCAGAAAAACTTCAATTTTTGATGAATTGTGAAACCACTAAGTGGTAATCAAGCAAACTGATTTTTCAGTTAAATGAAAGTTTACCGCTAATGTGTATTGAATTTTGAAAATCCGACATACATGGTTGTCAATAAGAAGTAAAATGTGGTTCAATGAGATTAAAATAATTTTTTGGTGAATAGTAATTTTTTCATTAATCGCGATTAGAGGTAATTAGTGTAGTTTAAGGTAAAAATGGTATTATAAGAATGTGAAAACACCATGACACTTGTCATACACCTATTGGGTGAGTCATGGCCGACCAAGACAAGCCATGGGCCAACTTGGGGACCCCATGGATCCACTTTAGTTGGAAAATGACATTAATATATTTTTATTTAATGTTAAAGTGAAAATGACACTAACATAAATTGTTTTACTAAAATAATTTTTGAGTGGGGTTATACAAGTCCAAATTTTGATTATAAATAGTCATTGGAAAGATAAAATGATTTCCTACATCATAGTATTTGTTTTATAATTTTTAGACATTAAATAAATTAAATTATGTACGACATAATAATGATGCAGCGATGACATCATTATTTGACGATTTAAATAAAATGGATAGATAATGAAAAATATAAAACCTAAACATGGACAAAACAAATTGGATGAGTGGATTTCGAACCCTTATCACCTTATCCACGAATTATATCAATGTGGGACCTTTTAAAACCGAAACACATTTTCAAAAAATGTAATATTTCTTTACTTTCCAAAAGTTCCCCTCCTCTCCTCTTATAAAAGGCCCCCACTTCTACCTCATTTCACACACTTCTAAAGCCTTTGGCTCGGCCAACCCCTGCCCAATTACTCTCTCCACATCCCTCTACTCATCCTAGAGGATTCCCTTTGGGCAGAAACCTTTCAAAGGAATCCTTTAGGCTCAAATCAAAAGGGAGTTACACTTTTAAAAGTAATTCATTCTCTCTTGTTCATTTGTTTTGTTTTGCTTCTCCAACCCTCTAAACTCTTTTTATTTACTTCTTTTGTAACAACAACACTATCTTCAATATACTAGGATGTTTTTATAAGAATTATTTGAGCTACAATATCACACAACTACATTAAATGGTTAAAGAACATACGGTTTCAGTGGATGCCGAAATTCTGCCTCCCGAAACGATGATTGTTCAATACTCATTTAACACCTTCAAGGGTGGCCATTATGATGTCACTATTTTTATATATGATATATAATATGTTTATGTTTTTTTTAAGCTTCTGTATTTTTCATTTTTTGCATACCTTTATGTTTTCCATTATGGGTAAACACGATATCTTCATTTAAGGAAGTGCGGACTACCGCCCCCTAAAAGTGATGTGATTTTTTAATGCCATATGTGGGACGTGTAAAGGATAGATTTAAAGTTATTATATATGATGTTATACTGGAATTATAATATACCTATATATCATTATTATTTCTTTCCATTAAAGTATGAGATAGAAATGAAAGTAGCGTTCATGCGTACGTACGACTTACCGTCTCCATGAACGGTGCATTTCATTTCTTATCCCCAAATGTAATGTACTATTAAAATTACATGTATATAATGTATATATATAATTAATGATATATCTAAATGATGAATATAATTCTGGAATTAAAATATACATACCTCTCATTTAGTTTTAATTCCACTAATATGACAAATAAATGAAAGTAGCGTTCATGCGTACGTACGGCTTACCGTCTCCATGAACGGTGCATTTCATTTCTTACCTCTAAATGATTATGTAATATTATAAATACATGTATATACTGGATATATATGATATATATGATATCCAAATCAGGAATTTCATTCTGGATATAATGAACTTTTGACCACACGAACAACATGTAATTGTAAGAAGTCAACTTTCGACTTAAGAACCAAATATTGACAAAACAAACATTATTAACTTAAATGGTTACATAATGTTTATAACATGGAAATAAGTGATATAAAAAGAATAATGAACATTAAAAAGGTTCTTAATCAAGTATAAATTAACTCAAGTTTATTATTCAGGACGTTAAAGAATGATCGAGTCATGTCGGACCCAAGGTAAGGGACTTCGTCTCAATCTCCTTTCATTGAGGCGTATTTAGTTTTTTTCTATACGGTGTATAAAATCCATTGACTTTTACTTTTATAAAAAAGGAATCTTTTTCTATGAAGCGTTTTACTAAACGACAAAAAAGAATGTTTTTTAACGTACGCGGTGACAACGACCTTTTCCTCCACCGCGAGTATTATTTGATCTTTGGCTTTCTCAACAAGACGTAATATTTTTAGAATAAAATAAATACCATATACTCTTTTATGTATTTTGGTATTGAAAATGGTTTTGAAAAAGGATTCTATTATATCAATATATTTATGATATATTGTGATTGAAATGTGGAAATGTTATCATTTCGTTATATTGGTTTTATGTTTTATGATTTTATACTGGTACTTGGACATTTTAACGGGTGGTTACGTTATAAACCATATGACGGGTGGTGCCGTGAATACCAGGATGGGTGGTTACGTTATAACCTCCAATGCATTGGGTATGGAAGTCGGCCGTATGGCTATTCCATTAAGTATGTATGGAAATTGGCTGTATGGCTATTCCATTAAGTGATATGTGTGGAAGTCAAACGTATGGTTATTCCACTTAAGTATTTTTATGTCCCTAGTTACCTTTATATATGTTATGTGTTGTTTATATGGGTTTTATGGTTATACTTTGGTTACAAAAAGGTAAGTAATGATACTTTATTCAGTGAAGAGTTTTACTACTTCATGAAGGTGAAGGTATTACTTTGATATAGTATACATGGTTTACTTGATGTTTGAAAAACTAACAGTTTTCATTCTTTTTGTATCCCTTACTGAGCTTTTTATGCTCACCCCAAGTTTTTTTGAAATGTTTTTCACAGGACTTAATATGGAATAAGGTCAAGGATGGGATCACAGGAATGTCATGCTATATAAATCATGGAACTAGACATGTTTCTTTCAAGAGTTTTTTATTATTATGGAAACTTAGTATAAGTGACTACTTTGTAATCTTTTGAGATGTAATAGTTATGTTCTAATTCTCTAAAACTCTAAACCTGAAAAGATCCTCGACGTGAATTATTCATTTAATTCAATATTAAGTAAGGTTTAATGCTGGGGCCTTATAGTTGGTATCAAAGGTCGTTTTAGACAACTTTAGGAGTTAGAAAAGTGTTAAATTATAATATGATTGAAATGATATAGCATTTACGGATTACCATGTTGCTTCGCCTAAGATATTTCTGTGTTCAGAATGGTTTTCTGCAGAGGAAACAAAGCAGCTATGTTGGGACGACATCAGGAGGAAGATAACCTTCCAAATCAGCAACCTGAGATGGTCGGAATCGGAACTGAACAGTTTTTTTGTAGTGATGGCACAGTTGACTAAGGCTATAAATGGTGGTGGTATCCATGCATGAGATCAGCCAGATCAACCGCAGAGGAACATGTCAGTGGTGGAACATTTCATGAGGCAACATCCCCCATCATTTAGAGGATCATCTGACCATGTGCAAGCTGAAGGGTGGATTAAAGCAGTGGAGAAGATTTTTGATGTCATGGGGTGTTCAGAACATCAAAAGGTTAGTCTTTATGTTTACCGTTTTGAAGGTGAAGCTGATCAGTGGTGGTCGATGGTGAAAAATATAAGGGATAGTGATGAGATTGAGGATCTTCACTGGGACGAATTCAAAGGTATGTTTCTTGAGAAATATTTTCCTAAGGTGGTTCGTCTTAGGATGGAAAAACAGTTCCTAGAATTGAGGAAGGAGGATGATTCAGTGGTTGTTTATGAAGAAAAGTTCACTCGATTGGAAAGGTATGCTCCAAACTTCATACGAGATATTGATAGTGAAATAAACCATTTTTACTCAGGGTTAAAGACATAGTATCGAAGGGCTTTAGCTTCTCGTGAGTTCAAAAGTTATGAAAAACTTGTTCGATGTACGGAGAAGGTGGAAATGGAGTTTTCTAATGATCAGGTGTTCTATGACAAACAACAGAATAAGAGGTCTAGTTGGCAGGAAAAGGGGATGAATTCATCAAAGAAGCAAGGAGGTAAGAAAACCAAATATCCATCCTGTGAGAAGTGTGGTAAAATGCATCCTGGAGAATGTTTATCCAAGTCTGGTAAGTGCTTTCGGTGTGGTAAGTCTGGTCATATTGTTCGTAACTGTAAGGAAGATTATCAAGAAGGAAATGAAAAGCCAACGATAAGATGTTTTAAGTGTAATGAAATGGGTCATTATGCAAACGAGTGTCCAACGAAGAACTCAACTGGGGGAATGCAGCTAGACTACAAGCAGAAAGGGGTTGTAAAATCATTTGCAACAACTTCAGCAGATTTTGGGCCATCGAATGAAGTGGTATCAGCTCCAGGGTGCTCAGTATTTTTCAAAGATTGACTTGAGGTCGGGGTACCATCAGTTGAAAGTAAAAGAAGAAGACGTTCCGAAGACTGTGTTCCGTCCTAGATATGGCCATTATGAATTTGTAGTTATGCCTTTTGGGTTAACCAATGCCCATGCTGTATTCATGGACCTTATGAATAAAATTTTCCATGAGTTCTTGGATAAGTTTGTGTTTGTGTGTTGAGGTTTGTGAAGAGGTTATGTGTGCCTTGTGATTCACAGTTGAAGAATGAGTTGTTATGTGAGGCTCATAGTTCCCTGTTTTCAGTTCATCCTGGCAGTACTAAGATGTACAGAGGTCTGCGGGAGTATTACTGGTGGAATGGAATGAAAAGAGACATTGCTGATTTTACTGTGAAGTGTTTGACATGTCAACAGGTTAAAGCAGAGCGGAAGTTACCGAAAGGGATGCTTCAGCCTTTACCAGTGCTAGAGTGGAAATGAGAGAATATATCCATGGACTTTGTTGTGGGATTACCGAGGACATCTCGAGGTAATAATGCAATCTGGGTTATTGTTGATCGCTTGACCTAATCTGCTCATTTCTTTTCTATACGAGATACTTTCTCTCTTGATCAACTTTCCCGTCTGTATCTTAAAGAGATAGTCAGGTTACATGGAGTTCCTCTCTCCATTGTATCGGATCATGATCCCAGGTTTACTTCTAACTTTTGGAAAGGCCTTCAGAAGTCATTGGGTACTGAATTAAATTTTAGTACGGCTTTTCATCCTCAATCAGATGGGCAGTCAGAACGAACAATCCAGACATTGGAGGATATGCTACGAGCTTGTTCTATGGATTATCAGGGAAGTTGGGGCCAACATTTTTCTTTGGTTGACTTTTCTTATAATAACAGTTTTCATTCCAGTATACAGATGGCACCATTTGAGGCATTATATGGGAAGCAGTGTTGAACTCCAACTTTCTGGGATGAAGTGGGTGGAAGGATGTTGATGGGACCAGAATTGGTAGAAGAGATGACTGAAAAAGTTCAGTTGATTCAGAAGCACATGAGAACAGCTCAGAGCAGGCAGAAGAGTTATGCGGATAACCGGAGAAAGGATCTATCTTTCGAGGTAGGTGATCATGTTTTTCTCAAGGTTTCTAATTGGAAAAGTGTGACGAGATTTGGTAAGAAAGGAAAGTTGAGTCCAAGGTTCGTTGGACTATACGAAATTCTGGAAAGAGTTGGATCAGTTGCATACCGAGTGGCTTTACCTCCGAGTTTATCTCAGGTACACAATGTTTTTCACGTTTCGATGTTGAGAAAGTATATGCCAGATCCATCTCATGTTTTGAGCCAGAGGTAGTTCAGCTGGAAGAGAACCTATCTTATGAGGAACAACCGGTCCAGATTCTTGACCACAGGGAGCAAGTGTTACGGAATAAGGTGATTCATCAGGTAAAGGTTTTGTGGAAAACCCATGTGATTTAAGAGGCAACGTGGGAATCTGAAAATGCTATGAGGGATAAATACCCCCACTTATTTTGATAAGTGAATAAAATTGTGGGGACGCAATTCCCAAAAGGGGGGAAGGATGTAACATCCCAGGTAAATAAAGAATAAATAATTTTCATATTTATTAATATTTACGAATTAAATATTAATTTTAATTAAAAGGGGTTTCTGTGTTCAATAGCGTACTCGGTACGCAACGATGAGCTTCTTTGAAAACTTACGTTGCACACTAGTAATAAAATAATATTATTTTAAATGTTAGTTAACGAGTAGCCGTTGTACTGGCGGGAATGGATAGAAATAACTAAAATATGATTAGATATGTTTTTAAAAGTTTATACTTTTACCCAATAAAAGATAAAAGCTTAAAATACGGAAAGAGTTCAATTTTACGGGCATATATACTCTAATTTTCACTAAAGGTTCACTTATCACCTTTTAATGGTGAACCGTCATTAAATATAGTTTTGATCACTCTTATACTTTATTTTGGAACAAATATAACTCTTCTTTAGAATCAGGAAATCAAAATTTACTTTGTGTAAATTTTTGGTACCTTTCTGATAAAGTTCATTTTTTTATGAATAGTGTAAAATGTTGTATTTTAATTCAAAACCTCTTTTCAATCTAAATTATTTATATTATTAGATTATTATTTTAATTGGTTTTAAAGTGAAATTAGAAAATATTTTTACCAGTTAATCCAATGGTGGTCATTGGAATCAATTTCACTTTGAAATTGGACTTAAACTGGTGTCAATCTTTTGATACTTATTGTTTCACAAAAACACGCTATTTGTCATGACAGCGGGAATTAATTATTAAATTAATTAATTTGACTTATATGTTTTGAATTTTGTAAAATGGACTTCATTTTTGTATTCGAAATATCAAATATAGCTTAGGGTGAATTTTTGGTAATTTTCTGAAAAACTTCAATTTTTGATGAATAGTGAAACCACTAAGTGGTAATCAGGCAAACTGATTTTTCAGTTAAATGAAAGTTTACCGCTAATGTGTATTGAATTTTGAAAATCCTACATACATGGTTGTCAATAAGAAGTAAAATGTGGTTCAATGAGATTAAAATAATTTTTTGGTGAATAGTAATTTTTTTTCATTAATCGCGATTAGAGGTAATTAGTGTAGTTTAAGGTAACAATGGTATTATAAGAATGTGAAAACACCATGAAACTTGTCCTACACCTATTGGGTGAGTCATGGCCGACCAAGACAAGCCATGGGCCAACTTGGGGACCCCATGGAGCCACTTTAGTTGGAAAATGACATTAATATATTTTTATTTAATGTTAAAGTGAAAATGACACTAACATAAATTGTTTTACTAAAATAATTTTTGAGTGGGGTTATACAAGTCCCAATTTTGATTATAAATAGTAATTGGAAAGCTAAAATGATTTCCTACATCATAGTAATTTTTTTATAATTTTTAGACATTAAATAAATTAAATTATATACGACATAATAATGATGCAGCGATGACATCATTTTTTGACGATTTAAATAAAATGGAAAGATAATGAAACATATAAAACCTACACATGTAGAAAACAACTTGGATGAGTGGATTTCGAACCCTTATCACCTTATCCACGAATTATATCAATGTGGGACCTTTTAAAACCGAAACACATTTTCAAAAAATGTAATATTTCTTTACTTTCCAAAAGTGCCCCTCCTCTCCTCTTATAAAAGGCCCCCACCTCTACCTCATTTCACACACTTCTCAAGCCTTTGGCTCGGCCGACCCCTGCACAATTACTCTCTCCACATCCCTCTCCTAATATTAGAGGATTCCCTTTGGTCAGAAACCTTTCAATGGAATCCTTTAGGATCAAATCAAAAGGGAGTTACACTTTTAAAGGTTATTCATTCTCTCTTGTTCATTTGTTTTATTTTGCTTCTCCAACCCTCTAAACTCTTTTTATTTACTTCTTTTGTAACAACAAAACTATCTTCAATATACTAGGATTTTGTTATAAGATTTATTTGAGCTACACTCTCACACAACTACATCAAATGGTTAAAGAACATACGGTTTCAGTGGATGGCGAAATTCTGCCTCCCGAAACGATGATTGTTCAATACTCATTTAACACCTTCAAGGGTGGCCATTATGATGTCACTATTTTTATATATGATATATAATATGTTTATGTTTTCTTTAAGCTTCTGTATTTTTCATTTTTGGCATACCTTTATGGTTTCCATTATGGGTAAACACGATATCTTCATTTAAGGAAGTGCGGACTACCGCCCCCTAAAAGTGATGTGATTCGTTAATGCCATATATGGGACGTGTAAAGGATGGATTTAAAGTTATTATATATGAAGTTATACTGGAATTATAGTATACCTATATATCCTTATTATTTCTTACCATTAAAGTATGAGATAGAAATGAAAGTAGCGTTCATGCGTACGTACGGCTTACCGTCTCCATGAACGGTGCATTTCATTTCTTATCCCCAAATGTAATGTACTATTAAAATTACATGTATATAATGTATATATATAATTAATGATATATCTAAATGATGAATATAATTCTGGAATTAAAATATACATACCTCTCATTTAGTTTTAATTCCACTAATATGACAAAGAAATGAAAGTAGCGTTCATGCGTACGTACGGCTTACCGTCTCCATGAACGGTGCATTTCATTTCTTACCTCTAAATGATTATGTAATATTATAAATACATGTATATGCTGGATATATATGATATATATGATATCCAAATCAGTAATTTCATTCTGGATATAAAGAACTTTTGACCACACGAACAACATGTAATTGTAAGAAGTCAACTTTCGACTTAAGAACCAAATATTGACAAAACAAACATTATTAACATAAATGGTTACATAATGTTTATAACATGGAAATAATTTATATAAAAAGAATAATGAACTTTAAAAAGGTTCTTAATCAAGTATAAATTAACTGAAGTTTATTATTCAGGACGTTAAAGAACGATCGAGTCAAGTCGGACCCATGATAAGGGACTTCGTCTCAATCTCCTTTCATTGAGGCATATTTAGTTTTTTTCTATACGGTGTATAAACTCCTTTGAATTTTACTTTTATACAAAAGGAATCTTTTTCTACGAAGAGTTTTACTAAACGACAAAAAAAGAATGTTTTTTTAACGTACGCGGTGACAACGACCTTTTCCGCCGCCGCGAGTATTATTTGATCTTTGGCTTTCTCAACAAGCCGTAATGTTTTTAGAATAAAATAAATACCATATACTCTTTTATGTTTTTTGGTATTGAAAACGGTTTTGAAAAAAGATTCTATTATGTCAATATATTTATGATATATTGTGATTGAAATGTGGAAATGTTATCATTCCTTTATATTGTTTTTATGTTTTATGATTTTATACTGGTACTTGGACATTTTAACGGGTGGTTACGTTATAAACCATATGACGGGTTGTGTCGTGAATACCAGGACGGGTGGTTACGTTATAACCTCCAATGCATTGGGTATGGAAGTCGGCCGTATGGCTATTCCATTAAGTATGTTTGGAAATTGGCCGTATGTCTATTCCATTAAGTGATATGTGTGGAAGTCAACCGTATGGTTATTCCACTTAAGTATGTTTATGTCCCAAGTTACCTTTATATATGTTATGTGTTGTTTATATGGGTTTTATGGTTATACTTTGGTTACAAAAAGGTAAGTAATGATACTTTATTCAGTGAAGAGTTTTACTACTTCATGAAGGTGAAGGTATTACTTTGATATAGTATACATGGTTTACTTGATGTTTGAAAAACTAACAGTTTTCATTCTTTTTGTATCCCTTACTGAGCTTTTTATGCTCACCCCAAGTTTTTTTGAAATGTTTTTCACAGGACTTAATATGGAATAAGGTCAAGGATGGGATCATGTGAATGTCATGCTATATAAAACATGGAACTAGACATGTTTCTTTCAAGAGTTTTTTTTTATTATGGAAACTTAGTATAAGTGACTACTTTGTAATCTTTTGAGATGTAATAGTTAAGTTCTAATTCTCTAAAACTCTAAACCTGAAAAGATCCTCGACGTGAATTATTCATTTAATTCAATATTAAGTAAGGTTTAAGGCTGGGGCCTTATTACATGTGTTTTAATTCTACTGGTTGTCTCATGGCCGACCATGAGATGTCTTGTGCCAAACTTGGGGCCCCATGGAATCACTTTTGTGGAAAGTGACTTGTTATCTTTTTATTTTTTTTAAAGAAAGTAAATATAACAAGAATGTATCACATGATTAAAACATTTTTAATTTTGTCTACATAGATGATATTTCAGACTATAAATATTAACTAGAAAGCTAAAAATATTTCCTACTTCATAGTAGTTTTTTCATTATTTTTATACTTTAAATAAATCAAATTATTTATGACATCATGATGATGCATCGATTACCTCATTAATAAAGGATTTCAATAAAATGAAATGATAATGTAAAATCTATGACCTACACATGTCCAAAACATATTGGATGGGTGGATTTAGAACCCTTATAACCTTACCATCGAATTATATCAATGTGGGTCCTTTTGAATCCGAAAATATTTTTCAAATAAAGGACATTTCTTTACTTTCCAAGAATGCCCCTCCTCTCCTCTAATAAAAGGCCCCCACCTCTACCTCCTTACCCACACTCCCAAAGCCTTTGGCTCGGCCAAACCCTGCCTATTCTATCTCTACACATCCCTCTCTTACTCCTTGAAGCCTCACATTGGGCATATGTCTTCCCAATGAAGCCTTTGAGCTCAAACCAAAGGGAGTTACCCGATTTTAAGGTAATGTCTTCACTTGAGTCCTTTGGTTTTATTTTTCATCTCCAACCCCCTAAAAACATTTTATTCATTTCTTTTGTAACAACTCAAGTATGTCCAATATACTATAATGTTTTTATAAAACGGATTCGAGCTACACTTACACACACCTACATCTAATGGATAATGAACATACGGTTTTCGTGGATGGCAAATTTCTGCCTCCCGAAACGATGACTGTTCAACATTCATTTAACACCTTCAAAGGTGGCCATTATGATGACACTATATTTATATATGATATATAATATGTTTATGTTTTCCTTAAGCTTCTTTATTTTTCTTTTTGGTCATACCTTTATGGTTTCCATTATGGGTAAACGCGATATCTCCATTTAAGGAAGTGCGGACTACAGCCCCCTCAATGTGATTTCATTCGTTAAATACCATATGTAGGACGTATAAAGGATGGTGTTATGATATTGTATATGATATTACACTGGAATTATAATATAATTTTATATCATTTTGATTCCATTCTATAAAATACAAAATAGAAATCAAAGTAGCGTTCATGCGTACGTACGACTTGCCGTCTCCATGAACGGTGCATTTCATTTCTTACCTCTAAATGATTATGTAATGTTACAAATGCATGCATGTACTAGATATATATGACATATATGATATCTACATCATGAATACCATTCTGGATATGATGGATACCTGAATAAATTGTAATTATAAAGGGTTTATTTTTTACTCAAGTACCAATGATCGTTAAAACAAACGTTATTAACTTAAATAATTACATAGTGTTCATGACATGGAAATAAGGGATATAAAAGGAATAATGAACTTAAAAAAGTTTCTTAAGCAAGTAGGAATTAACTCAAGTTTATTATCCAGGACATTAAAGAACGATCGAGTCAAGTCGAACCCGAGGTATGGGACTTCGTCTCAATCACCTTTAACTTATTTTAAACGGTGTATAAACACATTTGACTTTTACATTTATTCAAAAGGAATCTTTTTTATACGAAGCGTTTACTAAACGAAAAAAGGGAATGTTTTTGTCGTACGTATGCGGTGACAACGACTTCTCCGCTGTCGTGACCATTATTTGAGTTTCGGCTTCCCCTACTGGCCATACCTTTTTTTCAAGAAAAATAAATATCGTGTTTTACTTTTATTTTATTTTGGTATTGAAAATAGTTTTCATAATATTTTTATATCAATTTTTGGTATTTTTATCTTGTGATTGAAAGGTGGAAATGTTTTGTTTCCTTTATGCATGTTTTATGTGATACGATTATGTTGAGGTTCTTGGGCATTATTATAAATATGGGTGGTTCTGTGATAGACTAAGGGTGGGTGAGCCTGATATAGCTCTCCAATGCATTGGGTAATGTGAAGGAGTGAAACGTTAAGGTTTCTCTGAAGAGATTTAGGGAATATACTATGATGGGTACTCCAAATGTAACCAAGAGGGTTACTCCCTACGTAAGAATGTTATGAATGCTTCAAGTTACCTTTATGTCTTATGATTTCTATGATTTATTCATCATTTGATAAGGTATGTTAAAGTGCTTATGTTTTATGGGTAAAGTATGATTTCATTCTTATGTATATATGTACCCATGTTTCCTTTCCATATATTTTTTTATATCCCTTACTGATCTTTTTATTCTCATCCCATGTTTTTTTGAAATGTTTTTCACAGGTCAAGGGAAAGGTACATGATATGATGATAGTGTCAAGGAAGTGTCAAGAAAGAATCCATGTTTTATTTTAAATATGTTTCCATTGATGGGAAAGAAGAATACTATCTTTATGTAACCACATTGTTTATATGTGGAATGTAATTCAAGTTTTATGATCTAATTATCTAAAACTCTAAACTCAAAAAGATCCTCAATGTGTAATCTTGTAATAACTCAAGATTAAGTAAGCTTTAAGGCTGGGGCCTTATAGTTGGTATCCGAGGTCGGTATAGATAACTTTAGGAGTTATAATTCTATTAAATGATCATCCAAAAATATTTTTTTTCGGGTCAAATTGAAGTGATATAGTATTTGAATATTACCATGTTGCTTTATCTAAGACATGTTTGTTCAGAATGGTTTGCCGCAGAGGAAATAGGGAAGCAGTGCTATGAAGGCATGTAGAAGGAAATAACCTTCCGAATCAGAATCCTGAGATAGTCCGAATTGGAACTGAATAGTTTGTTGCAGTAATGGTGCAGTTGACTCAAGCGATAAATGGAGGTGGTATCCATACACGAGATCAGCCAGATCAACCGCAGAGGAACATGTCAGTGGTGGAACATTTCATGAGGCAACATCCCCCATCATTCAGAGGATTATCTGACCCCGTTCTAGATGAAGGGTGGATTAAAGAACTGGAGAAGATTTTCGATGTCATGGGGTGTTCAAACAATCAAAAGGTTAGTCTTGCTATTTACCGTTTGGAGGGTGAAGCAGATCAGTGGTGGTCCATGGTTAAAAATATCAGGGACTCTGATGAGATTGATGCTCTCGACTGGGACGAATTCAAAGGTATGTTTCATGAGAAGTATTTTCCTAAGGCTGTTCGACTTCGGATTGAAAAGAAATTCTTGGAATTGAGGCAAGAGGAAGACTCACTGGCTGCCTATGAAGAAAGGTTCACTCGATTGGCAAGGTATGCTCCAAATTTTATCCGAGACCTTGATAGTAAAATCAATCGTTTTTACTCAGGATTAAAACCAAAATATCGAAGGGCATTTGCTTCTTGTGAGTTTAAAAGTTATGAAAAGCTTGTTCGATGTGCTGAGAGGGTGGAAATGGATTTTTCTGATGATCAAGTGTTCTGTAACAACCATCAGAAGAAGAGACCGAGGTGGTTGGAGAAAGGTTAGAATTCTTCAAAAAAGTCTGATGGAAAGAAAAATAAGTTTCCAGTTTGTGATAAATGTGTCAAAAGACATGCTGGGGAATGTCTTCTGAATTCTAGAAAGGGCTACCTATGTGGTAAGATGGGACATAAGGCTTGTGATTGCACTGAAAAAGATCAAGGTGAAGGTAAGACCAAATTTGATTTACAGTTAGTGAAATGTTTTAAGTACAATGAGATGGGTCACTATGCAAACGAGTGTCCGACAAAGATATTGAGTAATGGGAAGCAGTAGACTACAAGCTGAAAGGGGTGGTGAAATCCTTTGCAACTACTTTAGTAGATGTCGGGCCATCAAATGATGTTGTATCATGTACTTTGTTTGTTTTTTCAGATTATGCCTGTGTGTTGTTTGATTCGGGGTCTACACATTCTTTCATATCTGAAACCTTTTCTAGTAAAATGGGAATACCATCTCAAGAAATGACTCCTGAACTTCTGGTAAAAACACCTGGGGGAAATGTTGAGGAAAAAAAATTTATAAGAATCTTCCTATCCTTATCTGTGGAATGAACCTACTTGCAAACCTTACTGTTCTACCTATAGTAGAGTTTGATGTTATCCTGGGTATGGATTGGCTCTCTATTTACCATGCTAAGATTGACTATAGATCTTAAAAAGTTTCTTTTCAGAAAGACTTTCATTTTGTGTACAAGAGTGAACCCTTACTATTGATAACTTATCAAGAGGCCAAGAAACTTGTAAAATATGGAAATTAATGTTACCTTGCACACATCGTTGAAAATAAAGGAACTGTGCAGATTAATGATGTGCCCGTGGTAAATGAGTATCCTGATTTTTTCCTGATGAGTTGCCTGGAATAATATCAGATCGGGAAGTAGAGTTTACTATTGACTTAGTTCCTCATTCTAAGACAATTTCAAAACCCCTTTATCGAATGGCTCAAATTGAACTTTTAGAGTAGAAGGTGCAATTGCAAGATTTATTAGATAAAGGTTTCATTCGACCCAGTACATCACCATGGGGTGATCCAGTTTTATTTGTTAAAAATAAAGATGGTTCAATGAGAATTTACATTGATTATAGTGCCTTGAATAACATCACTATTAAGAACAAATATCATTTGCCTCATATCGATGATTTTTTTGATCAGCTCTAGGGAGCTCAGTATTTTTCAATGATTGACCTGAGATCGGGGTACCATCATGTGAAGGTAAAGGAAGCAGGTGTTCCGAAGACTGTGTTTCGTACAAGATATAGCCATTATGAATTTGTAGTAATGCCTTTTGGGCTAACCAATGCACCTGATGTATTCATGGACTAAATGAATAGAATTTTCCATGAGTTCATGGATAAGTTTGTGATGGTTTTCATTGATGATATTTTGGTGTTTTCTAAATCTAAATAGGAGCATGAAATACATTTAAGGGTTATCCTGCAAACCTTAAAATTAAAGAAACTATATGGAAAATTCAGAAAGTGCGAGTTTTTGTTGCAACAAATTTCATTCCTTGGTCACATTGTTTCTAAAGATGGGATAATCGTTGATCCTGAAAAAACAAAGGTTGTTGAATAATGGCCAAGACCCACAAATGTAACAGAGATTCATAGTTTCCTTGGTTTGGCAGGCTATTACCGACAGTTTGTTAGAAAGTTTTCACGGTTATCTAGTCCAATTACTAAGCTAACTCGGAAGGGTGTTATGTTTATCTGGACAAAAGAATGTGATGATTGTTTTTAGGAATTGAAATGAATATTGGTGAATACTCCAGTTTTGGCACTACCTTCCAGGAATGGTGAGTTTTTTATATATAGTGATGCTTCATTGAAAGGACTTGGTTGTGTCCAAATGTAGAATGATCAGGTAATTGCTTATGTTTCACGTCAGTTGAAAACTCATGAGGTAAATTACCCTACACATGATTTGGAATTAGCTGTTGTTGTTTTTTCATTAAAATTTTGGAGGCATCATTTGTATGGAGTAATGTGTGAAATATATACCGATCACAAAGGTTTAAAGTATATATTCACTCAGAAATAATTGAACATGAGACAAATGAGATGTCTAGAATTAATCAAGGATTATGATAGTACAATTCATTACCATCCAAGAAAAGCAAATAAATTGGATGATTCTTTGTGTCGAAAAAGTAATTCATCATTAGCAATGTTGTTTTTGGAACGTGGTCCTTTGGTTAAGTATTTGATGAACTTTGGCATAGAAGTTGTTGGTGCAGGATGTTCTTCTATTTTGAATCAAGTATCAGTGAAATATTCTCTATCAGACAGAATCAAGCAAGCACAGAAGCAAGATAATGATTTGTAGAAAAAGGTAGATCTGGTTCAGAAGGTTATGTTTCCTGAATTAAACATTGATAGTGATTGTTCTTTGATATTTGGGAAGATATTGTGTGTGCCTTGTGATTTATAGTTAAAGAGAGAGTTGTTATGTGAAACTCATAGTTCTCCGTTTTCAGTTCATCCTGGCAGTACTAAGATGTACAAAGATCTGCAGGAGTATTACTGGTGGGATGGAATGAAAAGATATATTACTAATTTTACAGTGAAGTGTTTGATTTGTCAGCAGGTTAAAGCAGAGTGGAAGTTACAGAAAGGGATGCTTCAGCCTTTACCAGTGCCAGAGTGGAAATGGAAGAATATATCCATGGACTTTGTTGTGGGATTACCGAAGATATCTCGAGGTAATAATACAATCCGGGTTATTGTTGATCGCTTGACTAAATATTCTCATTTCCATGATATATGAGATACGTTTTCCCTATATCAACTTTCCCACTTGTATCTTAAAGAGATAGTCAGGTTACATGGAGTTCCTCTCTCCATTGTATCTGACTGTGATCCCAGGTTCACTTCTAACTTTTGGAAAGGCGTTCAGAAGTCGTTGGGTAGTGAATTAAATTTTAGTACAACATTTCATCCTCAATCAGATGGGCAGTCAAAATGAACAATTCAGACCTTGGAGGATATGCTATAAGCTTGTTTGATGGATTATTAGGGAAGTTGGGACCAACATCTTTCTTTGGTTGAATTTTCATATAATAACAGTTTTCATTCCAGTATACAAATGGCTCCATTTGAGGCATTATATGGGAAGTGGTGGCGAACTATAGCTTTCTGGGATGAAGTGGTTGAAAGGAAGTTGATTGGACCAGAATTGGTAGAAGAGATGGAAGAAAAAGTTCAGTTGATTCAGAAACACATGAGAACAGCTCAGAGTAGGCAGAAGAGTTATGCAGACAATAGGAGGAAGGATCTAACTTTTGAGGTTGGTGATCATGTTTTTCTCAAAGTCTCACCATGGAAAAGTGTTATTATATTTGGTAAGAAAGGAAAGCTGAGTCCATGGTTCATTGGACCATTTGAATTCTGGAGAGAGTTGGATCAGTTGCATACCGGGTGGCGTTACCTCCGAGTTTATCTCGAGTACACAATGATTTTCACGTTTCGATGTTGAGAAAGTATATGCCAGATCCATCTCATTTTTTGAGTCCAGAGGTAGTTCAGCTGGAATAGAACCTATCTTATAAGGAGCAAACAGTCTAGATTCTTGACCACAGGGAGCAAGTGTTACGAAATAAGGTGATTAATCAGGTAATGGTTTTGTGGAAAAACCACATGATGAAAGAGGCAACGTGGGAATCTTAAAATGCAATGAGGGATAAGTACCCCCATTTATTCGATAATTAAATAAATTGCGGGGACATAATTTTATAATGGGGGGAAGGATGTAACATCACAAGTAAGTATTGAATAATAGATATTTTTATCGATGTCTATTAATGAATTAGATAGTGTTTTAGAGGATTAAAATGAAAATAAATCCAATCTTAAGCATGGAATACAATAATATTTTTTAAAAAGATTGTTTTACTGCCTTTTGATGGCAAACCATGTTGAAATCTATCTTTTGAAAATTTTATAAGCTATGTTTGTCAAAATAAACTTATTATTTATGATTGGGACATCAAAATTTACTTTGTGTGAATTATTGGTATTTTTCTGACAATGTTCATTTTTAAATGAATAGTGAAAAATACTGTATTTTACATCAAAACTGCTGTTTAATCTAATTTATTTATATGATGAGATTTTCTTTAAAATTTGTTTTAAAGTTAAATTAGAATATATTTTTACTATTTAAGACAACGGTGGTCATTAGGATTAATTTCACTTTATAATTGGGAATAAACTAATGCAAATCTTTTCATATATATTGTTTCAAAAAAAACCCGCTATTGGTTTTGACAACGGGAATTATTTTTAAATAAATTATTGCAATTTCTGTTTTTGGAATTTGGTATAATGGATTACATATTTGGAATCAAAAGGTACAAATTATTTAATCAAGACTCTTTTGTTTTTGGACATTATGAATAGTAACGATGGTAATTATCTTTAATTATCTTGATTAATGAGTAATCGGGTAGTTAAAGATAATAAAAGAATATCATAATAATATAAGAATGACACCAACATGTGTCCTAATTCTACTGGTTGTCTCATGGCCGACCATGGGATGTCTTGTGCCAAACTTGGGGACCCCATGAAATCACTTTTTTGGAAAGTGACTTGTTATCTTTTTATTTTTTTTAAAGAAAGTGAATATAACAAGAATGTATCACCTGATTAAAACATTTTTAATATTATCTACATAGATGTTATTTTAGACTATAAATATTTATTGTAAAGCTAAAACGATTTCCTACATCATAGTAGTTTTTTCATAATTTTTAGACTTTAAATAAATTACATTATTTATTACATCATGATGATGCATCAATTATCTCATTAATAAAGGATTTAAATAAAATGAAATGATAATGTAAAATCTATGACCTACACATGTTCAAAACCAATTTTATGGGCGTATTTCGAACCATTATCACCTTAACCTAGAATTATATCAATGTGGGACCTTTTTAATCCGAAAATCATTTTCAAATAAAGTAACATTTCTTTACATTCCAAGAGTGCCCCTCCTCTCCTCTTATAAAAGGCCCACACCTCTACCTCCTTAACCACACTCCCAAAGCATTTGTCTCAGCCAACCCCTGCCCATTTTGTCTCTCCACATCCCTATATTACTCTTTGAAGCCTCACTTTGGGCAGAAGTTTTCCCAAGGATGCCTTTGAGCTCAATCCAAAGGGATTTACCCGATTTTAAGGTAATGTCTTCACTTGAGTCCTTTTGTTTTATTTTGCTTCTCCAACCCCCTAAACAATTTTTATTCATTTCTTTTGTAACAACTCCAGTATCTTCAATATACTACGATGTTGTTATAAGAAGTATTCAAGCTACAATTACACACACCTACATCTAATGGTTAACGAACATAATGTTTCCGTGGATGTCGAATTTCTACCTCCTGAAACAATGATTGTTCAACATTATTTTAACACCTTCAAAGGAGTCCATTAAGATGACACTATATTTATATATGATATATAATATGTTTATATTTTCCTTAATCTTCTGTATTTTTCTTTTTGGTCATACCTTTATGGTTTCCATTATTGGTAAACATGATATCTTCATTTAAGGAAGTGCGGACTACCGCCCCCTCAAAGTGATTTGATTCGTTAAATTCCATTTGTGGGATGTATAAAGGATGGATTTATGATATTGTATATGATATTACACTGTAATTATAATATACTTTTATATCATTATGATTTCATTCTATAAAATACGAAATAGAAATGAAAGTAGCGTTCATTCGTACGTACGGCTTACCATCTCCTTGAACGGTGCATTTCATTTCATTCCTCTAAATGATTATGTAATATTACAAATGCATGCGTGTACTAGATATATATGACATATATGATATCTACAGCATGAATACCATTCTGGATATAATGGATACATGAACATATTGTAATTATAAAGGGTTTATTTTTTACTCAAGTACCAATGATTGTTAAAACGAACATTATTAACTTAAATAATTACATAGTGTTCAGGAAATGGAAATAAGTGATATAAAAGGAATAATGAACTTAAAAAAGGTTCTTAATCAAGTAAAAAATTAACTCAAGTTTATTATTCAGGACATTAAAGAACGACCGAGTCATGTTGGACCTAAGTTATGGGACTTCGTCTCAATCTCCTTTCATTGAGGCATATTTTGTTTTATACACAACCTTCATTTATACGGTGTATAAAACCCTTTGACTTTTACGTTTATTCAAAATGAATCTTTTTTATATTAAGAATTTTCTAAATGGAAAAAGGGAATGTTTTTGTCGTACATATGTGGCAACAACGACTTCTCCGCCGTCATGACCATTATTTTAGTTTCGGCTTCCTCTACAAGCCATACCTTTTTTCAAAAGAAAAATAAATACCATGTTTTACTTTTCTTTTATTTTGGTATTGAAAATGGTTTTCATAATATTTTTATATCAATCTGTGGTATTGATATCTTGTGATTGAATGGTGGAAATGTTATGTTTCCATTATGCATGTTTTATGTTATATGATTATGTTGAGGTTCTTGGGCATTATTATTAAGACGAGTGGTTCCATGATAGACTAAGAGTGGGTGAGCCCGATATATCTCTCCAATGCATTGGGTAACGCGAAGGAGTGAAACGCTAAGGTTTCTCCGAAGAGATTTAGGGAATATACAGTGATGGGTATTCCAAACCTAACCAAGAGGGTTACTCCTTATGTAAGAATGTTATGAATGCCTCAAGTTACCATTATGTCTTATGATTTCTATGATTTATTCATGATTTGATGAGGTATGTTAAAGTGCTTATGTTTTATGGGTAATGTATGATTTCATTCTTAGGTATATATGTACCCATGTTTCCTTACCATATATTTTTATATCCCTTAATGAGCTATTTATGCTCATCCCACATTTTTTTAAATGTTTTTCACAGGTCAAGGGAAAGGTACATGATATGATGATAGTGTCAAGGAAGTGTCAAGAAAGAAACCATGTTTTATTTTAAATATGTTTCTATTTATGGGAAAGAAGAATACTATATTTCTGTAACCACATTGTTTATATGTGGAATGTAATGCATGTTTTATGATCTAATTCACTAAAACTCTAAACCTGAAAAGTTCCTCAATGTGTAATCTTGTAATGACTCAAGATTAAGTAAGGTTTAAGGCGGGGGCCTTATAATAATACAACAACCATAATTTGAGGTGGTGTTTGATTAGTTATATTAACAATGAAATATATAAAAGAATCTATAGAACCTGAATAAAATTGCACATTTTCAATTCATGAATGAAAAACCAAAAAAGTATCACTACGTAATTATTGAGTTTATCTTTATAAGTAGTTATAATATATTCCCTTCTATATTTTCATCCATGCTTTTGTTGTCGATTGCCTCCAAGAAACCTTGGATTAGATAAATGGATCACATAATTCCCCTAATACACACAGTTTTAATTTTAAACTATAGACTGAGTATTGAATCAGAACCATCCATTGGTCATCAGTATTTTTGGGATTCCATGTTTCCCTTTTGAGATTATTTTCTAGATTCCCCTCTTATTAATATTTCAAGAATCTTCAGCTTCCCCTTTGACAATTTTCAGGAAACGTCTTCCAAAATGATTGAAAAATGGGTTGTTGGGTTTTCTTTCCATCAGTGGATTTATCTTTTAATATTCCCAAATTATACTAAATTATAATACTTATATCCCAAGGATCATGAGACCACATGGAGTGTGTGATCTTTATTCCAACAAAAATTTCATAACATAATATCTCTTCAAAGCTTTCAATGTCTCAAATTACTAATTATTTTCATAATCTCAACTTTTTTCCTCCAAAGAAAATACTCAATTTACTTTTTTCATTATGATAAATCAGTCTTGTCGTGCAAGAGTTGTAATTTTTTCCCCTTATTCTTTGAGAGGATCATCTTCATTTTTCTTCATCTCAAGTTAATCCATTTCTACGTTATGAAGGAGAGTTTGAGAAAAATATTTATTAAATCCATCCCTATAAATGTAATTATTTAACTCGTTGGGAATTATTTTTTTGATCATTCGCCACCATTGATTATCTTCCCCGTCCAATTGATAGAACACCATTACGAGTTTTTATTCTTTCTCACAGAAGAGGAAATTGAATTTCTTATCAATGGAGTTAATCAATTGTTCTGTGAGAAATTCATCAGAAGACCCAATAATGATAGGATCCCATTTTCACATAATAGATTTGACCACAATGTGATATATCAATGTAGTAGGAGGAAATACCACCAGATTCGAGTTATTATTCAAATCATGATCCAGATTCACTCAAACTATCATTAAATATTTATAAATTGTTCCCATAATAAAGTAAATTTGATTAGGGAAATCATGAAATTTCCTATAAAATTTATTATTGTAAGATGCTAAAATATTTCCAACCATTTACTAAGAAAATTAAATCGCAATTATGATTCTTAAATATTTCAATAATAATAATATGAAAGGGAAAGAGATGACATAAAAGGATAAATCTTTAAACGGAAAGTATATCCTTTCTATTGATTCAATATGACTCGATAAATGTTCTCCATGTAGACATAAGTATTCCAATGGTTCATATAGAATATTCCTAATCCTCATCCCCCAAATAACTATACCATCCTCTATGGTAATTCCAAGATGATAAAAATTAATATTTCAAAGGTAGAAAAAATCATACATCCTATCTGTTAAAACTGTAAATTCATACTTAATAGACTTCAAAAAATCCACATCCATATAATCATTCTAATGGTATAAAATATTCATAACCATGCTTATAAAATTTTGTGATTAATAAAATATTTTAATGAATATTATTATCACATAAAAAAATTATATTTATTCATCAGGAATTCTCCATCTATGACATCCAATTCAAATTAAATGAAAACCTAACAATTATCTTAGAATCAAAAAATCATGAATAGTTAAATATTGACTATTATACAAGAATAAATACTTCATACATCGATACATATTAACTTATTTAAATAAAATTATATGAACTCTCAACAATCTATCCCTTTTTACGTTTTTATCAATATCAACACATATCATTCAAGTCCCTATTTGGTGAAAAATATACCTCCCATATTGGAAAAAAACTCAATGGGTATGTGGGTCCTATAAACTAATTTTTCATATCATGTTCTCCTATCATTGAAAATTATTTCTTGATAAATTATAATACACAATGGAATAAAATGGTTCTCTTATCTGATAGGCATTTAGTTAACCAAATATATGTTTTTTGGGCTATGTCAGTATGGGAAAAACTATTGATATAATAACTGTTTTCCATGATCTAACACGAATGTGATAAATTCTCATAAATTTTTAATTCTCAAAGAGATGTTATAATTAATTCAATTTATCAATGAAATGATAAATCATGTAAATATTAGAAAATATATTGTTTGGGTACAAATGATATACCCCTTTATTGTAACCTACCATAAATCCAAAACTCCCGGTAAATTCATATGAAAAATTAAATTTAGAACATGAAATGAAAGTGTAAAAGGTATAACAAAACATTTAATTTTATAAATCTCTTTAGAATATTCACATCTAGTTTGTAATGAATATTTTTAAAACATCAAATCAAAAATTACCCACTTAAGGGTGGCATCATTGACCTTAAATTCATTGCATGTTAGTTTAAAATCATCCATAAATTAGGGAATAAAAAGTTACCTATTATATTTTTCAAAACAAAATATAGAATATGATGTTACAATAGTTCTATAATTCCTAATAATTTTAGATTCCTTTTAAGGTGTGATTGATCGTTCATAGTCAGTTAACACTTCTTTTGTAGATGTACATTCGATTTCAGTATCATATGCATGTTTTAATAACATTCCATATCTCATTAATTATTTCCCCATTTTCTAGTGTAATATTTTATTCCATTCAATGTTTTTTTATACTAGTAATAAATAATTACATTTAATTCACTATATGTAGTTTAATTAATTCATCACTATCTTCTTTAGCTGACACTAATTTCATTCCTTCAATCCTTAGCAAGATTTCCATCATTGTTCATTAGTTTAAACTTGGAATATTTGTTTTTATTAGAAACTAAACAATCCTTCTTGATATTCTCATATTTTTTTAGTTTATCACATAATATATTGATTTCTATTTTTATTTTACCAACTTATTTCTATTAATATTTAAATTTTGTGAAATTTAACTTGGTGAGATACCTCTAAATTTCTAAAATATTATACCATATTTTCCACATCCACAATAAAATCACTTCATGAATTAAAATTTATTTTGGTTTGTTAGTTTTGATGATATTTTGTTAATTATAGTCACTTTATTATTATATAATCTCATTTCTATGCATTTCAATCCCTTGATTCAGTCCACATTATTTTTTATGTCATTATATACTAGCATGAATTAGTTTTATGAACAGACTCTCCATAACATAATCAATGGCATCATAATATTGATCTTCAAAAACGAGAATAATTATTCTCTAATAATTTTCCACTATATATTCATATATTGATGATGCTTTACTTTAGAAAGATACTTTGTTGAAAAATAGTACAGTGTTCCTTCGAGGAATATTTTTTATTTTTTTCATACAGTCCATGAAAATTAATTTATAACATTTGCTCCTTCATTTTACAAAATGATATACGTATATTATGATTAATATGTTATAGAAGTGACCTTTTTGTTTAACATTCATCTTAGTAGCCTTAAATAATTGATACATAATATCAATTCCTTTTTTATGTCTTATTTCATCTTCTTCATCAAAAATTGAGATGAAAGGCACAATGACTATCACCTAGATAATTATCCCAATTTTTCTACATGATTCTATTTAAAATAATTCAATACATTATCATGTTTTGCAATATTCACGATTTTTTTATCTTCAATTGAAGTTGTATTATCATTATCTAATTCCAATATTCTTGTTGAATTTTCATTTAAGGTATTTACTTTCCATTCTAGAAAATATACCTTATTAATATGTGAACATAAAGAATTAAAATGTTTATATTATTTCTTTATAAATTATCTATTATAAAAAACAAATTTATTTATCATATTCATGGTATTTTCAATATTAAATTCTTGATAATATTTCATATACCATTCTATCTTAGTTCTCCAATTTCCATCTACACTGTTTAATGTTTCATTAATTGTATTGTCTTTCCCAAATAATACATTTAATTTATTAATATTCATTCAAAATATATCTTTCTATGTGATGATAATGATTTATCAATTTTCTAACCCATTATATTTTATCTATTTTTTGTTTTTTACTTCTTCATTTTCCTCTCATAGTCAAACATTTTATAATTAAATTTTGTTTTATTTTTTGTATTCTTTAATCCATCATATAATGTTTAATTTTATTACTGATTTTGACAGTCATATTAAAAATATCCAAACACATGATAGTTATTGAAATTTAGTATATTATAATTTTTTCGATATTTTATCTGTTATACATTCTTGTAAACAATCACTTCATTTTATTATAGTCATATTAATGTTATTCATATTTTGAATCACATGATTCTTATTCCTCAACCAATATAGTCTTAACTATTATCCTGGATTTATGTTCCAATCATTTATTTTCTTCTAAAAAGATATAGTTTTTCATATTTAATATGGGATGATAATGTTATGGAGTTCATCTAGTTATGTATATTCTTGTTATTTTAATGAAAAATATATTGAAAATAATCAATATAGAATTTTCTCATCACCTTAGTCATAATTGATAAATAATATAACATCCCATGAAAAATGTAATTATAATGAAATTTTCAGTTACTCTTATAAATTAGTCACTAACAAGTTCATCATTACATATTTTGAAATATTAAAATGTGTTTTTCCATATTTACACCATATATTCTTTGACATTAAGATTACCTTCATAAATGATTATCTATTTCTCCTTGATTCTATCTATATTTTAGAGGCCAACAAATTTTTGGAATACCATATCTGATAAATCAATCATGATTTCATTTTTATCTTCCACAAATTTCTATGTTCCAATTATCTATAAAATTATGAGGAACACTCCCAACATAGGGTGGATATGCCATTGTAACAATATCTTTCATTTCAAAGCCATGTAATTTGAGATATGGGATGACTATATTTTTTATTTCATAATACCTCTCACCATTGGAAATGGGAATTCCCCTACTATTTATTGAATTTATATTATCTTCCTCGTATATTTGGGTTATTTCATAGTGACCTCCACTTTAGTATTAATTGAAGTGCCAAAACTGTTGTGAGAATGCTGCTTGGTGGAGGGGTTTAATCAGTGATCCTTTTTTATATTAAAATTTCTTTCATTTAAATTAAGCATAAGTGGTTGGTTAGATCCTCTGTGAATTATTCTTGTTTCTCTTAGAAATAACATGATTAATATTGTAAATAAAATGGCATAAAATATAAGAATTTACAAGTTTCATTACAAAGACCAACCCATTTTTTAAATGTTTATTATCCCAAAAACATATTTTACAATATAATATTATAAATGAATAAAATGAATGATATAGAGTCATGAATTATGTATCTCAAGTAAACCCAAATTTTCTGTATACTCTATTTCACAATGATACTTGAATCCACACTAGTCAAGCCTAGAATTTAAAATAGATATTTATGTTCATAAATTGTAAGATATACTTCATTAACATTATCATAATGAAAGTATTATTCCATTAAAAAATATATAGATCCACTTGAGGATGATATTTTGTTCTTCAAAATGAGTTTTTAGCATCACATTTTCCAATGTACATATTCATGTACATTTCTAAATCATGTTGGTCTATATAAAAAATCGTTGATCACTTGTATTATATCATTTTTCTTAGTCGAACACTATTTGTGCTAATTATTCCTTCTTCATAGGCTCAACCACTATTTATTTGTGCATGTAATGGAGACTGATTCATGATGATTATATATCTACAAGAAATATTTTTCATAGTGTCGTCTCTCCAACATTATGCTTTTATTATTTTGTGTTAGGTAAGAAATTTGTGGAATTTGAAACCATGTAAAATTTATTTAAATTCATTATTATTAGTTTATTTTCAATATTGTTTTTTCAATATTTTCATGTTAATGAATATTTATGATCGTATTTCTGTTAATAATTCCATTTTAATTATGTTATCAATTGATTAAGAATGCATGTATTTCATCTAGGCATCCATTTTCCACTTTTGTTTCTCTAAAATTATTCAATATTCGGTAATCCAAGGGTTTCATGGGTTTCATTAAACATATACCTTCAAGTAAGAAAGTATTTATGCATGTGTTTCAAGTAGTTTTTTCTTTAAAATTTATTTTATGTCCTTCATGTGACCATGGAGAGGTCACACAACTGTCTATATTATTCATCACATAAGAGATTCACAAATGTGATTACATAATTCCTTATTCCCTTCACAAAAAAGAGGTTTCCCATGGGATTATACACAAGGAAATATGATGTTTTTTGGGATATTGTCAGGATATTCATGTTATAAAGGGTTATTTCATGTGATAATATGATGTGACATGTGTTTTATGTATTAATTTTACTCCATTACAAGACATCGATTTTTCTATCAGTTATTCTTGAGTATTACATGAGACAAGGATAGATCGAAGATTTAATACCAATAAAACAATGATTTTTAATGGTATTTGTCTCACAAACCAGGATGTTCTTCAGTAAGTACACCTTCTAATGAATAAATCATGTTCAGGATCTTCTTCCAGAGTTTTCAATGTATATAAAATGACACCATAGATTTCATTTCTAATGATTCATTTTTTATATAGGAGAATAAAATGCATGTAATTCTATTTTCATTTCAACCTAAGGACCCTTTAAAATCCTCTTGAAATATTAGGATATCAATAATTCCATATTCTACATTTTAATAATTCATCATTATAAATAGCATTTTATCAGATGAATGATTTTAAGATCACTTCTTTGATCAAGAAATCCCATTGTGGACTTCATTTAATACCGTGTTGAGTGTTGAAATAAATTCACATGAATATATATATATATATAAGACATAACCTCCTCATTAATGATTACATGTTCTTCTTCACACAATTCCATAACACTATTGAATTATGAATGTCTGATGCCTATGTGATTGTTTTAATTCTTAGTTCATTGTCTTCATTCGACCATGTGATCAATAGAACATCACTATTGGATTTATTTGACATCTTAATAATTGAGATGTATTATCATTCATGTGATAACATAAAATTTCTATGATGAATCATTATTAATATTATTTTCTATATGTTAGACATATGCTTTCATCTATATGCTTAATACGATCGATCATCTTGGCTTGATTACACACAGGGGATGGTTTCCTTCTTTTTTGTTTGGAAAGTCCTCATTGAATGGATGAATATGATGGATTTGTATGAAAATAGATGATCATTGAATATTTGATGTCCTGGATTAATCCTATTTATCATCCTATTCTATAGCCAAATTTTTTAACATCGATGATCAATTATAGAATGTTTTTTTCCCAATCAGAACTATTATTTGACTTGTTAATGATTTATGAACAATATTTACCAGTCAAAAGCTTTAATAGAGTTCTATTTCTATGCTCAACCATAGTCATTCCACAATTATACCCCTAAATATCTACACATTGCAATATGTGAGCCTATACATTGACCATGAATGCCTTCAGGTATATGGTCTTATAGGCCATATACACAGGACCTTCCAGACCTCCAAATCCATGTGGGACCACTATTTTGAGGATCATCAATGGGGATTGACCATTAGGTCCCCATAAATGTTTTTGAGGGATATATCATGAAGGATTCGATTGTGGTAATATTTTAATTAAAATCTTATTAGGAAAACACTATGTACATAACATAATTCCAACCCTATCCCAAATAATGTTCTAGGCCATGGAAAAAACCTCCTTCCACTTCATATTAAATTTAACTTCATATTGAATGTCCAACTTGAAATCATCATGAATAATAACATTTTCATGTTATAAATTCATCATAAACATGTTACAAAAAATGATTCATTAATGAAACATTTCATTGAATAATAAAAATACATTAAAAATTTGATGGTTTTATTTATGGAGAGTTTTACAAGTTTGACATACAATTACCAATAAATAAATCCATAATAATTTCTTAATAATGTCCACTTCGCCCAAAAATATATAACTCCTTATTGAAAATTTTAAATGGGGATAAATATTATCCTAGTTAGTGGATTAAATAGTTAAAATAAACCATTTACAGAATGATAATATTATATAGCTGACTGAAGAAAACTACCAATTTCAGTTACAATGCTTGGTCTAAATAATTTATCAATAACATTCATCTTTGAAGGATCCACTAATATACCCTAATTTGATATTTTATAAACCACAACTGATTCATTATAAATCCAAAATTATGACATGGTTAATTTATCATACAACTATTCCTTCCTAAGGGTATTCAACACAATTCTAAAATGATCATCATTTTGTTCTGTTATCTTATAATATATATGGTTATCATCATTATAGACTAATAAAAATTAATCAATGTAATGTATAAATTCATTATTCATTAAATTACACCTGATGATACGAGAATTAGATAATTTAAATGCAATCCCATCAAATTCTTAATTCTCGTAGATCAAACCAAAACATATCTTAGTTATATCATTATTTTAAAGCAACAATTGGTGATATTTAGAATAAAGGTAAATCATGGAAAATTATGAATCACCTTAAAATTGATCAATCAATTAATTAATATGGGAGGTGATATTTTTTATTGAGATTGAAGTTGTTTTCATCCAGATTATCAATTAAAATATGCATTTATCAATATTTTTTATGAAAATATCTATAGGTGTACCCTACAATGATGCACTATGGAATAAGTATTATTTTTATAGGTTCCCCTTAATTTTATTATACAATAATGGAAAATCAATCAGGGTAAATATATAAGGATTCATTGAAATAGGTGTATCCCCATTTATGATATTTATGGATAAATCTACATCATGATTCATAGAAAAATAATATAACTATTTTGTGAAGTAATTAGAAACCTCCCATAAAATTAACCTATAATAATTTTTGAGGTTTTTTATAATAGTAATTTATTTTCTTCATAGATAAGAATTAAGAACATAAGATAGGCTGATTTGTCAATTTATTTTCATATTCGACTTCAAACCTATAACTGATCAATCATTGGTATGAAATATTTTGTATGACTTCCCTTATATAGAAATCTATATGATATATGAATAAATGGTGGAATTACATTCCTATAATCACATAAAAATGAAACTATATTTAAAATAACAATATTTTTATGACGGACATTCCCACCAACAATAATACGAGATTAACTATAAACATGAGATGTGCTTTTCATGTCACAAATAGTCAAAAAAATTGAAAATATAACTAATTTCATAGGTGATAATGAGACATAATTAGAAAAATTACATAGTTATTAATGAATGGATGGTTCTATAATCAAACAACATCTTTTTTTATA
The DNA here is from genome assembly GCA_963277665.1 of Viscum album. Classification (NCBI taxonomy): domain Eukaryota; kingdom Viridiplantae; phylum Streptophyta; class Magnoliopsida; order Santalales; family Viscaceae; genus Viscum; species Viscum album. The sequence goes on from OY728140.1 coordinate 2,073,024,782, forward strand.
TTTTATTATAATAGTACCGTTTATCACATAATTTATGTAACCCACATTAGTAGTCATGGTCATATTATCTTTCCCATTATCATTGATTTGAAGTGGTTTGTAACACGAAATATCACCATAGAAAATTAGATTCATGTACTATTTGGATATTTCTTGCATTCCACTAATTTATAACAACATATGAAGTATGTAGTATTAAATATAATATTTTTTTCAGCCATTACATAAATTGGACTCTTCACTGTTTTTTATCATACACAAGCTTAATGACCATCCATTCCACGTATAATGAATATCCCATATATAGTAATTAAATTTCTAGGATATTTATTTCCAAATATTATGGATGTAAGTTACAATATTATCATTCCACTATGTGACTTATTCATGTTTGAATGATACGTTATCATTTTATTATAAACACCTTTATAATAATGGGAATATCTATCTTCTATTTTTACATTGATTTCATATAGAAAAGTTAATCATCGCTACTGATTTCTCTTATATATAATGCATTTCAAATAAAGTAATTTGAGACACTAATTAATCTATCAATTGTTAATTAAAGGAGGATGAATAAACTCGAAGAATAAATAGAAATTATTGTATGATGTTCCTTATATGTTGGAAGGAATTGATCATAATTCTAAATATTCTTAAGTAATTCCATCCCCATAATTATTTTTAGAATATAAGGTAATTAATTTCAAAAAAAATCTTCTTAATCTCATGCTAGTATAGTTATTTAATTTCATTATATTTTTATTTATTTATCATATGATTACATAATTGATCATAATTTCATTCGAAATGATAGATTAATAATAAAACAATTTCATGCTATATGCATTATGCATTACAGTATATAATATATTTTATCAATGGTATTAATGCATTGTTAATCTACAGGTGGATCAAAATACTATGAAAAATATATGGGTTGATGAATCATTAATTAGTCAATAGTATAGTGTTCCATATTTAGATCATTAGGAATATCAAAATGATTCATGGATTGAGGATTATATGTGAGCATAAAATCATGATTCCCCTTTACATATCTATTAGTATTTGGTTACTTATAGAGAAAATAATTGAATTTCCCATCACATTCATTATTAAAATGATTCCATCTTTATATATTCAATGAATAAATCCAAATAAAATAATTTATAAATTAAGCCACTATAAGTAGTTTCTATATCACATAATCGGGAATAATCATTCAAAGGATGTCTAGATTTGTCCACCATGATTTTATTCTATGAATCATTTTGTTTATCCCATGTCATCCATGGTCATTATATGTTCAAAATAATTAAAAATTATTCCGAAGTAAAATGTGAACTAACCCAAAAATATCAATATAATGTATTAATCCATGTCATCAGTATTGGTCTCACTAATCATGTTTCAATGAAGGATTACAAAATATTGAATCTTTGTCTTTTAGAGTTATTACACATAGTTGCATATGTTCGACAATAATATCCACTAATAGTTATCCAAATAAAGATTTATTTTATATAAAAACTACAATCATTTCATTTCTGTAACATATGATATTATCATACACATAGACATATACATAGGTTTAATCTAAACATTCTAAAATTATAATCTACAGTGATTTATAAAAAAGACAATGAAATCAATTAAAGAGGTCAAAAGACTCATTATATAAAGATCACATCCTTTTAAAAGAATATTCAAGGCATTTTAAAACATTAAACACCCCATAACTATAAATTCAAGGTGTATATGGAAGAGAGATAAAAAATATATTATTTAGGTAAAATTCACACTAGATGACACAAATTTATTCTCACATTGTACCACACTTGTCTTACCATACATGAAAATGTTCATCATACCATATAGAATAGAATCAGAAGAAAGAGAGATCTCAAATTATCAGAAAGGGTAATCATAGAAGATATTATCAATGGTCATATGAAATAATATAATAATAATTGTAGAATGATATCAATATTATAATACATAATGTTCAAAATTAATATCTCATTGATTATAAACATGATTATTTGAATAATTCTTTATCATTTAAAAATAAGTTCACTGAAAAAGTCAGGAATAATAATTAATCATTCATGAACTATAATTCATTTTTATAATTATAAAAACATAACACAAAATAAAAGAAAAATAATTTTAATATAAGCCAATCCAATTTTCATTGTTAACAAATTACATTATCATATCATAATTAATCTGGAACACCTAAAAATTTCTTATAGTTTATCATCTTCATTAACTCATATACCATAGTTATATAATTATATATAATGATTTAAAAATTATATTGGAGTGATGTAATAGAATGAACCATAAGAAAATAAAATCCATACATACGTATTATATAAGATTGTAAAACATTCATCATTTCATCATAGAATAAAATATGGATATGAAATAAGTTATATAATCAATTCAATATTTTATAACCATATGAAATGAAACGGATTCCCTAATGATTTCATTAGAACTTAATTAAATCAATGTATTGATATATGATTAATTGATTCAATATTAAATCATCATCCACATAATACACCTATATAATGTAAATTACTTGAATAGAATTATAATTTGTTTAGAAATTCATAAAAATATTTAATGGATGTTAACATAGATGACAATACCATTCAAATAACATTCAATATAATATTTGAAAACATGAAGGAACAATTAATTACCTTATAAGACATTAATACAATCCTTATGATAATATTGATAAAATCATATTCTTGGAAAACAACCATGTAATTAACCAATGATGGATTAAATTAAAAAAATCATGATAGTGGGAAAATTTGTCGATGTCATATTCATTAAATGAAAACAATACTTACACACCTTTGTAAAAAGATAAAAATGGAATGTTTATAGAATTATTTAATTGAAAATATTTTTTCACAATGATTTATAATTAATTTAAAAGGTAATTAGAATGAAATTTCAGAATTTTATATTTAATAATAAGAAATAAATATGAAATTTTATTTGAGCATCGACATAAAAGAAAAATTATGAAATTCAATGAAGAAATAATGTATCCTTTTACGTAAAAATATTCCTCAAACAATTTTATAAAAATGAGGCCAAAATTATGAAATAATTATGAAGTTAATTAATTAACAAATATTAAAGATAATTAATTGTGCCTGTCATATATATATATATATCATTAACATAACCAATTATGAATTCAATCATAAACAATCATTATTAAAATGGGGGTGAAACACATGTCTCTTACATCATGTAGGGTTTAAAAAATATGTCCCTTAAATAATGTATTATCTTGATTCATTCACATTAGAAAATCATATATAATAAATATATATTAATTTTAAATTTCATCAAGAATCATAATAATATATTTCCCAGCATATAAGAATAAAATATAACTTATTATTATCAATTTATTAAATAAACATTATTAAAATCAGTGTTCCATGTAAAAAATACATTCTTTCTTTGTGAAAGATTCAATTAAATATTCTATATCCTATTACATTTATAACAATTTCATCATTTCTTTAATATTATTCAAATAATTATTATCATATGTAATCATTATATTCATATATATGACTATTCATATAATGGAGTGATGAAAATTTCATTACATCACTTCATAGAGAGATTGCTGAATAAGTACATAAAAGTGTTGTTTACACTATTATATTGATGGAATAAATGAAATCACAGAAATAATACATCTTTATAGAGGCATAATAATATTATAAATAACATATATATTGTTTAAATCCATATTTATAACCATCATTTTTACATAGGTATGAAAATAAAATAACATCTATTTATTGAGGTGGTTGCCCGCATGTATGTTCAAGTTATGTTTTCTTTTACAATATGATGAAAATGATATTTATAATGGTAATTTAATAACTATAATAAAAATTTAGTATATTTAAAATAATTATTTAATTATATTATAATTGGTACCATATAATTTATAAGAGTAATAATAACAAATAAATTTTAATGTACTTTTCCATATGTTCTACCACTTTATTAAGAAACCTTATTTAGGTTAAACATGAAACCCTATAGGGATAATATTTCAAAAAATGAAATAATATAGAAATTCATTCCATTCACATATTTTATTACATGATTTTATGAATAATTAAACATCCAATACATACTAAGGATTTGAAGGCACACTGTCTTTAGTAGTATAAATAAATAATTTAAAGGCATGAAACTAAAATAAAAACAATATTTTAGTTCATCTCCATAAAGAAATACTAACATACATTGAGCTATTAAATTTTTATATTATAAACTAGGGAATAAATGAACAATGGTATGATCTAAAAATCCCAATATTTGAATAATCATTGGAATAAATCACAGTGCATAGGTTAGAAGGAATAATATGATTACATATAATATCATGGAACAAGAATAATCATTTGAAATAATAGAATGATGAAAATGGGATCATATAATGATGGAAACATAGGAATGTGGAATTAACATACAATATTAGATAAACCAAAGTCATGGAAAACTTTCAACACTATATCACATGGAAGTCAAAGTCCAATAAAAGAATTAGGTTTCCTCCCTACACAAAACGCATTCATCATGAATATAAAAATTAACAAATTACATGGTGTTATTTTTGGAAACACCCATCATAAAATATGAATGTATATGTGTGAAACAGTAATAATAATCATATGAATAATACATAAGGTTTACCCATGGAAATAAATTTTTATCATAATCATTTCATTATGAATGTAGAATTGGTATACCATAATGGTATCCATGAAAAAATAGGTTTAAATAATTCATGTTAATTTATAAGGTAAAATATGAATTGATCATGAAATATTTTTTCCATAAAATTTTAGTACAAGTAAATAAATTATCTTTAAGAAACATTAGATATGAGACACTATTTTGAGGTGTTAGGGAAAATGTAAAAGAGTCTTTAAAGTAGATAAATAGTAATTGATTTCATAAAAAATAAATTATATAAGTTATAATTTTTTGCTATAAATACTGATTTTATAAAAATATTGTTTTCTTAAAAATATTATGGAGTTTTCTTGAAATTGGTAATGAAATTGGGAGCTGCCCTTCACTCAGTTTTCATTATCAAAGATAAATTTTTAAAATAAATATTTCCCCTCAATGAATGAATATTTCAACTACATAAATTTTATTGAAACATAAAAATTGAACATAGTATGAGTAACTAATATAAATTAAGAAATGCAATTGGTTAATCAATGATAAAGCATAACCTGAAGGAAAAAATGAGTCTTTAAAGAGAATCCATCACCTTATATCTGAAACTATTCGTTACTTGTACATAATGTCCATGGTAACAAAATATGATTAAATAATAATTTCATTCATACCCTATTAAACAAATATATAATTTATTATAAAAGTATTTGGATTATTTTTGTAATTTAACTTTGTTATGGTGTTTTTTTTGGAGTATTTGATTCAGGGATTTCAGGATGAGTTCCTTTGAGTTTAATTTTTCATGTTCTCATAAAAATGAATTAAAAATATAGAAGTGGAATTAAAATTTATATTTATGAACCTACATTATTTAAAATGGACAAAGTGTTCATTTTTTAGTATTTTAGAATGTTTCATTATATAAAATGTTAATGATGAATGTGAGATTATTTTGTGAATTTTCAATAATCACAAATATGTTTTGTATTATTAATAAATAATATATATGTATATTTCTCCAAGAACATTAATAAATTTTAAATATAAATTTTAAAATATGTATTAACCATTATAATTCATTTATGTTTATCCATGAAGGTGTTATCAGAGAATGAAAAATTGTCAACCATAATGGTAGTGAATAGACACCACAAATATATTGTTTTTTTTATAATAAAAGGAGAATAGAATAGATTTTATGATGGATTTACCTTTTCAAAAATATCATTATAGAATATATATGATATCGGAGTTATAATGTCACTATTTACAATGGATTAATTTATGATATTAAATAAAAAATTAAAAGGAAAATGTGTAGGATTTTTCCTCTTGAATAATGTATCATTCTAAAACTTCTAATATAATATGGAAATGGTGTATTTGTGAGACCAAAAATACCAGAACATAGTGAAGAGTTTTGGGATATAAATTGGAAAAAATATTATCATTCTCCGAATAATATAATGTTTTTAGATAAGTGGTGGTGTGGGGTGGTATTTATAGTGGGTAGAGGGGTGTGTTTATGATTATTTTCATTAGTAGTTAATTATTTTTGTCTCATTAATATCAATAATATTGATTATTTTAATTATATATTATAACAATATAATTCTAGTTTTATATAATAACCACATTCAATATCCATTACTCAACCATGACTAAAAAAATTATTTATTTTATTACAATTTTAAATATCATAAATTATTGTATTTACTATTCACGAAAAATAAACTATTTTTGAACAATTAAAAAAATGAAACCTAAAAAATATTAAACATATATATTTTAAAAAATATGTTCAGTTTGTGAATTTAATTTTCTAAATATGATAAATCAAAATATAATATAAAATAAAAATTTATTCGAAAAAACTATATTTATTATTAAAAGAGGTTTTATGACACTTTTAAAAAATAAAGAAGGTCTCACAATAACATGTTTTAATTATAAGAAAAAAATTATTAATTTAAAAATATAATTTATTAAGATAAATTTTCCTTTAAATCATTATTCTAATTATAATATTGTAAATAAATATTTATATTTCAAAGAAATAGCACCACTTAATTTATCGTTTTTAAAAAAATTATGTACATATAAAATGATAGAAATATATAATATTTTATATTTTATGATTATTAATTTATTTTAATGTTCATTGGTGAAGTAGGAATTCAATTTTGTGGATTTAAATTCCTAATGGTCAAATTAATATTCTAATTTTCATGTTATAATTTTATTCATATATATTCCTTAATTTCTAAAAAACAAATTATTTCATTCATTACTCATTTTTACTATTTTTATATTATTATATATTATATTTTATGTCATATTTACTATATGAAATAATTATAAGAATCAAATTACCATTTATAAAAAACATGGTTATTACCTTCTCCACCATTATGATATTAAGCCATTAAAATGTAATTTTACATTACAAATTGAAAATAGGTTGGGATACTTCTCATTTATTTGATCCACTGGTTCCATTATTTCTTATTCATACAAATAATTCATCTATATTACTTTGACAAAACATTGTTTCTTGCCTCGTAGAACATTATATCTATGATCCAAGATCATCACATTCTTATCGTCACATGAATGGTAATTCTCTAGTTGTACCACCATTAATTTCAATCCATTTGAGGGATCTGGTATTTAATTCCTTAAGAGGGATATGTGTAATATATCATGTAATTCTGACACTATTGGTGGAAGTTTTAGTCGATTTTCCACATATCAATCATGATCCAAAATCTTGAATGGTCCAATATACATGGGACTCCTATTTCTTTTCTTCACAACTCTCATGATACTAATACATTAAGATATGCAGTGGTTTACAATGTATCCAATCATAATCTCCAAGTCTCATTACTGATAGACTTCATAACACTCCTGTATATATTGCGATTCCCAGATATGATGCAGATTTGTTTCATCATGTTCTGTCATTTTTTTATAATTTATGTTCCCAGTAGATTACATTCTCTGAATTCATCCTAGTATGTTAGTTTTCTTCATCTAATCACATGAAGGGAATCATAAGGTTCTATTTTTTATGATTAATTAAAAACTATTTTCATAAGAGATCTGGTACATAGGTATGTGGTGGTCACATTCTCCCATGAATAACATAAAACATGATCTCAACATGGATTCTAATGTTTAAATATTCTTCATAGATTGGATATCATTTTATAGATGATAGGATTCTTTAATGTTCATATTTGTTTTTATAGTATGTAGGAGGATTTTGTAGAATATAGAGTCCAATTACGGATCTTGATTGGATTCAATAGATATTGACACTCCATGAAGCCTCACCACATCCTTGATGTATATCAATGACAGATAGTCAATCGAGAAGTCCCCTTGAGTTTTGAAAAGGTGAGTTGTATTTGTAAGGAACTCCAAAATAAAAAATACAGAATTATTTCTGTTGGATGAATTCGGATGTCAAATGACAATTTCATTGGTGAGGTTTTTCCATTTCCATGTAGGTATGGCTGACAGTTTCATCACCCTCTCTAATATTTACTTTTATCTTCCAATTCCTATCATACCAGACACATTGATGTATATTCAAGGATATATTTCGTAAAATAACCCAAACAATAGTGATCTTTGAGATCTGAATTAGTCTTTGAGATCCCTAGGGGAATAGGGTGGGCTTATCTATGTTCCTCAATCAAAAGTTAATTTTTTATATCAATATAGAATGATACACATAATTTTTACCAAAATCTTACGACTCCTTCCTCATCAGTTTTGGAGTCTTTTGATAAATTATTTCAGATAGATTCCACCTTTTTATGAATTTGCACATCAATTATTTGAGACTCTATTATTTTATTCATGATGGATAGTTGTGAAATCAGTTGTGAAATGATTGATCATTTTCCATCCAAAAATATTACCATTTTGATCCATTTCAATTATATGAATATTGTCTTATTCCCAATTCTCATCAGAGATTTTTTTTGGATCATTTCTATATAAAAAATCTGTCACTTTATTTTCCTTAACATGATGGTAGTAGATAGATATATAACAATCCATGATGAGATCTAACCATCTCCACTAGTGAATATTAAGCACGTTTTTTGTCAAAATATATTTGAAGTTATTATGATAATTATATATCATAAAATTATCCCAACATAAATAATTCTACTAGATATTTAATGTGAAGATAATATCCTCAAACTCGAAATCTGGAATGGGATAGTCATCTCTTGAACTATCAACTTCATCAAGGAATTGAAAATTACATTATCATTTTTAATCAATTCAAAGATGAGTCCATTGTTTAAAGAATAGTTGTCTATCTCAATAAGTTCTCCACTTATTGGAAATGTCAGTATTGGTGCAGTGACATGCCCCTTTATTAACTCATTGATGAAGAATTAACATTCACTAATACATTGAATCATTACTCACATTCAAGTAAGATTTAATAATAGTGTTGAAAATAATGATATTTTTATCCTTCATCATCGATAATACCTTGCTAGATTAGGGAAACTAGGGATCTCTGTTATATATATTTTCCTAGTAAAATATTTGATTAGATGACTCATGGAAGGGTTCAAAAATATTCTTTTTCAGGTTATAATATTCTCTAAGATTCATACATCTTCCATATAGAACTCACATTTGAAATAATGTTCCTAAAAACTAATCATTTTCAAAGTATTTATCACAATATTTAAATGCTTATAATATTCCCCTTGCTTTGGAGTATATCATTATATGATTGATAGAGACTACTAATATTTGTTGAGGTAATCAATAATGTCTCAACTCATTATGTCCATGAAATTTTATGGAGCATTAGTTCGTCCAAATTTCCTCACTATGAACTTATACTGTAACATCCCATGTTTTTAAAAGGATATAAAATGTTAAACATCTTACAAAATACATCACATCGATCTTTAGAGAAGAACTAAAAATTATTATGTTACCTTATAACCTATCTATTAAAATTTAATGAATAAACAATATTAGTTGATTTAGGAAAATATTTTTTACACTTCATTTTAATTAATTATTTTGTTTACAACTTTTTATAAATGAAAATTAAACACTTTTTTATTAAAAGGAAATGTTTTTCTAGAAAACAATTTTAATGAAAATAAGTGAGGTTATAAAATAATAAATTCACTCTTTATTAAATTTTTTAATGAAAAATATGTGCACTATATTAAATATAATATTTAATATTAATCGTAAATTTTTTATAAACATTATATAAGAACAAAATCATTTTTTTAGAATAATGATTTTTTTCAGAAAAATATAGTTCTACCACCTTTTGATGGTGAACCCATTTTAAATCTTGTTTTTGAATCTTTTATAAGTTATTTTTGAAAAAAATAATCTTTTTCTTTGGATGTGGGAAATAAACAATTTTGGTGGAAGAAAACATTGCTATTTTCCTAATAAATTTCAGATTTTAATGAATACTACAAAAATGCTGCATTTTAATTCAAAACATCTTTTTCAACAAGGTTATTAATATTGATAGATTATCCTTGCAATTTCTATTAAAGTATAGTTAATAAATATTTTTATTATTTAATCCAATTTTTTTCATTGGATGTAATTTTACGTTGAAATAATATTTAAACGCATGTCAATCTTCTGATAGTTTTTATTGTCTTTTAAAACCTAGTATCTTATTTTGAAATCGGGGATTCATTTAAAAATAATAACTTCAATATTTTAGTACTTAATATGGAAAAATGGACTTGATATTTAGAATCAGAACCTCGAAATTTTTTAGATGGTTTTTTTTATTTTTAGACATTATGAATAGTAACATTGGTAATCATTTTTTCTACCATGGTTAATGGTTTATAAAGATAATAAAGTTAAAAATAATATTATATTATTATAAAACTACATTAAACTTATCCTATTATAATTTTTTGTTTTTATATCGACCATGAGATCCTTGTGTAGATTATAGGACCAAATGGATCCACTTGGATGACTTTAATGATTTTATAATATTAAATTCAATGAACAATAATTTTTGTTACACTAGTTTTTAAAATGTAATTTATTCTAATGTAGAGTTATATAGGGGTTATATTTAAATATATATATGAATTTTGAAGATAAAAATATTAAATATATCATGGTAATTTATTTATTATTTTTTTCAATTATATAGCTTAATTTAATTATGAAACAAAAAATATTTAGTCATTTATTTATAAATTAATTAATTAAATAAATGATATTATAAATGTTAAAATAAATATTTTATGACGTAATTTATACCATATATGATATTTATTATAAATTTTTACATTTTTATGATGACTTAAGGTTGTTTTTTGTATTTATCTTCTTCTAAGGATATTTTTCTGTGCCATCTAATAAATAGTTTCAAAATATATATTATTAATATTTTAAAATATAAAATATTTTATTAAAGGATATTAAATTTTATAAAATCTAATATTCATCAAATTGGTTTTTATATGTCTACATATTTCATTACTGAAACTTTTTGGTTCATTTTATATGTTATAATAATTGAGTTAACCCAAAAATTATAAAAAACATAATATCATGTGGAGATTAAAACGGATGAAATATGGGTTATACAAAATGATAAGGATTAAAAAATATTTAAAAAAATAAGAATAATTTTAATTGGATGAGAGTTATTCTACCCAAAATATTATTAGATTCTAAATAAATGATTTTTGGTCTATTTAAGTCAAAAATTGAATTTATATTAATTACATATATTAAGAGTTTCTAAGCATGTCCCTCCTATCTGCTATAAAAGGATACCATTATTCTCCAACACTCAAACATAAAAATACTTTTGTATCGAACAAGAACTACCAAATAATCCTTTAATAATATCTCTCAATATTCCCGAGTTCTTATTTTATACATTCCAACCTTTTTAGATATTTTAAGGTGTTCTTCAAAAGTAAAAAATTGAAGAAGATGTACAATTTTTTAGTGTTTTATTATTTATTACTCCATTTCTTCTAAATCATCATCTTATAAGCTGAAATAACATCTCTAGTATAATAAATATATTTATTTGTTATTATAGTTATATCATCATGTAAATCATTCTCCAATTTCATCAAAAGGGAAATGAATATTCTGTTCGTGTGTACATTGGACTACAACCCAGTGTACCCATATATATAATTTTTCATTACCATCAATCAAGACTTCTTATAATGATGGAATAAATACTTATATATGATATTCATGAAATATTTGTTATTGTAAAATAATATTATATCAATTATATTCTTACCTTTCATGCACATAAAAATGCGAACAAAGTTCATGCATAGGTGTGAACTATCACATCCACGAAGCGATATGAATCATTTTTATTCACCAAATCACTTGTATGATATATATAATTATATTTAAATATTTAATATTATTTTAATAAAATTATCATATTTTTTAAAAGGTGAAATAGAAATTAAATTATTACCATAATGATAAATGAAAAATGGAGAGGTTTCACATGCATACGTACAACATACCATCTCAATGATTATAACGTTGTTCATTTTTCATATCCATATTTAATGTATAGATTAAAAAGTATAATTTATATATATATATGTTATTATTGTCTCATGAATATTATTATAGAGATGAATGCATTATCACAACATGGACTATTGACAATAAGACAAGATCATTTTTGACTCATGTACTGAATATCCATAAAACGTCTGATATGAACATAAATAATTATGTAATTTTTATAACATGATAATAAGTGATATAAAATGAATAATAAACTTGTAAATGGTTCTATATAAATAAAAAATCAAACTACATTTCTTATTTAGCAATATAGCAATTACACATATTGAGTCAGACTCAAGGCAAGGGACTTCATCCTAATCTCCTTTCATTGAGGCATATTTTGATAATATACACCACCTTCTATTATATGGTGTATATTCATCCCCTTGAATTTTAATTTCATTAAATTGTTTTAAAAAGGAATATTTTTTATATGAAGCATTTTACTAGATGAAATAAAGAATGGTTTCTTACCATATACGGTAATGACAACCTTTCTGCTCCCGTGAACATTATTGGATATATGCCTTCCACTACATGAGGATATGTTTTTAAAAGAAAAATAAATACCATATTGCATTTTCATGTATTTTGGTATTGAAAATGTGTTCAATAAGGTATTTATTATGTCAATATCTTAAAATAATATATTTTTATGCATTGTGGAAATGTAATTTTTCCTTTATGTTTGTTTTATGTGTTATGATTATGTTATGGTTCCCGGATATTTCTTATGTATACGGGTGGTTACATGATAAACTGAGGGTGGGTGAGACTGTGATATCTAATCAATGAACTTGGTAATGAGATCGAGATAAATGTTTAGGTTTATCTTAATAGATTTAGGGAATATACTGTGGTGGGTTTTCCAAAGGTAACCATGAAGTATACTACCAATGTTGATATAAAAGCTACAATGTAACTATGATGTGGATGCCAATTGTTACCTTTATAATTTAAGATTTGAATGTGTTTTACATCAATATTATTTTTTAATGAGTTAAGATATAGTGTTTATGTTTAATGGTTGAAAATTATAATTTTGTGAATTTTTTTTCATGATTCAACAATATTGATGGACTAATGGTTTCATACATTTTTTTATATCCCTTACTGATATTTTTGTTCCCATACAATGTTTTTGAAAGAAAAATTCATATTATTTTTGGGACAATAGAGTCAGGGATGGGATTATGGAAACGTTTTGATGAATAATCATTAAAAGAACCCACATTTCATTTTAAGTGTCTCTATTTTATGGAAGAAAGGGATACTATTGGATGTTTCCACTTAATGTTTAAATGGTTTTGTTATGTATGTGTTGTGGAATAATTATCTAGGGAAATGAACATGAAAATATCGTCTTTGTTAAATATTCTCAAATTATTTACATAAATCAATATTATTTTGTTTATATAGTTGGGTCCTTATAGTTGGTATCAGAGGATGGTTTTGGAAATATGTAGATTATCATATATTCTTAAAAGATGTGAATATAATAGAATATCTCTAAAAATATAAATATTTTTGTTGTACATATGTTTCATTTAATTTTTAAAATGTATCTTATTATCAAAAAACTAAACCTATAGAAATATTGTTATTATATAATGACTTTTATTATGTAATAAACATTAAAATAAGGTATATTAAAAAAACAATTGTCATAACATTGTGATATGAACACCCATTGTTTGACTAGACAAATACTCCACATATTACCAATCTATCTCATTTGTGATAAACATATGTACATTCCATTATCATATTAATTAATCTCATGTAGACTTCATTATGGTGTGAGTACACATGTCGATATGTGATTTAGTTTTTTTCTCCAAAACCTATCCAAAAAATCATAAATTTAAATAAAACATATTCTATCCATCTCCAAATATAATAAAATATATTAAAAAACACAATACATTATTTAATATTTTTTTTAAAAATATTTTCTTGGAAATATAAAAAAATAAAAAAATAGCCATAATCACCTCTTCAATGGATCTTCTATTTCAAATACTAATTGTTACATGTAAATTAATCATTTCTATGTAATCTGAAAAAACTCCTCCAAGGTAATAACAAAATTTCCAATTGACCAATGCCTCTTGATATCATCAAATTGTTTTTCTAATTGAAAATTTATTTGTGTTCCAAAATTTCACATATGATGTAAAATTTTTATTGAAATTGGATTATATTGGATAAATAACATGTTATTTTATTTTAATTATAGATGATTATTGAAATGTTTTTTGGATGTGGATAAAAATTCATATGATTATTAATAAATGTTTATAAAATATACTAACTATCAATTTTCATTCATACATAATAATAAATTTTTCTAATTACATTTTTTGAATGTTTGAGGTGATCAATATTCATTATTATGTATTTTTTTTAAATACATGTTCATTTATAAATTATTTAAATTAAATTTTATGTTTTTTAAAATTTAATAAATATTTTTAATTCCCATAATTTAATTGTTTTTTATTATGGCAGTTCTACAACCTATGAATTTTGAAGAAATTAGTTCTATTGGTGGGAATATCTATATGTGCCCATCATTTCTCTAGTGAAATTAAAAAAATAATTGATAATCATGCATGATAACGATGAATAAAATGATTTTTTCTATAATCAACAATAAAACACTATGTTTCTTGATTGGATAATGTGAATTAGGGGAATAATGAGCGGGAAGTGTATATTTATTGTGGTATGTGGGGATTAAAGAGGTCATATTGTACACATGAATTAAAATATGGATGAATTCATATGTTTTACTTGGAGGGATTATTTTTTATAAATTGGTGGAATAATTTCTTTATCAAAATTCTAAAAATATTCGTAGATATTTTTTCATTTATATTGTATTGTGATGGATGCATGGTCACAGTTCATATTTCACTTAAAAAAAATTTATTTCATGATAAATAAAATTTTCAAATTTTTTCCTTAGAAATAAGTGACAAAATTCCATTTAAATATTCGAATGATATTTTTCGTCACCTATAATATGAAAGTATTCATGGAAGTATGATTTAGTCCAATTCATTCTTATGTTAATGGTTGTGTATGTGATTTAGGTTATTATGTACCCCCTCTTTGTAATTCAAATTTTATATAGGGAATGGCGGATGAATCCAGAAATAATATTGTGCATGATTATGATTTTTATAAATACATATACCTCAAATTAAGCATGGTTTTGAAGTGGTTTAAATTTTTAGTCACATTAGAATATTAATTGTGAGTTTTATTCAATTTTAAAAATTGAAAAGTATAACATTAATTTACAATATATTGTCAAATCTTAATAGAATATCATATATTTTTACAATTAATGATAGATAATATGATATCATTAAAAATGATAGATCTATTAATTTATTAATTATTCGAGAATAGTTTTCTAAAGGGATTGTGTTCTACAGTTATTTGGTTTTTTCTATCAATGTTCTATAATAAATTATAAAATTAGGGAAGCCTACTGATCTAGTATTAAATATATATATAGTTTTGGGATTTACTAATTTAAAATGGAATTAAAATTTAATGAATATTTACTCAATATATTTATATTTGAGTAATGGAAGGGGAGTTTAATGGTTCATTGATAAATGTTTCACAAACCAGGTAATAGATTATTTTAACAATGAAATTCAACTTTTATTGATTCTAATTATCAATCAATTTTTCCCTTATAAGGGTTTTGATTTTTGAAAAATATTAGATTTTTTACCCATACCACAATTATTGATATTACATAATCAATATGTATACTAATTAAAAATAATAAAGGATTTGAGAGAGTAATATTTTATAATTTTATAATGGGTTTTATTAAAGATTATATTTCTACAGTTATAATTGAAAATTTGGTGCTATTTAATTCTGGTTAAAATTTAAACTTGTTGATGAAGTGGCATTAAATACGCACATTTTACAGTTAATTATTTTTTGTATTGTTTTTAAGGTCACATGAATGAATAATTTCAATAGTCATTGTTATATTTAATGTTAATATTCGTGAATGGGTATATTTATAGTGAAAAAGGAATATGTATTATAATTATAAATATATATATATATAGACCTTAATAATGCAATAAATAATTATCTTGTGAGGAATTTTTCTAATTAATCAAATGATATAATGAATAGATAACATATCCATGAAGTTATCAATTTGATTTATTATAGTTACATGTGAACCATGAGGATTTATATTTTTAGAAGATTCAATGTCCATTTTAAAATGGGATGTAGTCATCAAGAGAGATATGTGAGGGGAATACTAATTTTATTGGGGATGATGTTAATGAAAATATATCAGGTGTGAATATACAGCAATATAATTATAATTTTAAATTCATTTTAGTGGTATGAGAAAAAAACGAGGATTATATGAGGCAATAAATTGAATTTAACTATATGGTATATGATAGGGATAATTAAAATCTTGAATTTTGTAAAGGTATGTCCAATAATGATTCCATGCTTACAGAACATATTGATTTTATATATAAGGAACTTGTTTCTATGATGTAGTAGAGGTATCATGATAAAGTGGTAAACCCTCTTCATATTTTCTTGGACAATAGGTCCCCGTAAATGAAATGACATGAAGCGACTATGAAAATATCTAGAAATACAAGGAAACCTGATATTCATGTACTTCCATAAAAGAGCACCATAAATAATTTCAAATTAAAAATAGAAAATTCACAATTATTTATTTAATGAGATTGTAATGATTGTTAAATATTAAATTGAACATATTTGAAAATAAGATATTAAATTTTATAGGTTTTTTAGATCATGCATCATTATCTTCAATGAATTACAGGAAATAATAAGTGAACTAATGTGTAAAATTAAGGAATAATGTTATGGGAATATTAATATAAATTTTAGGAAATTATATTTGGTGTAATATTTCAATGTTAAAAAGATTTTCTATATTAATTTCCATTTTTTTAATGGAAATTTTTTATTTTTATTTTCATTATGGTCTCCTTAGAGGTGTTGGAATCATATGTTCATTGTGTACATAATATTAATATTTATTAGTAAAACAATGATATATTGATGGATTTATATTTTCTAGTAAAACTAGTATTCAGTAATTATCCATTCATGTTTTCACAGGGGGCCTAAATTTATCAATGTTTACGTTTTAGTACTATTCTTCATTGCAGTAGCAATTTACTAATTGAATAACCTTCCTAGATAAAACAATGTTTATGTTTTAGTAATATTAGTCATTTTTGTAGCGATATACTATTAATAATTCTTATATCAATCCAAAGAGAAGGTAAATCTATTAATATTTCTATTCTATTATCTTTTTATTATTCCTCGTTGTTTTTATCATTAAAATAATTTTTTCATCCATCAAAGAGTGATTTTAAAGGTATTTATAGTGCAATATTTTCATAACTAATCGAGAAATAATTTTTATTCTAATTTTTTATTTACAATAAGGCTAAAATATACCTTTTCTAGTCTGATGAACATCTCTATTGGTTTTTTATTCTTCTATCAAAACATCTTTTTGTTTTAAGAAGATATTAGAATGTTATATTTAGTGATATAAAATCCTTAATTGCAAAATCGTGTTACTGATGTTATAGGTACATCCTTAAAATTGTTTGTGTTTTTCCTTTTCATTTATTGGGAGGGGTTGAGAATGAATTTTTATTAAACCTATAATGGTAATGTTATTGATTTTTTGGACTCTCAATTTTAAATGGTCACATCTACACGCTGCATGAGGTTTTCACTCCATGTAACTAAATTACATGATATGTAATGGGTAGTGGGTACATAATATGATTAGGGTTTACACCAATATAATTACTTGCAATGAATTGTTTTTACTTTTAATGGGTTATTTAATTATCAATTTTTAATTATAAGTGATGTGTTCTTCCACAGTTATGGAATTTATGTACTCCACAACGTTTATTGGGAATACACATCATGCAATTATATGCATGCTAGTTATATGAAACCCTAATCGATGAACATCCCACCATTACTCATCTCTATATTAATTTTAATCATCCTAAATCCCATAACAAGCGATATTTTATCTCCCCAACCCTTATGGATCCTTTCTTTTGGAATCGATTGTTATTGGGCATGCAGTGTGAATTCCTAGGTAAGAGTTCCATATTTTTCACTTCATGTATTTTTCTTTCACCTCATTAGGGTTCAATAGAGTATCCCGAAACTTATGGTTCTATTCCCTAAATTTATGGATATCATTTATAGGATTATATTAGTGGTTTTATTTTGCCTTCATTCACATTTTATGGTTTCATTACTATAATTTATTTTTGGGGAAAGGGGTAGGTGACTTAATCCCACCTGGGAAAATTTCTTAACATTAAATTTCTTGATTTACTTCAGTTATTGATTTAAATTAAATGGTTTTAAATTTATATCAATTGGTTTTTAATGAAACCAAATTCTAGTGAATGGGGATGTTTGAAATTGTTCTGAAATAAAATTGGGAAACCATGGATTCCATTTAAATGTGGTGTCTTTGCAAATGGATGGAAAATGATATAATAGAATAATTGTATTTAATTTTTGAAATGAAATTCATGGAAGCTTTGATTCTATGAAAATTTATTAAAATGTTTTTATAGGAACCCAATGGTTTTATCATATTAATAAGACATGGTTGATTAATTCATGTTTTGGTTTTAAATGAAAATTTGGAATTTAAAATGTAGAGGGGGTGTTATTTAATTATATTTTAAAAAGTACTAATTCAAATTTCTCCTATTTAATTGTCTTATAGCACATGGAAGCCTCAATAAGATTGTGATTTATTTGGATACAATCTAAAATAATAAAACATTCTAAACCATAAATGCAGAATGCCACATCCGTTAGGCGATGGTGACAAGTCCCCTCTTACTAGTGCTTAGAGGATGTGTTTATAGACTTATTATTGTTATACGTTAAGGAGTGTGATGTCCTATATCCTGGTATATTCATCCCTATTTGTAATATGACCATGTTGCACATTTGTTTATATTTATAATACAAATGTATACTAATGTGGTTAAAATTTTGACATTCTTTCAGAATTTATATGAACTCTTTTATATAAATTCTATCAATTAATCCATTTATTTTAAATATTACATCACTTATAAGTGAATTTTAATTTATTTCATCTCATTTTAACTATAAAGAATGATTTTTTTAAATATTTTTAAAAATAAAAAAAACTCTTTATTTAAAAATTTCATGAATTTTTTTCGTTAATCTATTATTAAAATCAATTATAAAATCCTCGGTGAGACCTTATTAGGATTTTTAGGTTATAACCTATCTGTTCCTTTGGGTAATTTAAGATTATCTCCATATAGGTTTGAGTAAGGGGAAATGATCTCTTGGTGGTGGATCATGTTATTGTAACTTATATTTTTTTCTTTTCATAGGGACTTGGGAAGGTTTCCTCTATTTTGGTATATGTGTTGTAGTAATTTGAGCTCTTTTATGACTTGTTAACGTCTATTAAATTACTCCCACAGGATTATCTCTTGTTATTAATAATTTATTTATACTTTAACTCTTGTATTGTTTTTGAAAAAATAGTTCCCACATTGAATTTTCAGGATTCCATGTGCTAGTTTCCAACCACTGTAGATTGGTAACTCCCTTCTAGCTATGTTAGTGTCTCTTGATTATTGGGTTACCAGGGTACCCATGATGTTTTGTGTCTATGTGGTATTAGAGGTTTAAGTCGAACTTCATATCTCAAATTCAGTATGGAATGCGAATTATTGGTAGGACATAGGTGGCATTTGTGAATGATTGAATGAATAGATCTCATTGTAACTAACCTTATGTTTTCAAGTGTGGTTATGAAAATAATTCTTGGGGCCTTGTTCTATTCATTTCATTATTTTTAGTAATATATATTAAAAAATTTGTTCTACATATCAAGATTATTCATTCATCTTTGATGTGTTTTTGAATTTTATAATGCCTTCCTAATTTTCTACTACTGTTTTATATAATCATTCATGTGAGATGCTGTTAGAATCATGTATAGGGAGAGGGTAACACTGAACCACATCAAAATTATCATGTTGTAGATCTAAATATGATTGAGGTGATCATATTTAATATCCATTATTTAGGTCATCCATGACAACCATTCGTTGTTCAATATTTTCTTATCATTCCTTAGAGGTATTTCATTGCAATATTTTTGAATTGTTTGTTTTTTCCAATCCAACAATTTTCAAAGTCTCCAATAATCCACAACATTATGATTATTGGTTTGGTGGGATAGAATGTTTTTTTGAGTTCTTGGAGAATCCAGATGAGATTATGGTTAATTTTTCCAAATTTATTCTTGATTTACTTAGAATGATTTGGTGGGACATTCTGGTAATGGCGAAGAAACATGATAGGATAGAGTGGATTGTTTTCAAGGTTCATTTCACTGACTATTTCTATATACAGTCACTAGTTCTAGACATGTATGTGGTGTTTTTGAATCATGATAAGGCTGAAACACCCCTGATTGAGTACTCAAATTTCATTTCTAAATTTATTCATTTTTTCCCTATGATTTTTTCTCATGATAGTATATTGTCTCCACAGTTTCTGTTGGGACTTTGATCAGATACTCTTTATTTAATTGTCATGCTACAAATTCCCACTTATGATGAAGTGCTTTATATGGAAATTATGGTTGAGATGGACATGAATGGTATGTCACAGTTGTTTGGACATCCTTTTTCTCCAAGTGTAAGTATGGGTTTCTTCAAGGGATAAAGGAAGTGTTAATATTCTTATTGAAAATCACAATGTTAGGGGAATTCTATACCTCTTAAAGTGCCATGAGAAATTCATTTTATTTTATATATATTTGGAAATATATTACATTCTAAGATGGTTTTCATATTGGTACCCATGAAATATGACTCATGAAGATGTTCAAGGAATATATAAATATTATACCATATCATTTATATTCTGTGCAGGGAAACAAGGTCAACATATCCTCCTAAATCCATAGGGAAATCAGGTGAGTCTCTAGTAAAAGGGTTATAGCCGTAGACAACCAGAATAAATCTAATTCATGTAGGGGTAGAGTCTCTAGAGGAATCATACATTGGTACCACAATTGTTAGAGGTACCATTACTATAGGATTTTATCACTAACCAATTATATCTAGAGTAAATGATGTTAGCCAAGGCTATAATGATTTCAAATCTGCATATGGCTGATAGAACCATTACTGAGTATTCAAATCAATTTTCAAAACTCATTTATTTTTTCCATTAGATTGTATCTACTAATAGTACTAAGGATTGATGATTCGAGGGGAGAATAAATATGATCTTAATTATTAGGTTATCTTGCAAAAGAATCCCACTTATTCTACTATGATGGATGGGGAAATGATGGCTGATATAGACATGGATGGAAATTCATGGTGTGTGGGATCTCCTTTTTCTCTAATTAGAAGCAAGAATTTCAGCATGGGAAAATGGAAGAGTGCTTACTCATGGAACAATTATTAATTGTAGGGTCATCGTATACCTCCTACAATTCTAGGATGGTCTCCTTTTATTATATATCATTGTGAAAAAATAAGGCATTATAAGAGGATTTATTTGAGGCTCCCATGAAATGTGTCTCATGGTAATGTTTTGGGAAACTAAAATTATTATACCATATGTTTTAGACTTTGCGTAGTATAATAGAATCCTCAGCTCCTCCTAAAGATTCATGGAAATTAGATGCTTCAAATGTAAAATGGTCCACACACAGTCATCCAAAATGAGGCCAATTCACATAGTATAAGAGTCTCCATTGTAAGAGGGCACATGTATGGCGACTTTGAAAGGTACCATCACAACTGTTTCATTATTTTTTTAATCTCTATTTGATACCAGTGAAACTCATTCATTTATTTCAACCCATATTTATAATATACAATATCATCAATTGACTCTTTTATCATGTGAAATGGATATTAATACAAAACATATTTTAAAGATAGAGGGGGTTCTCTATAGTCCTACTTATGTTTTATCTCTATTTCATCTTACAATGTCATGTAGTTTTCTGTTCCTAAAATTGAATCCTCTTGAAATCATTTTCAAGAGAGATTGGATTATTTCCAATAAAGCATAGATAAATTATTATAATTGAAGGGTATACCTTAATACACCCAGTATTGTGTCTCTTATATTTCATAGAGAATGAGATGAATAGCAGAGTAGGTACGAACATTTTTATTTGGATTATGTGGATGTCATATCAGTGTATTCTTTTGATCAGTTGTAGGAATATTTTAGAGATGATCTCTTTTTAGTTATCCCCAAGTTTTCTGATGTATTTCCTTCCAACATATCTAGTTCTCCACCAATAAGAATGGATTATATTTCCATTAACCTAATTATCAGAACTAAACTAGTTTCTATTTTCTCTTACTGTATAGAACTAGATGAACATAAGGAGATAAACTTCTAGGTGTACAATATTCTTCAGAAAGGACTTATATTCCTGAGTGTTTCTACTTGGGAGGAATATTTTATCATTTATAATAATGATAAGGTTTCACTTACCTTATGTGTTGACTACTGAGATATAAATCAAGTTATGGTGAATAAAAAGTAAATGTTTCAAGATATTGATGATATATTTGGTTAGTTAAAAGGATAAATGTGTTTTTCATTGATCGATCATCGATATGGTTACCATTATTTGAGGATAAAATAATTATACATTTAGAAAGCCACATATCAACACAGGTAAGACCCTTATGTGTACATTAATATGTCATCTTGTTTAAAACATTCTCCTTAGGTTTTCATGGATTCTATGAACATGATTTTCAATGAGTATATTGACACATTTGTGACAATATTTTTGGACCAAATCATTGTTTAATCCATGTCCATTGAGGATAATTAACATCATCATAATATTGTTTTGAGTATGATGAGAAATATCCAAAATTATGCATGTATTTTGATATGGGATTTCATGATTTAGTATGTAAAATTATTTTTACATGTGGTGTCATAATATGTAATATCAGTTGATCCTGGAAGGTGTATGATGTTATTATTTGAGAGATACCAAGAAAATTAATCACGATTTAGAACATCATAGGGTTTGATAGATATTATCATCGGTTCATGATGGAATTCTCCTCAAGGTTTCCATCATTGATGACTATAATGACATGGAAGGGAGTGAAGTTTTTATTGAATGATAATTTTGAGAGTTCATTTCTTGAGTTGAAATGTCTTCTGAATACTCTTTTGGTGTTAACTCTACTTGATGATAGTCGTGGCTATGTAGTCTTTAATTATGCATTGGTTTGAGGCTTGGGATATGTTTTTATAAAAATTATTAATTTCAATTCATATAAATCGCATTATCTTAGGCCTCATGATAATAATTATATATCCCATGACCCTGAACTGGTAGATGTAATGTAGGAACATAAGAGTTTGTTTCATTACCTTTATGGAAAAAAATTACTCTGTATTCTAACCACAAGATCTTGACTAATATCTTTATTAAAAATATTTGAACCCCTTATAGAGGCTTTGGGTGGTGTACCTACAATATTTTGATATTGTCATCACCAATACAATGGGGAAATTAAATGTTGTTGTAGATACGTCGATGAGGAAATATAAAACAAGGCGGTAAAAGAATATTAAGAAGACCAGAAATTGATGGCACTATTTGCAATATTTCATATTCGAGTCAAGTAATAATGGAACCTTAGCTAGCATTATTTTGACATTCATTGTAACACCGCAAGGATTTTTCGATTTAATTTTTTGAAAATTGTGATGTACTTTACACTAAGTCAACTTGAAACAACAACTTTTTATTATAATTTTTAAAAATAAATATTTATAACTTTGGCATGAAACATAATTTTTCTAGTTATGTGATTTGAATTTCATAGAATGGACATACACAGTTTCATTCGATATAAAATTTAGAGATTGGTAGGATAATATTTTTTTGTGAATAGTAAATTGACTCTTTTATATAGTAATGTTACCCTTATGAATAATAATATGACCCATATGAATAACAGCATGGCCAATGAATGTAAAAATAAAATGTAGGCACATAATAAATGAAATATTGAAATAATAGTGTATATAAGTGAATACTAAACATTAATAATTAACTCTTTGTATTTTTGTGAGTAATTAATATTTAATTAAAATTATTTAATTATATAATTTTTTTGAATGAAATATTATTTTTATAATATGTGTTCATAAATCAATATTTTCATGTCCTATTATTTTTGGATAATTTAATCAGACCTTAATTAATTTTTCAGGGTGTTATTAAATCTCTTTTATTAAAAGAAAAATAATTTTTGAATAAATAATGATTATAATTAAAAACTAAATTTATCATATATAGAATTTTTTTTATAAAATTTAGGTCATTTACAAATTCTACACATCATAAAGTGGTTAAAGTGAATTTTTGGGATTTTTATTAAATACTTGATCTTTTAGTGTGCAGTAAAATACGGTAATTTATCGTATCAATACATTACAGGAAAAGTGAATTATTCATTTAGTCATAGATTATGTAATCATCCTTGGTTCAAAATCACTTGAACTAATTACCATATTTAGTCACAAAATCAAAATTATTTCATTTATTGAGAAAAATAATATAATAATTAATAAATTAATGGGAAATAACATCTCTCCTCCACTATAAAAAAATAAACCCTTACCCCCTCTTCCATTCACACCTCTAAGACAAGAATATTTACTAAATGATTGTCAAATCCACTTGCATATTCTCTCACCCAAGTCCAAGTGATCTTTTTCTATACGAAACACCAAAACCCCTTTCCCTAAGGAGGTTCTCAAGGAGGATAATCCAAGAGCTAAACCAACGTCCATTTTCATTTAATAATATTTCAATTTATTTTATCTTCATATCCTATCCTCAACTAAAAAATTAAAAATGATAAAGATAACTCTAGTATCATCTATATACTTGAATGAAAACATTTTAATGGAACATCCATCATCAATATACTTACATTATCTCTCTCTCTCCCTCTCTCTCTTTTATTTTAAAAACGAAATAATCATATGGGAGGTGTCAGTTTACGACCTTCATGGAAGATGAACTATCGTTCTACAATTTCTACATCAAGTAAGGTAATGGAACCATTTTTATGGTTGAATCAAATTTTGAAATATTAATTTTACCTTATTTATGGTTATGGAATAATTTTATATACATAATATTAAATACTATAACAATACCAATTCATCTTGATGAAAACCACTTAAATTATGGGAAATAACTATCATTGACATGTTATCCAATGATTAATCATCGTATATGGAATAAAATAATATATGATACAAATAAATATTAGGGAATTTAATTTAAAAAATTTAAATCCATTACTGTATAATTATACACATTTAACATAAATGGAATTACACATATAAAATAATACAAATTGTAAAAACCAAGGAAACATGCGCTCATGGACATAAAATGGTATCTTATAACTTATCAAAAATGAAATAAAAGAAAATAGTAAAATTATAATAAATAAAATTTATATATAAGGTTCTCTAATAATTAATTAACTGATTTTATTTGATTATGTATGATGTTAATGTCAATTATAGAACACATTTAGACATAAAGTAAGGGTTTTCTACATTAACCTGCTATTTCTTTCTGGTTACTAATTTTCCTTATTTACCCCAATTAAATTCATAAATTTTCATATTTAGTCCTCAAAATTTATGTTTAACTTATCTATATTTGTGTACCCATCAGAATAATTCATTATTTTAGGGGTAGTTACAAGTTTGTAATGGATCTTTCTCAAATTCTTCCTGGTAGAAAATCTCGATTCACGGGTACTACTCGAATTTTACAAATTTTATAGATCACTATGAAATATATTTTATGAAACCATTATCTCATAAATCCACTCATTTTATTATGAATAAAATATATTAGGTTACTTATAGTTTTATATAAATACTTTTCCAAAATAACACTTCTTTGAAAAGTAAATGAGTATTTTTCTCAAGTATACCTTGATGAATTTGTAATTATATTTACATATATTTCAACACTACATTTGATTCTTTTGATTAAGTGTTATTAATCATTTATAATATCATCCACCATATTTTAATTAATGTATTGTGATTCGTTTGATTATGGATGTGCAATCTTGAAACCATTCACCATATTACTTCATATGGTTTGTGTTCATGTTTACCGATTAAAGAGTTTTATATACATTTCAGATGCATATTTCATTATGAATTTATATGTTGATTATGTTTCTCCCCAATCATATGAAGAAATAATTTGAATTACTATGTGATTTTTGGGTCCCGCTACAGCCCATGATGGATCTGTATGTCTCATGAATTAAACTAGCATGGGTTTTTACCTAGTATATATAGTGTCTTGGATTAGGCCTTGACAATGTGAATATGATGTCTAGAATTATAAATTCTATCATAAGGAATCTAATAATTTATATTCCTTTTAATTATTTCAATAGTAAAATATCCATGGTTATATTTTAATTTGGAATTAGTTATTCATCTTTTATTCTTCCCATTTTATTCTCATGACTTTGTGTTAATGTAATGTATTCTTTAGTTATTAAAATTTTATTATTGTTTATTATTTTACAATATTATGTACCCATAAATAAAATTAGATATCACCCCCTTTCATTATATATTTTCCCCCAGGATTCCAAGATGATTTTTTAGGAATGACATTGAAATATGATCTATAATAATAAGAGTGATTTTGAAGGAGTTTATATTATGTTTTTAATTTCAATTTGTAATGTCAAACATATATATGCATATAGAATTCTAATGTCACTAAACTATTCATTTTTTCAGGATATGACTTCCTTATATTCATTCTAATGTAATTAAATAATTCATTAGCTCGGAGATTCTAGGGTCGAGGCATTGCATTTTGTATCAAAGGATGTTTAACACCAACCTTAGAATCATGATTTAGAAAATTTAATTTAGAGAACATAACCATAATGGGGAATTATAGAATAATCATCTAATAACACACACTAATTTTGTTAAAGTATATTTTATATGGGCATTCATATAAATATTTCCATGTATGGATAATACAATTTGATTTGGTTCTTGAACAAATGTTCCTTGGAGTAACAACTCTGAGAAATTGTTCTCTATTTGACTCCCAGTATGGTATATAAAAAATTTGCATTACAATGCACCTAGTTTGATAATCCCAAGGGATATGGCCAGTATAATTCAAATTTTCATTCCAAACCATTATTATACATGTATAATGTATATAATCCCCAACTAAATGATATTTATGATTATGGGATTATATAACCATAAAATTTTAATTTTTTATGTTTTGTTCTAGTTAGATATTATAAATTATTATTCATAACCTAATTTAGAGTATTACATTATTGAGAAATGGTTATTTTTTTGGCGAAATAGAATGTGAATGACACACATATCCCATTTAGGGATTTCCCTCGCATAACTATACTGTTATAGGAGTTACAAATTTTGTTGAGAAACTTATAACTATAATTGGAAAACTAATTCAGGTTATGAAACCTTAACATACCCATATGGGGAATCCTCATCCACAATTTGGAGGATCAATGATAGGACACTTTTTGAGATCATAAGATCCATAAATCAATGGGACTAAAAACCCATTTATAGAAGAGCATCAAATAAGTTCACTATAGATGATATTTGTCACTTTAGGAAGTAATGATAGAGAGAAGAATATCATTGAGTTTTATCATCTCTATGGAGATGTGGATTATTGCTGTTAATTATTTAAACACAGAGAGGATGAGGATGAAATATCCAATATATAGTGGAATTATTTTAACGAAATTTTCATAGAAAAATATTTTCCTCATGAACAACAATCATATATTGAAAAAAAAATCTTTAGTCTAGGATAGAAAGAGGATGAAAAGGTTTCCATGTATGAAGAAATTTTTTCTAGATTAGAATATCATTATGTTAACTATATATGTTATCCAAGGATCACGGTGGATGGGTTCTTTGATGGTCAACATACGTTCATTTGAATGTCATTGATTTCATAAAATTTCTCATAATATTAACATATAGCCTCATGTGCTATCAATACTGAAAAATAATTTTCTATGACATAGAAATATTAATGAAATAAGGATAATAAAAGGGTTTAGAATAATCTAGAATATGAAATAAAGAAAAACCAATGAAGGGAATAATTTATTTCTTATCTTATGATTATATTTGGAGGAAACACCCTGGTACATGCCTAAAGGGTATTGGTGTGTGTTAAAAGTTTGGAGGAAAATGACTTCAAGCCTCAGATTGTATAGGAAATAATAAAGCTACTAATTGTAAATGATATAATAGGAAATAAAATTGAAATTATGAAAATTATTGACCTATGTTTGATGGAAACATTCCTAAAATAAGGCCAATAGATAAAGATCAAGATTATGCTGTCACAATGTATATGGTTGAAATTTCAGATGATGTGGAAGTAGGTAA
The DNA here is from genome assembly GCA_963277665.1 of Viscum album. Lineage (NCBI taxonomy): Eukaryota > Viridiplantae > Streptophyta > Magnoliopsida > Santalales > Viscaceae > Viscum > Viscum album. The sequence continues at coordinate 2,073,053,783 of OY728140.1, forward strand.
TTTAATCATTTATTCAAAAATATCTGATGCTTTATTTGAGTCTAGATGATCATCTTCTTTTATATATTCTAGTTTTACAAGAAAACTAGTATTTTTAAAATTTATTTAAATATGTAATTTTCATTCAAAACTCATATTGGAATTATCATTGAAATAGAGATGTGTCAAACAGTCCCCTTTATGACACATAAATGTGTTCTAGTTTTTGAACTATTCATCATACCCATGATATATTTTGACATAATAATCTGTATGGATTGGCTTTAAAATTATTATATGAAAATATTTTTAAAGAAGAAGAATGATATAGTTTTTTTTGAATGATGTAGAATCCCTGATATTTATATCAAAAACCTCTCCATATGATTATTATATATATCCACCCCCAACTAGCTCTAATGAAGGCAATTATTGGGGAGGTTGAGAAAACACTATGTATGGTTGAGGAATGAAATATTCAAAATGGGTATGTTTCTATTGTGCAATAATATATCTATTTATTTCAATATGGTTTACTTGGACATCCTACAAATGGGTTTTTGGAGTTATCAATTGATTTAATTCCTAGATCAATACCTAAATCAAATAATCCTAATAGAATGGAACCAATATAATTAGTGGATCTAAATAAAAAACATGAGGATTTGGGTGTTAAAGGATTTAATCTCCCTTGTTTTTCTCTATAGGGATCCCATGTTTTCTTTGTCAAGAAGAGAGAAATTTCCATGAGGCTATGTATCAACTATATTGAAATAAATTTTATTGTGATAAAGAACATGTATCCTCTACCTCTCATATATGATTTATTTGATAAAATTCACAGATCTCAATAATTTTCAAATATTGACCTCCGATCTGGATAACATCACCTATTTGTGAGGAGGGAATATATTCAAATGAATAATTTAATAATAAGTATGGGAATTATGATATTACATTAATGCATTTTAGACTGACTAATCTAACCTCTATTTTTTATGGATCTTATGAATAGGGTACTCAAGTAATATATTGATGAATTTGTTTTGGTATTTATTGATGATATCTTAGTGTATCAAAAAAGTAAAGTAGATGATAAGAATATCTTGGGAATAGTTATTAAGACTCTTAGAAGTAATGAATTATATGTAATGTTTATAAAGTGTGAATTATGGCCTTAAATAGTTTCTTTTCATAGCCATATTTTCTCTGTGGTTTGAATAAAAATTGATCCTATGAAAAAAAAGGTATATTAGGAAGGGCCTACACTAAAAAACATGACCTAGGTATGTAGTTTTATTGCTTTAGAAGGTTATTATCAGTGTTTCTATCATAACATCAAAGTTTAGAAAAATCATTAACCAATCTTACACATAAATGGTTTAAATTAGTATGTATAAAACAATGTGGATATTGTTTTCATGAATTAAAGGGGAGTTTGTTGAATGCTCCGTCCACGAATCTACCATCATGAAATGGTGGGATTGTGATTTAAAGTGATACATAAAAAATAGGATTTCATTTTTTCCTTATGCAGAATGATGGAGTTGTGTCCAATGAATTAATTCAGTTAAAACTCAGAAACATAGTTATCCAACTCATGATCCTGAGTTAGAAGCTATAATATTTTCTCTAATGTTATTGAGACATTATCGATATGTTAAAAGATGTAATATATATTCAGATCCGATGCTATTGAAATATATTTTCCCACATAATGACCTCAACATTAGAAAAATTGGATGGATTGAGTTGGTTATGTATTATTACATTAATTACACTATCACCCAGGGAACAAAAAATAAGGTAGCTAATACATTGAGAATTATTGATCATGGTGTTTCGAAAAAAATGGGAAGTTACAATGATCCTATGTATACGGATGTAGTGAGAATTTATATGGAAATTATCAATGAAGGTGAAACATCACTACGTTTTTAAATGGATTCCTAGCCATTATTATTAGATTTTTTTAATGTTCTCATCCTGATGATGAGAATATAAAAAAAATTAATGTTTTGTATGATGGTACATTGGAAAACTTCATGTATGAAGACCAAATTATATAAATTGGGAGTAGGATCTATGTTTCATATATAAAAGTGATAAAAAGGGATCCAAAATATAATTACCAAAGATACAATTTCTCTACACACCTTGGTATCACTATTATGTATATGTATTCCAAGGAACATTTTTGTTGGGATAACATGAAGATTGAAATTATTGATTGTGTAGGAAGATGTTTAGTCTGTCAGTAGGTCAAGGCTGAAAAACAACATCCTAGATGAGTCTTGCAACCAAATCCTATTCCTACATAGTAATATGATAAAATTTCAATGGATTCTGTCACTGGACTACCCAAAACATCCTAAAAATGATGTAATATGTGAAATAGTTGATCAACATACCAAATCATCACATTTCCTTGATATAAGGGATGATTTTCCACTGGAGAACCTTGCACGGCTATATATCAATGGTGTTGTAAGACTCAATGTAGATCCTCTCTTAATTTTTTCTGATCTTGATCCATTATTTACATTGATAATATAGAAAATTATTCAGTGAAAATTCAATGATGAGCTTCATTTGAGTACTACGTATCACCCTCAAACTAATAGGCGGTCATACAGGATAATCCAAATATTATTTGAAATTTTGTGGTCATGATTGCATAATTTTTTAGCTATTTGGGAATAATAATTAACTTTTGTATAGTTTTCCTAAAATTATATTTTAGATTATAGCATTGAAATGGAACCATATTATGAATTGTACGGAATGACATGTCATACACCAACATGTTGGGATGAATTTGGTGAATGGAATAATGTAGGCCCATAGCTTGTGGAAGAAATGATAACCAAGATAAAGACTTCTCAAAACCATATAAAAGAATATCGATATATGAATAAGAGATATAGTGAAATTTTATGGATGTATTTGGAAATTCATGTGGTATATCCTATTTTCTTGAAAGTGTCTCCAAGGAAGGGTGTAATAATATTTTAGAGGAAATGGAAACTAAGACCTACATAAATTGGTACTTTTTAAATCATAGTGAGAGTTGGAGCTGTCACTTATCATTTGGTGATGCCTCCTTACGTATTTAATGTAAAAAATGTGTTCCACGTATCATTACTATGAAACAACATTCAAGATCCAAGGCATGTCCTCAGATATGAAGGAATTGATCTGGAACTAGATTTATCTTAATATGAAGATAATATACAAATTTAGGATACTAAAGAACAACTTTTGAGTAATCTAATGACTCAAATGGTAAAGATACTTCATAAAAATCATAAAATTGAATAGGATAAGTGTGATCCTAGGGAACTTATGATGAATAACTACACAAATCATTTTATGAGGTAACATTGTGGAATTTTTTGGATGAAATTTTTGGAGGTGAGAATGTAATACCCCAAAGATTTATAAATAAATTTAATATAGAATGTAATGAAAACAACACCGACTATTTAAAAACTATAAATTTTTTATTATAAATTTTTTAAAAAAATATTTATAACTTATCCATGAAACATATTTTTGTCACTTTATTGATTTTAATTTAAAAAACTATACATATATAGTTGTGATCAATATAAAATTTAAATTCTAATAGGATCAACTTATTTTTGGTGAATTTCAACATGACCCTTTGTAATTGTAATGTTACCCTTATGAATAGTAATATGACCATTATGAATAGTAAAATTACCGATTATTGTATAAAAAATATTGGCACCTTATAAATGAATGTATTATATAATGGTATATGTAACTGAGTATTTTAATAGTTAATAAAGACGTGTTTGTATTTTGGTGAGTAATAAATATTTATTTAAAATTATATAATTAATAAATTGATTTAAAATTAAATTAAATTTCATAAAATCTATTCATAATTAAATATTTTTCTTTCCAATGATTTTACAAATATTTAATTAGACCATAATTAAATTTTCAAGGTATTATAAAACCAGTATTAATTTAAAAACACTATATTTTTCTATTAAATGATGATTTCAATTAAAAATAAAATTTATCATATTTATAAAATTATTTGCATGAAATAAATTTTAGTTTTTAATTCAAAACTTATAAAATGGTTAAGTTGAATTTCTGGTATTTTCTAAAATGCTCACATTTTTACTGAATAGTACTATATGGTAATTTACAGTATAAGTACATTAAAAGATAAATAAACTATTCCATGATTCATGGATAATGTAAGAAAACTTTTTCCAAACGGAATTTTACTAATTAATGTATTTAGTAATAAGAATAAATAGTATTGATTGTCTTGAGAAGATTAATAAAGGATAAAAAATACTAATAAACCACCCCTCTCATCTCCATTAAAAACCACCCCTCAAAGCCACTTCTCCTCGCACCTCTAATCATTGAATGTTGCCCAACTTTTACCCAAATCCTATTCCCTAGTATCATACCCACATATAGTAGCTCATGGTCTTCCAAAAAGGTCATAAACCTTTCTCCGAGGAGGTTTTCAAGGACGATAATTCAAGAGGTATGCTCTATTCCATTTTCTTTCAATGTCATTTAAATTTATTTTATTTTCTTCTCCTATCCTCACTTCCTCGGTCCAATTGATCATGATAACTATAATATCGTTTATTTACATGAATTATTTTCTATTAATGGAATTATCATTATCATTTTCTTTACTATATCTTTCTCTTTGTCTCTATATCACTCTCTATTATTTTAAAAACAAATTCATCATCTCGGAGGTGTTGATTTACAACTTTCATGGATGATGAACTTTCATTTCTAAATTTGTCCTTCGAATCTGCACTTGCAAAAAAAAATATGGTTGAACCAGATCGAAAAATATGTATTATATATTATTTACATTTTTTAAATCATTTTATATACATAATATTAAATAATATAACAAAACTCGTTCACTGTGATTGAAAATCTACAAAAATTAACCAAAATAATTAACCTTTACATATTATATAATGATTTATACTTATATATGGATAAAAAAATAAATGAAACCAATTAAAAGTATGTTTTATCATTAATAGAATTTTATTATAATTATTCAAAATTATACACATTTTACATGAACTTCATTTCTCATATATAAGTATAACAATTCTGAAAACCAAGGAAAAGAATGCTCTTGAAAAATAAAATTATATCGTATAACTCATAAAGACTGCACGAAATGAAGATAATAAAATTTTAAAAAAAATAAAACAGTTAGATAAGTATTTTAATTAATTAAATAATCAATATAATTTTATTTTCTACTACATTGAGGTCACATATAAAACACACTCCGACATGAGGTATTGTTTTATACTCGAACGTCCAACTTCTTTTGGGATACTATTTTTCTCATTTTACCCTAATAAAATAATTAATTATTATTATTATTTAGTTTTCATAAATGATATTTTAAGAAACCATTATTTATTCTAAAAATAAAAATTTTATAATGAAAAAAAACTATATTAGGTCACTTCTTGTTTTATAATAAAAATTGAAAAGATATATTATTTTCAAAGTAAATGAGTATTTCTTTAACGTATCACTCTATGATTTTATAAAAGTATTTCAATATATTTCAACAATTTTTTATTGATTTCTATGAATAATTGCGGTTAATGTTTTATGATATTATCTAATATATTTTATTGAATAGTTTATGATTATTTCGAATGTGTATGTGCTGTCTTATTACCATTCACCACACTACTCAGAATGCGTATTGCTTATGTTTACTGATTGGGAAAGGTTATTTAAAATTAATATGTTAGTTCCAATATGACTACATATGATGATTATATTTCTCCCATTTAATTTCAGAAATTAACTGGACTTTGTATGTGATGGATGGGGAATACTATAGTCCCTCATTGCATCAGTTGGTCTCATGATACAAACATAATTTGTTTTTTACCCATTTTTTATGGTGTCTTGGAACAGGCCTTAACGATATGATTACGATGATTTATATTATGAATTCCGTCATTATGAAACTAGTAATTGATAGTCCATTTGATTATTTGACTAGTAGAATATCCAAGGTTACATTTTATTATAGAATTATTGATTTGGAATATATTTCATCCATATTATGCTCATGATTTTGTTTTATTGGGTTGTTTTCTTTATATATTCATCATGTCTTATTGTTTATTCTTCCACTTTATTACATACCATTACTGAGCTTCTAAGATCACCCATTATTTATGTTTATTTTCCACTAGTTTTACAAAGTGAAATTTATAAATTACATGAAAATACAATAAATATGAATAAGAGTGTTTCTCAAGGATTTTATATGATTAATTTAATTTTATGATTCAATGTTGAACTTATGTATGTATCATGTTTTCCAATTCTACTAAACTATTAATTCAATTGGGATACAATTTCCTTGTTTATATTCCAATGCAATAAAATAATACAATGACTTTAGGGTTCTTGGTTTAGGTCATTATATTTTTTCTTCTTGACAGAATTATTCACAAATCATGAGATTGATGATGAATTCCAAATCATTATAGAATCCTTTTATGGTGGGAGATAGTTTCCATATGGTATTTATCCAAATATGTTGTTCTGTGTTATCAAAATCGCTATTTTTTTCTATTAGAAACATGGAAGGTTCTTATGGGGTATTTTCATAGATCACCGTGTGATTTTCAGCCAGGAACCACTAATATGTTTTATGACATTTTGCTATACTTATGGCCTCTTGATATGAGATGCTGCATTTGTGAGTTTTTTTCTCGAAGCTATACATTCCCAAATCATAAATCTGAGCATCAAACACCATCGGCTTTTCTTCATCTACATTTAGGACCTCCACGGATATGGAATGAGATCTCTATGTACATTGTGGCTTGGATTCATCATACCTAGAGAAGGAAAGATTTTTATATGGGTTTTGATCAATAAGATAACAATGTCAGCTCAATTCATACTCATTCATGATTAATCCATGGTTGAGGAGATTGTAAATTTCTATATAAAAGTGATATTCTATTTACATAGAATTCCAACATATATATTTTTGTATTTGGACTCTTAGTTCACTTCTTAATTTTTTAAAGGCCTATATAAGTCACTAGGACCTCAGGTCTATTTTAACATGACGTTCCATATGCAGTCAGATGTCCAGAAAGAGAGACCTACGTATATTATTGAGGATCTAATATATGTTTGTATTCTTAACTTCAGTGGGGATTGGATTGATCAGTTGGGGTTGGTTTAATTATTTTATAACAATTTTTATCATTCTTCAATTTGAATGGAACCTTTTTAGGTTTTGTATGGACATCCTTGTAAATCATTGTTTTGTTGGTTGGATATATGTGAAAGATACATGGTTGGAACACATTTGGTGCAAGTTATTACAATAGTGATCCAGTTAGTTAATCAGAGAATGTTAATAGGCCATAGGTGATATAATTAAAATGATGATCATCAACATATATACTTGGAGAATTTAATTATTGACCAGGTGATATTGAATGTTTCACCCTCCTTGGGTCATTGACATCTTAGGAGGAATGGAAAGTATCCTCCTCATTTTGTGGGACTTTTCAAGGTTGATGGGTAGGTGGGGAAAGTTTCATTCTACTAAGGACTTCCACCAAATCATATTTTAATATATAATGTGTTTCATGTATCACAACTTATTAAGTATATATATGATCAATAACACATTTTAATCTACAACGATCTTGATATTGAACCTGATTTATCTTTGACTTAGCGGCTAGTCAGTAGAGTTGACTTTAAGACCGTGGAACATCTTTGGAGGATGATACCTTTAGGTAGTGTGTTTTGGTATCAAGTTTTTCTAAAAAATGAGTAATGGCAACATAAGGTACAAATGAGAGAGTAGTTGCCTTATAATTCATCCATGGAAGCTTCATTACAAGATCACTAGGTATATAATGTTTTTATGGTTGGGATGTTGAAATTTCAGGTTATGATCTGAAAATTATGTCATTAAAATTCATATGGATATCATTTCCATTGACTCGGTAGGTTTGGGAATTAATTTGGAGGAAACCTCAAATGGTGATTTCACAAATTTGTTGGACTCTCAGTTTTAACTAGTCATTTATACAAGCTGTAGTTGGTTTTATCACCATGTAACCAGGTTAAATGATATGTAATGGGTGTAGGGTGAATACTCTGAGAAGGGTCCACACCATGAAAGATACACTATGTGATGAGTTTTTACACATCATGATGTAATTAATGATCAAATTTTAATTTTTACGTGATGTGGTTTTAAGTGGTAACAGAGTATAACTATTTCATGAAGTGTAATGGTATTACATGTTATGTAATGGGATAAATATCCAACTTCTCCTCCCCTATATAATAATTTATATTGACCTATATCGTATCCTAAAAGACTTTGGATCTCTCAAACCACTCTATGTCCTATATTTTTTCATTCAGTAGTCTTTGTGCTTGCCCTGTGAATTATCTGGTAAGCATTATTCTTTTTTTCTTTTTCTCTTTCTCTTTATCCTCATTGGATTTTAGTTGATCATCCTTAAATTGATGGATATATTCTCAGAATTTATGGATCACATTTTTATATAATGTTTCTCTTTCATCTCTATGTTCATTCTCATTGGTGGGTTTTGTAGCAGGTGTTGATTTTCAAGAAAGAGGGGGGAGATTCGTTCATTCATGGAAAAATTGAACAACCTTATACTAATATGTTTATTTTAATTTTTCAAATAAATTAATTTCTATTTAAATTTCATTAAATTGGTTGTAATTAAAACCCAATCCTAGTGAAATGTGAGGTTTTAAATGGTTTGGGATTTTTTTTAAAAGACCCCCCATTTCCATTGAATTGTGGTGTATTTGGAAGTGGATGGAAATGGATTGAACTGAAATATTGAATTTAATTCCCAAAACTGAATTTATGGATATTTTTAGGTTGTCAAAATGGCTTTAAATGTTTTCATATAGACTTAGTGAATTTAACTTCTCAAACTTCAATGAATAACACCCCGTTTTTTTTAAATAGTATATTTCAATTTTTCATCAAGGGATGTGAATTTATTTTATTTTAGGTAATTTTAATATAAATTGACCATAATTGATTGTGTAAGATAAAATTCAATTATTTTGTAGATTTTTATTTATTTGAACATACATTATGATTATACAACACTCTTAAACATTACTTCAGTAGGTCACATCCCTTAGGTGATGGTGACAGGTCCTCTATTACTAGTTTCAAGAGAACGTGTGTGTGCCCATATTTTTGTGATCACTTAGAGAGTGCAGGGTCCTATATCCTTGATCGCTCAAATATATTTGGAATATTTCCATTTTTCGTTCTAATTTATATTTTATAAATAAATGTATTAAAATCTTTTCATATGTGTCTTTATAAATTTGTAATTTATATAAAATATTTTATAATAAAAACTATTTAAGAATGTTTTATTTTTTGAAATATTCATTCGATTGTAAATCTATTTATTACTAAATGTTTCATCATTTGAACTATATATCATGTTTGGATTAAATATTAATTAACATTCAAATCCTATTTATTATAAAATTTAATAAATTCCTTTGGTAATTTATTATCATAATCTTCTATAGAATCCTTATTGATATTATAAGGCCCCAGTCTAAAAGATTTCATAATCTTGAGTAATGTTAAAATTTTACATTAAGGATATTTTTAGGTATAGGGCTTTAGATAATTAGGAAATAAATATTACATTACATTTCAAAAATAACAAAGTATACACTTTTACTCAGTTTCCATTTTTTCATAAAATAAAAACTCATAAAAAAAATAAACATGACTACTTCCTTGTTTTAGATAGCATGACTTTTCCTTGATCCCATCCTTGACCATATTTGTCTTTAAGTCTAGATAAAAACATTTCAAATTTTGTATGAGCAGAAAAAGTTCAGTAAGGGTTATAAAATAAAGAACGAAAACATTAGTCCAATAGTATATACAAATCATAATCTCATTAACATGCCACATGATATCATAATATTTATGAATAACACACAAAAATAATAAATCATAAAGGTAAATACTACCATCCAAATCATACATACTTTATTGATATCACATCAAAACAGGGAGTATCATTTGGAATTACTGTCACAATATATTCCCTAAATCTCTTAGGAGAAACATTAACATTTACCTTTGTCACATTACCCAATGCATTAGAGAGCTATCTCTGGCTCACCCATCCTAGGATTATCACAGAACCACACATATACCTAAACAATGACCAAGAATCATAACATAATCATAACACATTACATTAGAATAAAGGAAATATAACATTTCCACATTCCAATCACAATATACCATTTCAATATATAGACATAATCATTGCTTTATCAAACCATTTTCAAAAACATTTAATAAATAGATTTTTGAATCGAAGTGTCCCATAACACATTAAATCTTTAAAAGGAATTAACATTTTAAAACATTAAATTACATATAAATAAATCATTAGAATAATTTTTAAAAATGGAAATTAATGAGAATGATTTATGAGAATAAATCATTAAAACAATGTTTTAATTAAGGAGTTCATAACCAAATGAGAGATGCTTGAATACAAATAATTGAGGAATAAAATTTAATCAAAATTTTATAATATCATGAGAATAAATGTATTCAAGATATAATAATTCTAAAGTAAAGTATATACACCATATAAATGTCAATTTGTTGATAAAAATAATGAAGACTCAATGGAATGTAAATTGTGATGAAATCCCTTATAAAGATAGTATCCTTTGATGAAGGATTAATCAATTACATAATAATATGTGAAAAATATAAATACACACAATATTATCGGATATTCAGTGTAAAAAAATCGGAGGTCATTCAACATTTTCATTGGATGAAATAATCAACAAGCAAAAGATTAACCCAAAGAATTGAAATTGGGTTAAGAAGTTCTCTTTCAAAAATTTTACAGTCTAAGAGCATCAATTAAAAATGCATAAAATGAGTTGATGAGTGGGAAAAGAATTTCAAATCACATTTATGTATAATTTACACAAATAAGGATACAAAATAACATAACACAACATTTGAAAATTGTAATTTAAATACTTAATATAAAACTAGTCTTTGACAAAAAGAGAATGGTGACAGATTCCCTTACCAATTTTTGTAACATACGAAACATCCCCCACATGAAAGAAGGATCGTATAATGATGATGTAAATACCCATAAATTAAATTATATTACACAAAAAAAAATACTATCATGGTTATTACATATATCATATAAATGGAAATAGTGGAAAATCTTGCATGAATCTCATGGGAATAAATAGTCAGAAGAAAACCCATTACCACGTTGTAATCAATCAAGTCATACGACCAAAAGTTAATAACCACCAAAATTAATCAAAGAATACCATTAATCTTAATAGAATAAAGATAATATATATCAAATGTTAGTACACAAAACACCACATGTAATAAATAAGTGGTGAACATTGGAAATCTCACAGAATTAAAAGTGAGATTAGAAACATCTTACCTCGTGTCTGACTTGACTCATTTGTTCCATGTTCTTCCTGAATAATAAACATATGTTGATTTATAATTTTTTAGAAACAATTTTCAAGTTTATTATTCCTTTTATATCACTTATTACCTTTCAATAACAATTATTTATTATTTGAGTTCATATTGGATATTTTGTCGGTGTTCGAAGCATGATTAAAAAAATGAACTGGTTATAATAAAAAGTTTTCCATATGGCCAAATGTACATTATCTAGAGAATGATATTAATGATATAGATATCATATATATATCATATATTTATATTATATATGTATATATAATATTCCATAACATTTGGACATAAGAAACTAAATGAATCATTCATGGTGACGATAAGTCATACGTACGCATAAATGCTACTTTCATTTATGTTTTCATTTTTAATGGAATGAAAACTAAATGAAACATAGGTATATTATAATTATAGTATAATTAATAATCTATATAAGTTAAATAAGTTAATAAATTCCATATTTTATATATTCCATATATATCATGAACAAGTCATATAACTTTGAGGGGGTGGTACTCTGCACATCCTCAGATGAAATTATCGTATTTATGTGTTATGGAAAGCATAAAGGTATGTTGTAAATAAAAAATTCAAAAGCATGGAGATAAAATAAATATAAAAAATAACATATATAATTATAGTTCCATCATAATGGCAACTATAAAAGTTTTTAGGAGAATATTGATCAATCATAGTTTCGTGAGCCAGTAGTTTATCGTCCACAGAAATAGTATGTTTTTTACCGATTAGACGGAGGTATGTATATGATTAGTTCGAGTTCATATAATAACAACAACCTAGATTATTTAGGATACATCTATTTCTATAATATAAAGTAATAAAAATAGTTTTTGGGACTGGAGAAGTAAAATAATAGAGAAGAACATAAGTGAAGATGTTACCTTTAAATTGGGAAACTCCCTTTGGTTTGAACCAAAAGGACTTCATGAAGAGCTTTCTATATAAGGTAAGGATTCTAGGTGGAAGATAGATATCCTGAGAGATTATTTGAATATAAGTTGGATGATCCAAGGGGGCTTCATAGGTGTGAGTAATGTTTTTATGTGATGGATATTTATAAGGGGGAGGAGGGGCTCTTTATGAGTGTTTGAATATATTATTTTACAATATAATGTTTTTCGGTTTCTAAAGGTCAAAAATGTATTATAGTAAAAAATAATATGACTCTTGTTCGAAATAAAATCATCCACTAAAAATTTTACATGTATTGAATATTGTTTTAATTTTTATAAACTTATTTATTTAAATCATTCATTAATGAGGTAATCACTGCATCATTATTATGTCATAAATAATTTTATTTAATTGAAGTATAAAATTTATAAAAAAAATACCATGATGTAGGAAATAATTTTATCATTCAAATTAATATTTTAGTCTAATATATAACTTATATAACCCCATGTAAAAAAATTATATACTAAAACATATATGTTTTTTTCATGTTTTCATTACTTTAAATTAATTGATATGAAGTGTCATTATCACTCTTAAGTGGCTCCATGAGATCCCAAAATCGTCCCAATGATTCCCATGGTCGTAAATGTGTCCATAAATATTATTAGGACACATTTTATGGTAATTTAATATTATTATAATAATATTTTATCTTGAATTATCATATTTACCTTTAACCTTGGTAAATAAAAGTAAAAAGTTACTATTCACCAAAAATTATGTTCATCTTATAAAACCAAATTTGACATACTAATAACAACAATGTATGTCATATTTTATACATTCAATTCATAGAAGTAGTAAAATTTCATTTTAATGAAAAAGCCAGTTTTTTTAACTACTACTGAGTGTTTTAACTATTCATTAAAAATTGTAGTTTTTCAGAAAAATACCAAAAAAAATCTACCAAAGATATTTTTTATATTACGAATTAAAAAATTATGTCTATTATACCAAATTAAAAAAGTATAAGTTTCATTAATTAATTTAAAATTAATTCCCATTGTCAAAAAAAATCATGTTTTTAAGAAATAATAACAATCAAAAGATTAACACTTGTTTAAGTCCAATTTTAAAGTGAAATTTCTTCCAATGAACTAAATTAGATTAAATGGTAAAAATATAAAATAACTACTATTTAAACACAATTAAAAAGATAATCTCACCATATAATTAAATAATATTAAAATGTAGTTTTGAATTAAAATACAATATTTTTTACTATTCATTAAAAATGAATTTTATTAGAGAAATACCAAAAAAATACCCGATTTAAATTTTGATATACTGATTCTAATGAAAAATATTATTCTGTCATATAGAACATATAAAAGATACCAAAACTATATTTAATTTTGGTTCTCCATCAAAAGGTGGTAATCCAATCTTTTTATGAATATTAGAGTATTTATCATTAAAATTATATTCATTCACATTTTAAGTATATAAATTTTATTGTATTAATGTAAAAAAAATTAACAAACATGTAAAATCATATTTTAGTTAGTTTTGTTCATTCCCACAATTATAATGACTAGGCATTAACTACCATTTAAAATAATATTATATTATAGTTTTTCAGTATGACTCATCATTTTGTGCAACATTAGACTTTGGAGAAACCCATTGGGGCATGTCAGGTATTCAATCAAACATAGCATCCCATTTAAAGTAAAATTAATATTTAATTCACAAATTTTAATAAATATGAAAATTTATTATTCTTTATTTACTTAGGATTTTACATCCTTCTCCCTTTTGGAAATTTCATCCCCACAATTTTAAAATTGGGCTCAGAATATTCACAAAAAGTCCCATATCGGAAAAGAGTCAATAATACTATCACATTTAAAGAAAATAAAGATAAGTAAAAAGGTCACCCTAGATAACACATAATAAGATTCCATGAAACAAATTGATATATTAGAGATACTTTTTGTCATGTTCTGATGGTGAGTGACAGAAAACATAATCAAGAGATAGTTAACCACCAGAAAAGCACAAACATGTGATATGATAAATGGTCCTTAATTCACCTGTGGTAAAAGAAAATAGAGAACGTTTTTTTTTTGTTTTAGGCTCTCTTTCATAAAGCTGGAGAATATATTTATGAGATTGACTAAGGACATTAGGAAATATCCATAACATTCAATTAAAGTTACATCTATTAATAAATTACTTCCACAAAATCATATTTTATCCAAACGATGAGTATTCATGATGACATGGTCACACCAGAAGCGCTAGAATTAACTTCTAGAGAATCCCATAATCCCTAAAAGAATAACTATATATTCCCATGTCTGTAGAAATTAACCAAAAACAAAATTTTTAGTATAAGATTTGATAATCACCAAAATGGATAATGCTTTATAGAAAGAAATACCTCTCTTAATCTCCAAAATTGAATAAGAAATACCCAAAAGTTCAAAAAAGACTATAAAATAAACAATTTTCCTGTAAATCATACAAAATAAACCTAAATAAGTTAGGAGCTTAAAATTCATAAGGATTTGATCACATAGTCATCCATGATAAATCTTAAAATTTGACTCCGAATAGCATTGGTTACTACAAAAGTCTCATTCTGAAAAGTATTTAACCTAATAACATATTCTCTATGATTGGTTAATCATTTCCATAAATACCCCAAATAACCATATGTCCACAATAATAATTTATATTCTTCCAAAACAAAATTTCAACCATTACTCTACATATGAGGTCCCATATTATTCTATTTCCCTTAAGCATATAATGCTCCCATAAGATAGGAAGTCTTATAAAATAACCATTATCACTTAATCACCAGATCATTTTTCTTATAATAAGGATATCTATTTGATAGAACATAGGTTCCCAAAATCAACATATTCTTAAACAATAAAATCATTTAACTAAAAATAATAAGTTATTTTATCCAAGGACTTCACACAGTCCATTGTTAGGAAATAAATACAAATCACACTTTGGTTTTGGGATTGATTCATGCATCTTTGTCTGACGTGACTGGTTGTTACATGGTCTGTGTGTTGTACTTTTTATATAACTCAAAAATAACTCTAACATGTTTTAACCTCAATGTTTTTGTATACCTTTGATTTTAATCTCAATACATTAATACATCAATATAATATATATTTTCATTTCTTTCATCTCAAAATGATAGAATAAAACCATTCCCAATGGAAATAACATCATACATTGATCATAGTGTCCAATGGTTTCTTCATTATCTTTTCACGTAGGTAGAAGGTCCATGCATTACAAAAATGATTTACAGATCCTTAAAAATAATTTTATTCCTTCATCCAAGTATAAATTTTACAACATTGTTCAAATGGGTGTTCATAGAAAATTAGATTGAGAAAATTGTCATGAATGAAATATAATTTTAAAATATTTGATAAAACGTGATTTTTTTACAAAATTCAGACAAAATTTGATTTGAAACATTCAATCACTGGTCATTTTAAAATACCATAAGTATTTTATGATAGACTATATTGTAATAGAAAATATATATTGTTTTCATAAGGGTCTCATTCTTCAGCACCATTGTTAGAATCACAATATGCTTAAAATTTTGTGATTAGGTAAAATATTTGAAAATGCCCCGATAATATGATCCTTTCTTGAGAATATGAGAATTTTGTGAGAACTTTTATTTCATTAAATACATCCCATGATCCAAAAAGATATCAAGGTATAGTGGAGGTGTTTGATATCTCCAACGACTACTTGCAAGTGAGTTGTATGCAAGAAAATGTTTCACAATAGTCTAAACATGGCATTGCAAAAATTACTGCAAACATGTCATTAGGAAGATATTATAATGTTGTTTATTATCATACTCCTTCCATTTTTAACCAACTTACCTTGATCATAAAAAGTTATAAAACAATGATTTAACTAAAATAATAGACATACGGATTGAACATGTGTTTAACAAAAACTCTGAATTTCTAAAGTTGTCTAAATTGACGTGTAATAATAACTATAAAGCTCAATACATAAACATTACATAATCATGAGTTAAGTCATGAATTAAAATTGAAGATCATTTCATGATTATAGTTTTAGTGAATTTGGCCATAAGTACTACATCACATTTCAAAAATTAAAAATTAGACACTTCTATAAAGTTTCAATTTTTTTAATAAATAAAAAATCTTAAAAAAAAGAAACATGACTAGTTCCATATATTAAACAACATGACATTTACTTGATCCCATCCTTAACCCTATTCATTTTATTTCCCATGAAAAACATTTCACACATGTTATGAGCATAAAAATCTCAGTAAGGGTTATAAAATAATGAAAGAAAACATTTTTTCAATAGTACATACAAGACAAATGCACTTTAACATACCTCATGGAATCATAAAATTTATGAATAACACACAAGAACCATAAATCATAAAGGTAACTTGTGACATCCATATCATACATACATTGTATATATCAGATTTACATAGGGAGTTACTTTTTTAATACACATCACAGCATATTCCATAAATCTATTAGGAGAAACATCAACTTTTACCTCTTCCATGTTACCTGATGCATTGGAGAGCTATCTCAGGCTCACCTACCCTATGTTTATCATGGAACAACCTGATTACATTAACAATTAAGAATATCCATAACATAATAATAACACATTACATAAGAATAATGGAATGATAACATTTCCACATTCCAATCACAATATATCATTTCAAGATATAGACATAATCAATGCATTGTCAAATCATTTTCATAAACATTTAATAAAGAGATCATTTAATCACAGTGTCTCATACCACATTGAATCTTTTAAAGGAATTAAAATTTTAAAACATTTTTTTCTATATAAATAAATCCTTAAAATCATTTATAATACATGGAAATTAATGAGAAGTATTTAGAAGAATAAATCAGTAAAACAATATTTTAGTTAAGGAGTTCTTAACCAAGTGAGAGATTCTTGAAAACAAATAATTGTGGAATAAAATTTTATAAAAACATTATAATATCTTGAGAATAAATGTATTCATGATATAATATGAGAAAGGAAATTATATACACCATATAAATGTAAATTGGCACATAACAACAATGAAGTATCAATGGAATGTAAATTGAGACGAAATCCATTATAAAGACAATATCCTTCGATTAAGGATACATCAATTACATAATTATGTGTGAAAAATATAAAAAAAAAACTAATTATTATTGGATAATCATGGTATTAAATCAGAGGTCATTCACACATATTCATCTAATGATATAATCAATAATTATATGTTTAACCCAATGTATTGAAATTGGGTTAAGAAGATCTCTTACAGAATTTTCATAGCTTAACGACATCAATTTAACATTAATAAAATTAGTTGATGATAGGGAAAAGGATATCTTGTCACATAGATAAATAATTTACAAAAATAAGGATACAAAATAATATATCCCAAATTTTTAAATTTTAAATTTAAATACTTAACATAAAAGAAGTCATTGAATAAAAGAGGAGGGTGAAAAGTTCCCTAACTAATTTGGTAACATATAAAACATACCCCACATGAATGAAGGATCTCGCAATGAAGATTTAAATACCCATAAATTAATGTATATTACACAAAGAATAAAATTTGGGCAGTACATATTACACATAATTAGAAATTGTGGAAAATATAGCATGAATCACACAAGAATAAAAAGTCAGATGAAACCCTCGTAGCACATTGTAATCAACCTAGTCGTATGAAAAAATCTAATAACTACCAAATGAATCACAAAATACCATGAATATAAAATTATTTAATATAGTATACATCAAATGTAAGTACACAATACACAACATTCAATAAATAATTGGTGAATAATGAAAATATCAGGGAATTAAAAGTGAGATTAGAAACCCCTTACCTTGTGTCTGTCTTGACTTGTTTGTTCCTTGTTCTTACTAAATAATTAACATAATTTAATTTATACTTGATTAAGAACATATTTAAAGTTTATAATTCTATTTTATATCATTTATTACCTTTTTGTAATGATTATTAATTATATTTGTTCATATCATACATTTTGTCGTTTTTCGGAACGTGAGTAAAAAATGAACTTCTTATAATTAGAAATTGTCCATGTGGTCAAAATTACATTATCTCCCGAATGATATTCACGATTTTGATATAATTTATATCATAAATATAAATTATATATGTATTAATAATATTCCCTAACATTTTTTTATAAGATATGAAATGCACCGCTAACGGAGGCTGTAAGACGTACGTACGCATGAACGCTGTTTTTATTTCTTTATCCATTTTTAATAGAATAGAAAATAAATGATACATAGGTATATTTTCATTACAATATAATATATATTTTATATATGTTACATAGGTTTATAAATTATATCCTTTATATGTTCTATGTGTAGCATGAATGAGTCATATCACTTTGAGGTGGCAGTAGTCCACACTTCCAAAAATGAAATTATTGTATTTATATGTTATGAAAAGCATAAAGGTATCATGTTAAAGAAAAATAAAGAATTATAGAGATAAAATAATTATCATAAATATAATATATAATTACAGTTTCATCTTAATGGCCACCATAAGAGGTGGTAGGAGAAGATTGAATAATCATCGTTTCGTGAGGCAGCACTTCGTCGTCTACGAAAACAGTATGTTATTTACACATAAGATGGAGGTGTATCTAATTTTAGTTAGATTCCTTACCATAATGACACATTGTATATTTATAATACTATTTTTTTATAAATTAAAGTAATAGAAAGTGTTTAGGGGGTTGGAGATGTAAAATAAAAGAGAATAACTTAAGGGGAGGTGTTGCCTTTAAATTGGTTAACTCCCTTTGGTTTGAACCAAAATGATTTATTACAGATTCTTATGCCGTAGGAAATGTTTCTAGGTGGAATATGGGGATCCTGATAGCATATTTTTTAATAGTTCGGACGATCCATGGGTGCCTTAGAGGTGTGAGTAAGGGTTAGAGGCAATGGATTTTTATAAGGAGGGGGATGGGTTCATTTGGAAGGATTAAAAATATTATTTTATTATATAATGATTTTCAGGTTATAAAGGTTAATACATATTAAATACGATTATAGGATGAATTTTGTTTGAAATAAAAACATGGAATAATAATTTTACATGTTTTTGATATTGTTCTATTTCCATTATCTTTTTTTATTTAAATAATTTAATAAAGAGGTAAACAATGCATCATTATTGTGTCATAAATTATTTTATTTATTTGATAAATAAAAATAAAAAAAATAACATGATATAGGAAATATTTTTATCTTTCAAATTAATATTTATAGTAGAAAATATAACTTATATAACCCATGTAAAAATCGATTTACTAAAAGATATATTTATATGTCATTTTTTTCATTACTTTAAATTAATTAATATAAAGTGTAATTGTCACTCTTAAGTGGCTCCATGGGGGCCCAAAATAGACCCAAGGATGGTAATGGTCTGAAATATATGCAAAAATTATATTATGACTTATTTTACAATAATTTAATATAATTAATATATTATTTTTACGTTGAATTACCCTATTTACCTTTAACCGCGGTAAATAAAAGTCCAATGATAGAATTCACCAAAAATTATTTTCACCACATTGAACATCATTTTTCTTTCATATTACATTCATGTATGTCGTATTTTCAAAATTAAATTCATAGAATTTGTAAAATTTCATTTAAATGAAAATGTCAGTTTTTTTATCTACTACTTAGTGTTTTCACTATTCATTAAAATTTGATGTATTTTAGAAAAATACCAAATATTAAGCCTAAGATAAATTTTATATTAAGAATATAAAAATAATTTCTATTTTACCAAATTAAAAACATAGATGTTGCAATAATTAATTTACAATTAATCCCATTGTAAAAAAACTGTTTTTAATAAATCATAACTATCAATAGACATACACTTGTTTATGTCAAATTTTAAAGTGAAATTACTTCCAATGACATAAATTGGATTAAATAGTAAAAATATAATCTAATTAAACTTTGAAACAAATTAAAATGATAATATATTTGTATAAATAAATTAGATTAAAAGGCAGTTTTGAATTAAAATACTTTATTTTTTACTATTCATTAAAAATGAATTTTATCAGAAAAATAACAAATACTTACACAAAGTAAATTTTTATTTCCCTATTTTAAAGAATAATTTTATTTTGAAAAATAGAACATATAAATGCGACCAAAATACAATTTAAATAGGGTTCCAACTTAAAAGGCAGTAAATCGACCTTTTAAAGTATATTTTAGTATTTATGCTTAAAATTAGATTCATTCACATTTTAAGACTCTACCTTTTATTTTATAATTTTAAAAACATTTAAAAACATTTTTAATCATATTTTAGTTATTTATGTTCATTACCACCATTACAACGGCTTGGCGTTATCTATCATTTAAAATATTATTATATTATTATTTTTTAGTTTGACTCAAAATGTGTGCAACATTATACTTTGGAAAAAACCTATTATGGCATTTTAGGTATGTAATAGAGCCAATATTTTCCGAATTTTTTAAATTTAATTCAATTATTTAATCCCTAATAATTTAACTCGTATAGTTATTTACATCAATTTTGGATTTATAGAGTGTTTTGAGCTTAAATATAAAAACTACTTAATTTGGAAATATTGACAGATTTTAATCCCTTTCGTAATTCACACATATCGTTTAGAATATAAATAAAATTAATCTGATTATTTTTATTTTTGGTTCTTATATTTATTTTCCTTTTCTGATGTTTTTTGGAACAGAATTTAATTTATCCATCAAAGAGTTCGAAAAATTCAATTAAGGTGGATAATTCTTCTGGAAGACTGTGTGGAATCCACCACACGAAATAAATCATAACTCGGTCTACACAAATAAAATTTGGGTGATTCTAATTGGATATGAAATATTATTAAAAGTGGAGTTCAGATTATGATGATAATGAAGATTTACCATCATTAAGGCGACCCATGGATGCTAAACATTTGGGCGTAAAAAAGGAAACATTCAGCCATAATAATATCTTGAATTTTATTAGCCATATCTCTAACTACAAAGTTATGATATAGGTGAATTTTTTTGGAGAATCATAGAAGTTATTTTGAAGCATATTTTATGAAGACCCTATAGAAAAATTCTCCCATTAATGTGGCCGACCATGATCAATCTTTTGGGTGGAGAGAATTTGTTGAAAATCATAAATTGAGATTTTGAAGATCATAAATTTGCATACAGAAGGATGGCATCCCATGGACTATATATGGAAGAGTTCAAACATGATGAAATAAATAGATTGACACAGACATTGGAGAGGAGGCCTAAAGACGTGCGGATAACATAGAATTTGTTTTTCTATTATTTTTAATTTAGTTTTATTTTCTAATGTAATCCTTTTTCATATTTTTAATTCATGTGTTTCCATCTTATTCCATCTCCCTTTTTCATCCAAACCTAATATAATTTTTCTCTTTTCTTCTTATTATATCCACCGTGACCTCTTCTCATTAAAAATTAGGGGCTAACCTGAGGCTTGGCCCTAGGGTAGGTTTCACGATTTTATTCATTATTTCACTTTAATTTCAAAATGATTTAAATCTATTTTTGTTGGAGGTTGGAATATTGCACGGGTGTGGTAGTTTTCCACCACGACACTATTTCTAAATCTATTTATTTTCCTTGATTAAAAAACTTTCCACCCCTTCTCTTAGGAAAATACATTATACGGTGGTGTTTGGGTTTCTATAAGGGATGAAATGGCATATGGTAGAGACGAGTCTTGTAGGAATAACATTCTCGGTTGAGACGTTATCCTATTTGACTATTGGAGGAGGTTTGGTTTGTTGTACAAGACACATAATGAAATTACACACTAAATAAATCAGGGGAAATTAATTCATTAATGTGGTTTCAATAAATTATTTATCAAATTGAATATAAATAATAAATAAATAATGAATGAACCTGTGTTATCCAACCATAGGACCATGTTCTTTCTTTAAGAATTTAATTTTGTAATTACTTGTTAGTATAATTTTTAACATTTAATTTTAATTTTAAATATCATTTCATTTTAAGATAAATTAAAATAGTTAAAATAATTAGTTTAGGTGATATGATGTAAGTAGGTTAACAACTGAGAAAGCTTATCAAGTGAGACGACCCTGGTCAGCCTCTATATTGTGTTAGGAAAATAAATAGATTTTTTCATGCCCTACGACATGCGTGCGTTAGAACTGACACCATTTCAAGGGAAATAATCAGTTTTTACTTTACATATTCTATTTTTAAATATTATATGGTTTTCTTTATTTAAAAAAAATAAAAAAACTTTTCAATGATTTATTCAAAATCAAATTATTATATATGTGATGATTACTCGCATGTGAAATATCAAGAACAAGAAGTGGATTATATTTATCTTCATGCACGAGTGGATATGATTAACAATATGCTGGATGACTTGGGGATAAAAAAGCAAATAGCGTTTGACTATGTTTAAGCACAAACTAAGAAACCCGAGCATGAACTGGAGGAAGAGCCTGAGTAAGATGTGGAATAAATTTCCCCACTGGTTTTTGATGTTGAAGAACCCAAGTGGGTAAAAGAGGATTTTCCTAAAGATCAATTCCACCTCTCTTAACCATTGCTAGAGGAGATAAATGAAAGATCATTTTCTACTGATTTAAAAGAGGGTGATCATGTGAATTTTGAGAGATTTTGGAGCGCATGGGAAGAAATTGATATTCAACATGATCTCCTAATTCCTTATAATGTATAATAGAAACCACCTTTTTACCTATCTCTAGCCTCAGATGATGAATAACCCACCCATGAGGTATAATTCTAAAAAATACATAAGGAGCCTTAGTACCTACCTCTATCAAGTGAAGATTGACTCTAAGAAGAAATTATCACAAAAAAGTTATTGATCCAGAAGCAACTCAGGGAGATAATCCTTTCATGAACTTTATATTTTCTTATTTCATTCATTCTGATTTAAGTATCACTCCTTATGATTTTAAATTTTCTGATTTGGTCAATCTGTGTATCATCTTGGATGAAGAAGAAGAAGAATAAATTGCACATGTTGAGGAACACCAGGAGCTCACGAAGGACATTGATCATATCCTTGTGGAATCCCATTAAAATAAAAAAGTGGGTCTGCCTGAGGAACCAAATATACATGATGACTACCATAAAAGGGAAGATTTTGAAATTAATATTTCAAATTTAAATTTTGAATCTCTCCTTGATTATTCTTTTTATGTAGAACATCTAGAGAAACCATTGTATTTTGAAGAAGACATTGCATAATTAGCAACTGAATAGGAGGATGTTCAATACTTCATCCCACCCCCTCCATGCATGAAATTCTACATTGAGAAGGGGGTGGATGTAGTGTAAACTATACATTGAATTATCCTCAACAAAAATAAAGAACTGAATGATGGGAAGATAAAATTGATGTGTTTCATGTACAAGATGATCCACCCGCTATCAGATTATGGATAACAGCTGGTACTGCCCTCTAGAGGTAGTAAAATAATCTAGGTCCCACTTGGGGGATTGTACGAGGACTTATCTTTACTTGCATTCATTGAATTTAGATTCCAAATTATTTTCATTCAATTAACTTAGCATGCTTCCCACTCCCTCATATATTTTTTATCTTTAATGACATGATTCTTTCACTTAATTGAGTAATTATCTTTTTTTTATAATGAGGTCATACAGGAACCCCAAAACAGAAAAAATAACGCTTCATTTCAAAAGAGATTTCACTTTTAATGTTTAACTCTGAAACTCCTCACATCTTTTGAGCATTAATGATAATAATTGAATTCTCACTCTTGAATTAGGTTTTTATTTACAAAACATGAAGAGATGAGTTTTAAAGGAATCTATTGATTCCATGTTTTACATTTCAATTTAAATGGGATTGAATGTGTAAAATGGATATTCGGATGATTAAATGAAGCATGGATATTGAAATAAGGCCTCATGTTTTGAGGGAATTAATTGATTCATGTAAATAAAATTTCCCTACGATTTTTCATGCATTGAATTTCTAAAATTTATGTGAATTAATTTTTTACTATTAATCATGCCATGATTGATTTTAAAATATCATATTCTTATTTTAGAGAGGATTTCTTGAACAAATAATTCATATTTTACTTTCAGCATATTTCTTTAGTTATCTTAGGACATGACACCTACCCGAACATGTATTGAAACTTGTCAAAGCTATAACTATGAAAAAACATATTTAAAATTATTGGGTCACTACTTTGTCTAGAAAGATATTTACTTGAGACCCACCCTTACATTTATCCTTCATTATCTCATAGAAGCCATGAATTTCCTTATAGGTTTAATCCACACTACAAGATGATATTTTCATACATACCCACACATTTTATATTATTTCATTGTAATTCATGTTTGACTGTGGGGGAAGGACCTTTCATGAGCGTTCATTGGGATGAGTATCTTTTGTGGGTGGTTTGAGGCATGCATCAGTATTACATCAAAAATAGAATCCCCTTTAATGTAAAATTAATATTTAATTCACAAAATTTTATAAATATGATAATGTATTGTTATTTATATTCATGGGATATTATAGATATTGTACTAGGATTTTTATCTCATAAATTAGTCATGATTTTTGGTGTTTGTAGATTATCTCCATCCAAGTTTGAGCATGGGGAAATGATCACTTGTAGATATATCCAACTATAGAAACTTGCATTTGGTGAGTTTTTTCCGTAGAGGGTTGGGATGATTTCATCTATTTTGGTACTTGGGATAAAGTACATTGTGATTATTTATTCCTCATTGACTTCTGTTAAAATAATCCAAGTGGATTTTCTCTTATTAGGAATAATTCGTTTCTTCATTTACTTCTACATTATTAGTGACAAAATCATTCCAACTTTCATTTTGTGTGATGTAGGGTTCTAGTCTCCAACCCATGGGGATCAGTAATTCCCATTGGGCTATGTTTGGGATGGATTGGTTATCAGCATACCAGGGTACTTATCCTGGTTCAAAGAATTAATTAATTTGAATAATAACTTATGTATATATATGTGTTTTCTAGGTTTATGATAATGATGATAAATTATAAAGATAAAATATTATTAAATAAGAATTGAACTTTTTTTCTATTAGTATTTCCTTTGATAAAAACCACATCCATTAAAAGGATTATATAACATCAAATTTATAATAAAATATTTTGGAGATAATATAACCAAGTATAACTAGAGTATAATAAAATTATTATAATATTGAAAATATTATATATACATATATTCCAAAGATTTATTTTTTCATTTGAGAGATCTTAATAAAAACGGGGCTTCGAAATAAGTATTTGTATATTTATAATAACATCTAAATAAACTAAATACATTTCCGGGAGTTACTAAAAATGAATTAAAATACTGTAACAATAATATAATTAATTATAAAATGTAACAAATCAGAATTATTTTAAAATTAAAGGTTATATTTGGCGAAAAAAACTTTACATGGGCCCAGAAATATTAATAATGACAATGAAATCCTATTTTTTGATGTACCCATTAAGGTAAAAATAATTTTGTAAAAATGTTACAATAATGAATTATAAAATACCAATAATGAAGTAGGAAACAAAATATAATGTGTTCATTATAAGGGTAAATCAAACATGGGACAATGCAGTTCATTAATAATGAAAATTAATTAATATAAGGAAATTGAGTTTGATATAAACCTTACATGTTTAATTGCACTGGATTGAAAATTCCACGAGAGTTGGAAAATGGAATAGATCATTGAGAATAATTTAATATAATAGAATAATTAAAAGAAAATGTAATTTTTGAATAAATATATTAAATATTAATAAAATAAATTCATATATATTATATAACTATAAACTTGATGAAAATCAAGTGTAGATGATTTTAAAGATTAGATAAACAATATTCATAATTTATGATTTAACATCATCATATTTTACAAGTATCATACCATATAGTATTCATCATAGGCAGACAATAAATAAATCCATTACGCAGAATGTAGGGGAAGTAAACCTAAGAAATGTTTAGATCTGTTTCTCGATATTGAAATCTGAATAATTTATAACTGATCAACTGAAAATTACATAAGCATAAGGGTTTGAGAACATGCGAATAATAGCTAAAAATATACTATTTAAATCATATATCTTATATTTCAGCCAATCCATAATTCTTTGTATCTCATAAGACATTAAACATAAATGAATCAAATTACATAATCTATGATAGCATAAAATTGAAATATAAAATAGGTTAGTGGAATACAAATAATCACATAATTTAATTTCCATAATTACCAAGGATCATTGAAAATACTACTATATTTAATTGGGTTCAATCAATAAGCTAGCATTGTAGACATGGTTCACTCCCAAGTACTCATAGTGGATAAATTAGTGTACTAATATGGGTTTACTCTACATTATAGTCCTCTTTATCTAATGACATATCCATCTATACCCAAGGAATTGGAGTGATCTATTATTTTAGTCCCACACATCAATAAATGAAAAATGTATAGATTCATTACAATGGACTACAATAAATTCATCATTCCATAGCATATAAAATGTAATGGTTTAAAAAATAATTTTCTCATGGGATAATCCATGAAAAAGAAATTTATTTCATAATAAATTAACCATTCCTCATGTAATAAATCAATGAAAAGGAATTGGTTTTATAAACAATTGTCATCATAATCATAAATGAATCATGTGAAATAATAAGTAAGATATAATTAGATCATATATCAAATAAAACATATGTATTATAAAATCATGTCATCATAGATGAAAAAATTCGATTATAGAACACAAGGAACATTTAATGAGGAAAATGAAAATTTCAAAGGCAATAAGAAATTTAAAATGAAAAAAAAAGATGAATATGTTATATAAAATATTATTTTTGAATAGATACTAGGAATAATATAATGTATTCATTAATTCATTGAGGGGATATGATGCTGGAAAATTTTATTGATGTCGTATTTGTTAAAACAATGATTCATTTCACATTTTCTATAAAAATTCAGAATTTCCATATTTTGGATAACATAAAGAATATTCCTTATAAAATATTTTTTTAAAAGTCACATATTGATATAAATGAATTTAAATGGCCAAAGAAGAATTGTAAATAATTCATTATTTTTTTTGATTTTATTAAAATTAATGAGAAATGATGTTCAGTCGAAGAGGAAAAAATGTCTATTTTCTCAAAATATATTTTATTACTATATTGAGTTATAAACATGTGTAAAATTAAATGAAAATATTTATTCATCCGAAATTATAGGAGAATAAGAAAAAAAATATGATTATTTATATGTATATCTTTTAATTTCACAGTTTTAATTGTAATCATAAAAATCACGACGGAAAATGAGATTATAACATCAATTTGTCACCTTCGTGGTATCATTTGAATTGTAGTCCTCTTTAATGAATAAAGGAAAATGGGTCACTAAATATCAGAAATAAAAATAAATTCATGATATGACATGTCAAGGTCAGTATATACAACACATAAAATATTATATATGTATAACCAAAATATTTAAACAAAGGAAGAAATTGTGAGATGATAAACAATTACATCACGTCTAGCTTCTATATAATTTATTTGAATCTCATTTATTGTAAATATAGATTCATTATATATATAATCCATTATCGTATAATAATATATAATAAACTATATGATTTTATAATAATCATTTATGGCCCATTTGTTAAAAATTCCTTCTTCAATTAAATATTCATGGTAATAACATCTTATTTTTATTCAGGTATGTTTTTGTTCGGTTGTTTTTTCCTTTATACATTGTTCATGGTTCCGTAATATATATAAAATATATCATGATATGAATATAATGTGTATTTATTTATTCTTATCTAGTGTTATCTATGAAATATTTTTTCAATATATAAGAAATTTCAATGGAATGACTAAATTCGATTCTATATGAGAACCAAAACACTAAAACTAAAAAAATGTGAAATATTCATATATAAATGACTTTATTATAACATATCCATTACCATTGTTATATTAATAGAAAAAATGATTTTTTTAATTAATATAAATTTCCTACACAATAAATATATATTTTTAAATCCTCTGATAATGAAAATTAATTTCATAGTAATGTAATTTTCTATTTCAAGAAAAACATTTTCCTCCAAAGTGGGTTATATTATTTATTTGTGAGTTCAAATTATATTTAATTTTATCAATTTGAAAAAAATTGAAAATTGATTTTTATTTTTGATTTTAGTATTTTAGTGTTGTCTTATATTCTATTTTTTAATTCTTTTTGAAAAGATTCAATTTTTGATGAATAGTAAGAAAATATATATATTGTAGAAAATATTAAATTATTAAATGTATTTAACAATTAAAATAATGATATGGATTATTAATAAAATTTAATGAATTATCTTTAATTTAAAATAATCCAATTGTAGTTTTTTTAATAGATTTTATTATTGAATTTATCATTATAAATATTTATATTTTAAAAAGAAATTTTTCTAAAAAAATTGTTATTCATTGCATTTTTTGGTATTATATTTATATAAATTATTCAACTATTATATTTTTAATTTTTAAATATGTTTTCTATATTTGGTATCATTGGGTAACAATTTAATAAATTTTTCTCTATTGTTTTTTAAATAATAATAGTAAACATTTCAATATGTATTACCATTGTAAAGCTAAATATTTGTAATTATGTGTTAAAAATGAAATTTTAATGGCTAAAATAATATTGTAACAGTTGAATAAATTTTATTTTATGACTCTATATAATACATAATCATAAATATGTCAAGAAAATGATTAGTGTCTTCCGTTAGGTTATAGTTATGACCATTGTAATATTTTTTCCCTTAAAACTACTAAAAAGTTATAAATTATTTTTAACATCACCAATAATTTTAACATATATAAAAAATTATCTATTCAGTTAATATTTTTTTTGGAAGGATAGAATATTAATCAAATTCATGGAAAATAATTTTTTTATTGAATAAATATTTAACATAAATTATTTGACTACTCTGATGAAATAATAATATAATCAATGGAATAATCTTATAAAATATTGAAAATTTATTAATTGAAATATAATATGACATAAATAATATGATCCAGTTATTTTATTGAATTAAAATGCATTGTAGGAATGTATTAAAATATTTTTTTCAAGCTTTACTTCTTTAGTTGATGTTATTAAAATCAATATAGTGAATAGTTCTAAAAAATTGCATTATCGATATTTTATAATATATATTTTTATTTGTAATAAAATAAAAAATAACTAAAAATATTAAACTCTACAAAACGACAAGGTTATGGTTTATAATTTCTACCACCGTACATTAATGGGACTTTTTTCTATTTATAGTAACTATCATGACAACCAATGTGTGAAAATTCTTATCATAGTAGCATATGTTAAAGAGGATAAGAAGTTGTTGAAAAATAAATATAAGGGTAATAAAAATATTAAAAATATGTATGATTTTAATGTAATGAGAATATTTAGACCAATAATATTTCTATATTTTAAATAAATTACATTGGATGTATTTTTAATGAATTTATTTTTATAATAAATAACATAAGGAGGCATGTTCTTCCTAGAAAGGCATTTAATGGGTGTTTTATATGGATTTATTGTCATTGATGATGAAGTAAAAAATATACAGCAATATCAATCCCATCAACTAGTGATATTGAGAATCTGATATCTCAAAATTCAATTTGAAGACTTATTACAAATCACGCACTTCCTCAGGAATCATAAAGTTTATAAAGAATAATTTCTAGATGGGGTGTTTGACAACATGGTTAGGTATCAAGTCCCCATGTTTAATCATCCATAATACTTAGACATGAAAATTAAATCATATGTGATTTAGTGGATTCAATCTCAGGGGGATATCCCTTAGAGGGAATCTAACAGGGAATATATAAGAGTTTTCCCTCATGTAGCAGATCATGTATGATGAGGATATTGAGGTTCCAATGAATGAGGAGACAACCCTAGTGTCCATTTTTAGGGAACACAAGTACAAGTAGTTTTTCAGTGTAAACTGGGGTCTTTATGTTGCTGGGTTATGGTTTTGGGGGATGAGGTCATGATCTGGTTTAGTGATTGACCACTTAGTTATGATAGAATTGAATTTTTGGGATGGCCCCTTTTCATAGGAATCATATATTATATCTACGGAATTTTTTTTATTAGTGGATACCATGTTTTGTTAAGTAGTTGGGTAGATATTGTTACATGTAGTAGTGGGGAGATGGAGGAGGTAGGGAATGCACCATGAGATCCCTCCCATCGAAGGACTAGAAATTGATCATGCTATTTGAATACATATCCATTGTGTTAGAGTTTTGATGAATATAGAGATGCATTATGTTGATATGGTTGTGTTATATGGGTCAATATTTGTCACACATGAGATCAATATATCATCTACCCTAGTTTATACATTGTTTGATTCAGAATCATTTCAATTTTTCACTACTCTTTCATTGGTCCACATATTATGTCCAAGGAGATAGAGGCTTCCAATACCCAAATGTTATCTATTATAGTTTTTGATCAGGATAACATGTTTATTGTGTTCTAAAAACATCGACTAATTTTGGGGAATCTCCAAGTAATGTGGCATTATTCTCAACCTAGGTACAACAATATGACATTTTTCTTCACATGGATTGGTATTATTCTTGTTACACTATATTGACCATTCGGATTATGGATTTCTATCTTACATGCAAGGCTAATGAGAGGAGTTTTCTGAAATTAGATGAAATTGAACTGGTGGTTGGAGACAAATGATGCTTTTACATTACATGGAAGTGATTTCTATGGATTCATATGTGGTGTAGGTTACTAATATAATTGATGAAATTTTGGATGTCATTATGGATGTGGTTGTGGTACTACTCCCTTAGTATGAGGAAGAGTTTGTTATAGATATTATATTGGGAAATTGTACAGTTCTAATGGAACTGTATTCAATTGAACCATTGAGATATTTGGAGTTGTGTTCATATTCTGATGACCAAAATTAAGAATGGTTTTATCCTAAATAGTGTGTCCTCTTCATGTTATCTGGTGTTGTTTATTATGATGGGGGATGATATTTTATTAATTGATATATACATTCTATGTTGAACCAAGTAATTTTCTCGAACCATCACCCCTTTTTGAAGGTTATATTGTAAGGACCCGTAAATTTCAAGGAAATTTTTTTCTTAATTTTCTTTGGAATTTTACAAGAACGCAGTTCCTGACGGCACCTGATTCCGAGGCCCGGTATGCCCAGAATCATTTTCCGAAGTTTGGCTCAGGTACGTTCAGTGAACGGATGAGCGGGATTTTTCTAACTTTTGAACTGGTGCCCGGAATCGAATTCTGAGGGCACCGATGAAATCGCAGCGCCGGTATTCGCTTAGAAACACCTCTTCCAGAGTTGCTTTTGCTCGGGTATGGTTTTTAATTTTCGGGCTTAAAGTTAAGAAATAAAATAATTTTGCGACAACTTTATTTTATTTCACTTAAGCCACTTGAAGCCACTTGAAGCCACTTAAAGGCGGCTTGAACTGAGTTGAACTGGATAGGATGCTATCCAGAAATATCCTACCCCCTTGGTAGGATATTTGTGAGGTGGGGCCCGCATGAGCCCCGCCGTTTCTTTCCGCTAAGAAACGCACCTGTGAAAACCCGTCTTAATGAAGTCAACCGACGCGTTTTCAAAATTCTTAACAGACCATTAAATGGGTTGTTTCTTTCGTGAATTAAATGGGCTGTTTCTTTCGTGAATTAAATGGGCTGTTTCTTTCGCGAATTAAATGGCCTGTTTCATTCGTTGAATTAATTCAACGAATTAATTCAATCGTTTCTTAACCTGTTTTCGTGTGTTGGCATGTTAATAAAATAAGACCAACCCAAAATCTTTTGAAAAGATTTGAGAGGATCCCTGTTTCTTCATCTCCCTCGTGAAGAACGCGAAGAACGTGAAGAACGCGAAGAACGCGAAGAACGCCGAACCCGGAAATCGACGACGCCTTCGTCCGAGACGTTCTTCCGATCTCCGATCTCCGATCTCCGATCACCGACCATTTGAGGTGAGTGATTTCGGATTTCCGCTCAAGTTTCTTTTCTTTGGGATTAAACACAGATTTAATTAATTATAATTTAAATCTGTTGTTCTTGGTACGTTGAGCTCGCCGACTCAACGCCGGATTCCGCGACGACGCGATGCCTCCCCGCGACGACGCGACGATCCCTCTCTTCCGCGACGATCTTATCCGTGAAGAACGCCCGCGCACGACGATCATCAAGGTAGGGAATTCATTATGGGAATTACCCCTTTAAAATTAATTCCCGTCTATGTTTCTAAAAGAAATTAAAGAACCGTTTTTGTGAACAATTTTTAATATTATTAAAAATTGTTGTTTCCTGTGGGGAATAATTTTCTCCCGGTTGTTTATCTCTAACGCGGAGGGTGCGGGCCAAACGAACACGGCCCGACGACCCTCCGCCGTTCTTCGTTTTGTGCGAATTTGACGGTCGACGATGGAACATGCCGCAGTGGACGTTTGACGATCCCGCAGTAAAGAACGGATCCCGGGAGGAGCAATGGCGTAGACGGGAAGGAAAACGGGCCACCGGAGCGACGCCGGCGGCCCGCGGAAGTTGCCGGCGGCGCCCCAGCGCGCCGCCGGACGAGCCCGCCGCGGCTTAAGCCGCGCGACAGCGGCCGACGGACCCACGGCCGCGCGGGTCCGGTTCGTCCAGGCGGGACGCGGCTCAGCCGCGTCTGCGGTTCGCCAGCGCGGCCCACGCGGGCCGCGGGTCAACGCCCGCGGCACCTGGCGCTCGGCCGCCCGGCCGAGCCGAGCCAGGCCAGTCCGACCGGCCGGGCCGCGCCCTGGCCGGGCCGGACCGGTCCAACCGGGTCGGACCCGGGTCGGGTCGTCCCGGTTCGGGCCGACCCAGGGGGGGTCGGGCCGGGTCGGCCCGGGGCCGTACCCCCCCCCCCCTTCTTCGGACGTTTTCGTTCAAATGCCCGTAACTTGAGCTTCGTGCCTCCAAACGACCTGCCGTCAGCGGCAACACAGTCCTTGGATCGAGATTGTCGTTTCGGTATATCGCACTCAAGGCTTAGGAATACTTTGAGTCTTGCCGGGTTGGTTCGTACACGAGACCAACCGGGCCCTCGGTGCGGAAACGCTCATATCTTGAGCTACGGACGTCTGATTGACGTGCCGTCAGCTTTGTTGAATTCCTCTAAGTGAGACGGATCATTTGGCATACTCCGCCTGAGGTTTGGACGCAGGTGGAGTGCGGTCGGGTTGGTTTTTCCTTAAAAACCAACCGGGCCCCTGGGACGAAAATTCCAATATCTCTCAGACCGGGCGTCCGATTGACGCGCCGTCTGCGACGTTGAGTTCCAGTTGACGATACGGAACTTTTGGATACATCAACTTCGGACATCGTGTCAGTTGATGTATCAGCCTCTCGGCTCGTGGAGCGGACCCTCCCGAATGAGCTTGTTGTGTGCGGGAACCCTAGTGCTGGCTGCGACTGCTACTTCGATAGCGACGACCGTGCAGAGATCCTCAGTGGACTGCGGCGACGACGGTGCAGAGATCCTCCGTGGACTCCGACGACGACCGTGCAGAGATCCTCAGTGGACTGCGGCGACGACTGTGCAGAGATCCTCAGCGGACTGCGACGACTCCTACACTCGGTGATCCTACGTGGATCAGTGCTTCAGGTCCTGTGTGGGCCCGGTCCTGTGTGGGTCCGATCCTGCGTGGGTCAGCGCTCAGCAGTTCTGTGTGAGCCAGCGCCTACCTGTCCTGCGTGGGCCCGGTCCTGTGTGGGCCCGATCCTATGTTGGTCCGATCCTGTGTGGGTCATCTCTCAGCGGTTCTGTGTGAGCCAACTCCTACAGGTCCTGCGTGGGCCCGATCCTGTGTGGGTCACTCCAAGGTTAGTACCTATCGATCCTTCGTGGGTCCGACGTCTTAGATGGTTCAATGATCATCTTTATCGTCATCCGAAGAAATATACCTGAGTGAGCTGAATCTTGTGTTACTCTCCTTTGTGGATTGTGTTGAGCTATCCTGTGTGGATTTACTGTTTACTCTCCTTTGTGGATTGTGTTGTTCTATCCTGTGTGGGTATGCGTTTTGCTTTCCTGTGTGGACTGAGTTGTGCTAGGGCTCGGACGTTGGAGCTGATCGGGGAATTGATGACTTAGGTATATGTATGGGAATATACCTAAGTCGTGTCAGATGTTACTTCGTGATTGTATCTCTCCTTCGCATCTTATCCTTTGTGGATTTCGGGAGACCTTCGGGGGTCTCGGGGTCCCTACTGAGTAGCTTATACTCACCCCTGCACGGGCTATGCCCGCACTTCGTGGTGTTGGTTGCAGACGACG
Organism: Viscum album; assembly: GCA_963277665.1. Lineage (NCBI taxonomy): Eukaryota > Viridiplantae > Streptophyta > Magnoliopsida > Santalales > Viscaceae > Viscum > Viscum album. The sequence continues at coordinate 2,073,088,987 of OY728140.1, forward strand.
GACATCGCTGATCGTGGAGGAGGCGTGCGGAGCAGGACAGTACCTGGAGGTGGACCACTAGGCGGGACGTACTCGGAGCGGTTAGGTGGACCCGAGGAGCAGTGGAGGCTATCTGTACGCACCCTTAAGGTGGGACTTCTGGAGGATGGCTCGACGCTGCAGTTTTCCCTTTTCAGTTGCTGTTTTTCTTTTCAGATGTACTTTACAGTTGGGCTTGTATTTCCGGCCCCTTTTTCTTTCAGCACAGCTTGTACAATTTTTACTTAGTGTTTACTTTTCCGCTTGCTTACTCTGTGGTGCTTGTTTACTTTTCAAAGGCAAAGACTTCCCTTTCTGTTGGGATTTACGCCTTGGTGCTAGTCGCCAGCCCCTGGCCTATGGAAGGCGGGTTTGGGGTAGTCACGGCACGGGCCCCGAGGACAGGTCGTGACAAATTGGTATCAGAGGTGGTCGGTTCTACCGTAGACTCTGATCTTTCTTCTATGTGAAGCAATAGTGTTTAGCGTATTGAGTGTGGTTATCAGTCCAGGGAGTCCAGTGTTGGTGTGGCGGCCGACGTATCCATACATCAGGACCCTGACTTCTGATTTCCTACTTAATGCACGAAGACATTGATTGCATGTGTGTTTCATGTTTTCTTTGTGATTACTTGTGTCAGCTCACCATGTATACTGTTCTGAACGTGGCATACTTGTTTCCTTTTCAGGATGGCACGACGACAGCAGCCAGCTAGGGTTCCTAGAGTAGGGCGCGACGACAGCCCGCCGAGCGACGAGGCCTCGGTACAGGGCTCGTTGACAGCAGAGGCACCGGCGGTACCTTTACCCACCGAGCCCCCGATGCTTCCAGCACTGGCAGCTCACGACGCACGACGCCTTGGAGATCTGCACGAGTTCCAGCGCCAGCGACCACCCTGGTTCCGTGGGGAGTCGGACCCCCAGGCAGCCGAGGACTGGCTAGAGGCGGTCGTCCGAGTTTTCAGGCTAGTGAGGACGCCGGCAGACCTCATGGTGATCCTCGCGGCGAGCCTACTGCACACAGCAGCCGGACGCTGGTGGAGCCTGATGCTCCAGGTACACGATGAGGCCACCCTCATATGGACGGACTTCCAGAGCCTCTTCCGCTCAGAGTTCGTCCCGACCACCCTCCGAGCGGTGCGCATCCAGGAGCTTCTTCAGCTGCGGCAGGGCAGCTTGACGGTCGCTCAGTACGCGGCGAGGTTCAACGACCTTTCTCGGTACTCGACAGACATGGTACGGGACCCCTTCTTCCAGGCTCAGACCTTCGAGCAGGGATTGAGACATGAGGTCAGGGCATCGCTGATCTCCCTCAGCATCCCGACCCAGGCAGGAGTACTGGAGCGAGCCCTCCTGATCGAGAGCTTCCTGGCTGAGTCTACAGCGAGACCTGCCGCAGGGCGGCAGATAGCGGAGTCTTCGGCAGCTGGTAGCCGGCAGATGACTCAGGGTTCTAGGCGGACCAGACCTTCTGGAAGACGACCCCGGGACACTGGCTCGGCAGTGCGAGGCACACAACGCGGAGCCAGCCTTCCGAGAGGCAGACAGTGCTACGAGTGCGGCGGGCAGGGCCACATGGCTCGTGACTGCCCGACCCGTCGTACCGAGGGGTAGCAGATGGTGGAGGGACCACCCAGGCAGAGGCAGAGGGTCGACCGTGGCGGTCCGCAGGGAGGAGGCGGACGAGGCAGAGGAGCTGGCCGAGCAGCAGGTGGTGGGCGACGCTTTGAGGCTCTGCCACCACCACCACCAGGAGGCCCGCCCCGACCACATGGAGCTGGCGGGCAGAGACAGGCTCAGCTCCAGGCAGCGGAGGCCTACGACCACGGTGCGCCAGAGATGATTTGAGGTACGATCTGTGTCTATTCCACCCTTACTGCAGTTCTGATAGACATAGGAGCGAGTCACTCTTTCATAGCCACTTCCCTTGTTCGGAGCTCGGAGATTCCGACAGAGCCGTTGGCTCGATCCTTACGGCTAGAGACTCCTACGATAGCAGACTCGACGATTACACACTGGTGAAGGCAGTGTGAGCCTACTCTAGGAGGCGAGAGCTTCAGCTGGGATCTTCTTGTAGCGGCGTCGAGGCCTTACAACGTCATCTTGGGCATGGATTGGTTATCTACGGTCCATGCTCAGATTGACTGCATTAGGCGCAAGGTGCGATGTGTGCGCACCGACGGGAGCAGGTTCACCTTCACCGGCGAGAAGGGAGCCTTAGCAGCACAGGATGGACTCATGCAGAGGAGAGGTCAGCCCATCACTCATCAGTTGGCTAGCCTCATCCTGGGAGCAGTTGACGTGCGGAGTCCCAGTTTTCCTGTAGTGGTGGATCAGTACGCGGACGTCTTTCCCGACGACGTTCCAGGACTACCTCCTCGCAGAGAGGTAGACTTTTATATTGACCTGTACCCCGGGACAGCCCCAATATCCACTCCAGCATATAGGATGGCCCCCGCTGAGCTTCGAGAGCTGCGGGTACAGTTGGAGGACTTGCAGGGCAAGGTGTTTATCCGACCCAGTGTTTCACCCTGGGCTTCCCCGATTTTGTTCGCCAAGAAGGCGGATGGGAGCTTGCGACTGTGTGTCGATTATCGTCGCCTGAATCAGGTGACAGTGAGGAACAAGTATCCGCTACCCAGGATTGATGACCTCTTCGACCAGCTCAAGGGGGCACGGTGGTTCTCGAAGATAGACCTCAGGTCAGGCTATCATCAGCTCAGAGTTCGAGACGAGGATGTGCAGAAGACGACCTTCAGGTGTCGGTATGGCCACTATGAGTTCTTGGTTATGCCTTTCGGCGTGACCAATGCTCCAGCAGTGTTCATGAGCCTCATGAACAGGATCTTCCAGCCATACCTCCATCGATTTGTCGTGGTCTTCATCGATGAAATTTTGGTGTGCTCGACGACGGAGGAGGAGCACGCCTACCACCTGCGTGTTGTACTAGACACACTCCGAGAGCACCAGCTTTATGGAAAGCTCTCGAAGTGTCAGTTCTGGTTACGTGAGGTCCACTTCTTGGGGCACGTCATTTCTGAGGCGGGAGTTGCAATGGATCCCGCGAAGATCGAGGCAGTGCTAGCTTGGGAGCCACCCAAGAGCGTGACAGAGGTGCGGAGTTTCTTGGGCCTAGCCGGATACTATCGGAGATTTGTGCCGGACTTCTCCAGAGTTGCGGCCCCACTCTCAGCATTGACGAAGAAGGGGAAACCCTTCATGTGGTCAGACATATGTCAGTAGAGCTTCCAGGAGCTGAGGCAGAGGTTGACCAGCGCACCTATCTTGAGGTTGCCTGAGGAGGGAGTTGGATACGTAGTCTACTGCGATGCATCAGGGACCGGAATCGGGTGTGTCCTGATGCAGGAGCGGGCCGTGATTGCCTACGGATCACGTCAGTTGAGGCCTCATGAGCAGAACTACGCTACCCATGACATAGAGTTGGCAGCAGTGGTCTTTTCCCTGAAGACATGGCGACACTATCTGATGGACGAGCGCTTCACAGTCTTTTCTGACCACCAGAGTATCAGGTACATCTTCTCTCAGAAGGACCTGAACCTGAGACAGCGGCGATGGCTCGAGTTCGTCCAGGACTATGAATTTGAGATAGTCTATAATCCTGGGAAGGGGAACGTGGTGGCTGATGCCCTCAGCAGGAGGACGGACATCCAACTACTTGAGGAGGCGACAGAGCAGCTAGCCGCTTTGCAGATATCCTTCGTGGATAGAGATAGAGCAGCCTTCCTTCAGTCTCTCACAGTCTCTCCCCCACTTCATCAGCGGTTCAGAGAGGCACAGCGTGGGGACGTCGACTGTGAGACACGGCGTGCACTGATATCCTCGGGACAGGCACCTGATGGTTTCTCCCTTGGAGCAGAGCACGATGTCCTTTTCAGAGGACGTACCTTGGTACCAGTCGCCTTACGAGAGGAGGTGCTGAGAGAGTTTCACACTTCTCCTTTGGCGGTACATCCTGGAGTGGCGAAGATGTACCAGGATCTCAGACGACAGCACTGGTGGCCGGGCATGAAGAAGGCTGTGGCAGAGTTCGTTTCACGGTGCCTCACCTGCCAGCAGGTGAAGGCAGAGCAACAGGTACCATCAGGCTTGGTACAACCCTTGGAGGTCCCGGAGTGGAAGTGGGACGGGATGTCTATGGGCATCGTGACTGGACTTCCACGCACTTCCAGAGGTCACGACTCCATTTGGGTGATTGTTGACCGACTCACCAAGTCGGCACACTTCTTACCCATCCGAGAGCAGGGCTCAGTGGAGAGCTTGGGGCGTCTCTACATTCATGAGATTGTACGACTTCACGGCGTGCCATCGACTATCATCTCCGATCGGGATGCTCGTTTTACTTCCCGGCTTTGGAAGGGGTTGCAGGAGGCGTTCGGGACGCGGCTACGTCTGAGCACCGCCTTTCACCCTCAGACGGATGGTCAGACGGAGAGGACCATTCAGACTCTTGAGGACATGCTCCGCGCATGTGTCCTCGACATTGGTCGCAGCTGGGAGGACCACCTACCCTTGGTTGAGTTTTCGTACAACAACAGTTACCACTCCACCATCGGGATGGAACCCTACGAGGCGTTGTACGGCAGGCCTTGCAGATCTCCTTTGTGCTGGACAGACCCTGGAGAGTCAGCACTTGTGGGACCGGAGATGGTCCGAGCCACGACAGAGAAGGTCCAGGTCATCCATTAGCGGATGAGGACAGCACAGAGCCGGCAGAAGTCATATGCTGACAGGAGGCGGAGGCCACTGGAGTTCAAGGATGGCGACCACGTCTTCTTGCGTGTCTCACCTCGACGTGGTTTGCGGAGATTTGGCCGAGGCGGCAAGTTGTCTCCACGCTTCATCGGGCCTTTCCAGGTCCTCAGCAGGATTGGCGAGGTGGCTTATCGCCTGGCTCTGCCTCCTCAGTTGCACCAGGTGCACGACGTCTTCCACGTATCCCAGCTGAGGAGATACGTGCACGACCCGACACACATCATTGACTATGGGGAGCTAGACATGGATGATAGAGCGACTTTTGCGGAGGTCCCAGTGGAGATAGAGGATCGACAGGAGCGGGTCCTACGTGGGAGATCGATTCCTCTTGTGCGCATCAGATGGCAGCACGGGAACCTCCAAGAGAGCACTTGGGAGCGGGAGGCTCAGATGCGTGCTCAGTACCCACATTTGATTCTCTAGTTTTTGATGTATCTTTACGGGGACGTAAAGTCCTGAGGTGGGCTTAATGTAAAGACCCGTAAATTTCAAGGAAATTTTTTTCTTAATTTTCTTTGGAATTTTACAAGAACGCAGTTCCTAACGGCGCTAGATTCCGAATCCCGGTGTGCCTGGAATCATTTTCCGAAGTTTGGCTCAGGTACGTTCAGTGAACGGACGAGCAGGTTTTTTCTAACTTTTGAACCGGTGCACGGAATCGAATTCTGAGGGCACCGATGAAATCCCAGCGCCGGTATTCGCTTAGAAACGCCTCTTCCGGAGTTGCGTTTTCTCGGGTGTGGTTTTTAATTTTCGGGCTTAAAGTTAAGAAATAAAATAATTTTGCGACAACTTTATTTTATTTAACTTAAGCCACTTGGAAGCCACTTGAAGCCACTTAAAGGCGGCTTGAACTGAGTTGAACTGGATAGGATGCTATCCAGAAATATCCTACCCCCTTGGTAAGATATTTGTGAGGTGGGGCCCACACGAGCCCCGCCGTTTCTTTCCGCTAAGAAACGCACCCGTGAAAACCCGTCTTAATGAAGTCAACCGACGCGTTTTCTAAATTCTTAACAGACCATTAAATGGGCTGTTTCTTTCGTGAATTAAATGGGCTGTTTCTTTCGTGAATTAAATGGGCTGTTTCTTTCGCGAATTAAATGGCATGTTTCTTTCGTTGAATTAATTCAACGAATTAATTCAATCGTTTCTTAACCTGTTTTCGTGTGTTGGCATGTTAATAAAATAAGACCAACCCAAAATCTTTTGAAAAGATTTGAGAGGATCCCTGTTTCTTCAGCTCCCTCGCGAAGAACGCGAAGAACGCGAAGAACGCGAAGAACGCGAAGAACGCGAAGAACACGAAGAACGTGAAGAACGCCGAACCCGGAAATCGACGACGCCTTCGTCCGAGACGTTCTTCCGATCTCCGATCTCCGATCTCCGATCACCGACCATTTGAGGTGAGTGATTTCGGATTTCCACTCAAGGTTCTTTTCTTTGGGTTTAAACACAGATTTAATGAATTATAATTCAAATCTGTTGTTCTTGGTACGTCGAGCTCGCCGACTCAACGTCGGATTCCGCGACGACGCGACGCCTCCCCGCGACGACGCGATGATCCCTCTCTTCCGCGACGATCTTATCTGCGAAGAACGCCCGCGTGCGACGATCATCAAGGTAGGGATTTCATTATGGGAATTACCCCTTTTAAATTAATTCCCGTCTATGTTTCTTAAAGAAATTAAAGAACCGTTTTTGTGAACAATTTTTAATCTTATTAAAAATTGTTGTTTCCTGTGTGGAATAATTTTCTCCTGGTTGTTTATCACTAACGCGGAGGGTGCGGGCCAAACGAACACGGCCCGACGACCCTCCGTCGTTCTTCGTTTTGTGCGAATTTGACGGTCGACGATGGAACGTGCCGCAGCGGACGTTTGACGATCCCGCAGTAAAGAACGGATCCCGGGAGGAGCAACGGTGCAGACGGGAAGGAAAACGGGCCACCAGAGCGATGACGGTGGCCCGCGAAAGTTGCCGGAGGCCGGAGGCGGCGGCGCCCCAGCGCCCCACCGGACGAGCCCGCCGCGGCTGAAGCCGCGGCGGCGGCAGCTGACGGACCCGCAGTCGCGTGGGTCCGGTTCGTCCAGGCGGGACGCGGCTCAGCCGCGTCTGCGGTTCGCCAGCGCGGCCCACGCGGGCCGCGACTTTCCTCAGGCCGCGACTTTCCTCAGGCCGTGGGTCAACGCCCGCGGCACCTGGCGCTCGGCCACTCGGCCGAGCCGAGCCAGGCCGGTCCGACCGGCCGGGCCGCGCCCTGGCCGGGCCGGACCGGTCCAGCCGGGTCAGACCGACCCAGGGGGGGTCGGGTCGGGTCGGCCCGGGGCCGTACCCCCCCTTCTTCGGACGTTTTCGTTCAAACACCCGTAACATGAGCTTTGTGCCTCCAAACGACCCGCCGTCAGCGGCAACACGATCCTTGGATCGAGACGGTCGTTTCGGTATATCGCACTCAAGGCTTCGGAATACTTTGAGTCCGGTCGGGTTGGTTCGTACACAAGACCAACCGGGCCCTCGGAGTGGAAACGCTCATATCTTGAGCTACGGACGTCTGATTGACGTGTCGTCAGCTTTGTTGAATTCCTCTAAGTGAGACGGATCTTTTGGAATACTCCGCCCAAGGTTTGCATGCAGGTGGAGTGCGGTCGGGTTGGTTTTGCCTTAAAAACCAACCGGGCCCCTGGGACGAAAATGCCAATATCTCTCAGACCAGGCGTCCGATTGACGCGCCGTCTGCGACGTTGAGTTCCTGTTGACGATACGGAACTTTTGGATACATCAACTTCGGACTTCGTGTCAGTTGATGTATCATCCTCTCGGCTCGTGGAGCGGACCCTCCTGAACGAGCTTGCTGTGTGCGGGAACCCTAGTGCTGGTTGCGACTGCTACTTCGACAGCGACGATCGTGCAGAGATACTCAGTGGACTGCGGCGACGACTGTGCAGAGATCCTCCGTGGACTCCGACGACGACAGTGCAGAGATCCTCAGCAGACTGCGGCGATGACTGTGTAGAGATCCTCAGCGGACTGCGACGACTCCTGCACTCAGTGATCCTACGTGGATCAGTGCTTCAGGTCCTGTGTGGGCCCGATCCTGTGTGGGTCCGATCCTGCGTGGGTCAGCGCTCAGCGGTTCTGTGTGAGCCAGCGCCTACCGGTCCTGCGTGGGCCTGGTCCTGTGTGGGTCCGATCCTGTGTGGGTCCGATCCTGTGTGGGTCATCTCTCAGCGGTTCTGTGTGAGCCAACTCCTACAAGTCCTGCGTGGGCCCGATCCTGTGTGGGTCACTCCAAGGTTAGTACCTATCGATCCTTCGTGGATCCGACGACTTAGATGGTTCAATGATCATCTTTATCGTCATCCGAAAAGTATACCTGAGTGAGCTGAATCTTGTGTTACTCTCCTTTGTCGATTGTGTTGAGCTATCCTGTGTGGATTTACTGTTTACTCTCCTTTGTGGATTGTGTTGTTCTATCCTGCGTCGTTATGCGTTTTGCTTTCCTGTGTGGACTGGGTTGTGCTAGGGCTCGGACGTTGGAGCCGATCGGGGAATTGATGACTTAGGTATATGTATGGGCATTTACCTAAGCCGTGTCAGATGTTACTTCGTGATTGTATATCTCCTTCGCATCTTATCCTTTTTGGATTTCGGGAGACCTTCGGGGGTCTCGGGGTCCCTACTGAGTAGCTTATACTCACCCCTGCACGGACTATGCCCGCACTTCGTGGTGTTGGTTGCAGACGACGGACAGCACTGATCGTGGAGGAGGCGTGCGGAGCAAGACATTACCTGGAGGTCGACCACTGGGCGGGACGTACTCGGAGCGGTTAGGTGGACCCGAGGAGCAGTGGAGGCTATCTGTACCCACCCTTCAGGTGGGACTTCCGGAGGACGGCTCGACGCTGCAGTTTTCCCTTTTCAGTTGCTGTTTTTCCTTTCAGATGTACTTTACAGTTGGGCTTGTATTACCGGCCCCTTTTTCTTTCAGCACAGCTTGTACAGTTTTTACTTAGTGTTTACTTTTCCGCTTGCTTACTCTGTGGTGCTTGTTTACTTTTCAAAGGCAAAGCCTTCCCTTTCTGTTGGGAGTTACGCCTTGGTGCTAGTCGCCAGCCCCTGGCCTATGGAAGGTGGGCTTGGGGTAGTCACGGCATGGGCCTCGAGGACGGGTCGTGACATATATACTCTATTTGATGAGTTGATGGGATGCATGTGTTATTTCATGATCGATCTATGGTGTAGATATCACAATGCTAGCAGATAAGATAATTATTTCACAAAGATAATCATTATATTAATTTATGAGGATTGTATATTTTTTGTTATGATATTCATCATCAAGAACACACTAGCTATGCTCCCCGGTATCATGAAAATTCTTTTCATTGAGTTTTAGTACATGTCTATGGTTGTGTTATTCGTTATATTACTTTTATAATTAAGAAAAAAAATGAACTGTGATGAAGAAACCCCTTTCATGTAACTAATATTTGATGTACAATTAATTTTTTAATTTGGTTCTAAGAGTAAAATGACAATTCATAGAGACAAATAATGAAATACAAAATAATGTATTAATTTTGTATAATAAATCATCCATGTAGTCATTGAGTTCAATAAAAATGTTTTTTAATCAATGTAACAAAATTGAGTTAGAATATTCTATTACAACTATTGTTATTTTATAGTAAAAACACACTGATTGGAGGAAAATGGAATAGATACATGAATACCAAAAAACATATAAAAATGATATAAAAATAAAATATAGTAGTATGTGAATAGTACATAATAATACTTGAAATATAACAAATACATGCCTAAGTCAATTAAAGTATTTGATAGATATCCCCATCATTGTCACAATTATTCAAAATGAAAATCCTTGTAATGTATAAAATGATATGGATTTTCTGATCAATTATATTTTATTAAAATTGTAAAATAAATATATCCATTTATAAAATATAAAACAAAGAAATTAATACATTGTAAAAAATAATTGTATCCCAGTTAATAAAATTGAGAAAAAAGTACACATATCATAGTTCTAAATTCATTCTTTGAATGTGCATAATGTCTATACCAATCATAATATTTTTAATAAAATACTATCAATATATTTATTTATTTATATTTCATATTCTATGTTATATATGTCACCATATATAATTAATTTTCTATTTTGTTTTTTCTCTTATCTCTCAATTGATGTTGTCTAATAACATTTTTAGTAATTGTCATGGTATGCTAGCCACTATCAAATGTATTGTAAAATGGATTCATAGTATACAAAAATATATATATATGACTATGTTCATTTTTATTCAATTTTCACTAAATATAACGAGTTTATTGGTTTCTAAAATGTTTAAATGTTATGAATGGTTTCTTGATATGTATTCTTTTTGCGGATAAGTTTAATATGAAAATTTATTATCAATAGCACTAAAATAATGTAAAATATTTTCTTACAAAAAAATTAATATATTCATTAATTACATTCCATAAAATTTAATACATTTTTATTCTTTTTTAGATGTTAAAGGAAAGTTATATTATCTATGTACATGGATATAGTAGACTGTACATACATGAATAATTTTCTTATTACTCATGAAATTGTATATTAATAGAAATATATAATAATTATAATTTCATTTATTTAAACAAGTTAAATTTATTAACAAAATTATTAAATTATAATTTTGGAACAAACTTGTTTTTTGGTTCTAAAAAACTAAACTTGTTGTTAATAGATATAGTAGTCGAAACAAATTAATGAAAACAACATCATTTTTTTGATGATTTAGATGATCAAAGAAAAGTGATTTTCATTGAAATAATAATATTTACATATTAATACTAATTAATATAATATTATTTCATGGATATATTATTTTTGATATGGTATATGTTTTCAAAATCTATAAGAGCATGGATGCGACCATTACATTTCCATTGGGATGTTCTCCCTTAGATACCTCATTGTTGATCATTTGAATCATTTTTTGGAATGAATAATTATTATATGGAATTATTTGGATTATTTTAAATAAAAAATATAAATTTTTGTATGATCCAATTATTTATAATGGTTTTTGAAATGTGATGGAAGTGTTTCCCTTTTATAAATAGAGCAAAAGCGAATTTTGTTAAATATCTCTAACATTACAATAATGTCCTGAAACTATTTATGGGATACTGGTTCCAAAATTTGTGCAGAAATTACTATTGATGGGTGTTTTTCATTCAATCCTCATCCATTCCTTTTTTAATTTTTCTAATGTTATTTATTGTTTTTTCCATCTGATAGTTACAGATTAGTATTTTTTATTTTCAGTTTATAAGTAATTTTTACTAAATAATTTATGTTTTATTAAAAATATAATATAAACCATCTTTATAAACATTTATTTATTGAATCTCAATTTATCCTCTATATTATATTGTTAAATAACTACCAATGAGAAAATATACTGAAAAAATAAAACATCTAATATATATAAACCTCATTTTATTAAAAAACATTATATAACCGTTATGTTTTCAAAACATTAAATAAAAATATTTAAAAGTCAAAGTGATTATAATATACTTATATGTAGTTATAAAATGTCAATTTTATCAATTTAATGTAATTTTTTTTCATTTAATTGAAAAAAATATATAAATGAATAATAAATTATTATGAGAAAATACCTTCAAACAAATATTTGTTTCCCTAAAAATAAATTTTATTCATTTTTATAATATTAAAACATGTCTACTTACTAAAGGATAAAATATTTATAAATTATCAAATTAATATTCATCCAGTTGGGAATGGATTGTTTTATTTTTGTTTTTCAGGTGAAAAAATTTAATACAATTTTATTTTAATTTATAGAAAAATAGTGTTCAAAATCATGTGTTGTTATAAACTTCATTTATTTTAGAAATATTTCTTAAAAAATATCTAATAACACAACACATGAAACAATTTATTGTATGTTTCCATTGAAATGTTACACTACCTCTTACCATCTATCCAGAAATGAATGAAATTATAATTTCAAATTTCATTACCAAGGTAATTTAAATAATTGATTTTAAATCATCTTTAACAATTTCAATACATCCAATCTATTACATAAAATATATAAATAGAATATACCTATAATAATTTATTCTTATTTTTATGTCAATAACCTTTTATATTTCAAAAAAATGTAATGTTGAGAAACCCATCCAATAAAAGTGTACCTATATCATGGACATCAATTGTTACAATGTTTTTTCAATGATATATGAAAAAAATTGTATCATATCAGATGCATAATGTCCATCAACTACTAAACCAAACCACTAGCAGTTCACACTACATTATTAATTGTAGTGAACATTCATTCCATTATTTCACATTCATTATTCATATGAGCAATATATTTCAATATCCAAATTGTTTTCTTATAATAATTGACATTCAAATTACCTTTAATTAAATATTTATTATTCATCCTTGATACATTTGTATTTTTTCATTGATTTACCATTATAAACACATTTTTAAAAAATAAAAAAGTAAAATTTTAAGAGATTCTATTATTATCTAATTATGTTATATCTATTATTTGTATTGGGAAAAAAATCACTTAATAAAAAAAACTGTATGTCAAATATTCCAATAAATCCATACCAATTGATATAAAGTGTGTAATATCTTCACATGGATTTTGGGACCTCGTATTGTTCCCTAAATGAATGTTTACCACGATCAGAATATAAATTTTTGTACTTTGATATCCAAAAATAATGAATCATATTTCTCTAAAACACCAAATAGATGATGATATTTTTTGTAAACCCATATTACCTAATAAATTTGTTAGGTTCCTTCCATAATAATGATAGTTCCCTATCTTTCAATCAGTTAAAGAATCCATTTTTATTTTTCTCCTTAAAAAATTGTAAATCTATTTATTTGAAAAATGAGAGCCCAGAAAAAAATAGATACTCTAACAAAAAAACACAACAAGGAAAAATATTTTCAAATTTATTATTACTATTAATGAGCAGATATTCCTTGGAATGTTCTACAAAACATATGAATACATATTCCACTATATTCAGAATAAGGGTCAGAAACATGATGGGATTGTTTAAGGCATCATGATACAAAATGTGTTCCTGAACATGTGTAATTTTTTCTAACACAAAAAAATATATTGATTCTGAATGATAGTAGCACTGGATTTCATAAACAAGTTATAGCTCTATCAAGTATTTTTGTGTTCTTCATACTCTTCCTCTACTTCCCTTTTTACATTTTCATTACAAAATATTATTCAAAACATTACATTTTCTATATAATTAGTACATCAAACCCTAAATTGTCATTTCATTCATAGTAGGAACTATATATCAAAATCATTTAATCTCAAATAAATATTCAACGATGCAACATCCATGAAATAATATTAAACTTATTATTATTCTTATTTTGTATTTGGATCTATCAAAATATTTTATCCACCCATGTATAATGTATTAATAATGGCTAATTTTTGCTGGATTAAACCATGAAGCCCCAAATTACCCACATAATCATCAAAATATAATTATATTATAATGGAAAAATCTTGGAGTAGCATCATATGTTATTCCATTATAATCTAGTTTTCCCCAATAAGTATATCATGCTTATTCTCAATTTGAAAACAAAAAATCGTATACATTGAATAAGGATTCTATTATGTGACATAATTTTTGAGTGATTCTAATTATCACAATTTAGACCATGTTACTACCTCAAAATATCATGGATATTAACTATAATGAATTCACAACATGACAAAACTTCTTCCCCAAAACAATACAATGTCATATATTACAACATGGATTTCATCAATATAACATTGGGGTCCTCCGTTTCATAGTGTATGAAAAAATCCTTATTTATACATAGGTTCTATGTTGTTTTGATAATCTTTTTTAGGTATAAATAACATGATTCTTCAAAATTGTTTGAAAATAATGTCTCTTACCTCATATCATTGAATTCATGTCATAACTGATCAATTCGAAACTATTCATTAGTTTCATTTCATGAATCGTATCACGACGCATTCATTTGTGTGGTAACCCATTTTTCTACCAGGATACATACTAATTTAGTAAATTCATTCTACTATAACTCAATAATTTATTTCTCAGATTATAGTTGTAATGACCAAAACCATTATAAATGAATTCCTCTTTTGAGTTAATAAATTTCTTATTATGTAATGTATTTAATAGAATCACAAACACTACATTTTATATTTTATACCATTATAAAAAAATAATTAAAATTATTAAATGTTCCCACAATTATAATGTAATGACCCAATCTTTTTTAAAATTTTTGTTTCCTAATTTTGTGTGTTATTTTATTCTATACTCAACAAAACTATTTAATTTAATGAAATGATTATAATTAAAATGAGACCGTTGGGTTTCGACTATTATGTCACATTTTACAAACTAAACTATTAATGATACAATTATTTCCTATAAAAAAAGTGATCTTGGTTAATTATTACAGAAAGAAGATTTGATGGTCTCATCAGTAGTCTTGGGTCGATCGAAGACCATCTGATGGAACTTGGGAAGCAAGTAGCACCACTGATCATTGCTTTAGACCAAACCCAATCCAAACTTCATCATGCGGAGTTAGAATAGAATCACTTTCGGGAGAAGTTCAAGTTGATAGAAATCACTAATCAGACAAGGTTGGTCAAGCCACCCCAATATTCAACAACCTTAGCACACCTTACACTTAGTTCCTATGCTGGTGTTATAAGGGACTATGTAACGAGGCCATAGCTGCTTTGTGTAATCCTTTGAGATAAATAAAATTGTGATTTATTCATAGGGTGATGTTTGTGAATTTTAAAATGTCCCTATAAATATGGGATGTATATTATTGATGAATTTTGAAAGAAAAATGATATTTAAAAAAAATTGTAAACCATAAATAATTAATGATTTGTAATGATTTTCAGAAAACACTATTCTACAGTTATTTTCAGTAACAAATTTAAATTCTAATAAGATCAACTTAATTGTTGTTTAATATTAAATTATGAATTGTAATTTTACACTTATGAATAGTAATGTGACCTAATGGATTAGTAACATCACTTAAGAATGTATAAATATAATTTAAACCCCATGATTAGGTAATGTGATTCAATACAATAATTAAATAACTGTTTCAAAAGTTATTAATTAATTATTAGTTTTTTATCGGGTGAATATTGATTTTATTTAAAAATTAAATTAAAAATATTTAGAAAATTATTTTCATAAAATAGAGTTCATTTTTGAATTCAGAGCATCGATATTAGGTTTAGGTAAATTTTTTGGATTTTTATGAAAAAGTTGAATTTACGTTGAATAGTGTTTTTATTTCAAAATTAAATTAAAAATTATTTAGAAAATTATTTTCATAAAATGGAGTTCATTTTTGAATTAAACGCGATCATATTAGGTTATGATGAATTTTTGAGATTTTTCCAAAAAATTTGAATTTTCGATGATTAGTGAAAATACAGTTTTCTGTTTTGGGTTTTTAATGACATCATTAAGGATATAATAATTATGTAATAATTCTGGTTGACTTATTAATAGTTATATGTGCTATGATGTGTCCCATGTGGCCAATACCCTAGGAAAATACCATGGTCAATCCCATGGTTTTTCCAATACCACCGACGAGGTATCCCTTGGAAATTAATGCTTTGTTCCCTCACTTCTCCTATAAATACCAAGACATTTCCTCATCCTTTTCATTCCAAAATCATCCTAAACCAATTTATGGTCTCTTTACCTCCCAAAGAGTCCTCCCAAGGTTCCTTCAAGCCTCCCAAGGTAACAAATGTCATGCTTTTGAAGTTACTCTTCAAGGTATGGGATCTTTTCACCCTCCTCTTCTAAGTCATGACTTCTTTTATGATGTGTCTTCTAGTTTCCATCTATTTATATTGATGGTATATTATTTTATTCTCTAATTAATTTCTAATTCATGTATAATTTTTCAGAGACCCTTTCTTCTCTCATCAATTTGTCTTCTTAATTTTTAAGTGACGCTGTTAGGCTGCCAAATTTCTCATAATAGAAATCGCATCTTCTCTTTCCTTTCTGGTTTCTTCTTCATGTGGTATGTCATTAAAATATCCATTCCATGTTCTTGTCTCCATATTATTATATTTTTATATTTAAATATGAGTTATTTATGGGTTGTTTACAATTTTACATTCTATTTTCATTATGTTCTAAAACCAAGTTATATAGTTGTTATGCTGCAGAAATTTCGCCTCAAATTTTCTCTCTCTTTCTCTCAAGAAGTACTCTTGTTTTATTTATGTGAATAACCAGACCTATTTCGTTTATATGGGTGTTTATGAATATAGAAAAAAAGATATATTTTATTCCTTAATTGAAAAACATATAACCGACAACTCCCTTTATATACGTTATAAATGACCTTATGATCTTATTTTTAAGTACATTTTAAAACGTCATGATTTTGAAATGAAACCCATTAATTTTATTCTATATGGGTTACTAATGAAATTGTTTATTATGATCTATGTGGGTCACATGAATTTAAAGACATATTAATGGATCACCCTGATAGAGCTCTAATGCATTGGGTAAAAAATTAATCTCTAGAGATGACAAGTTTGACGATACCTTGGTGAATAACCTTGATAATTTTTTATAACACCTTGAGGATGGACCTTGGTGATATGTTCATTAATGTATAAATGATATTTTTTATACACATATTCAAGTATGTTTCATGTTATTTTCATTATGATATTCCTATAAATCCATTTCTCATGTCTTTATGTCTTTATTCCAGTTCTTATTGATATCACAAGCAAAATGATTCCTTGTTTACCCTTACTGGACCTTCTGCTAAACCATTACATTGATATATGTCTCTATGATAAGATATGTAGTAATTTTACATAAGATGAACATATGATTAAGCCTTACAAGTGTATTAGAATAATGTTTTGTGTTTCATTCAGGTTTTAAGTCACTAATTTCAAAGACACAATACTTTAAAGATCCTCGCTTTGTAAAATGTAATGAAATGATATGTAATAAAAATGCGGCATGACACTGTAGGTATCGAAAGATTGTTTAGTTATTTATAGAAATTAGGCTATGAAAACATTAGGAAGAAACCTACATAAAATTTTAAATATAGGAAAACTTCAATGTATTTTGTTAATTATTGAGTAAGTGGTTTATCAATCAAATACATCCTTGTCTGGATTCGAGCAGGTAGCAGCGGCTGGGGCACAGATGTACATAGGGGTAAAACTCAAAAACACCGCTTTGAGCTAGACTCAAATTGGAATTGGGGCATGATAATGGGCCTTTCATTACTCTTGGTTATGACACTCCCGGGGGATATTTTTGGTTAATCACAAGCTTTTTATGAATCATGATGAACGAATTATAGAGAAATGTTATTGTCTAAGCCTGAGGTTTTAGTACATAAAATCATTTATAGTTAAAAGATTATTAAATGAAATAATTTTCTCACTAATGATTTATTCTTTATGAAAATGGTGGGAATTTGGTGAAACTAAGAAAATGGTGACCGCAATGGACCATGTGCTAACGACCCTCCGATGGAAGCCGGAATGGAAACGTTAATGAGAATGATAAACCAACTGACTCATGATATGGTAATTAACATGAATCAAGATGCGTGGTCGATCTCACCATGAAGGGAACAACATTCTGTTGAGTCTTTTATGCATCAACGAGAACCAACCATCATTGTATCTACTGACCCATTGATTTCTGAGAAGTGGATCACCTCTATTGAGAAGATCTTTTCTGTGCTCCGATGTTCAGAGCAAGACAAGGTCACCCTGCCTATCAATCGCTTAGAAGGAGAAGCTGATAAGTGGTAAGAAATGAACAAAAACACAAGGCAAAGAGTGGAAGTTGAAGCAATGGAGTGGGAAGAGTTCATAGGGAACTTTTTCAGTAATTATTTCACTTGTTATATTAGAAAAAGAATGGATAAAGAGTTTCTGGAGCTGAAGCAGAAGGAGAACGAATCTGTCGGAATCTATGAGATGAACTTCACCCGACTTTCATGATATATCTCTAGCTTTGTCAACGATCCAAATGGTAAGGATGATAGATTCTTCAATGCACTGAGACCTCATCTGCGGAAGAATCATGACTACCTAGACAATGAAATCTACGAGGAGATCGTGCCGAGTGTGATGGAAGTCGATCTAGATTTTAGTGAGATGTTGTTGTCTCATAAATCAAACGACAATAATAGATCATTGGATCCAAGATTAGGTAGGATATTTTATCAAGGAAGAGGAGGAAAGTAAGTAAAACTTCCCTTGTGTAATAAATGTGGGAAGAAACATTCGTGGAACTTCCAGCTAGAGAATGTGAAGTGATAAAAGTGTGGTAAATATGGCCACATAGTGAGGAATTGTCATTATGAGGTTAAACCTTAACTTCCAAACACTAATGATAAGGGGAAGATGGAGTAGGCCCCACCTGATGTCTAGTGATTCAAGTGTCGACAACGTGGGAACTTTTCCAATCTATATCCAAATCTGATGGCAGTGGAGGGGAACCACCATAATCCTCAACAATGGCTAGGGGATCAACGTCATGATTTTACTATCACGACAACTGAAGTTGGTGCTTCAAATTATGTGGTAGCAGGTACTCTTTTTATCCTCTCAAATCTTGAAAGTACTTTTTTTTTAGTTATACACATTCATTTATTTCCTACATGTTTAAAAAAAATAAGATTCAACCACCAATTTCTAAAAGTAGAGTTATCAGTCAAGACTCTTAGTGGGAGTATCCAAGCATCATCAGTTTTTAGAAACTCTAGTATTTACATTATTGAGCACAATATTATCACAAATCTAGTAGCCATTCCCATGATGGAATTTGAAATTATACTAGGGATGGGCTGTCTCTCAAAGTATAATGCTAAGATCAATTTCATAAGAAAGGATATATTTGTAGTCTTGAATAGAAAACCTTCTATTATCTTCCATGGAGATATATCTCAACCTTATCTTGGTATAGAAGTACATCATATATCCTTCTTTATAGATTTCATCGGTGAAGAGGAAGAAGAAGGAGATGAGAGTTTAAGGACAGAAAATGTCCCCATCGTCCAGGAATACGTTGTCATATTTCCTTAAGATTTACCCAGACCTCCCCTCGAAAGGGAGGTAGAGTTCTTCATTGAAATCATACATAGATCTCCTCTAATATAAAAGACCCCATATAGGATGGAAAATGTGGAGCTGGATGAAGTAAATAAACAATTTCAAGATCATTTAGAGAAGTTGTTTATCCAACCAAGTGTGTCTCCTTAGGGAGCACCCGTTCTCTTTGTGAAGAAGAAGGATGGATCGATGAGACTATTAATTGATTATAGAGAACTGAATGGGATCACAGAGAAGAAAAAATACCATCTTCCAATAATTGATGACTTATTTGACCAACTTTATGGGGCGCAATTGTAAAACCCCGAAATTTTATGAAAAATATTCTTTTTAATTTCATTAATGTCTTGTGTTGTACGCTACACCAAACGAAGCTTTCACAACACGCATCCTTGACTTGCCTTCCATTACACGCAATCACGACCTTCCTCGATAGCGTGTGTAGTACGCAATAACGAGTTTCACTAAACAACAATATGCTATTAAAATATTATTAAAACTAGCTGTTATGAATAGTAATAACCACTTTTTTGAAATATTTTATATTTTATTTTTCAAAATGGAATTCATTTTTGGATTCGTAATATCGAAATTAGCTTAGGGTGAAATTTTGGTACTTTTCGAAAAACTTTCATTTTCTAATGAATAGTGAAAATTACTAAATTTTAATTAAAAACAACTTTTTTAATCGAAATAATTAATAATGATAAATTATTAATTTGAGTGGTTTTAAAGTATATCTAGAATATATTTTTACAATTCAATACAATTTTGGTCATTGGATGTAATTTCACATTTACACCAGACATAAACAAATGTTAATCTTTTGAAAGTTATTGTCTCTTTAAAACACGCTATTTGTTGTGACAGCGGAAATTAATTATAAAATTAATTAATGCAACTTATATGTTGTGAATTTTGTAAAATAGAAATCATTTTTGAACTTGGAATATCAATTATCGCTTAAGGTGAAATTTTGGCATTTTTCTGAAAAACATCAATTTTTTATGAATAGTGAAACTACTAAGTGGAAGTTTAAAAAAATTATTTTTTTCATAAATATTAATTTTACTGCTTTTGTGAATGGAATTTCAAAAATCTGAGAGACACAGTTGATGTCAGTAAGTAAAATGTGGTTCAATGAGATGAAAATAATTTTTGGTGAATAGTAACTTTTTACTTTTTTTAACCACGGTTAAAAGTAAATAGGGTAATTAAGGGTAAAAATGATATTAATATTACCCTAACACATGTCCTAATCCTATTGGACAAGTGTATCTCGACCAAAAACCACCTTAAGTGTAATATATTATCATTTAGGCCCACTTGGATTAGATTAGGACATTTATTATTATTTAATTCAATGAAGAGTTAAAAGAGTTAAAATCAAAGCTTATTTACTAAAACATTTTTAATATAGGGTTATAGATAGATATATTCAATTGTAAATATTAATTAGAAAGATAAAAAGATTTCCTAGATAATGGTATTTTATTTGTAATTTTTAGAGATCAAATAATTTAATTTATTTATGACACAAAGATGATGTTGTAATTATATTATTAATGAAATATTGACATAATTGATGTTATAAATTCAGAAATAAATTTAATTTGAGACTTTTTTTGAATCCCACTAATTTTCTAGGTTACTATGATATATTATTGTTGATTTAATCAACTTGTCTAGAACATATAATTCTGTTATGACTTTTACAAAAATCATATATCAAATAGTGTCAAAATTGACACAAAATAGTTTTTAAATCAAATATTATATTATTAATTGTAATTTTATTATTAAAAATCTAAGGTTCTGCCAAATGACTTAGATAAGGATATTTATATTAATAATAAACAATTTGGGGTTCTTTTGGCATGTTATAGTAAGTGTATTAACCATATAGTGTAAGAAAACAAAAAGACACGGTAAAAGTTAAATTATTTAACTTAGAGTTAAATCTAATTGATAAGGTTAAAATAATAACCTAAACTTGTCTAAATCCTATTGGTTGATAGGAGTTCTACCCATACCCACTTTAGCTTCGAAATAAGACCCTTTGGAACCATTATAAACCGATTTTGACTTTAATATAAAATAAAATTTTGAGATATTCCTAAGGTGCCCCTCTCCTCCCTTATAAAAGGGCACCTCCTCCCCCTCCTCCTCACACCAATTTGAGCACTCAAGATCGGCCAACCCCTGCCAAAATCCCTTCTACACTTCCCTAGAATAATCCTAGAGGTCCTGGTCTTTTTCAAAGTCCAATCTTAGTTCTCTAAGTGGAGGATTCAAAGAGGCGTTTCAAAGAAGAGGTAATATCCATTACCGATCTTTTCAATTTCTTTCTTCTTCAACTTCTTCTTCTTTAGTTGTTTAATGATAAAGTAATAACATCAGTATTACTTACATACATTAATGTTATTATAAATATTAAACAACTCTAATTAACCTTCTATCCATCCTACGGAAAAAGGAAATCATCGCGCGTGCGTACGTACGGAATACCGTCTCCACGCTGTGGTGTAATCTATTTCCGCCACCACATTAATTGGATGGGTATAATGGTTTAATGAGTAACTATATATGATTATTATAAAGTTATATTGATACTGAAATAGTATACAAACACTTCAACACAATTCCACGACCATGGGAACGATATCATCGCTCGTGCGTACGTACGGACTACCGTCTCCACGACGCGATGAGATTCATTCTCAATGATTAACCATTCATGAATGATTATAAAGTATATATACTAAGTACTAATGAAATGTATGAAATAATAATTATACTGGATTTATTTATATTTATATGTATGTCAGATACATAATTCCATTCAATTCAATAAGGAAACGAAAACAGCGTTCATGCGTACGTACGGACTACTGTCTCCATGAACGGTGTATCTCATTACATTTATCAATATATTATATATATGCATATTCTGAATAAATATTATATATAAATCATGTTTTAAATTCTGGATATAAGTAATCATGATCCAAGTAATCGTATTAATAATTACAAGTTAAAAACACGAACGACAAATGAGACGATTTTACCCAAAACGCTACTTTAACATGAATTTACAAAAGAACGGGTAATATAAAGTCATAAGTGGACCATATATGATATAATAACAATGATTATGATTCTGGAATAAGTCAATAACATGATTTAAATCATTATACAGGAGGTTCGGACACGTACAAAGCAAGTCGGACCTAAGGTAAGGGAAAATATCACAATCTCATTTTTATCCGAGATTGTTTATACATTGGCATTTACTGGGGGGTATTTTATCATCCAAATACAAGTTTCCTCAATATGTAATATTATTTCCATTCACCTAAAATTTTTTAAATCCTATTTTACCCTTTGTTGTGTTTTTAGTAAAAGATATGAATGGATTATTTTGTCGTTTTTCGTACGAGTTACTTTTTGACTTTTCCGACAAAAGTACGAGAAAAATGTTTTTTTAACTTATATGGAATGAATGGATTTTTAAAACATTATTTCCAAGAAGCTTCATTTACAAGTTTTCAAGTTTATTTTTAATCAACATATTAGTGTTTATAATCATATGACATGTTAAGAAAAAAAAAGTGTTTTTGAAGAAGAAATGATATTTTCCTCAAGAATGGAGTTCAAGTGTTTTATCAAAAGTATTTTCCATCTAAGATAATAAAGGGTTCTGTTTTTATCCCTTTTATTACATGTATTTTATTATGTTGTGATGGAAATATTTTTATGAATTCCTTTATTCCATATAAATTGTTTTATGATGTCATGATGTTTCAAGAATCCCATTTTTGTTACATGTGTTATGTGATGATGTATGATTTAAGATTATGTGGCACACATAAGAAAGGATTAATTATAAAATGGTGGGACCTATATCTCCCTCCAATTCATTGGGTAAAGATTTTATATCTCATGAGATAGACATGGCTGGAACGGTAGGTTATACCGGTTCAGTGAAACAGGACTGAAACGAGGGTGAATCGGTTAAGAAAGGGACTTTGTCCACTAAGATAGTCTTGGAAATGAGTCTTGACTAACAAGAAATGATGATTATGTGTGTATGCCACAGTGTTTCATGTTTTAAGTTGTGATTATTGGGATTACATTTCACTTCTATGATTTATCCCATGTTATGATATTATGAGCTCTTTTGCAGGTTAAGATTTCTAAAAGCTATATTCTTATGTATATGATGTGATTGATATTTCTTTTGTTTACCCTTACTGAGCATTTGAGCTAACCCTTTTATGTTTTCTTTTCCCCCGGATATAAGGAAAGTTTTTAGGAAAAAAAAGAACATCTTTATGGGAGATATTGAAGATCTTTCACCACGATTAGAAGATTTTATTCCGAGTTTCCAAAGACACTAAACTATTAAGGTCCTTGTGTGTGTTTTTTGTTATGTACTAAGTATTCTGCAAAAGTAATGAAATTTTCATGTACGATAAGCTTCGGGTCTCTACAGTTGGTATCAGAGGAAAGGTTTAGTCAACCTTTGGAAACTAGGATGCGAAAACATTACTGAGATCCCTAGAGATATTTCTAAGGTATGTCTAGGGATTTCCCTAAGGTTAAGTATACGTATAGGTTATAGTACTAGAAATACGCTAACGATCATAGAATTAAACCTAAGATGTTAGATATTGAAGGTACTCCCCCTTTATTATGTTGTTTTCCCTAGCATTATTTTTGCCTCTCACACTATTCTTTTTGGGTTTTAGACGATGGCTGGAACCCGAAGGAACCGTGTTGATCAATGCAATGGACAATGCAATGATTGTCCTCCTGAACAAACAAATGTTATGGGAGATGGAGTGCAAAATCATATTGCTATACTTACACAAGATATGAATCATTCTGGACTTTCAAATGAGAAGAGAAGGGAACAATATTCAATTGAGTCCTTCAGGAGGCAACGTCCACCTTCTTTTAGTGGGTCTTCTGATCCACTTGTTGCTGAACAATGGATCAGTACTACTGAAAAGATATTTTCAGTTCTTCAATGTTCTCAACATGATAAAGTCATCTTAGCAGTATATCGTTTGGAAGGAGATGCTGATAAATGGTGGAATCTTATCAAGAATATGAGGCTAAGAGATGAAATTGAGTCCATGGAATGGGACGAGTTCAAGAACTTATTTTTCAATAAGTACATCCCACGTATTCTTCGAACAAAGATGGATAAGGAGTTTCTTGAAATAAAGCAAAAGGATGATGAATCTGTTGGTATATACGAAGTAAATTTTACAAGACTTGCATGGTATGCATCTGGCATTATCATCCACACTGAAAGTAAAGTTGATCGATTTTTCAGTGGCTTAAAACCAAGTCTTCGAAGGGCATTAGCTATAGGAGACTTCAGTAGCTATGAAGAAATTGTGGGTTGTTCTATCAAGGTAGAAATGGAAGTTGGTGTTACATATCCATCTCATGGTTTTGACAAGAAACAAAATATGGAGTTCAAGGAGAAATCTCAAAATAATGGTGAAAAGAAGATGAATGTTTCCTTATGCACAAAGTGTGGAAAGAAGCATGGTGGAGATTGTCTTAAAGGGACTAGAAAATGTTTTAAGAGTGGAAAAGAAGGTCTTCGAGCAGCTGAGTGTCGAAGTAATGGAAAAAGGGATTCTAATGTTGTGAATAAAGCAAACACTGCAGAGAACGCACAACCAACACTTCAATGCTTCATGTGGAAGGAAATGGGGCATCATGCTAATAAATGCCCTAATCCAAGGGTTAGTGATGATCGACATGAGCAACCGCTTAAGGCGAAGGACAAAGGGAAGTCACATGCGATCACTATTGGCAATGTTGAATATGACAACTATGTGGTGGAACAATTAAGTGTTTATGTAATGGGATTCCAAAATAATGTTGTATCATGGAGTATTGTAATATTTATGTATTGGTCTAATGTGGTATTCAAAGTGATTGAGATATTATGCGCATAATGAAGGGAAAACAAGAAAATGAAATTTTTAACAATATTCATGAGCTCAGGATTGATATAATGACTATGTGATATCATGGTTTGAGTATATATAATTTTGAGGATTTTGGTATGTGGAAGGTGTTAACTATTAACTGCATTCATGTTTTCACTAAGGTATTCAAGATAATACATGATTAAGGACTTTGAATGTTTGGAATGGGACCAACAAACCATATCTTATGACATATGGGGATCGACGATGGTATTAAATCTCTGGTAATCGTTTTCACTATGTTATGAGAGTGCACTGCAGTATTATGGATAAGCCTAAAGATTGGAATGGATTATGTTGGACATAAGTTAGTATTGTTTAAGGATAGATTTTTTTCGATATTATTGATGGGATGTTATAGTAATATAGTTTTAGAAAAAGGACAACCTGCAGGACGGGCGACATCCCATCGCGTCGGACAAGGCTGTGGAAATCGAACCCACAACCGAAGTGCGACTGGCCTTTATCGCCTACCACTGGCCTATAGGAAGTCCCTGTTTAGTAGAAACTAGTTTTATTATATTAAGCTATATGATATATGATGTATACGTCCATTTTAGGAACCATATATGATTAATCTCACTATAGATCGACTTACGTATATAATTTTTGCTAACCTTTTGTTTGAGATAGATGGAATGACTCGTCATTCTATCACATGATCTGCTAACACTTCACGAATAACAAATTCAACTTCATTTATTTAAGATATGAAGTGGAAATTGTTCAAGGCACGAACAACAGTGAAATTGTACCAAAATAAAGTAAGTATTTATTCTAATTCAAATTTTCAACTTTAGGGAAATGATCTTGAAAACCAAAAATGTTGTCCTAGTGATCTTATATCTGATGAATCAGATGGTACCTTAGATCGTCACAAATTTATGGCTTTGTGATTGCTGGCTTTTCCATAGCCATGTTCTCTACCACTCACCATCAGAACATGGTGGTTAGATTTCTCTTCCATATCAATATTTTCACCAATGTAGAAACCCAGTGATTAGTTTTTTTGGGTAACCGTTACGTTTCATACTATTGTTTTTAAAGATTGGTTTTGGTATTCATTTTTACGATGTGGGTTTCTATTAAAGAAACTTTCGAATAGTAAACCATTTATAACCCCGACGAATTTCGAGGGAGAAATTCATTTTAAGGGGGGTAGAATGTAACACCCCAAAATTATATGAAAAATATTTTTTTTAATTTCATTAATGTCTTGTGTTGTACGCTACACCAAACGAAGCTTTCACAACACGTATCTTTGGCTTGCCTTCCATTACACGCAATCGCGACCTTCCTCGATAGCTTGTGTAGTACACAATAACGAGTTTCACTAAACAACAATATGCTATTAAAATATTATTAAAACTAGCCGTTATGAATAGTAATAACCACTTTTTTGAAATTTTGTATATTTTATTTTTCAAAATGGAATTCATTTTTGGATTCTTAATATCGAAATTAGCTTATGGTGAAATTTTGGTACTTTTCGAATAACTTTCATTTTCTGATGAATAGTGAAAATTATTAAATTTTAATTAAAAACAACTTTTTTAATGGAAATAATTAATAATGATGAATTATTAATTTGAGTGTTTTTAAATTATATCTAGAATATATTTTTATAATTCAGTACAATTTTGGTCATTGGATGTAATTTCACATTTACACCAGACATAAACAAATGTTAATCTTTTGAAAGTTATTATCTCTTTAAAACACGCTATTTGTTGTGACAGCGGAAATTAATTATAAAATTAATTAATTCAACTTATATTTTGGGAATTTTGAAAAATAGAAATCATTTTTGAACTTTGAATATCAATTATAGCTTATGGAGAAATTTTGGCATTTTCTGAAAAACTTCAATTTTTGATGAATAGTGAAACTACTAAGTGGAAGTTAAAAAAAAATTATTTTTTTCATAAATCTTAATTTTACCGCTTCAGTGAATGAAATTTCAAAAATGCGAGAGACACGGTTGATGTCAGTAATTAAATGTGGTTCAATGAGATGCAAATAATTTTTGGTGAATAGTAACTTTTTACTTTTTTTTACCACAGTTAAAAGTAAATAGGGTAATTGAGGGTAAAAATGATATTAATATTACCCTAACACATGTCCTAATCCTATTGGACAAGTGTATCTAGACCAAAAACAACCTTTAGTGTAAAATATTATCATTTAGGCCCACTTGGATTAGATTAGGACATTTATTATTATTTAATTGAAAGAAGAGTTAAAAGAGTTAAAATGAAAGATTATTTACTAAACCATTTTTAATATAGGTATATACATAAGATAAATTCAATTGTAAATAATAATTTGTAAGATAAAAAGTTTTCCTACATAATGGTATTTTATTTGTAATTTTTAGAGATCAAATAATTTAATTTATTTATGACACAAAGATGATGCTGTAATTATCTTATTAATGAAATATTGACATAATTGATATTATAAATACCAAAATAAATTTAATTTGAGACGTTTTATGAATCCCACTAATTTTCTAGGTTACTATGATATGTTAGTGTTTATTTAATCAACTTGGTTCGAACATGTAATTCTGTTATGACTTTCACAAAAATCATATATCAAATAGTGTCAAAATTGACAGAAAATAGTTTTTAAATAAAATATTATATTATTAATTGTTATATTATTCCTAAAAATATAAGGTTCGGCCAAATTACTTAGATAAGGATATATATATATTAATAATAAACAATTTGGGGTTCGTTTGGCATGTTATAGTAAGTGTATTAACCATATAGTGTAAGAAAACAAAAAGACATGGTAAAAGTTAAATTATTTAACTTAGAGTTAAATCTAATTGATAAGGTTAAAATAATAACCTAAACTTGTCTAAATCCTATTGTTTGATAGTATTTCTAACCATCCCCACATTATCTTCTAAATAAGTCCCTTTGTAACCATTATAAACCGATTTTGACTTTAATATAAAATAATATTTTGAGATATTCCTAAGGTGCCCCTCTCCTCCCTTATAAAAGGGCACCTCCTCCCCCTCCTACTCAAACCAATTTGAGCACTAATGCTCGGCCAACCCCTTCCACAATCCCTTCTCCACTTCCCTAGAATAATCCTAGAGGTCCTGGTCTTCATCAAAGACCAATCATAGTTCCCTAAGTGGAGGATTCAAAGAGGCATTTCAAAGAAGAGGTAATATCCATTACCGATGTTTTCAATTTCATTCTTCTTCAACTTATTCGTCTTTAGTTGTTTCATGATAAATTAATAACATCTGTATTAATTACATACTGATATGTTATTATAAATATGAAACAACTCTAATTAACCTTCTATCCATCCTACGGAAAAAGGAAATCACCGCGCGTGCGTACGTACGGAATACCGTCTCCACGCCGTGGTGTAATCTATTTTCCTCCACCACATTAATTGGATGGGTATAATGGTTTAATGAGTAACTATATATGATTATTATAAAGTGATATTGATACTGAAATAGTATACAAACACTTCAACACAATTCCACGACCATGGGAACGATATCATCACTCGTGCGTACGTACGGACTACTGTCTCCACGACGCGATGAGATTCATTCTCAATGATTAACCATTCATGAATGATTATAATGTATATATAATAATTACTAAGGAAATATATGAAATAACAATGATACTGGATTTATTTATATTTATATATATGTCATCTACTTAATTCCATTCAATTCAATAAGGAAGCGAAAACAGCGTTCATGCGTACGTACGGACTACAGTCTCCATGAACGGTGTATCTCATTCCATTTATCAATATATTATATATATGTATATTCTGAATATATATTATATATAAATCATTTTTTACATTCTGTATATAAGTAATCATGATCCAAGTAGTCATATTAATAATTACAAGTTAAAAACACGAACGACAAATGAGACGATTTTACACAAAACGCTACTTTAACATTAATTTACAAAAGAACGGGTAATATAAATTCATAAGTGGACCATATATGAAATAATAACAATTAATAGGATTCTGGAATAAGTCAATAACATGATTTAAATCATTATACAGGAGGTTCGGACACGTACAAAGCAAGTCGGACCTAAGGTAAGGGAAAATATCACAATCTCATTTTTATCCGAGATTGTTTATACTTTGGCATTTACTGGGGTGTATTTTATCATCCAAATACATGTTTCCTCAATATGTAATATTATTTCCTTTCACCTAAAATTTTTTAAATCCTATTTTACCCTTTGGTGAGTTTTTAGTAAAAGATATGAAAGGAATCTTTTGTCGTTTTTCGTACGAGGTTCTTTTTGACTTTTCCGAAAAAAGTATGAGAAGAATGTTTTTTTACTTATAAGGCATGAATGGATTTTTAAAACATTATTTACAAGAAGCTTCCTTTACAAGTTTTCAAGTTTATTTTTAATCAACTTCTTAGTGTTTATAATTGTATGACATGTTAAGAAAAGAAAAGATTTTTCGAAGAAGAAAGGATATTTTTCTCAAGAATGGAGTTCAAGTGTTTTATCAAAATTATTTTCCATCTAAGATAATAAAGGGTTCTGTTTTTATCCCTATTATTACATGGATTTTATTATGTTGTGATGGAAATATTTTTATGAATTCCTTTATTCTATATAAATTGTTTTA
The DNA here is from genome assembly GCA_963277665.1 of Viscum album. NCBI lineage: Eukaryota > Viridiplantae > Streptophyta > Magnoliopsida > Santalales > Viscaceae > Viscum > Viscum album. The sequence continues at coordinate 2,073,118,720 of OY728140.1, forward strand.
TGATGTCATGATTTTTCAAGAATCCCATTTTTGTTACATGTGTTATGCGATGATGTATGATTTAAGATTATGTGGAACACATAAGAAAGGATTCATTATAATATGGGTGGGACCTATATATCCCTCCAGTTCATTGGGTAAAGATTTTATATCTCATGAGATAGACATGGCTGGAACGGTAGGTTATACCGGTTCAGTGAAACAGGACTGAAATGAGGGTGACTCAGTTCAGAAAGGGGATTTGTCCACTAAGATAGTCATGGAAATTTGTCTTGACTAACAAGAAATGATGATTATGTGTGTATGCCACATAGTTTCATGTTTTATGTTGTGATTATTGGGATTACATTTCACTTCTATGATTTATCCCATGTTATGATATTATGAGCTCTTTTGCAGGTTAAGATTTCCAAAAGCTACATTCTTATGTATATGATGTGATTGATATTTCTTTTGTTTACCCTTACTGAGAATTTGAGCTCAACCTTTTATGTTTTCCTTTCCCCAGGATATAAAGAAAGGTTTTAGGAAAAAAAAGATGATATTTATGGGAGATATTGAAGATCTTTCACCACGATTAGAATATTTTGTTTTGAGTTTCCAAAGACACTAAACTATTACGGTCCTTGTGTGTGTTTTTTTGTTATGTACTAAGTATTCTGCAAAAGTAATGAAATGTTCATGTACGATATGCTTCGGGTCTCTACAGTTGGTATTAGAGGAAAGGTTTAGTCAACCTTTGTAAACTAGGATGCGAAAACGTTAGTGAGACCCCTAGAGATATTTCTAAGGTATGTCTAGGGATGTGCCTAAGGTTAAGTATACGTATAGGTTATAGTACTAGAAATACGCTAATGATCATAGAATTAAACCTAGGATGTTAGATATTGAAGGTACTCCCCCTTTATTATGTTGTTTTCCCTAGCATTATTTTTGCCTCTCACACTATTCTTTTTGGGTTTTAGACGATGGCTGGAACCCGAAGGAACCGTGTTGATCAATGCAATGGACAATGCAATGATTGTCCTCCTGAACAAACAAATGTTATGGGAGATGGAGTGTAAAATATTATTGCTATACATACACAAGCTATGAATCATTCTGGACTTCCAAATGAGCAGAGAAGGGAACAATATAATATTGAGTCCCTCATGAGGCAACGTCCACCTTCTTTTAGTGGGTCTTCCGATCCACTTGTTGTTGAACAATGGATCAGTACTACTGAAAAGATATTTTAAGTTATTCAATGTTCTGAACATGATAAAGTCATCTTAGCAGTATATCGTTTGGAAGGAGATGCTGATCAATGGTGGAATCTTATCAAGAATACGAGGCCAAGAGATGTAATTGAGTCCATGGAATGGGATGAGTTCAAGAACTTATTTTTCAATAAGTACTTCCCTCGTATTCTTCGAACAGAGATGGAGAAGGAGTTTCTTGAAATGAAGCAAAAGGATGATGAATCTGTTGGTATATACGAAGAAAATTTTACAAGACTTGCAAGGTATGCATCTGGCATTATCATCCAACCTGAAAGTATAGTTGATCGATTTTTCAGTGGCTTAAAACCAAGTCTTCGAAGGGCATTATCTATAAGAGACATCAGTAGATATGAAGAAATTGTGCGTTGTGCTATCAAGGTAGAAATGGAATTTGGTGTTACATATCCATCTCATGGTTTTGACAAGAAACGAAAGATGGAGTTCAAGGAGAAATCTCAAAATAATGGTGAAAAGAATATGAATGTTTCCTTATGCACAAAGTGTGGAAAGAATCATGGTGGAGATTGTCTTAAAGGGACTAGAAAATGTTTTAAGTGTGGAAAAGAAGGTCTTCGAGAAGCTGGGTGTCGAAGTAATGGAAAAAGGGATTCTAATGATGTGAATAAAGAAAACACTGCAGAGAACGCACAACCAACACTTCAATGCTTCAAGTGGAAGGAAATGGGGCATCATTCTAATAAATGCCCTAATCCAAGGGTTAGTGATGATTGACATGAGCAACCGCTTAAGGAAAAGGACAAAGGGAAGTCACATGCGATCACTATTGGCAATGTTGAATATGAAAACGATGTGGTGGAACGATTAAGTGTTTATGTAATGGGATTCCAAAACAATGTTGTATCATGGAGTATTGGAATATTTATGTATTGGTCTAATGTGGTATTCAATGTGATTGAGATATTATGCGCATAATGAAGGGAAAATGAGAAAATGAAATGTTTAACAGTATTCATGAGCTCATGATTGATATAAGGACTATGTGATATCATGGTTTGAGTATATAGAATTTTGAGGATTTTGGTATGTGGAAGGTGTTAACTTTTAACTGCATTCATGTTTTCACTAAGGTATTCAAGAGAATACATGATTAAGGACTTTGAATGTTTGTAATGGGACCAACAAAACATATCTTATGATATATGGGGATCGACGATGGTATTAAATCTCTGGTAATCGTTTTCACTATGTTATGAGAGTGCACTGCAGTATTATGGATAAGCCTAAAGATTGGAATGGATTATTTTGTACATAAGTTAGTATTGTTTAAGGATAGATTTTTTTTTCGAAATTATTGATGTGATGTTATAGTAATATAGTTTTAGAAAAAGGACAACCTGCAAGACGGGCGACAGCCCATCGCGTCGGCCAAGGCTGTGGAAATCGAACCCACAACCGAAGTGCGACTGGCCATTATCACCTACCACTGGCCTACAAGAAGTCCTTGTTTAGTAGAAACTAGTTTTATTATATTAAGCTATATGATATATTATGTATAAGTCTATTTTAGGAACCATATATGATTAATCTCACTATAGATCGACTTATGTATATAATTTCTGCTAACCTTTTGTTTGGGACAGATGGAATGACCCGTCATTCAATCACATGATCTTCTAACAATTCAAGAATAACAAATTCAACTTCATTTATTTAAGAGATGAAGTGGAAATTGTTCAAGGCATGAACAACAGTGAGATTTTATCAAAATAAAGTAAGTATTTATTCTAATTCAAATTTTCAACTTTAGGGAAATGATCTTGAAAACCAAAATTGTTGTCCTAGTGATCTTATATCTGATGAATCAGATGGTACCTTAGATCGTCACAAATTTATGGCTTTGTGATTGCTGGCTTTTCCATAGCCATGTTCTCTACCACTCTCCATCAGAACATGATGGTTAGATTTCCTTTCCATATCCATATTTTCACCTATGTGGAAACCTAGTGATTAGTTTTTTTGGGTAACCGTTGCGTTTCATACTTTTGTTTTTAAAGATTGGTTTTGGTATTCCTTTTTACGATGTGGGTATCTATTAAAGAAACTTTCGAATAGTAAACCATTTATAACCCCGACGAATATCGTGGGAGAAATTCATTTTAAGGGGGGTAGAATGTAACACCCCGAAATTTTATGAAAAATATTCTTTTTAATTTCATTAATGTCTTGTGTTGTACGCTACACCAAACGAAGATTTCACAACAAACATCCTTGACTTGTCTTCCATTACACGCAATCGTGACCTTCCTCGATAGCGTGTGTAGTACGCAATAACGAGTTTCACTAAACAACAATATGCTATTAAAATATTATTAAAACTAGCCGTTATGAATAGTAATAAACACTTTTTTGAAATTTTGTATATTTTATTTTTCAAAATGGAATTCATTTTTGGATTCTTAATATCGAAATTAGTTTAGGGTGAAATTTTGGTACTTTTCGAATAACTTTCATTTTCTGATGAATAGTGAAAATTATTAAATTTTAATTAAAAACAACTTTTTTAATCGAAATAATTAATAATGATAAATTATTAATTTGAGTGGTTTTAAAGTATATCTAGAATATATTTTTACAATTCAATATAATGTTGGTCATTGGATGTAATTTCACATTTACACCAGACATAAACAAATGTTAATCTTTTAAAAGATATTATCTCTTTAAAACACGCTATTTGTTGTGACAGCGGAAATTAATTATAAAATTAATTAATGCAACTTATATTTTGGGAATTTTGAAAAATAGAAATCATTTTTGAACTTGGAATACCAATTATATCTTAGGGTGAAGTTTTGGCATTTTCTGAAAAACTTCAATTTTTGATGAATAGTGAAACTACTAAGTGGAAGTTAAAAAAAATATTTTTTTCATAAATCTTAATTTTACCGCTTCTGTGAATGGAATTTCAAAAATACGAGAGACACAGTTGATGTCAATAAGTAAAATGTGGTTCAATGAGATGAAAATAATTTTTGGTGAATAGTAACTTTTTACTTTTTTTACCACGGTTAAAAGTAGATAGGGTAATTAAGGGTAAAATTGATATTAATATTACCCTAACACATGTCCTAATCCTATTGGAAAAGTGTATCTCGACCAAAAACAACCTTAAGTGTAAAATATTATCATTTAGGCCCACTTGGATTAGATTAGGTCATTTATTATTATTTAATTCAAAGAAGAGTTAGAAGAGTTAAAATCAAAGATTATTTACTAAAAAATTTTTAATATAGGGTTATACATAAGATAAATTCAATTGTAAATATTCATTGGAAGGATAAAAAGATTTACTACATAATGGTATTTTATTTGTAATTTTTAGAGATCAAATAATTTAATTTATTTATGACAAAAAGAAGATGTTGTAATTATCTTATTAATGAAATATTGACATAATTGATGTTATAAATACCAAAATAAATTTAATTTGAGACGTTTTATGAATCCCACTAATTTTCTAGGTTACTATGATATATTAGTGTTGATTTAATCAACTTGGTTCGAACATGTAATTCTGTTATGACTTTCACAAAAATCATATATCAAATAGTGTCAAAATTGACACAAAATAGTTTTTAAATAAAATATTATATTATTAATTGTTATTTTATTCCTAAAAATCTAAGGCTCGGCCAAATGACTTAGATAAGGATATATATATTAATAATAAACAATTTGGGGTTCGTTTGTCATGTTATAGTATGTGTATTAACCATATAGTGTAAGAAAACAAAAAGACACGGTAAAAGTTAAATTATTTAACTTAGAGTTAAATGTAATTGATAAGGTTAAAATAATAACCTAAACTTGTCTAAATCCTATTGGTTGATAGGATTTCTACCCATCCCCACTTTATCTTCGAAATAAGTCCTTTTTGAACCATTATAAACCGATTTTAACTTTAATATAAAATAATATTTTGAGATATTCCTAAGGTGCCCCTCTCCTCCCTTATAAAAGGGCACCTCCTCCCCCTCCTCCTCACACCAATTTGAGCACTCATGCTCGGCCAACCCCTGCCAAAATCCCTTCTACACTTCCATATAATAATCCTAGAGGTTCTGGTCTTCTTCAAAGACCAATCTTAGTTCCCTTAGTGGAGGATTCAAAGAGGCGTTTCAAAGAAGAGGTAATATCCATTACCGATGTTTTCAATTTCATTCTTCATCAACTTCTTCATCTTTAGTTGTTTAATGATAAAGTAATAACATCAGTATTACTTAAATACTGATATGTTATTATAAATATGAAACAACTCTAATTAACCTTCTATCCATCCTACGGAAAAAGGAAATCACCGCGCGTGCGTACGTACGGAATATCGTCTCCACGTCGTGGTGTAATATATTTTCCGCCACCACATTAATTGGATGGGTATAATGGTTTAATGAGTAACTATATATGATTATTATAAAGTGATATTGATACTGAAATAGTATACAAACACTTCAACACAATTCCACGACCATGGGAACGATATCATCGCTCGTGCGTACGTACGGACTACCGTCTCCACGACGTGATGGGATTCATTCTCAATGATTAACCATTCATGAATGATTATAAAGTATATATAATAAGTACTAATGAAATATATGAAATAATAATGATACTGGATTTATTTATATTTATATTTATGTCATCTACTTAATTCCATTCAATTCAATAAGGAAACGAAAACAGCGTTCATGCGTACGTACGGACTACCGTCTCCATGAACGGTGTATCTCATTCCATTTATCAATATATTATATATATGTATATTCTGAATATATATTATATATAAATCATGTTTTACATTCTGGATATAAGTAATCATGATCCAAGTAATCATATTAATAATTACAAGTTAAAAACACGAACAACAAATGAGATGATTTTACCCAAAACGCTACTTTAACATGAATTTACAAAAGAACGTGTAATATAAAGTCATAAGTGGACCATATATGATATAATAAAAATTAATATGATTCTGGAATAAGTCAATAACATTATTTAAATCATTATACAGGTGGTTCGGACACGTACAAAGCAAGTCGGACCTAAGGTAAGGGAAAATATCACAATCTCATTTTTATCCGAGATTGTTTATACTTTGGAATTTACTGGGGTGTATTTTATCATCCAAATACATGTTTCCTCAATATGTAATATTATTTCCTTTCACCTAAAATTGTTTAAATCCTATTTTACCCTTTTGTGAGTTTTTAGTAAAAGATATGAAAGGAATATTTTGTCGTTTTTCGTACGAGGTACTTTTTGACTTTTCCAACAAAAGTACAAGAAGAATGTTTTTTTAACATATAAGGCATGAATGGATTTTTAAAACATTATTTCCAAGAAGATTCCTTTAAAAGTTTTCAAGTTTATTTTTAATCAACTTCTTAGTGTTTATAATTTTATGACATGTTAAGAAAAGAAAAGTGTTTTTGAAGAAGAAAGGATTTTTTCCTCAAGAATGGAGTTCAAGTGTTTTATCAAAATTATTTTCCATCTAAGATAATAAAGGGTTCTGTTTTTATCCATATTATTACATGGATTTTATTATGTTGTGATGGAAATATTTTTATGAATTCCTTTATTCTATATAAATTGTTTTATGATGTCATGATGTTTCAAGAATCCCATTTTTGTTACATGTGTTATGCGATGATGTATGATTTAAGATTATGTGGCACACAAAAGAAAGGATTCATTATAAGATGGGTGGGACCTATATCTCCCTCCAATGCATTGGGTAAAGATTTTATATCTCATGAGATAGACATGGCTGGAATGGTAGGTTATACCGGTTCAGTGAAACAGGACTGAAACGAGGGTGACTCGGTTCAGAAAGGGACTTTGTCTAGTAAGATAGTCTTGGCAATGAGTCTTGAATAACAAGAAATGATGATTATGTGTGTATGCCACAAAGTTTCATGTTTTAATTTGTGATTATTGGGATTACATTTCACTTCTATTATTTATCCCATGTTATGATATTATGAGCTCTTTTGTAGGTTAAGATTTCCAAATGATATAATCTTATGTATATGATGTGATTGATATTTCTTTTGTTTACCCTTACTGAGAATTTGAGCTCACCCTTTTATGTTTTATTTTCCCCAGGATATAAAGAAAGGTTTTAGAAAAAAAGGAAGATATTTATGGGAGATATTGAAGATCTTTCACCACGATTAGAATATTTTATTCCGAGTTTCCAAAGACACTAAACTATTACGGTCCTTGTGTGTGTGTTTTGTTATGTACTAAGTATTCCGCAAAAGTAATGTAATATCGATGTACGTTAAGCTTCAGGTATCTACATCAATTCTTCTCTAAGATTGATCTTCTTTTTCATTATCATCAATTTAGGGTGAAGAAAGAATATATTCCAATGACTGCCATCTGATCAAGATATGGGCATTATGAGTTTGTTTGTATGACCTCTAGACTGATTAATGCACATGCTATTTTTATGGATTTGATGAATTGAGTCTTTAAGGACTACTTTGATAATTTTTTGGTAGGTTTTATTGATAATATTCTGATATATTCCAAATGTTGTGAGAATCATGGGGATCATCTAAGGTCTATTTTGCGAAATCTACATAAGGAGATGCTTTTTGGGAAGTTCATAAAACGATAATTTTGGTTACAAAAAGTGGCTTTCTTAGGGAAAATTGTTACCAATGAAGGAATCATAGTTGACCCGGCAAAGACAAAAGTTGTAGAGAAGTGGCCTCAGCCTACAACAATAATAGAGATTCAATGTTTCCTAAGATTAACTAGATATTAATAGAGGATTTTGATGAACTTTTCATGAATTTATATTCTATTAACCTAGTTAACATGAAAAGGGCTCAGTTTCATCTGGACAAAGGAGTGGGAGGAGATTTTACAAGAGATGAATAAGAGATTGGTTACTACACCTGTGTTAACTCTACCCTCAAGTGAAGAAGGAATTTTTATTTTTAGCGACACATCTCTGAAAGGGCTTGGGTGAATTCTCATGAAAAATGATAAGGTCATTGCATATGCATCTCGACAGTAGAAGACTAATGAGTATAATTATCCTACACAAGATCTTGAGCTAGTCGTAGTCATTTTTGCTCTGAACATACGGAGGAACTCTCTTTATGGGGATAAATGTGGTATATACATAGACCATCAAAGTTTGAAGTATATTTTCACACAAAAGTAATTGAACATGAATACAAGGAGATGGTTGGAACTTCTTAAAGACTATGATTGTTCAACTCATTATCACCCTGAAAGAGCAAAAAAATATGCAGATGCATTATGCAGGAAGGACCCAGTTGTTCTTTCCATGATGGGGATTCAAAAAGATCCTTCGATCAATGACCTATTAAAGATGACATGGGAATTATAAGGGAAGGTACATCATAAACCCTAACCAAAATTATTTCTCAGCAGTCATTATAAGATAAGATCAAAATAGCTCAAAAAGAAGATCCATTGTTACAGAAGAAGGTTGCGGATGTAAAGGATGGAATGTTTCATGAGTTCAATATTGATCAAGATGTTGTTATAAACCTTTGTACAAGACTATGTGTTCCATAAATATTAGAAATAATGAAGGATCTAATGGATGAAGCTTATGGATCTACTTTCTCTATACATCCTCAAAGCAAAAAACTTTATGGGGACCATCATGATCTTTATTGGTGGGATAATATGAAAAGAGAAATTGCTTACCACAATTCAAGGTTTATAGTGTGTCAGCAATTGAATATAGAGAGACAACATACTAAAGGGGTATTGAAACACTACCCATACTAGCATGGAAGTGGGGAAATATCACTATGGACTTCATCACTGGTCTTCCGAGAATATCCAAAGGAAAAAATGAAATATGGGTTATTGTGGACTATCTCACCGAGACTACCCAATTTATCTTCATTCGGGATGATTTCTCTCTTGATCAACATTCCAGGATTTATGTGAAGGAAGTGTTAAGGCTACATGGTGTTCCACTTTTTATAATATCTGATTGTTATCCAAGGTTCAAATCAAAATGTTGGAAAATTATTCAACATGCTCTAAGCACTGAATTGAATTTTAGCATGGCCTATCAGCCCCAAACAGATGACCAATCTGAAAGGACTATTCAATCACCTGAGGACATGCTAAGAACATGATTAATTGAATTTAAAGGTGGATGATATCAACATCTCCCCTTAGTTGATTTATCTTACAAAAACATCTTCCACTTGAGCATTCAAATGGAACCCTATGATGATTTATATGGGAAGCGATGTAGAAATCTTACTTAATGGGATGTAACTGGTGAGGGAATGATTCTTGGTCCTGATCTTATGTGAGATATGTTAAAAAAAGTCCATTCCATCCAATAACACATTAAGGATGCTCTGAGTCGGAAAAAGAGCTATTCCGACAAATGTCAAAGGGACATGGATTTTGATGTTGATGAAAGGGCCTTTTTTTTAGTATCACCTTGGAAGCGAGTCATGAGGTTTGGGATTAAAGGGAAGTTCTACCCTATGTACATTGGCCACTATGAAATCCTTGATCGCATCAGAGCAGTGGCCTATTGGATTTCAATTCCACCTAATCTAGCACAAGTTCATGATGTCTTCCACTTATCCCTCTTAAGGAAGTACATACTTGACCCTTCACATGTTCTAAACCCAGAGGTGGTACAACTGGAACATGACCACCCTTATGGCGGGCATCCGGTGGAGATCTTGGATCGTAGAGACAAGGTTCTATGTAACAAGACTACCCACCTTGTTAAGGTGTTGTGGAGGAACCACAAATATGATGAGGCCACGTGGGAACCAAGGGATTCTATGAGGTATAAGTACCGACACCTTTTCTCTTCTAAGGGTACGAGTTAAAAATTTCAGGGATGAAATTTTTTAAGGGGGAAGAAAGTAATGACCTAAACTTTTTAATAATTTTTGTTTCCTAATTTTGTGTGTTATTTTATTTTATAGTCGACAAAACAATATCATTTAATGAAATGAGTATAGTTAAAATGAGACCGCTGGGTTTTGAATGTTATATGACTGTTGGTTAATATGAATGTTGGAAACTAAACTCTTAATGTGGCGATTATTGCCTACAAAAACAAGTGATCTTGGTTAATTAATACATAAAGAAGATTCGATGGGCTCATCTAGAATTCTCGGGCCGATCGAAGCCCATCTGACAGAACACGGGAGAGAGGAAGCAGCACTGGTCATTTCTCTAGACCAAACCCAACCCGAACATCATCATGTGAAGCTAGAATAGAATCACCATTGGGATAAGTTCAAGCGGGAAGAAATCCCTACTCGGGCAATGTTGGTCGGGCCTCCCCAAGATTCTATCACATTAGCACACCTTACACTTAGGTCCTATGATGGGGTTATAAGGGGCTATGTAACGAGACCGTAGCTACTTTGTTTAATCCTTTGAGGTAAATAATGTTGTGATTTCTTCTTACCGTGAGGTTTGTGAATTTTCAAATGTCCGGATAAATATGGGATGTAAATTATTGTTATATTTTGAAAAAAGGATATTTTAAATATTTATGTAATCCTTAAATAAATAATGATGTGTAATGATCTTCAAAAAACTGTCTTCTACAATTGTGTTCAGTAAGAAATTTAGATTATAAGAAGATCAACATAATTTTCGGTGAAAAGTAAATTGTGAGTAGTAATTTTATGCTTATCAATAATAATGTGACCAAATGGATTAGTAACCTCATGTAGGAAATTATTAATATAATTTAAACACCTTGATTAGGTAATGTGATTCTATAAAATAAGTAAATAACTATTTCAGAAATTATTAGTTATGTATTAGTTTTTTTCAGGTTAATAGTGTTTTTATTTAAAAATTTATTAACAAATATTTAGAATGATATTTCCATAAAATGGATTTCATTTTTGAATTCATAGCATCGATACTAGGTTAAGGTAAATATATGGGATTTTTCTGAAAAAGTTGAATTTTACACGAATAGTGTTTTTATTTAAAAATTTAATTAAAAATAATTTAAAATTTATTTTCATAAAATAGAGTTTATTTTTGAATTCATAGGACCGATATTAGGTTAAGGTGAATTTTTTGTATTTTTCTAAAAAAGTTGAATTTTCGGTGAATAGTGAAAATATAGTTTTGAGTTTGAGGTGTTTAATTACATCATAGAGGATGTAATAATTATATAATAATTATGATCTACTTTTGAATAGTAATGTATGCTATGAGGTTCCCCAAGTGACCAATACCATGGGCAAATACCATGGGCAAACACATGGTTATTCCAATACCACTGATGAGGTGTCTGTTGGAAATTAATGCTTTGTTCCTTCACTTATCCTATAAATACCAATCCATTCCCTCATACTTTTCATTCAAAAATCATCATCAATAAATTAAAAGTCTTTTTAACTCCCATGGAGTCCTTCCAAGTTCCCTAAATCCACCCAAGGTCTCGAACTTCAAGATTTCAAAGTTACTCCTCATTATAAGGGATCATTTCACCCTCGTCTTCTAAGTCATCACTTCCTTTATGTTGTGTCTTCTTGTTTCCATATCTTCATGTTGAGGGATGTTATTATATGTTCCCATTAATTTCCATTCCAGGTCTAATTGTTTATATACCCTTTCCACTCTCATCCATTTTTTCTGAATTTTTAAGTGACATCGTTAGGGTGCCGAATTTCTTGAAAAAGAAATTGAATCTTCTCTTTCCTTTCATGTTTCTTTTTCTTGTGGTATGTCATTAAAATAACCATACCATGTTTTTATCTCCATGTTATTATGTATTTATATTTTAATATTAATTATTTTTGATTGGGATACCCTTGTACCCTCCCTTTTTATTATTTTCTAAAACCATGTTATATAGTCGTCATGCTGCAGAAATTTCATCTAAATATTTCTCTCTCTTTCTCTAAAGAAGTTCTCTTGTTTTATTTATTTGAATACCCAGAACTATTTCGTTTCTATGGGTGATCATAAATAAATAAAATATATATTTTATTATTTAATTGACATGAAAATAACCCTCACTCCCTTTCCACGGGTTATAAAGAACATAATGATCTTATTTTTATGTACTTTTAAAAACCTCATGATTTTGAAATGAAAGCCAGTTATTTTATTCTCTATGGGTTATTTATGAAATTATTAATTATAATATATGTGTCTCACATAAAATTTAATACATATTTAGGTTTTTTCCTTATATCTCTCTAATGAATTGTGTAAATAATTAATCTCTAGAGATGACAAGTTTCATGATACCTTGGTGAATAACCGTGGTAATTTATTATGGCACCTTGGGGATGGACCTTGGTGATATGTTCATGAATGTCTAAATGAAATTTATTGTCCACATATTCTATTATGTTTCATGTTTTTTCATTATGATATGACTATACATCCACTTCTCATATCTTTATATCTTTATTCTTGTTCTTATTGATATCACAAGTAAACAGATTCCTTGATTACCTTTACTAGGCCTTCTGCTCACCTGTTACATTGATGTATGTCTCCAGGATATGATATGCATTAATTGTACATAGTATGAACATATTATGAATCCATACAAGTGTATTAGAAGAAATTTTTATCTTGCTTTCATGTTTTATGTCCCGGATTTCCAAGACACTAGCATTTAATGATCCTTTATTTGTAAAATGTAATGAAAAGTTATGTAATAAAAAGGTTGGATGCCACATATAATCATTGATAATATAGAAAATATACATTTACCATTAATGGTATAACATATAATGGGTTATGATAATTTCTAATTTCCATAGACATGTGACGTGATGTCCATGATGATTACGAATACCCCCCATGAATTCCATTTATAAAAGCATCAAAGGGGGATTGTTTCATAAGGATTTTTAGTTGAACAAGTAAAATAATAAATTTAACAACAAAATAAATTATTGAAACCATTTATTGGATAATTTAAATATTTTCAAGATCAGGACCCAAACAATATTATCCCAACCAACTTAGTAATTTACTTTCAATGCACACCTTATCCTTAGGGTGTATACAAGTGTAATATGGAATTATATTTGAATAAATTAATTGCTTTATTTTTTTCATTGTAATAAAATAATTATTTTGTTTATCATATGTCATTACTAATTAATACACAATTATGTAATAGTTTTTTAGAATTATTTTTTGATAAAATGAATACATAATTTTTACTTTTGGAAAATATATTTTTAAATTTTTTTTTGATAAATTAATGAAATTGAAATAATTATTACATTCATATAATATTATTATGATATAATATTTATAAATGTAGAGTTTATAATATAATTTAATATTCTATAATGTAATCTTTATAAGGGTAACTAAATTTTTATTGTATTAAAAAGATTGTTTTTCCAAAAAATAATGTTTTTTATTCAAAAGTGTAAATTTTTATATTTAGATAATTATTTGTATAAAATAAATAATTATTTCATAATAATCATCTCAAAAGATTCCATTGGTGTATTGTTCTTAATATTATTAGAGAAATAAATTCATAGATAAAATTTAAATATAGTATAGATATAATGTATGCATTACGACATCATAATGGCTTAAACGTAAAGTAATGGATTCCATAAAAATGAATGCACAACAAAATATTTATTTTCACATTATGATATTCTATTTTAATGTTATTATATTATTTTCAGAAACCCTGAATGTGTCCTCCAAAACTATTGTTATATTTTTTAGTTTCAAAATCAATTCATTTCGATCATGACTCACTTTCACATCACCAATTGTATTATTTAAAAATATTTTCTTCATATAAATTTATAATATTGAAAAAATAACATTTTGATTAAAAACATTATATGAAAACTTTGAATGTTTTTTTTGTTTTTATTTTTTTATTATATATATCCCAAAATATATATTTATAAATTTATAAACTTTTCCCTCTATTTTTATATAATTACTCATTGAGCCTCACCCTCTTCTTCAACCACACACAATTGATCACAAATTTAATCCTATTATACTTCTCAAATTCACTACCACGATATTCCCATTCTCATAAGATGATAAACCTAATAATATAGGTGTTCCCTCTCATGTTAAGATAATTCATACATTAAAATTATTCAATAATTTTATTTGAGTTATTCCTTTTGATAATGAATTGTTTCTGTAGGTATATGATATTACACATAACATTATTTTCCCCAGGGTTAAAAAGTAAGATGGTTCTTCCATTCACTCTCATTATTATTATTCATAAATCATTATGTACACTTGTTATGATTCTGAGATTATAACTTCATTTACAACACCAAATAGTTGTGTTAAATATATCCATCCATATAAGAGATGTCATTGGTCGAGAGCATCTCACTATAAGAACAAGGCATCTAGTTTTTTTTATTTCTAATTAATCGATCCTTGTTTGAGTAACTTGACCATGTGGATGTCATTACTGGTATCTTGAAAAAGAAGGGAAATTGTAAAGGGAAAATATATGTGTTGGATGTGGACCGATCGAATGATTATGAATTCATGAAGCACTCTAATTTGGGAGGACCTTCAACCTAATATTATACCATATAAGTTGTAGAGTGAATTTTCCTTCAATATCATAGTGTTGACTCCATATCTCATAATGGGATATTGAGGAATAGAGTTCGTATAATTGTTTTTATTAAGACTCTTGTTTTTTAAAATATAATTTACTCATAAAAACACTCAACCATCAATTGTACCAATTCTTAAATGATCAAATCCTAGATTATTGATCATTTATTGGAGAATATTCTATAGATATGGGGATTCGTTAAAGGGAACATAATATAAATTTTTATGAATTTATATCACATAACTACTGGTCCAAATTAATTTAAATTGAACGAATGAATTTTTTGAATTGTCAACCTCAATCCTAAAAAATTGAGGTTTCAAAATTGTGATCCACACATTAAAACTGTTCAATCCAGTAACACAATTGTCCAAAATTATTCATATATCATGTATTTAATAAGTTTATATTTACATCCACTTATACAATGGGATGTCTTATTACTCATTGTCACTCTAATAAAAAATTATAAGGATATTTTTTTGTCATGTATCGCCATTTTTCTCATATTTTTATTAATTTTTTTTTATGTTTCTTCCCATTACTGAGAGTGTCTACTTGGTTGCTGGTGTGTTTAGGTTGAAACATGACATTGAGTTTGACCATGTGACAAAGTTCTAAATTAAATTTTAAAATATTGGACATGCTATGTAATATTATAAAAATATCATAGATTCTATAACTGTAAAAATATAGACATCCTACTTAAAATTGTAAATTAAAAATAACATATATGGGGGATATTTCTCCATTAAAGCATATGTTTTTGAAGAATCATACCTTTAAGGGTATGACAGATGATCCACATTCATCCATTAAGGGGAACCTAATGAATATAACCAATAAGGTATCAATGAATGAGACCATATCTAATGTTGTTGTTGGGAAAACCGACATTGGTTTGAAATGTGAGGTTAATAGTGGTGGGGGTGCACTGCATCTAGGTCTATGTGTTCCCTCCACACTAAATCTCCATTTCTATTTGATGATTCAGGGAGAGACCACTTCATAAGAGGGTAATTTTGATAGTAAATCTAGATTTGATGATATGGATCTAGCAATTTATTTGGATATGAATTTCTATATTAAGGGAAATAAGATTATAGATTACTAAATTTTAAATTGTCATATCCATGTTTTATTATGTGTAAAAATCATGGATCTAATGTCCTTGGTAATCCCATGTGTGTCACTAAGGGTTCTGCGTAGTTTGTGAATACATCCTAGGAGCCTATTGTTTCATTTATGATTTCAACAGAGGCACAAGCTATCTCTAGAGACATTGTTAGCATTTATATGGAGCATGTGGTGCCTCATGGACATTCCCCTATTCCACAATATATAGTTGGAATGAGGGTGTCTCTTTATGAAAATTCTAATTAAATTATTCCTCTGTGTAAAGATGTTTTATCTCACTAAGCTTTTTTAATACCTTATGTTCAATGGGAAGCTATACGGGTAGTGCCTGATTACTCTTTTGATGTTGTAAAATGCAACAATTCTCAAGGACCTATGATTTCAAATTCTCTTTTTTCTAAATTTTATGTAGGAGAGTTGGCATAACATACTGAAGAAATATATGTTACATTAATTAACAATGGTGGTGGGAAGAAATTTTTTTTCACTATTTTGTATTACATTAACTCTACATAAATTGATAAGATTTACAAAGATAGACAGTAGAGAACAGGTATAAAAAAATTCCACAAATCACATTAAGAATGTCTCTCCATTGATGTATAAATAGGATGTTACAAAAGACATGTAGACTGGGAATCCCTAAATTGAATACTTTAGGTATGACAAGGATCTTAATAAGGGTGGAAATGAGGGTGATGATAGCTAGGCCGATGCAGTGGTTGATGAAATGATGGATACTAATGATAATGGTGTTGGGTGTAGACTCCAACGCAGTGGAGGAAAGAACGACACCCTAGAGGTTGTTGTGGATTTTGTTGATGGGTGGAAGAAAAAAAATATAAACTGTGATGGTTTTATTTTTGTAGTGGTGTGTCTGCCACTGCTACCCTAAACCCACTTTTCACATTTCAAACTTTCTTATTTAATAAATTTTTGGGATTATGGATCCTTCAATAGTCTACACTATTTTTATATATCCATACCGATTTCCACTCAGTGTTATTTACAATAATGCACAAATCCATCCATGTTTTGGGACCTCCATATATGTATCCCATACTCATAAATAATTTTATTAAAACATATTAATGATGATCTCATGTATAATGATCTCTGATGAACAAAAATTCATGCACATAATATGAATGTGATGGGTGGGTACAAAATTATATGGACCACCATTATATTAGGTAATGTTATTATCTCATGATATTCAATGTATAGTTTATTTTAGGTTAGCCTAATGAAAACATGTTATAATATCATAGGGGTAGACATGAATTATGATTTTGATTTTAGGTTTTATGTTGTTTCCCAATTCCTATATTTCATTGAGGTTATCATCTTATATTATTGTTTCTGGATATTGTTTATGATTATTGGAACTATTATGTCACTATGATATACCTCTTGACAACATGCACTAATTTTGTAATGTTTTTATTTTATTATTCCCTTAGAGGGGACTATTTATCACATATTTCCTACGTATGATGGAATGTTATATTGTGTTGTATTACAAGAATAAATGAATCATAATTGATTGATTAATATATTTTAAATAATATATTCTAACCCATGTTTAATGTTATTTTTCTGTGAATCTTTATTTGAGATGACACTAATACATATTATCATTTTTATTGTTTTATTTTTTTATTCATTTAACAGTTAATGAATTAAATTTGATTAAGGATACTGGTTTTGGTATCCGGTATTAGAGAAATTTCTAGTAATTTTGTTGATTAGGATTAAGAAAGTATTTTTAATGAATTAGGGATATGAAATAACATATTAATACAACCCAAAATTACTATAATTTATATATTAAGTGGGTTATAGGAAAGAAAATATATGGTTTCATACTATATATAGATGTGGATCTAGAATAATTTACCTAGCCAAAATAACCATAAAATAGTGGAATTTGTTATAATTAAATTTTAACCTAGTTTCTAAAATAGAGGCCTTATTGTATGATTATTTTAACACTCTATCGGGATTTGATTTAGTGAATTCACAATATATTAATGTGATATTAGGATGGAATGAAATTAATTTTATATTCTATAATAATATATATCATAATTAACATTGATTTAAACCTATAAATTCATATGTTATGAAATATATGTGATTTATGGTTCATCCCCTTAACATTATTAATTTCAATTTTATTTTTCTTAATAATTTGAAATCACTAATAAAAATAACTATTTTATATAAAGTAAATGATTAGGAAAATTGTAAAATATTTTATAATATGTTTATCATCCATTCATAGAACACAAAATTCTTATGTGAATATGTTTTTACATGTTGTTTATATGAAATATATTTTTGAATAACTATTCAATCGAAAACTTAAAACATTGAAGTGAAAATATCGATAAAAAAGGAAGTGGTGAAATTATAACATGGAAAGTATATAACACACCCCCCATAAATACTTCTAGACTTAATTTCTTAGTGAACCTTACATTTCCCAGTACACATCAGGTTTCACTTTATGGAAATAACATAAATTTCTAGGAGAATCAAATCACCCTCAGAATCATGAATCAAACCTATATTCTATATATGTCTAAGGATAAGGAAGGATATCTATTATAATTGACCATAATGGCATGAAGGCATTTCTTTTTATTGATTTTTGTTAAACATCCATTTAAGGGATGAGGGGGAACCCTTACAAGGCTGGCAGGTTTAGTGATTACATGTCCCATACTATTAAGGGACATTACATGACCTGAAGTTCTTACGATATTCAACCAAACTGTAACTAAAAGGAAGTACCCCTCCCAAACATCTTCATCATGATGGTAGCTCTCCACGTTCGCATAGTCGTCTGGCTAAGAATCATGTGTAAGAAAATTATGGTCCTGATGGCGTAGTCATACCCTCTCTCTCCTCCCAATCCATTGTTTCTACTCTGGTGAGTGTGCCTACTCTGAATCCTCCCCTAGGGCTAATCCTTTTTTGTAGAGTCTGTCTGGGAAACTGCATGTGTCTCGAAGGCCTTGAGATGGTCCAAAGGCCTTAATGGTGGTCTAAAAGACCTACTAACCAAAAGGCATGGGTGGGCCAAAGGCCTTAAATGCTCCAATCCCAAACTGGTGGCCCAAGGTGAATAGTTATGGCTATTATGGTACCGAACACTACTTACTATAGTGAATATTATTGTACCTACTATAGTGCTTGTATAGTGTACAATACTATTACAGTGCCTACTACAGTGCCTAGTAAAGTATTGGTATAGTACCCGGAAAAACTCCTCCACCTGATTTTGAACATAGATCTCGTGGATACACATAATGATACCTCACCAACTGAGATAAGTCTCATGTGGATCTCTCTTATAATTATCCTCTCACACATTTATATTAATAACATATGACCAAGTGTATCATATTCATTCAGTTATACTACATGAAACATCATCTGTGATAAAATTCCCATTCTATGTGAATAAATAGATATATTCCATAATTAATTTATATGTATTTCTCTAAGATATGATGATGTGTTATGAATAAATCATATACCCAATACTTTTCCAATATTAAAGACCCCATTTTTGATACCCTAAGCTTCCACAGTATGTATATTTTTGAATAATACAATACCTTTTGTTGTAAGCAACTTCAATTTATAGCACTCCATGACCAATCAAACTAGACGATTAAACATAATTTAGGAATATGAATACCAACTTTTTGAAATTTATACATTTTATTTTCAAAATGGACATAATTTTTGGATTCGGATTGACAAAATTTGATTATGTTTATTTATTTGTTTTTCTGAAAACATCCAATTTTTGATAAAATGTGAGAGAATATGGATCATCCAAGGTGCCTCGCTGTTGACACCAATGCCCAGTTCTAGCGGGTTAAAGGAGTGGAGGATAATATCCAGAATCTGATCATCAAAGGGAAATGGGGAGACTGCTCTGAGATTGACAAAGATAACTATGGTGGCATGATCAAGTCTTCATTTAGTGATGTGGTATAAGGTGGGATGATGAAGATGATCGAGAACCAATATTTTTTCATAGCCCCCCCCCCCCCCGCGACGCAGGTTAAAGAAAGACTACTCCTCCCTGCCAAAGCCGTTGGCCACTACGTCTTCTGGTGGTCACACTGAGCTCGTATACTTGGAACGAATGAATCTTAGAAGTAAATATGATAAGGTTCTGAAGCATTATGACATCATGGAATGGGAACCGGCTACTATGGATGAAGCTTGCTAACAGGGATGTGGGGATGGGCATGGTTCTTATGACATGTAACTCTTTATTTTGAATTTTGATTCTTATTTACATTCCTTTTCTTTTATTTTAATAAACGGTCAGGGGGTTATACTTTGGCTGAGCCTCTCTGGTAATTTTATAATTCCAAGAGATCAATATGTAAAATGTGGTTCAACATGATAATTATTTTGGTGAATAGTAACTTTTGATTTTTATTTACCATGTTTATAAGTAAATCGGGTTGTTAATGGTAAAATTAATGATATAATTATTCCAAAACATGTCCTAATTATATTGGATAAGTGTTTTTAGACAAAAATATACCATAAGAATAAAATAATATCCTTGTTGATCCATCTGTGTTATATTACGACATTTATTATATTTTATTTCATGAAGAGTTAAAAGTTTAAAATTTAATTTTTAATAACTAAATAATTTTTCATATAGGATTATACATAAGATATATTAGACTACAAGTATTAATTATAAAGATAAAATTATTTCCTAAATTATAGTATTTTATTTATAATTTTTATATTGTATATAATTAAATTAATTTATGAAACAATGATGATTGAGTAATTACATTATTAATGAATAAATAAAATAATTTATGTTATAAATATTAAAATAAAAATACATTTAATGTTTTTATTCCACACATGAATTTTGTATGTGAAAATCAAATGTTAATGTTGATTCAAATTATTTTTTTTGATGTAGTCATGTTTTTATAACTTCTAGAAAACACAAATAATAAATAATGTCATAATTGACATAAATGAGATTTTAAAACAAATACCACTTTATTATATGATATAAAATCCTAAAAGTATATGATTCTGCAAATGGACATTGATAAGGTTATATAGGTCATTAATTAGACACTAGAGGTTTTCTTTAAATTTTATAGTATGTTTATTAACCATGTAATATACAAAGTCAAGAACACATGGGAAAAGTAATATTATTTAACTAAGAGAAAAATCTAGATGATAAGGTTAATATGGTGATCTAATTTTTTTTAAAATGTTGTTTGAGAATATTTAGACCAATAACCACCATATCCTTGAAATAAATCTATTTGGAGATATTTGAAACTGAAAATTATTTTATAATAAAAAAATATTTCAAGCTATTCCTAAAGTTCATGTCACCTCTCTTATAAAAGAGTACATACCCTTCTCTTAAATTCACACATCCAATGAAATTTGGCTCGGCCAAAACCTTCTCAAATATCCTCCCAACTACCCTAAATTCATACTGAAGGCCTTACATTTATCATAGATCCAATGTAAGAAGCCCTTTAGTTCAAATCAAAAGTAAGAACCCGAAGAATATGTAATTATTCCATCACCTCTTTTAATGTTCTTTTCTTTTTCCACTTCATCTTTATTTTTTGTTTCCATTCCAAAATAATTACTCTAGTATCTTATACATATATTGATATTATTATAAATATGGTACAACCATATTCATTATTCTGTCCATCCTATAAATGATAAAGTCACCATATGTTTGTACGTACGACTTATCGTCTCCACTCTGTGGTGTAGTTTGTTATTCAACACTTCCTTATTTGGATTGGTGTAATAATGACATACAATTGAACTAAATAATAAATATAACTTGTTAATTGTTATATATTTATAATATACCATCCAATAACTTATTATTTTACCATCAATAGTGTAACACCCCGAGCTTCCACGATACGCTTCTCATTCAATAATGCAATAGCTTGCATTGTACGCAACTTCGAGCTCTAAAACACCGCGACTAATCAAAGTAGCCGTTATGAATAGTAATAACCACTTTTTAAAATTATAGCAATTTTATATTTCAAAATGGAATTCATTTTTGTATTCTTAATATCGAAATTATCCAAAGTTGATTTTTTTTGTAATTTTCTGAGAACTTCCAATTTTTTATGAATAGTGAAAATTACTTAAAAACAACTTTTTTAATCAAAATAATTTATAGTGATAAATTATATTATTTAGTGGTTTAAAAGTATAATTAGAATATATTTTTACCATTTTATACAATGGTGGTGATTAGAATTAATTTAACATTGAAATTGGACATAAACAATTGTCAATCTTTTGATATAAATTGTTTCTTAAAAACACGCTATTTATTGTAACAGCGGGAATTAATTATAAAATTAATTAATGCAACATATATGTTTGGAATTTTGTAAAATAGGAATCATTTTTGAATTCGGAATATCAATTATAGCTTAGGGTGAAATTTTGGCCTTATTCTGAAAAACATCAATTTTTGATGAATAGTGAAACCACTAAGTGGTTGTTAAAAATTGATTTTTCGTTAAAATGAAATATTACCACTTCTGTGATTTGATTTTCAAAAACCCGACATACATGGTTATCATTAAGAAGTAAAATGTGGTTCAATGAGATTAAAATAATTTTTTGGTGAATAGTAACTTTTAAGTTCTTAATCGCGATTAGAGGTAATTATTGTAGTTTAAGGTAAAAATAATGTTTTAATAATATGAGATGAGCTTGAAACTTGTCCTACTCCTATTGGATGAGTCATGTCCGACCAAGAAAACCCATGGGTCAACTTGGGGACCCCATGGAGCCACTTTGGATGGAAAATGACATTAATATATATTTATTTAATGTTAAAATTAAATTGACACAAACATGAGTTGTTTTACTAAAACAGTTTTTAAGTGGGGTTACAAATTCCAAATTTTGACTATAAATATTCATTAGAAAGATAAAAATATTTCCTACATCATTGTATTTTTTTATAATTTTTAGACATTAAATAAATTAAATTATTTATGACATCATTATGATGCATCGATGACCTCATTATTTAACGATTTTAATAAAATGAAAAGATAATGTAAAATCCAAGGCTTACACTAGTCCAAAGCCTATTGGATGAAAATATTTCGAACCCTTATCACCTTAGCCACGAATTATATAAGTGTGGGACCTTTAGAATCCGAAAAAGCATTGTATAATAATGTAACATTTCAATCTTTCCAAAAGTGCCCCTCCTCTCCACTTATAAAAGGCCCCCACCTCTCCCACCTCATTTACACTTTCAAGCCATTTGTCTCGGCCAACCTCTGCCCAAATACTCTCCCGACTTCCCCATCTTACTCCTAGAAGCCTCACTTTGGGCATAATTCTTTCCAAGGAAGCCTTTGGCTCAAATCAAAAAGAGATACCCTATTTTTGAGGTAATGTCTTCTCTAATGTTGTTTTGTTTTATTTTTCTACTCCAACCCCCTAAAATCTTTTTATTCATTTATTTTGTAACAACAACAGTATCCTAAATATACTAGGATGTTTTTATAAGAAGGATTCGAGCTACACTTACACACACCTACATCTAATGGTTAAAGAACATACGGTTTCTGTGGATGGCGAATTTCTGCCTCACAAAATGATGATTGTTCAACACTCATATAACACCTTCAAAGGTGGCCATTAATATGTCACTATATTTATATATGATATAAAATATGTTTATGTTTTACTTATGCTTCTGTATTTCTCATTTATGGAATACTTTATGATTTCCATTATGGGTAAAACGCGATAATTTCATTTTAGGAAGTGCGGACTACCGCCCCCTCAAAGTGATTTGAATCGTTAATGCCATATGTGGGATGTATAAAGGATTGATTAAATGGAATTATACACTATATTATACTTTAATTATATTATAAATTTATATCATTATGATTTCATTCCATTAAATACGAAATAGAAATGAAAGTTGCGTTCATGCGTACGTACGGCTTACCGTCTCCATGAACGGTGCATTTCATTTCTTACCTCTAAATGTTACGTGACATTATGAATGAACGTATATAATGTATATATATGATATATATGATATCTACATCATGAATATAATTCTGGATATAATGGATATTTCACCACATGAACAACTTGTAATTATAAGAAGTTTATTTTTGACTGAAGTACCAAAGATCGACAAAATGACCGTTATTAACTTAAATAATTAAATAATGTTCATAACATGGTAATAAGTGATATAAATGGAATAATGAACATGGAAAAGGTTCTTAAGTAAATACAAATTAACTCTAGTTTATTATTCAGGAGGTTAAAGAACAGTCGAGTCAGGACAAGACGCAAGGTAAGGGAACTTCTTAACCCAACTTCCATTCTTTGGGTTAATCTCCTAATTTCAAATTATGTCATGATATTATTATGTCCTATTTTGTATTTTTACTTTCATTATGTGTATCTATAGTGAATACACATAATAGATCTATTTTATTTTAAAAGTGATCTTTTAAGGACTTCGTCTCAATCTCCTTTCATTGAGGCATATTTGGTTTTATATACAACTTTCTTTTATATGGTGTATAAACTCCTTTGACTTTTACGTTTATTAAAAAAGGAATCTTTTTATACGAAGCGTTTTGCTAAACGACAAAAGGGAATGTTTTTCTTTCCATACTTATGTGGTGACAACGACTTCTCTGCCGCCGTGACCATTATTTGAGTTTCAGCTTCCTCTACAAGCCATCATTTTTTTTAATGAAAAATAAATACAAAGTTTTAAATTTCTTTTATTTGGTATTGAAAATGGTTTTGAAAGCGTTTTTATTATATCAATGTGTTGTATTGATATCTTGTGATTGAAATGTGGAAATGTTATGGTTCCTTTATGCATGTTTTATGTGATACGATTATGTTATGGTTTATGATATGTTTAAACCTATTCATATAAGGAATGTATTGGACTTAATAAGTGACGGGTGGAGCCTGCTATAGCTCCTCGATGCATCGGTAGGTCTCATGAGACAACTAGACGTGGAATTTGCTGAGGCCCTTTCCCAATTTGATTTATGGTTTTGGCTGAGGCCTTAATAATTTTAGACGTCTTGGTCGAGGCCTTGACGAAATGTTTCAGAATGTCTGACATTATACATTCCCTCATTATGAAAGAGGTTATTGATATTGCATGTGATTATTCGACCAGTAGAATATCCATGTGAAGAAGTAAATGGGATTATCTCATTTTACATTTTCCATATTATGTTGAAGTTCATGTTTAAAAGGCTTTTTTTTAGTTATACATTGCCTTAAATTTTTATGTTTATTTATGAAAGCTTCTGCAATATTGTTATCCTTACTGAGCATCTGAGCTCACCCCTTTCAATGTTTTAATATTTTCCAGGATGTGAAGAAGTATTTTATGAATGACCTGCAGGGATTGTGAGAAGAGGATATGAATGTGGACTATGGAGACTTTGTTATTGTAGTTTTTCACTTTATGATGTAATGTAACGTTTACGAATGTATCTAGTGTTTCCAAGGGTACTAAACTAATCGGTCTTTCAAGACTTGATCTTTTGTGATCATGCCAGTGTTACGAAGTAATGCACCGACTCCGGGTAGCTGGGGTCGGGGCGTTACATTTAGTATCAGAGGCAGTTTATTACTAACCATGAAAGCTAGATTTAGATAAACTCTGATTAGAGCACATAGCCCGAAGATAGAATTTGAGGATTAGTATATAAGAACTTCCTAAATTTTGTTATTGTAGAGATTTTGTGAGTTTTCCGAGCAATACCTCCCTGTCTGGATACGAGCAAGTAGAGGCGGCTCTGGCACAGATGTACCTAGGGGTAAAACCCGAAAACACCGCTTTGAGCTAGACTCGAACGAGAACTGGTGCACGACAACGGGCCTTGCTGCACACTTGGTTACGACACTCCCGGGGGATATGCTTTGGATAATTCTCATTTTCTTTATAAACCACTATGAAGGGTTATGAGTATATACTTCCTCAAAGAAAACATTTTTATGGATTATATCCATAAATAGTTCAATTTATGTTAAGTATCTTACAAGTATGGAATTATGTATTTTTATTTATAAACAAATATAGATTATTCCATTGTTTAGAAATGGCGCCTAGTGGTAGGAATGGAAACCGTATCAATGCACGCACTCCGTGTAGGGGTTTCCCTCCTGCTCAAGATAATTATTGTGGAGCTGGAGATACAACTGGTGGTGATCAACTTATTACCATACTAGGACAACTCACTCAGGATATGAATAATAACCTTACTCGTATGGATCACCCTGATCTGCAACGTGGAGGATCAATGTTAGACCGCTTCATGAGGCAACAACCACCAACCTTCAATGGGAGTACAAATCCTATAGTAGCTGAGCAATGGATAAATTCTTTAGAGAAAATATTCCATGCCTTGGGGGGTAGTGAAAGGGACAAGGTTGTCATGGCAGTTTACCGCCTCACTGGAGATGCCGATCAGTGGTGGTCACTGATTCAAAACACAAAGGAAGATGATGACGTATCGAATATGGAATGGAGGGAGTTCAAAGAGCTTTTCTTAGAAAAATACTTTCCTCGTGACCATTGAGAAGATATGGAAAAGAAATTTCTGAGTCTGAGGCAGAAGGAGGATGAGAATGTTGCAAAGTATGAGGCTAACTTTACAAGGTTAGTGAGGCATGCTGCCGATTATATACGTAACCCAAGGAGTAAGATTGATCGTTTCTTTGATGGGTTAAAACCATTTCTCCGTCGAGCTTTAGTATCACAATCCTTCTCATCGTACGAAGATATTGTCTCGTGTGCTATCAAGACAGAAAATGAATTCTCTATGTCTTATGACAACAAGTTAAAGAAAGAGAAGACGAAAATGGTGGAACAAGAGAAAGATAAAGGGAAAAAGGGAAATAAGGATTTTACATTATGTGATAATTGTGGGAAGAATCACCCTGGTACTTGCCTAAAAGGAATGAGAGTTTGTTATAAATGTGGAGAAAATGGTCACCAGGCTCGTGATTGCAAGGGAAAGAAAGAGGATATCAAATTTGAATTCTACAATTGTAGAGAAATGGGTCATTATGCAAATGAATGTCCTAAGCGTCAGGAAAACTTACCTTAGAAAAGGCCAAGGGATCAAGGACAATCTTATGTTGTTACTACAGTTGAAGCAGAATAACTAATGTAATGGTGATTTTGGACTCATGGATTATATTCTGGTTATTAGAATAATGAGATATATATATATATAAGGATTGTACTACAGTGCCTGTTGATTTCAGTAAGTTTTTATTTTTTTAGTATGTGACAATAAGAGAAACTTTACTTTGTTTGGGGAATCTGATAAATTGATTTTGGAATTAAGAGACCTTTTAGTGAAAGTCTGGACAGAGGTATTTTGGATAACTATAATGGTTGGAGTGGATTAAGTTGATCTTTGGATATTATTGTTTAAGGTTAAAAATTAATGAAGATTATTTTTGAATATTATAATACTATAGTTTTAGGAAAAGGACAACCTGCAGGGTGGGGCATAACCCGCAGCGTCGGACAAAGCTGCAGGAATCGAACCCACAACCATAGTGCGACAGACCATTATTTCCTACCACTAGCCTACAGGAAGTCCCTGGTTATTAGAAAATAATTTTACTAATCTAAATGGTATGTGTTAACATTTGGAACCATATACAATTAGGATAAGTATAATATTTTTGAGTTCTTATTATCTTTTTGAGTGAAAGATGAGTTGAAGGTTGAAACTCTAATTTTCAAGCATAAATATATATATATACCTATCTCTTATTCAATGAATAAATTAATTCTTAAACTTTAGTAAAGGGATATTAAAAAAAAAATGTGTTATCCTAATACCTTATGTCTTGTTGAACTGATGATATTTGAAATCAACATAGATTGAAGGCTTTGAGGCCCTCAATTTGACAGTTGATTGTGATTGATGACCTCAATCACTCCCTACAAATATTTACGTTTTTCCTCTAATTATATGTCTCTAATTTCCACCAATGTTCTCCTAATCGAGATCATAATTGGGTGGTGACTTTTTCATTTCCCTTTCCCTCTTATTAAGGCTAAATTTTGTTAACCTTATTTCCGATGTGGGTTTTCCTCAAAGGTATTTTCTCTTTTCAACCTTTTATTTTCAAAGAAAAATTTCAAATTGCGAGGACGCAATTTATTGAAGGAGGGGAGAATGTAACACCCCGAGCTTCCACGATACGCTTCTCATTCAATAATGCAATAGCTTGCATTGTACGCAACTTCGATCTCTAAAACACCGCGACTAATCAAAGTAGCCGTTATGAATAGTAATAACCACTTTTTAAAATTATAGAAATTTTATATTTCAAAATGGACTTCATTTTTGTATTCTTAATATTGAAATTATCCAAAGTTGAATTTTTTTGTAATTTTCTGAGAACTTCCAATTTTTTATGAATAGTGAAAATTACTTAAAAACAAATTTTTTAATCAAAATAATTTATAGTGATAAATTATATTATTTAGTGGTTTAAAAGTATAATTAGAATATATTTTTACCATTTTATCCAATGGGGGTGATTATAATTAATTTAACATTGAAATTGGATATAAACAATTGTCAATCTTTTGATATAAATTGTTTCTTAAAAACACGCTATTTGTTGTAACAACGGGAATTAATTATAAAATTAATTAATGCAACATATATGTTTGTAATTTATTCAAATAGACATCATTTTTGAATTCAGAATATCAATTATAGCTTAGGGTGAAATTTTGGCGTTATTCTGAAAAACTTCAATTTTTGATGTATAGTGAAACCACTAAGTGGTTGTTAAAAACTGATTTTTCGTTAAAATGAAATATTACCACTTCTGTGATTTGATTTTAAAAAATACGACATACATGGTTATCTTTAAGAAGTAAAATGTGGTTCAATGTGATTAAAATAATTTTTTGGTGAATAGTAACTTTTAAGTTCTTAATCGCGATTAGAGGTAATTAGTGTAGTTTAAGGTAAAAATAATGTTTTAGTAATATGAGATGAGCTTGACACTTGTCCTACTCCTATTGGATGAGTCATGGCCGACCAAGAAAACCCATGGGTCAACTTTGGGACCCCATGGAGACACTTTGGTTGGAAAATGACATTAATATATATTTATTTAATGTTAAAATTAAATTGACACAAACATGAGTTGTTTTACTAAAATAGTTTTTTAAGTGGGGTTACACAAGTGCAAATTTTGACTATAAATATTCATTAGAAAGATAAATATATTTCCAACATCATAGTATTTTTTTATAATTTTTAGACATTAAATAAATTAAATTATTTATGACATCATTATGATGCATCGATGACCTCATTATTTAACGATTTTAATAAAATGAAAAGATAATGTAAAATCCAGGCTTACACTTGTCCAAAGCCAATTGGATGAGGATATTTCGAACCCTTATCACCTTAGCCACGAATTATATAAGTGTGGGACCTTTATAATCCGAAAAATCATTGTATAATAATGTAACATTTCAATCTTTCCAAAAGTGCCCCTCCTCTCCACTTATAAAAGGCCCCCACCTCTCCCGACTCATTTACACTTTCAAGCCATTTGTCTCGGCCAACCTATGCCCAAATACTCTCCCAACTTCCCCCTCTTACTCCTAGAAGCCTCACTTTGGGCAGAATTCTTTCCAAGGAAGCCTTTGGCTCAAATCAAAAAGAGCTACCCTATTTTTGAGGTAATGACTTCTCTAATGTTGTTTTGTTTTATTTTTCTACTCCAACCCCCTAAAATCTTTTTATTCATTTATTTTGTAACAACAACAGTATCCTCAATATACTAGTATGTGTTTATAAGAAGGATTCGAGCTACACTTACACACACCTACATCTAATGGTTAAAGAACATACGGTTTCTGTGGATGGCTAATTTCGGCCTCACAAAAGGATGATTGTTCAACACTCATATAACACCTTCAAAGGTGGCCATTAAGATTTCACTATATTTATATATGATATAAAATATGTTTATGTTTTACTTATGCTTATGTATTTCTCATTTATGGCATACTTTATGATTTCCAGTATGGGTAAAACGCGATAATTTCATTTTAGGAAGTGCGGACTACCGCCCCCTCAAAGTGATTTGAATCGTTAATGCAATATGTGGGTTGTATAAAGGATGGATTAAATGGTATTATCCACTATATTATACTTTAATTATATTATAAATTTATATCATTATGATTTCATTCCATTAAATACGAAATAGAAATGAAAGTAGCGTTCAAGCGTACGTACGGCTTACCGTCTCCATGAACGGTGCATTTCATTTCTTACCTCTAAATGTTACGTGACATTATGAATGAACGTATATACTGTATATATATATGATATATATGATATCTACATCATGAATCTAATTCTGGATATAATGGATATTTCACCACATGAACAACTTGTAATTATAAGAAGTTTACTTTTGACTCAAGTACCAAAGATCGACAAAACGACCGTTATTAACTTAAATAATTAAATAATGTTCATAACATGGTAATAAGTGATATAAATGGAATAATGAACAGGGAAAAGTTTCTTAAGTAAATACAAATTAACTCTAGTTTATTATTCAGGAGGTTATAGAACAGTCGAGTCAGGACAAGACGCAGGGTAAGGGAACTTCTTACCCCAACTTCCATTCTTTGGGTTAATCTCCTACTTTCAAATTATGTCATGATATTATTATGTCCTATTTTGTATTTTTACTTTATTTATGTGTACCTATAGTGAATACACATAATAGATCTATTTTATTTTAAAAATGATCTTTTAAGGACTTCGTCTCAATCTCCTTTCATTGAGGCATATTTGGTTTTATATACAACTTTCTTTTATATGGTGTATAAACCCCGTTGACTTTTACGTTTATTCAAAGAGGAATCTTTTTATACGAAGCGTTTTTCTAAACGACAAAACGGAATGTTTTTAATTCCGTACTTATGTGGCGACAATGACTTCTCTGCCGCCATGACCATTATTTGAGTTTCAGCTTCCTCTACAAGCCATCATTTTTTTAATGAAAAATAAATACAAAGTTTTAAATTTCTTTTATTTGGTATTGAAAATGGTTTTGAAAGCGTTTTTATTATATCAATGTGTTGTATTGATATCTTGTGATTGAAATGTGGAAATTTTATGTTTCCTTTATGCATGTTTTATGTGATACGATTATGTTATGGTTTATGATATGTTTAAACCTATTCATATGAGGAATGTATTGGACTTAATAAGTGATGGGTGGAGCCTGCTATAGCTCCTCGATGCATCGGTAGGTCTCATGAGACAACTAGACGTGGAATTGGCCGAGGCCCTTTCCCAATTTGCTTTATGGTTTTGGCCGAGGCCTTAATCATTTTAGACGTCTTGGCCGAGGCCTTGAAGAAATGTTTCAGAATGTCTGGCATTATACATTCCCTCATTATGAAAGTGGTTATTGATATTGCATGTGATTATTCGACCAGTAGAATATCCATGTGAAGAAGTAAATGGCATTATCTCATTTTACTTTTGCCATATTATGTTGTTGTTCATGTTTAAAAGGCTTTTGTTTTAGTTATACATTGCCTTAAATTTTTATGTTTATTTATGAAAGCTTCTGCTATATTGTTATCCTTACTGAGCATCTGAGCTCACCCCTTTCAATGTTTTAATATTTTCCAGGATGTGAAGAAGTATTTTATGAATGACTTGCAGGGATTGTGAGAAGAGGATATGAATGTGGACTATGGAGACTTTGTTATTGTAGTTTTTTACTTTATGATGTAATGTAACGTTTACGAATGTATCTAGTGTTTCCAAGGCTACTAAACTAATCGGTCTTTCGAGACTTGATCTTTTGTGATCATGCCAATGTTACGAAGTAATGCACCAACTCCGGGTAGCTGGGGTTGGGGCGTTACAGTTGGTATCAGAGGCAGTTTAGTACTAACCTTGGAAGCTAGATTTAGATAAACTCTGATTAGAGCACATAGCCCGAAGATAGACTTTGAGGATTAGTATAGAAGAACTTCCTAGAATTTTGTTATTGTAGAGATTTTGTGAGTTTTCCGAGGAATACATCCCTGTCTGGATACGAGCAAGTAGAGGTTGCTCTGGCACAGATGTACCTAGGGGTAAAACCTGAAAACACCGCTTTGAGCTAGACTCGAACGGGAACTGGTGCACGACAACAGGCCTTGCTGCACTCTTGGTTACGACACTCCCGGGGGATATGCTTTGGATAATTCTCATTTTCTTTATAAACCACTATGAAGGGTTATGAGTATATACTTCCTCAATGAAAACATTTTTATGGATTATATCCATAAATAGTTCAATTTATGTTAAGTATCTTACAAGTATGGAATTATGTATTTTGATTTATTAACTAATATAGTTTATGCCATTTTTTAGAAATGGCGCCTAGTGGAAGGAATGGAAACCGTATCAATGCACGCACTCAGGTTATGAATAATAACCTTACTCGTATGGATCACCCTGATCTGCAATGTGGAGGATCAATGTTAGACCGCTTCATGAGGCAACAACCACCAACCTTCAATGGGAGTACAAATCCTATAGTAGCTGAGCAATGGATAAATTATTTAGAGAAAATATTCCATGCCTTGGGGAGTAGTGAAAGGGAGAAGGTTGTCATGGCAGTTTACCGCCTCACTGGAGATGCCGATCAGTGGTGATCACTGATTCAAAACACAAAGGAAGATGATGACGTATCGAATATGGAATGGAGGGAGTTCAAAGATCTTTTCTTAGAAAAATACTTTCCTCGTGACCATTGAGCAGATATGGAAAGGAAATTTCTGATTCTGAGGCAGAAGGAGGATGAGAATGTCGCAAAGTATGAGGCTAACTTTACAAGGTTAGCGAGGCATGCTGCCGATTATATACGTAACCCAAGGAGTAAGATTGATCGTTTCTTTGATGGGTTAAAACCATTTCTCCGACGAGATTTAGTATCACAATCCTTCTCATCATACGAAGATATTGTCTCATGTGCTATCAAGACAGAAAATGAATTCTATAAGTCTTATGACAACAAGTTAAAGTAAGAGAAGAAGAAAAAGGTGGAACAAAAGACAAATAAAGGGAAAAAGGGAAATAAGGATTTTCCATTATGTGATAATTGTGGGAAGAATCACCCTGGTACTTGCCTAAAAGGAATGGGAGTTTGTTATAAATGTGGAGAAAAGGGTCACCAGGCTCGTGATTGCAAGGGAAAGAAAGAGGATATCAATGTTGAATGCTACAATTGTAGAGAAATGGGGAATTATGCGAATGAATGTCCTAAGCGTCAGGGAAACTTACCACAGAAAAAGCCAAGGGATCAAGGACAATCTTATGTTGTTACTACAGTTGAAGCAGAATAACTAATGTAATGGTGCTTTTGGACTCATGGATTATATTCTAGTTATTAGAATAATGAGATATATATATATATATATATAAGGATTGTACGGCAGTACCTGTTGATTTCAGTAAGGTTTTTATTTTTTTAGTATGTGACAATAAGAGAAACTTTACTTTGTTTGGGGAATCTGATAAATTGATTTTGGAATTAAGAGACCTTTTAGAGAAAGTCTGGACAGAGGTAATTTGGATAACTATAAAGGTTGGAGTGGATTAAGTTGATCTTTGGATAGTATTGTTTAAGGTTAAAAATTTATGAAGAATATTTTTTAATATTATAATACTATAGTTTTAGGAAAAGGACAACCTGCAGGGTGGGGCATAACCCGCCGCGTCGGACAAAGCTGCAGGAATCGAACCCACAACCATAGTGCGACAGGCCTTTTTTTCCTACCACTAGCCTACAGGAAGTCCCTGGTTATTACAAAATAATTTTACTAATCTAAATGGTATGTGTTAACATTTGGAACCTTATACAATTAGGATGAGTATAATATTTTTGAGTGCTTATTATCTTTTTGAGTGAAAGATGAGTTGAAGGTTGAAACTCTAATTGTCAAGCATAAATATATATATACCTATCTCTTATTCAATGAATAAATTAATTCTTAAACTTTAGTAAAGAGATATTAAAACAAAAAAAAATCTGTTATCCTAATACCTTATGTCTTGTTGAACTGATGATATTTTAAATCAACATAGATTGAAGGCTTTGAGGCCCTCAATTTGACAGTTGATTGTGATTGATGACCTCAATCACTCCCTACAAATATTTACGTTTTTCCTCCAATTATATGTCTCTAATTGCCACCAATGTTATCCTAATCGAGATCATAATTGGGTGGTGACTTTTTCATTTCCCTTTCCCTCTTATTAAGTCTAAATTTTATTAACCTTATTTCCGATGTGGGTTTTCCTCAAAGGTATTTTCTCTTTTCAACCTTTTATTTTCAAAGAAAAATTTCAAATTGCGAGGACGCAATTTATTGAAAGAGGGGAGAATGTAACACCCCGAGCTTCCACGATACGCTTCTCATTCAATAATGCAATAGCTTGCATTGTACGCAACTTCGAGCTCTAAAACACCGCGACTAATCAAAGTAGCCGTTATGAATAGTAATAACCACTTTTTAAAATTATAGAAATTTTATATTTCAAAATGGACTTCATTTTTGTATTCTTAATATCGAAATTATCCAAAGTTGATTTTTTTGTAATTTTCTGAGA
The DNA here is from genome assembly GCA_963277665.1 of Viscum album. Lineage (NCBI taxonomy): Eukaryota > Viridiplantae > Streptophyta > Magnoliopsida > Santalales > Viscaceae > Viscum > Viscum album. The sequence continues at coordinate 2,073,153,528 of OY728140.1, forward strand.
ACTTCCAATTTTTTATGAATAGTGATAATTACTTAAAAACAACTTTTTTAATAAAAATAATTTATAGTGATAAATTATATTATTTAGTGGTTTAAAAGTATAATTAGAATATATTTTTACCAGTTTATCCAATGGTGGTGATTAGAATTAATTTAACATTGAAATTGGACAAAAACAATTGTCAATCTTTTGATATAAATTATTTCTTAAAAACACGCTATTTGTTGTAACAACGGGAATTAATTATAAAATTAATTAATTCAACATATATGTTTGGAATTTTGTAAAATAGACATCATTTTTGAATTCGGAATATCAATTATAGCTTAGGGTGAAATTTTGGCCTTATTCTGAAAAACTTCAATTTTTGATGAATAGTGAAACCACTAAGTGGTTGTTAAAAACTGATTTTTCGTTAAAATGAAATATTACCACTTCTATGATTTGATTTTCAAAAATCCGACAAACATGGTTATCATTAAGAAGTAAAATGTGGTTCAATGAGATTAAAATAATTTTTTGGTGAATAGTAACTTTTAAGTTCTTAATCGCGATTAGAGGTAATTAGTGTAGTTTAAGGTAAAAATAATGTTTTAATAAAATGAAATGAGCTTGAAACTTGTCCTACTCCTATTGGATGAGTCATGGCCGACCAAGACAACCCATGGGTCAACTTGGGGACCCCATGGAGCTACTTTGGTTGGAAAATGACATTAATATATATTTATTTAATGTTAAAATTAAATTGACACAAACATGAGTTGTTTTACTAAAACGGTTTTTAAGTGGGGTTACACAAGTCCACATTTTGACTATAAATATTCATTAGAAAGATAAAAATAGTTCCTACATCATAGTATTTTTTTTATAATTTTTAGACATTAAATAAATTAAATTATTTATGACATCATTATGATGCATCGATGACCTCATTATTTAACGATTTTAATAAAATCAAAAGATAATGTAAAATCCAAGGCTTACACTTGTCCAAAGCCTATTGGATGAGGATATTTCGAACCCTTATCACCTTATCCTAGAATTATATAAGATTGGGACCTTTATAATCCGAAAAATCATTGTATAATAATGTAACATTTCAATCTTTCCAAAAGTGCCCCTCCTCTCCACTTATAAAAGGCCCCCACCTCTCCCACCTCATTTACACATTCAAGCCATTTTTCTCGGCCAACCTCTGCCCAAATACTCTCCCAACGTCCCCCTATTACTCCTAGAAGCCTCACTTTGGGCAGAATTCTTTCCAAGGAAGCCTTTGGATCAAATCAAAAAGAGCTACCCTATTTTTGAGGTAATGTCTTCTCTAATGTTGTTTTGTTTTATTTTTCTACTCCAACCCCCTAAAATCTTTTTATTAATTTATTTAGTAACAACACCAGTATCCTCAATATACTAGGATGTTTTAATAATAAGGATTAGATCTATACTTACACACACCTACATATAATGGTTAATGAACATACGGTTTCTGTGGATGGTGAATTTCTGCCTCACAAAACGATGATTGTTCAACACTCATATCACACCTTCAAAGGTGGACATTAAGATGTCACTATATTTATATATGATATAAAATATGTTTATGTTTTACTTATGCTTCTGTATTTCTCATTTATGGAATACTTTACGATTTCCATTATGGGTAAAACGCGATAATTTCATTTTAGGAAGTGCGGACTACCGCCCCCTCAAAGTGATTTGAATCGTTAATGCCATATGTGGGATGTATAAAGGATGGATTAAATGGTATTATACAATATATTATACTCTGATTATATTATAAATTTATATCATTATGATTTCATTCCATTAAATACGAAATAGAAATGAAAGTAGCGTTTATGCGTACGTACGGATTACCGTCTCCATGAACGGTGCATTTCATTTCTTACCTCTAAATGTTACATGACATTATGAATGAACGTATATACTGTATATAAATGATATATATGATATCTACATCATGAATATAATTCTGGATATAATGGATATTTCACCACATGAACAACTTGTATTTATAAGAAGTTTATTTTTGACTCAAGTACCAAAGATCGACAAAACGACCGTTATTAACTTAAATAATTAAATAATGTTCATAACATGGTAATAAGTGATATAAATGGAATAATGAACATGGAAAAGGTTCTTAAGTAAATACAAATTAACTCTAGTTTATTATTCAGGAGGTTAAAGAACAGTCGAGTCAGGACAAGATGCAAGGTAAGGGAACTTCTTAACCCAACTTCCATTCTTTGGGTTAATCTCCTACTTTCAAATTATGTCATGATATTATTATGTCCGATTTTGTATTTTTACTTTCTTTATGTGTACCTATAGTGAATACACATAATAGATCTATTTTATTTTAAAAATGATCTTTTAAGGACTTCGTCTCAATCTCCTTTCATTGAGGCATATTTGGTTTTATATACAACTTTATTTTATATGGTGTATAAACCCCTTTGAGTTTTACGTTTATTCAAAAAGGAATCTTTTTATACGAAGCGTTTTGCTAAACGACAAAAGGGAATGTTTTTCTTTCCGTACTTATGTGGTGACAACGACTTCTCTGCCGCCGTGACCATTATTTGAGTTTCGGCTTCCTCTACAAGCCATCATTTTTTTTAATGAAAAATAAATAAAAAGTCTTAACTTTCTTTTATTTTGGTATTGAAAATGGTTTTGAAAGCGTTTTTATTATATCAATGTGTTGTATGGATATCTAGTGATTGAAATGTGGAAATGTTATGTTTCTTTTATGCATTTTTTATGTGATATGATTAAGTTATGGTTTATGATATGTTTAAACCTATTCATATGAGGAATGTATTGTACTTAATAAGTGATGGGTGGAGCCTGCTATAGCTCCTCGATGCATCAGTAGGTCTCATGAGACAACTAGACGTGGAATTGGCAGAGGCCCTTTCCCAATTTGATTTATGGTTTTGCCCGAGGCCTTAATCATTTTATACGTCTTGGCCGAGGCCTTGAAGAAATGTTTCAGAATGTCTGGCATTATACATTCCCTCATTATGAAAGTGGTTATTGATATTGCATGTGATTATTCGACCAGTAGAATATCCATGTGAAGAAGTAAATGGCATTATCTCATTTTACTTTTGCCACATTATGTTGATGTTCATGTTTAAAAGGCTTTTGTTTTAGTTATACATTTCCATAATTTTTTATGTTTATTTATGAAAGCTTCCGCAATATTGTTATCCTTACTGAGCATCTGAGCTCACCCCTTTCAATGTTTTAATATTTTCCAGGATGTGAAGAAGTATTTTATGAATGACCTGCAAGGATTGTGAGTGGAGGATATGAATGTGGACTATGGAGACTTTGTTATTGTAGTTTTTCACTTTATGATGTAATGTAACGTTTACGAATGTATCTAGTGTTTCCAATGCTACTAAACTAATCGGTCTTTTGAGACTTGATCTTTTGTGATCATTCCAATGTTACGAAGTAATGCACCGACTCCGGGTAGCTGGGGTCGGGGCGTTAGAAATAGAATTCTATTGTCGCTCATGTGTATGTATGTCTTACCATCAACAAGATGCAATAAGATTTCATTTTCCATCGTACCCATTTAAGATTAATTTTAATATTATGATTAAAAAAGAAAGTTTATAAACATAATATAATTCATTATATTAATAAAATACATCCTATTGACTAAAAAACATGGATTATATAAAAAACATATAAAGAAAAATGAATGAGTTATCACCCAAAACAATGAAACTACTGAAATATTATTAAGAAATAAATATTAGAGGATCATATATGATATTATATTTATTTATGATATTATTTTATAATTTAAGAAAAATTATTTAAAAATTATAAAGGAGGATCGAGTACCCTCAAATAAATAAAATTACAAGGTAAGGGTTAATTTTACAATTTATTCATTCTCTGAGATTGTTTATACGTAATTGTATACTGAGACATCTATATCATCCTAAACCACATTTCTCAAAAATGTATTTCCAATCATCTTTTACTATTTACAATACTATGGGTTAAAGTCATTTATAAAATTTTTTACTTTTAAAAAATTCATTTAAAAGAATCATTATTTCATTTTCCAAACAAGGTATTATATGACCTTTTCAAAAAATTAAGGACAGAATGGTTTCTTAACTTATTTAGTGTGTGCAGCCATTTTCAACTTTTAAAACACCTTCAATGATTCCCTTACGAGCTTATAAGAATACTTCCAAAATAAATTATTTCTTTACTTTTAAATGATTTCTGAATAGAATGATATATTTCAGTCAAATAGTTCTTGGATTGAATTCATCTATGTCAACATCCTTTGTTAGATTTTATGCTTGTTTGAAGTTGATTCATTATGATACAATCTTCTACATTGTATTGAAGTATTTTTGATATATTTTACTATAGATGTCATTTTTTATACCATTCATTGTTTATGGTTAATGTAAAAACATTTCGAATTATATTTTTAATACAAATGTTTATGTTACATTTCAACCTTTTCATATGAGGTATGCATAGGTTGTAGTAAGTGACGGGTAGGGCCCACTATTGACCCTATATGCATCGGTAGGTCTCATGATACAAAATAAAATCTTGGTACAAGTCCTTGAAGAAATTTATATTTATAGTCATGGCGCAAGGCCTTGACTATGTGGTTAAGATTTCTTGCATTATGCGTCCCATATTTATGATTTTTTCTATTGATATTAAAAGCGATTATTTGACTACTAGAATATCCATGTTAATATGTAATGGTATTATATGATTTATCTTTTATATATTATGATGATGTTTATTATTAACAGTTTTGTGTTTTAATATTATACATTAGTTTAAATGGTTGTTCTTATCTATGATAATTTATGCTATATTATTATCCTTACTGAGCATCTGAGATCACCACATTCAAATGTTCTAATTTTCCAAGGATTCGAAGAAGTATATTATGATTTACCTTTATGGATAGGCTAATGGATTTGATTGTGTTCAAAGGAGATATGATGTTTCTTTTTTCATTTCACAATTTAATGTAAAACATATGTATGTATCTAGTACTTCCAAAGCTATTAAACATATCAGTCTTTCTGGACTTGGTCTCTTATTATCATTACAATGTTATGTAATAATGCACCATCTCTGGTTAACTGGGGTCTGGGTGTTACAGTTGATATCATATAATGTTTAGTAGAAACCATAGAAACTATATTTAAAAAAATATGATTAGAGAACATTACGCTATGATAGACTTTGAGGATTAGTATATAAGAACATCCAAAATTTTAGGAAATGTAGATATTATGTTGGTTTTCCAGGAAATACATCTCTGTTTGGATACTACAAGTGGACGTGGTTCTGGAATAGATGTACCTTGGATTGAAATATATTACATGGTGTTTTAGGCATGGCTCGTGGTATCCTGATACACAAAAACGGGCCTTAATACAGAATTAGTTTAACAGTCATGGGTGATATTCTTAGGATATTTCACATTTTCATTAAAAACCCTTATGAATGATTTATGATTAAATACTTCCCAAAAAATTATAATAATGGATTATATGAATAATTTATTCAATTAATGTTATGTATTTTACTTTTATAGAAGAATGAATTACAATTAATAAACTAACCTTGTGAATTCCATTCTCTATAAATAGTTCCTAGTAGAAGAATGTAAACTGTATCCACACAAATAATCCATGAAGAGGTTTCCTTCCTAATCAAAATAATTATAGTGGAGATGGTGATGAAACTGGTGGTGAACAGGTTATAACCATATTGGGACAACTCACTCAGGTTATGAATATTGTCCTTACCCATAAGTGGCACCCTGATCTACAATGTGGGGGATTAATGTTTGACTATTTCATGAAGAAGAAAACACCAACATTCAATGGGACTAAAAATACATTAGTATCATAGAAATGGATATGTTCTTTAGACAAAATATTTCTTGCATTAGTGGGTAGTGGAAGGGAAAATGTTTAGATGACAGTTTATCTCCTCACAAGAGATGCAGATCAATGGTGGTTATTTATTCAAATAAAAAAAGAGGAGGAAGAAGTATCCAATATGTAATGGAGGGATCTTAATGAGATTTTATTATAAATATGAATTCCTCATGAACATTGAGCGAATATGGAAATACAATTTCTGTGATTGAGAAAAAATGAGGATAAAAATGTCACAATGTATGAGGCTATCTTTACAAGGATAAAAATGCATGCTGCAGATTATATACATAACCCACGGTGAAATATTTATCGATTATTTTATGGGTTAATTCTATTTCTATATCAATATTTATTCTCGTAATCATTCCCTTCATACAAAGATATAGACTCATGTGCTATCAAGACAGAAAAAAGATTTATCTAAGTCTTATGTCTTTAATGAGAGGAAAAAGAAGAATAGTTTTGTTAAAAACTATAGAAATGAAAATAAGGGGGAGAATGAAAAATGTTAATTTCCATCCTACAGTTGTTTTGGGAAGAAAAAAATTGATTCATGCATAAAGTGGATGTGATTTTATTACAAGTGTGGAGAAAAAGGCCACCAAGATCTTGATTTCAAGTGGAAGAAAGAGGCTGTCGATGTTCAATGCTAATTTTTTTAAGAAAATGTGGCATTATTCATGTGATTTCCCAAATCATCAAGGAAATATGCCTAAAAATTTTCAAAGGGATCAAGGCCAAACTTATGCAATCACAACTGCAAAGGATGAAGCTCTGAATGATGTGGTGGCATGTACTTTAATCATTTATTCCAAATTAGCAAATGATTTGTTAGATTCTTGATCATCATATTCTTTAATATCATTCTAGTTTTCCATGAAAAGTAGTTATTTATAATGTGACTTAATATGGTTGTTTTAATTCAAAACTCTTACGGTATGTATCGTTACAACAAATATTTGTCAATGTGTTTCCATTATGGGTTATAAACGTGCATTATATGTTGATCTTATTTCCATACCCATGACTAAATTTGATATAATCCTAAATATCGATTTGATTTCGGACCATGATTTGAAAATTTACTGTAATAATAAAGATGTTACAATTTTAGATGATGATATGGAATCCATTATCATTAGAGTAGAAACATCACCATATGATTCTCATCTAGATCCAACCCACAGTAGCTCTACTAAATTCAATTATTAGAGAGGAAGGGAGTGAAATTACTATGGGTGAAGAACAAAATCTTCAAATGGTGGATGTACCTATTGTGCACAAATATGTTGATGTGTTTCTAGATGATTTACCTAGAAATCATCCAGAACATGAAATTGAGATTTACATTGACTTAATCTTGGCTCAAGGCCCATATTATAGACCCCTTATACAATGGACACTGTGGATTTAATGAAACTAACGAAACAACTAGAAAAATTGAGAAATAAATGAGTTATTCTCCGTAGTGTTTTTATATGGGGAGCCCATGTTCTTTTTTATAAGAATAAAGATGAATATATGAGGTTATGCATTGACTATATAGAGATAAATGTGATAATAATAAAGAAAAAGTATCCCCTACCTATCATTGATGATTTATTTGACCAAATTCATGGATCATAATATTTTTCAAAGATTTTCCTTTGATTTGGATATCCTTGGTTGTGCGTGAAGAAAAAAGACATTCTAAAGACAACATTTCGAACCATGTATGGGAATTATGAGTTACAATAATTCCTTTTGGATAAACTAATGCAGCCTCTGTTTTCATAGATTTAATGAATAGAGTTTTAAATGAATATATTTTTGAGTTTTAATGTTATTTATTGATGATATATTGGTATACTACAAAATATATTAAGATAATGAAAATCACTTGCCCACAATTCTAAAACTATTATAATAAATGAATTACATTTATAGTTTAGGGATTATAAATTCTGGCTTCAGGAAATTTACATTCATGGGAATATTGTTTCTAAGGATGGAATCTTTGTTAATACTTCAAAGACCAGGGAAATCTAAGAATGGCCAACACGATCGTGTATAACTGAGATATGAATTTTTATTGGTTTAACATGTTACTGTCAAAATTTTGTCCATAATTTCTCCCAATTTTCTAACCCATTAACCAATTTCACATGTAATGGGTTTAAAAGTGTTTGAAAAAATTTGTGAGAATATTTTTTTGAATAATTAAAGATAATATTAGTCAGTTCTTCAATAATGACTCTACCATCGGAGAATGATCGGTTTTTTATTTATAATGATGCTTCAAAAAAGGGACTTAGTCGTGTACTTATGAAAAATGATATAGTTATTTCTTAGTTATAAAGGCAGCTAAAAATTCAGGAATAAAACTACCCTCCTCATGATCTTGAGTTAGTAGCTATAATATTTTCTCTAACGATATGGAGATACTCTCTCAATGGTTAAAAAATGTGAGATATATGCTGATCACTAGTGTTTGAAGTATATTTTCTCACAAAAATAACTCAACATAAGCAAATGTGATGGATCGAACTACTCACAAATTATGATTTCCCAATACACTACCACATGGGGAAGGAAAATAAGGTGGCAGATGATTTGATCAGAAGGGATCTCAGAGTTGTGAACAAGATGAGGGTCAAAACGGATCCAAGGTTTATTGATCCAGTAAATATAGATATGGGACTAATCCTGGATGGAGAAACATCAATATGTTTTCAAATGGTATCCATACCATATTTACTAAAAAGGTTAAAATGTTCTCAAAATTATGAGAAGGCATTTCAAAAGGATATTAAAGATGTGAATGATGGGAGATTGATCGACTTTGTATACGAAGATGGAATTTTGAAATTTGGGAAGAGGATTTGTGTTCCTGATATAACTGATCTAAAATGGAATTGTTGGGTGATTCAAATAGCTCCAGTTTTTCTATACACCCTCGTAGCACTATGATGTTTATAGATTTTAGAGAACATTTTTGGTGGGACAACATGAAGAGGGGGATTTAACATTATGTGTCAAGGTGTATGGTTTTTCAATAGGTAAAGTCTAGAAGACATCATCCTGGAAGATTCATACAATCTTTTCCCATACATGAGTGGAAATGGGATGATATTAAAAATGAATTTGTCATGTTGCTACAAAATACTCATGGAAGGAATGATGGAATATGGGTCATTATTGATCGTCTTACCAAATAAGCACATTTTCATGCAATAAGATAAGATTTAACACGTAAAAGTTTAACAAGAATATATATTAATGAAGTTATAAGACTTCATGGTGTACCCCAATTGATTATTTCTTATCATGATCCCCATTTTAAATCATGATTTTTTTCAATGTCTTCAAAAAACCCTAGATAGCGAACTTTGTTTGAGCACTGAATATAATGATCAAATTAATTCACAATTAGAACGAACTATTAAAACTTTAGTAGACATGTTGAGATCTTTCTCACATGACATTCAAGGTTTTTGGGATCAATATTTACCTATGTTAGAATTTTCCAATAACAATAACTTTTGTTCAAGTATTCAGATGAATCCATATGAAGTATTATATGGAACGACATGTTGCATACAAACTTGTTGGGATGACTTTCATGAATAAAAGCTAATAGGACGAAAAAATGTTGAGAAAACAATGGAAAATGAGATTATTATCCAAACCCACATCAAATATAATCAAATTAAGAAAAATATCTATGTCGATGACCGAATGAAGGACTTGGAATTTCATGTAGAATATCTTGATTTTGTGAAGGTATCTCCATGGAAGGGTGTTATATGATTCAGTAAGAAGGGTAAGTTGATTCCACGGTACATCGAACCTTTTGAAATTCTATAACGGATTAGATTTGTATCTTATTGTTGTTAATGTTTCCAAGTCTCTCCAATGTTCATGATGTGTTCCATGTATCACTATTGAGAAAATATATGCCTGACCCAAATCATGTACTCACCTATGATGAAATATAACTGGAACCTGATCTGTCTTATTGTGAAGATCCTATCATAATTTTTGATAGAAAATAAAAATTATTGAGAAAACCGGATGAGTCGTCCTGTCAATCTATTTTGGAGAAAGCGTAAAATGGAAGAGGCAACGTAGGGAACCTATGGAACTTATGATGAAGAACCACCCAAATCATGTTATGCAGTAGTATTATATAAATTTCAAGGTTGAAATAATTTGACGGAGGGGAGAATGTAACACACCAATTTTCCACGGTACGATTCTCTTTAAATAATACCATAGCATGCACTATACGCAACTTGAAGTTCTGGCACACCTCAAACAATCAAACTAGTTGTTTAAAATGAATTTATGAATAGTAATACCTACTTTTTTAAATTTTATAATTTTTTTTTCAAAATAGAATTCATTTTTTGATTAAGAACATCTAAATTATCATAGGATGAATTTTTTGTATTTTTTTACAAACATTCAATATTGATGAATAGTAAAAAACACAAAATTATTGTTTAAAACCAACTTTTTATTTAAATTTTAAATTTTAAATTTAAATTTATTTTAATTTCAAAATTGAAAAATAATACATATATTAACACAATTTAATTCATTACAGTCATTTTACAATATGAATTGAAATATAAAAATTTATTGAAATTTTTATCATCTTTTACCCACCTTCTAGGCACATATTAAAATCTACATAAAATGAAATCTTACTACTTATGTGAATTGAGTTTCAAAAATCTGAGAGACACGATTGAAATCAGTAAGTAAAATTTGAATCAATAAGATGAAAATAATTTTTTTGAATAGTAACTTTTGAATTTTATTTTCACTAGTGAAAGTAAATAGGGTAATTAAAGGTAAAATTAATGTTATAATTACACAAACACATGTCATAATTATATATGATATGTAATTTCAACCAAAATAAACTTTAGTTCAAAATTATGATCCTGTTTATTCATTTGGGTTTGATTAGGATATCAATTATATTTTATTTAAAGAAGAGCTAAAAGTGTCAAATTCAAATTTCAATGACTAAACCATTTTTAATATAGGGTTATGCTAAAGATAAATTCAACTATAAATATTCATTAGAAAGATAAAAATATTTCCTACATCATATTATTTTATTTATAATTTTTAACATGTATATAAATAAATTTATCTCTAACACAATGATGATGTAGTAATTATCTTATTAATGAAATATTAAAATAATTGATGTTATAAAATTAAAATAAATATAAATTGGAACATTTTAATCTATACATGAATTTTATATGTGAATATGACATGTTAGAGTTGATCAAATGTATTTTTTTGAAGTAATGTAGTTGTTCTGACTTTCACAATAACAAAATACTAAAAAATATAAAAATTTACTAAAATGAGTTTTTAAAACAAATACTTTTCTATTAAATATTAAAATAACCTAAAAATTAATTATTTGACAAAAGGAAATATATAATTTTAGGCATGTCAATAATTTTAGATAATGTTAGATATTTCCTTAATGAACCACTTTATATTTTCTTTTCATTTTATAGCAAGTTAATTCACCATGTAATATAAAAGTACAAGAAGACCTGATAAATGTTAAACTATTTAACCAATAGTTTAGTACAAAATATAAGGTTAATATGGTGACATAAATTTGTCTAAAACCTATTGGTTGTGATTATTTTGACCCATGCACACATTATCATTGATATAAATCGGTTTTGATCTATTAGAAATCTAAAATGATATTATAATAAATTAATATTACAAGCTCTTCCTAAAGTGCCCCTCACCTCTCTTATAAAAGGTTACTTCCCCTTCACTTAAATTCACACCCCCAAATCCATTTGTCTTAGTCAAAACCTGATCAAATGTCCTACCAAATACCCTTACAGCAACCTACATTCCTTATATTTATCAGATATCTAACCTAAGGAGCCCTTTTGTTCAAATCAAATGGAAGATCTCAAAGAAGAGGTAATTATATCATCACCTCTTGCAATTTATTTTCTTCTTCCACAACATATTTCCTTTGTGTTTCCAAAAACAATAACTCCAGTAACATCTTCATAATGTGATGTTCATATAAATACGGTACCACCATATTAATTATTCTATCCATCCGATTAATGGCAAAGTCACCATTCATGCGTACGTACGCCTTAACATCTCCACGTCATGGTGTAGTCTGTTATTCATTACTTCATTAATTGTATTGGAATAAAAATGATGTATCATTGATTTAAATAATAATTATAACAAGTTAATGATTCAGAATATATAATATACAATTCAATCACTTGTTATTTCTCCATCAATAGAATGATATTTTTTCTCATCCGTATATATGGCTTACCATCATTATGATGTGATAAGATTTCATTCTCCCTTGTAACCATTTGAAAATAATTTTCATATGATGATTAAGAAATATTGTTTAAGAACGTCATATCATTTTGGATAGGAATTAAATACATCTTATCCATAAAGAAGATTACTTAAGTGACAAAACATATAAATAAAAATGAATTAGTTAACAAACGAAACAATGATACTACTGAAATATTAATAACAAAGCAATATTAAGGGATCATATATGATATCATATTTATGTATGTGATTATTTTATAATTTAATAAAAATTATTTAAAAATTATACAAGAGTTTAAACAACCCTTGAGTAAGGAAAATAACATGGTATGGGTTAATCTTAAAATCTCTTTATTATTTTGAGGTTATTTATATGTAAGTGTATATTGGGACCTCTTTATCATCCACATTTTTGTTTCATAAAAATTTATTTCAAAATATTTTTGAATATTTATTATAATATGGGTTAATTTAATTTATACCCTTGTTTAAGAACCCGGTTCTTATATTTGAGGAACAGGTTTCTTCCTTTCTCTTTTCCTTAAGTGTTTTTTGAGAATATATGGAAAATGGGAAAAATCCTAAATTTTGGAAGTACACGCTGGTACTTTTTCCACACTCCGTGTACTTTTGGCCGTGTAGGGATGAGTACGCGGGGCGTGTAGCCTTGTCGGTGATGAAGGTTTTAGGAACCAACTGCACGTCGTGTCATGGTCCATTACACGTCGTGTAGTCAGTCAGCAAGACAAAACAGTAAGGCGGTGGAGTCGCTACCAGCTGGGCGACAGTACATTCCGTGTAGTCAGGAGTACATGTCATGTACTCATGTCGACGGATGAACAGTGTGTCGGTGCCGCCAGGGGAACAGTTAAATGAAGGGAGTACATGCCGTGTACTTGGAAGTACACACAGTGTACTTTGTTTTTTTTTGCTTAAAATGGGCACTAGCCTCCCCTGTTCATAGGGAATGCTTAGAATGTAAGAGGGAGCTCAGGAGGGACGACCGAACCATTAATGATCCACCGAGTGTTTGTTTGGAATCAGATTCTACTTCGGACGATCTCGTTGGAATCGCACGGGTAAGCCCTCTCTTCTCCTAGCATGTTGCTTGTCAATTATTCTCCTAACGGAAGTTATTTGAGGTTAAGTGAGTTTCTTTCTTCATCAGATCTACATTGTTCTTGGGTGATTCTTGGATTAGTGTTCATTTATAACGCTCGTTGGGGTATATGGTAGGTGGCTTGGTGTTTTTTTTCCAACTGTCGTGTGTTTTGTGTGTTTTTGTGCCACGAACCCATGTTGGGTTGTCGTGTGGCTGATTTCATTTCTATAATAAACACATTGAATTGATTAGTTATTTAATTATGTTATTAATATGTTGGTTGGGATCCTTGCTTGGATCCGGAACCACCTCGGGGGTGTGTTCCACTATTTAGCTGTTTGGCCAGGATACCTGAGGGTATGCCTTTAAAGTAGTAATTGTAGAATTGCCTTGAGAGGAATTTCTTTTTTACTATGTGTTGTTTGTTGGGAATGGCATGGTTACCTGTATTAGCCTGAGGGTGTTGTTTTGATTAGCCTACGGGAACTGTATTGTATTAGCCTGAGGGTGTGACTGTATTTGCCCGAGGGAAACGTACTATTTTCACATGAAGGAAACCTTTCGTGCCTGAGGGCTTGACTTCTGTTCCTGAGGGAGACACTTTGTATGAATGAGGGCGAGATTCTGATACACCTGAGGGCAATGCATGAGGGCAGGATTTTGTATGGCCTGAGGGCATGGTTCTGGTCAGCCTGAGGGCTTGGTGCTGTTTAGCATAGAATGTTTCTAAATTGGCTGTTTAAATGAATAATTAAATGTCAATATAACTGGTAAGATAGTCACTTTTTAGTACTGCGTAGTTTATTTCATTATACTATTGCACACTTGTTGCATGTTTTACACATAGTTGAGCACGGGCCTTTGGTGGGTGCCTACTAAGATATATTTCTCACACCCTATTTGGGCATTCTTTTTGGCCCAAATAGATTACGTTTCTGCGTGTGTGGATAGGCTAAAGAGTCCATATACAGGTACATTGCTATTGTTGTTGAGTAGGAGGGCATGGGATCGAGCCTAGGCTCATGATGCTTCTGCCAGCTGTTTTGATTTGTTTTGTTGTACTCTTCTTTTCGTTGTACTGTATTGATGTATAACATGTTCTGGCTATTTTCTTAGAACCTGAGACATGTTGCATAATTATTTATATATAGTTGGTTATATCTTCTACAGTTGTTTACATCTGTTGAGTATGGTTTACCGCTTCCACTATTCGTTGTATGATTTATTTCATTACATTGCGCTAAACATTGAAAAATGAGGGCATTGTTTCCCCACTATCATACCTGGGCCCTCGCTGCTAGTCGGCAGCCTCTGGCGTTAGGGGAAATGCGCTTGAGGTCACGTGGTGAAGCAGGTTCGGGCACTCGTTGAGTGGCACCTAGAACCGGGACATTACAAAGTGGTATTAAAGGAGTTATTTTCATTGATATACTATTTGGAGCTGCAGTCAGGGATAGGATGAACGGTAGTTGGTAATAATCTATGCCCGGGATTAACTAACACGTGTACAAGGAAAAACCAATTTACCTTGTATTGCAATTTTACTGATTTTTCAATTTACAGTTGATTTGATTTCACCATTGGGTGACACAGTTGTATTGTGATGGTTATATTTTATCTATGGGTTCTATTTAGCTGCAACCCAATGAGATTCGGGTATTCCATTTCATGCATTATATAGGCACATGCTAAATATCACATTCCATGCATAGTTCCATGCCATGTAGGAGCATTAGAAATTGCATGTTGTTGTGACAGTTGTTGTGCTAGAAAAGCATTCTGTTGTAATAGCTCTTTGATAAAACACCAGATATGTGATAGGGTAGTTTTATTCATGGCTATTTATAGAATGTATGCCGGATTTTTATTTTTGGGGAGTATGGGCCCCCATTGACCGGAATTTTTTGGATCATTGACAGTTTGTTTGTTATGAAAGAGATGAGATGTCAAACATTGATTCCTGGGGAGTATGGTCCCTCACTGGTCGGAATTTGACACTTAGGTGTTATGTTTCAGTATTTTCTTGGTTCCGGAGAAGTTTATGAGGCATATTATCCAGAAACCATGTATACACGCCGCGTAGAACTTCAAAAATGCCGTGTATGGTCTTCTGTTCGGGAAGGAAAATGAACTTTTTGAGTATACATCGTGTACCCCGATTACACATAGTGTAGTCTCTTCCTGTGTCACAAACCATGTTGGCGGCTACACAGGGAAGGGAAGAGCTTGGGGAAAACACGCTATGTTGATTTTTTACACGTTGTGTAGTGTTGAACCAGAGTCTGTCTGTGTAACTAACAACACAGGTCAGTGAACTCTTTTATATAACACACCGTGTCAATAATGGACACGCCGTGTAGTGTGTCCTGGGGACTCGGCTATGTAACTAACAACATGGGTCGATGTCACCGTTCCATGAATAGGACAAGTACCTTTGGTGTAATAACCCGAGATTTTATATCATATATTCTTTTTAATTTCTTTCATATCTTCTATTGTACGATACACAAAGATTATCTTGCGCTATACACAACACATTATTAGCTTACAAAATACGCAATACTACTCCAAGATCGTGTTACACACAATTTCATGATTGTTTGACATTAGTTATTCTACGAAACATTGGGTATATATATTTATTCAATATATTTTGTTATACGCAACAAAAAATTAGTCTTGCACTACACGCAACCCTGACTTTTCTTGCTTTACATGCAATCACGACCTTCCTCGACAGCGTGTGTTGTACGCAATACCGAGATTTACTAAACAATGATATATTATTATAATATTATTATGAACTAGCCTTTATGAATAGTATTAACTAAATTTTAAATTTTATAACATTATTATTCATCCTACACATTTTCTAGAACATGGTATAAGAAAAATATAATTTTTTCAGGTAAAAAAAGTATTTTTCAAAAAATGCTGTATTGCCGCCTTTTGATAGCGCACCCACATTTAATCTAGTTTTTGACATGATTATAAGTTCAATTTTACAAAATAAAATTATTCTTTGGACTCATGATATAAAATTTTGCCTTGGATAAATTTTTCATATTATTATGATAACTTCTATATTTTAATGAATAGTAAAAACTTGGTATATTTTAATTAAAAACAACTTTTTTCATCGTAATAAATTATGTGGTTAAATTATAATATTGAATGGTTTTAAATTATAAATATAATATATTTTTACCATTTAATATAATGTATGTCATTATCATTGATTTTACATTGAATTTGAAGGTTAAATCAATTCAATCTTTTGCAATGTTTTAAACAAAAACCCGTTTTCATTCGACAAAGAGATTAATTTTAATTTATTTTCTGCAACTTCTGTGTATTGAATTTGAAAGAATGGATTCCATATTTGGAATAAGTGGGTCCAAATTTTGTTAATAGGCTACTTTTTATTTTTGGGAATTATGAATAGTAACTACAGTAAATTTTATTTACTATTGTTAAAGGTAAATCAGGTATTAAGGGTGAATATAATATTATAAAATTATCCTAACACATGCCAAAATTCTTTTGGACGACTAAAAGTCGACCCATATCACCCAAGGGTCGGATTAGATTCATTTTATGGTCTTTTGACTATGAAAATAATTTAATTATTTTTAAAACCAAAGAAAGTGACAACATGTCACTCTCTTAAATATTATAAGTATAATAATTTTAATTTATTGATAAACATCATAAAACATAGAACATGAAGAGTCTTCAGAATGCTAATAAAATTATCTACATCATGATAATTTATTTATATTTTTTAGGGATTAAATTATTATTATTATTGGTGATACATTAATGATGCAGAAATTATTTATTAAGGAAAAAATCTGTAATATAGTTTTTATTGAAATAATAATACCCATTAAAAGGCCCAAAACCAGACCAAAACTTATTTTTAGTGTATATCTATACCATAATAATCTAATTACCTAATATATAACCGTTTGGAGTCTAATAAAATTGATTATGACACTTATATTATTTTATTTTAAATAATGCCAAAGTTGTCACCTTTATAATTTAATAAATAAAACAATTTAAATATTATGATTTTAAGATGATAAATTTGAGTTAATGTATTATTGTGAAAGGTAATATATTTATCTTCATCATAGTATTTTATTTTTATTTTGTATGAAACAAATAATTATATTAAATAATTATAAAAAATGTTGTAGTAATTATTTTATTAAGAGATAATCCAAATAAATGGTTTTAAAAATAATAAAATAAACATTATATGAACTATTTAATGTTATCCACTTATTTTATAGATATATATGAACTTTTATGAATCTATTAAAATTTTTAGTTCGAACATATCTTCTGTATATATTTTATTTAAATTCATATAAATGAATAGTGTCAAAATTGACAATATTGTTATTTTATAAAAATAACATATTATAAAATTGTTTAAAAATAACAAAAATATTTAAAAATTATAAATTTAAATGTATATGGTCTAAAATGTTATAAAGTATCCAATTATGGACAATTAAAAACAAATAAGTAATTTTTTGTTATAATTTAAAATTTAGAATGTTATTACCACAAATAAAATTGATCAAGTACGGATAAATCAAGATGATAATGTTTAAAATAAATTCCTAACATGTCTAATTTTTTTTTGATGATATTACAACCCTATATCATCTAACCTTAGAATATGAGTCATTTTTGGTGTTTTGTATGCGGGGTTAGATTTATTATAAATTAATATTTTTAAGATTTCCAAAGGTGCCCCTCTCCTCCATTATAAAAGGGCACCTCCTCCCTCCCTTCCACACACCAATTTGAGCCTTCAAGCTCGGCCAACCCCAGAGAAACTGTATTCTACACTTACCTAGAAACATCCTAGAGGTCCTGGTATTCTTCAAAGACCAATTTTAGTGCCCTAAGTGGGGGTCTCAAAGAGGCGCTTCAAAGAAGAGGTAATGTCCGTTACCGATTCTTTCAACATTATTTCTTCTTCTACTTCTTCTTCATTAGTTGTTTAATTATGAAGTAATAACATCAGTATCAATCATATAATGATATGTTATTATATGTATGAAACAAACCTATTTCACCATTTATCCATCCTACGAAAAACAAAATCGCCGCGTGTGCGTACGTACAGAATACCTTCTCCACGCTGTGGTGTAATCTGTTTCTCCAAAACCACCTTACTTGGATGGGTATAATGTTGTAAAGAATAACTATACATAGTTATTATAAAATTATACTTATTATGATATATTGTATCATCCTATCCAATTCAATTCAATAATTATGAGAATGATATCATCGCTCGTGCGTATGTACGGACTACCGTCTCCACGATGGGATGAGATTCATTCTCCATGTTAACCATTTAAAAATTATTATAAAGTATATATAAGAAATAATAATGAAATATATGACATTATAAAGCCACTTTATTTATGTATATATATATATGTGTATGTCATCTACTTAATTCCATTCAACTCAATAAGGAAACAAAAACAACGTTCATTCGTACATATGACCTACCGTCTCCATGAACGGTGTATTTCTTTCCATTTGTCAATCTATTATATATAAGCATATTATGAATATATATTATATATAAATCATGTTTTATATTCTGGAATTAAGTAATCATGATCTACGTAATCATATGTATAATCACAAGTCAAAACACAGACGACAAATGAAACGATTTTACCTCCAACACTCTTTAACATGGAATTTACAAAAGAACGGGTAATATGAAGTCATAAGTGAACCATATATGATATAATAACAATGAATATGATTCTGTAATAATTCAATGAAATTATTTAAATTATTATACAGGAGGTTTGGATACGTACGAAGCATATCGGACCTAAGGTAAGGGATAACTTTTCCAATCTCATTTTTATCCGAGATTGTTTATCCGTAAGTATTTACTGGGTTTATTTCTATTATCCATGTTTATGTTTTATAAAACTGTTTTCATGTGTGTTTAAGGTAATTTTTACCCAAATTTTACTTTTACTACATGGTATATAAGGAATCATTCTTTTTTTTACGTTACGAGGTACTTTTTTGACTTTTCCGACAAAAGTACGAGGATAATGTTATTTTTAACTTATACGACATGAACGGATTTTTATGGTTTTATAAAGCCTTATTTTCATGAAGCTTCCTCTAAAAGATTTCATGACTATTTTCAACAAAATCATTTTCTTTTAAAATTTTATGACATTTTTTGAAAAGAAAATGATTTTGAAGAAGAAAGGATATTTTCCTCAAGAATTCATTTCAAATGTTTTATCAAGACCATTTTCCATCTAAGATGAAATTATTTGATGTGTGTATTTTTCAAGATTAATGTATATATGATTTGAATGATTCAATTTTCTTATGATGAAATGTCCATTTGTTTTATATGGATTATGAAATTATGGGATGATGTTTATGAAACCCATTTTATTCTTTGGGTTATGATGAATGTTATATGTTTATTAAGTGGAACAAGTAAGAATGATTTCATTATGAGATGGGTGGGACCTATATCTACCTCCAATGCATTGGGTAAAGATTTATATCTCATGAGATAGGCATGGATGGAAGGGAAAGTTAAACCGGTTCAGTAATACATGACTGAAATGAGGAGTGAACTAGATTCAGAAAGGGACTTTGTCAACTAAGATGGTCTTGACAGCAATGTCTTGGCTACGATGGAAATCATAATATGTGCTTAATGGTTTCCACAATTAATTTTTTTATTCCAATTCTATTTTATCATTCTTAATGTTTCTTTATGATCTATTCCATACGTATTTCCATGTTTTATGTCAATGCTCAAGCTTTTTATGTTTAAACATTATGATCATGTTTTTAAGTTCAAATGTATATGGTATGTTTTATTTTATCCATGCTTACCCTTACTGAGAATTTGAACTCACCCTTTTTTTGATTTCTTTTCCCCAGGATATAAAGAAAGGTTTTAGTTAAGAAAAAAAGGGGAAGATATTTATCAGAGATGTTGAAGATCTTTCAACACAATTAGAAGATTACGTTCCAAGTTTCCAAAGACACTAAACTATTACAGTCCTCGTGTGTCTGTTTTTGTTATGTATTAAGTATTCCGCAAAAGTAATGTAATGTTCATGTACGTCTAGCTTCGGGTCTCTACAGTTGGTATTAGAGGAAAGGATTAGTTATCCTTTGGAAACTAGGATACGAAAATGTTAGTGAGATCACTAGAGATATTTTTAAGGTATGTCTAGGGATGTCCCTAAGGATAAGTATACATATAGAATATAGTACTAGAACTACGGTAACGATCATAGAATTTAACCTAAGATGTTAGATATCTATTGTGCTCCCCCTTTACTATGTTGTTTTCCCTAACATGATTTTTTCCTCTCACACTATTCTTTTTGGGTTTTAGAAAATGGCTGGAAACATGAATATTCATGATAATGGAGGATATGACGGACAATGGAATGATATTCTTCATGAGAAAACAAATGAAACGGGATTCGGAAGTCCAAACATAGTTATTATGCCTAATCATCAATCTCATAATATGATCAACAATCTCAACTTTGGTAAGTTTCCCGACTCATATAATAAGATAAAGATGGAGTTTCTTGATGATCATAGAGGAAAAAAACTTCAATTTCCCTCATGTAAATCACGTGGGAAGAGGCATCGGGGAGATTATTTCAAGGGAACTGGAAGATTCTTTGGGTGTAGAAAAGAAGGACACAAAGCCAGTAAGTGCAATGGAAAAGGTTCATTTAACACCATGGATGAGGATAATAGCATTTCTACGAAATCAACAATGGTTAAATGTTTTAAATGTGGAATGTACGATCATTTTGCAAAACAATTCCCTAAGGGAAAGTCTCATGAAGAGAATTAGTATGGTCGTATGGGTAATATTTATGTTGTTGATGAAGAAGAGACTACAAATGATATGTGAGATGAAAGAATTGTTGAAGCTCAGTCAATGGTTTATGAAGGTAGTGGAATGATTACATGTTTATCAAGTGTAATGTTTTATAAGTAATCACATGGTACTATGGAATAAAGGGACATCTAAGGATTGTTACACTGTTGTCTTTCCTTGAGTTTTGAAAGTGTATGATTAATGGTACTAGTATCCATGAATGGTTATTCAGATATTTTTGGAAGGTAGATGATATGTGCATAATGAAGGGATAAGAAGATAATGAGATGTTTGATTGTATTCATGAGCTCATGACTGATATAAGGACTATGTGATATTATGGTTTGATTATATAGAAATTTTGGGATTTTGGTATGTGGAAAGAGTTAACTTTTGACAACATTCATGTTTTCACTAAGGTTAAATGGGTATTCATTTTTCAAGAGGATACATGATTAAGGTATTCACATGTTTGTAATTTGACCAACAAGATATATCTTATGATATATGGGGGATAAATGATGGCATTCACGTGATTGTTATGTGACATTTCAAGTAATCATTTTATTTATACTATGATCTTGGACCAGAGTATTTTCGATAAGCCTAAAGAATGGAATGAATTATGTTTGACATAAGTTAGTATTGTTTAAGGATATAACATATTTTGATATTATTGATTGGATGTTATATTAATGTATTTTAAGAAAAAGGACAACCTGTAGGACTGGCGACAACCCATCACGTCGGACGAGGCTTTGGTAATCGAACCCACAACCGAAGTGTGACTTGCCTTTATCGCCTACTACAAGCCTACATGAAGTCCGTGGTTAGTAGAAACTAGTCTTATTTTATTAAGCTGTATGGTATATGAAGTATAAGTTCATTTTTGGAACCATATATGATTAATCTAACCATATGATGGACTTATAACTTTTGCAAACATTTTTTTTTGAAACAGATGGAATGACCCATCATTCTATCACACGATCTGCTAACACATCACGAATAAAAAATTAAACTTCATTTCATTAAGGGATGAAGTGGAAATTGTTCAATTCACGAACAACAGTGAGATTGTACCAAAATCATGTAAGTATTTATTTTAATTCATCCACTTTAGGGAAATGATCATGAAAACCAAAAATGTTGTCTTAGTGACCTTATATCCGATGAATCAGATGGTACCTTAGATCATCACAAATCTATGGCTTTGTGATTGTTGGATTTTTCATAGCCATGTTCTCTACCACTCTCTATCAGAACATGATTGTTGGATTTCTCTTCCATATCCATATTTTCAACTATGTTATCCTATTTGGAAACCCAGTGATTAGTTTATTTGGGTAACTATTATGTTTCATACTTTAGTTAATAAAGATAAGTTTTTGGAATTCTTTTTTACGATGTGGGTTTAAATTAAAGAAATATTCAAGTAGAAAAACATTTATAACCCCAATGAATTTCGAGGGAGAAATTCATTTTTAGGGGGGTAGAATGTAATAACACGAGATTTTATGAGATATATTGTTTTTAATTTCTTTCATATCTTTGTTGTACAATACACCAAGATTATCCTGTGCTATACGCAACACCGTATTAGCTTGCAGTATATGCAACACTAATCCTGGATCGTGTTACTCACAATTTCATGTTTTCTTTATAGTAGTTATTCTACGAAAAATTGAGTATATATATATGTATTCAATGTATTTTGTTATACACAACAAAAAAGTAGTCATGCACTACACGCAACCCTAACTTGGCTTGCATTACACGCAATCGCGACCTCCCTCGATAGCGTGTGTTGTATGCAATACCAAGTTTTACTAAAAAAAGATATATTATTATAATATTATTATGAACTATCTGTTATGAATAGTATTAAATAAATTTTTACTTTTATAACATTATTATTCATCATACACATTTTCTAGAACATGGTATAAGAAAAAAATAATTTTTTTTCGGGTAAAATAAGTATTTTTAAAAAAATGCAGTTTTGCCGTCTTTTGATGGCGCACCCACAATAAATCTATTTTTTGATATGTTTATAAGTTAAATTTTAAAAAATAATTTTTTTTTGGAATCAGGATATAATCTTTTTATTTGGATAAATTTTTCATATTATTCTGATAACATTCATATTTTAATAAATAGTAAAAACACGCTATATTTTAATTAAAAACAACTGTAATCATCGTAATAACTTATGTGGTTAAATTATAATATTGAATGGTTTTAAATTATAAATAGAATATATTTTTACTATTTAATATAATGTATGACATTAGCATTGATTTTACATTGAATTCGTAGGTTAAATCAATTCAATCTTTTGCAATGTTTTAATCAAAAACACGATTTCATTCGACAAAGGGATTAATTTTAATTTAATTTATGAAACTTCTATGTATTGAATTTGAAAGAATGGATTCCATATATGGAATCAGTGGGTCCAAATTATTTTAGTACACTACTTCTTATTTTTGGGAATTATGAATAGTAACTAAGGTAAATTTTATTTAACATAGTTAATGGTAAATCGGGTAATTAAGGGTGAATATAATATTATAAAATTATCCCAACACATGCCATAATTCTATTGGATGACTAAAAGTCAACCCATATCACCTAAGAGTCAGATTAGATTCATTTTATGGTCTTTTGACTATGAAAATAATTTAATTATTTTAAAAATGAAAGAAAGTGACAACATGTCACTCTCTTAAATCTTATAAGTATAATAATTTTAATTTAGTGATAAACATCATAAAACATCAAAAATGAATAGTCTCCTGAAAGATAATAAAATTATCTACATCATGATAATTTATTTAGATTTTTTATGGATTATATAATTTTCGTTAATGGTGATATATTAATGATGCAGAAATTAATTATTAAGTGAAAAATCAGTAATATAGTTTTATTGAAAAAATAATACCCATTAAAAGGCCCAAAAACCTGACCAAAACTTATTTTTAGTGTATATCTATACCATAATCATCTAATGACCTAATATATAACCGTTTGGAGTCTTATGAAAGTGATTATAACACTTATTTTATTTTATTTTAAATGATGCCATAGTTGTCACCTTCATAATTTAATAAATATAACAATTTAAATATTGTGATTTTAAGATGATAAAATAGTGTAAAATTATTATTGTGAAAGGTAATATATTTTTCTTCATCATAGGATTTTATTTTTAATTTTTATGCAACAAATATGTATATTAAATAATTATACAAAAATGTTGTAGTATTTATTTTTTTAAGAGATAGACCAAATAAATGGATTTAAAAATAATAAAATAAATATTATATGAACTATTTAATGTTCTCCACTAATTTTCTAGATACATATGGGCTTTTATGAATCTATTAAAGCTTTTAGTTCGAACATATCTTGTAAAATCCCAAGTAAGTAAGGAATAATAGATATCTTTATCTATGTCTATTAATGAATTAGATAGTGTTTTAGAGGTTTAAAATAAAAATAAATCCAATCTTAAGCATGGAATACACTAATATTCGTAAAAGATTGTTTTACTGCCTTTTGATGGCAAACCTTTTTTTTAAATCAAACTTTTTACAATTTTATATTATATATTTGTCAAAATAATCATATTCATTATGATTGGAACATTGAAATTTACATTGGATAAATTTTTGGTATTTTTATTACAATGTTCATTTTTTTATTGAATAGTTAAAAATACTGCATTTTATATCAAAACTGCTTTTTCATTTAATTTAATTATATGGTTAGATTATATTTTTAATGGGTCTTAAAGTGTAATCTGAATATATTTTTACCATTTAATCCAATGGTGGTCATTAGGATAAATTTCACTTTGAAATTGGTCATAAACTGATGCCAAACTTTTCATAGATATTGTTTCAAAAAAACCCGCTATTTGTTTTGACAACGGGAATTATTTTGAAATCAATTTTTACAATTTATGTGTTTGGAATTTTTTAATATGGATTACATATTTTGAATCAGAAGGTCAAAATTATGTAATTAATAATCTTTTGTTTTTGGACACTATGAATAGTAACGAAGGTAATTATCTTTATTTATCTTGATTAATGAGTAATCAGGTAGTTAAGGATAATAAAATAATATCATAATAATAAAACAAATGACACCAAAATGTGTTCTAAGGCTACTGGTTGTCTCATGGCCGACTATGGGATGCCTTGTGCCAAACTTGGGGGCCCCATGAAATCACGTTTAGAGAGAGTGACTCTTTATCTTTTTATTTTATAATGAATGTTAAATGTAACAAAAAATGTATCACCTAAGTAAAATATTTTTAATTTTGTCTACATAAATGTTCTTTTGTACTATAAATATTCATTACAAAGTTAAAAAGATTTTTTACATAATAGTAATTTTTTTAGAATTTTTAGACATTAAATAAATTAAATTATTTATGACATCATAATGATGCAGCGATGACCTCATTATTTGACGATTTAAATAAAATGGAAAGATAAGGTAAAATATAAGATCTACACATGTACAAAACCGATTGGGTGGGTATATATCGAACCCTTATCACCTTAGCCTCTAATTATATCAATGTGGGACCTTTAAAATCCGAAACCCATTTGAAAATAATGTAACATTTCTTTACTTTCCAAGAGTGCCCCTCCTCTCCTCTTATAAAAGGCCCCCACCTCTACCTCCTTACCCACACTCCCAAAGCCTTTGGCTCGGACAACCCCTGCCCATTTTGTCTCTCCACTTACCTCTCTTACTCATTGAAGCCTCACTTTTGGCAGAAGTTTTCCCAAGGAATCTTTTGAGCTCAAACCAAAGGGAGTTACCCGATTTTAAGGTAATGTCTTCACTTGAGTCCTTTTGTTTTATTTTTATTCACCAACCACCTAAACACTTTTTATTCGTTTCTTTTGTAACAACTACAGTATCTTCAATATACTAGGATGTTTTTATATGAAGTATTCGAGCAACACTTACACACACCTACATCAAATGATTAAAGAACATACTGTTTCCGTGGATGGTGAATTTATGCCTCCCGAAACGATGATTGTTCAACATTCCTTTAACACCATAAAAGGTGGCCATTAAGATGAAAATATATTTATATATGATATAAAATATTTTTTTGTTTTCCTTAAGCTTCTGTATTTTTCATTTTGGGTTTAACTTTTTGGTTTCCATTATGGGTAAACGCGATATCTTCATTTAAGGATGTGCGGACTACCGCCCCCTCAAAGTGATTTGATTCGTTAATACCATATGTGGGACGTATAAAGGATAGAGTTATGATATTATATATGATATTACATTGGAATTATAATATATATTTATATCATTATGATTCCATTTCATAAAATATGAAAGAGAAATGGAAGCAGCGTTCATGCGTACGTACGGCTTACCGTCTCCATGAACGGTGCATTTCATTTCTTACCTCTAAATGTTATATAATATTATAAATGCATGAATGTACTGGATATATATTACATATATGATATCTACATCATGAATACCATTCTGGATATAATGGATACGTGAACAACTTGTAATTATAAAAGGGATTATTTTTTACTCAAGTACCAATGATCGTTAAAACGACCTTTATTAACTTAAATAATTAAATAGTGTTCATGTCATGGAAATAAGTGATATAAAAGGAATAATGAACTTGAAAAAGGTTATTAAACATGTAGAAATTAACTCAAGTTTATTATTCAGGAGATTAATGAACAACCGAGTCAAGTCGGACCTGAGGTATGGGACTTCGTCTCAATCTCCTTTCATTGAGGAATATTTTGTTTTATACAGAACCTTCTTTTATATGGTGTATAAACCCATTTGAATTTTACGTTTATTCAAAAGGAATATTTTTTTTATATGAAGAGTTTACTAAACGAAAAAAGGGAATGTTTTTGTCGTACATGTGCGGCGACAATGACTTCTCTACCACCGTGACTTTTATTTGAGTTTCGGTTTCCTCTACAAGCCATACGTTCTTTTTAAAAGAAAAATAAATACCATGTTTTACTTTTATTTTATTTTGGTATTGAAAATGGTTTTCATAATTTTTTTATTATATCAATGTGTTGTATTGATATCTTGTGATTGAAATGTGGAAATGTTATGTTTCCTTTATGCATGTTTATGTGATATGATTATGTTATGGTTCTTGGGCATTATAATGAAGACAGGTGGTTCCGTGATAAACTAAGGGCGGGTGACCCCGATATAGCTCTCCAATTCATTGGGTAACACGAAGGAGTGAAATTTTAAGGTTTCTCTGAAGAGATTTAGGGAATATACTGTGATGGGTATTCCGAACGTAACCAAGAGGGTTACTCCCTACGTAAGAATTTTATGAATGCATAAAGTTACCTTTATGTCTTATGATTTCTATGATTTATTCCTAATTTGATGAGGTATGTTAAAGTGCATATGTTTTATGGGTAAAGTATGATTTCATTCTTATGTATATATGAACTTATGTTTCCTTTCCATACTTTTATAACCCATACTGAGCTTTTTAAACTCATCCCAAGTTTTTTTGAAATGTTTTTCACAGGTCAAGGGAAAGGTACATGATATGATGATAGTGTCAAGGAAGTGTCAAGAAAGAATCCATTTTTTATTTTAAATATGTTTCCATTGATGGGAATGAAGAATACTATCTTTATGTAACCACTTTGTTTATATGTCGAATGTAATGCAAGTTTTATGATCTAATTATCTAAAACTCTAAACCTGAAAATATCCTCAATGTGTAATCTTTTAATAACTCAAGATTAAGTAAGGATTAAGGCTGGGGCCTTATAGTTGGTATCAAAGGTCAGTTTAGATAACTTTAGGAGTTATAATTCTATTAAATGACTATCCAAAAATAATTTTTTTATGGTAAAATTTAAGTGATATAGTATTTGGAGATTACCATGTTGCTTCATCTAAGACATGTTTGTCCAGAATGGTTTTCCACAGAGGAAACAGGGAAGCAGTGCTAGGAAGGCATGCAGAATGAAATAAGCTTCCGAATCAGCATCCTGAGATTGTTGGAATTGGAACTGCATAGTTTGTTGTAGTAATGGTGCAATTGAATCAAGCGATAAATGGTGGGGGTATCCATACACGAGATCAGCCAGTTCAACCGCAGAGGAACATGTCAGTGGTGGAACATTTCTAAGGCAACATCCCCGGTCATTGAGAGGATCATCTGACCCTGTTCTA
Organism: Viscum album; assembly: GCA_963277665.1. Classification (NCBI taxonomy): domain Eukaryota; kingdom Viridiplantae; phylum Streptophyta; class Magnoliopsida; order Santalales; family Viscaceae; genus Viscum; species Viscum album. The sequence continues at coordinate 2,073,182,143 of OY728140.1, forward strand.
GATGAAGGTTGGATTAAAGCATTGGAGAAGACTTTCGATGTCATGGAGTGTTCGGAAAATTAAAAGGTTAGTATTGATATTTACCGTTTGGAGGGTGAAGCAGATCAGTGGTGGTCGATGGTTAAAAATATCAGGGACACTGACGAGATTGATGCTCTCGACAGGGATGAATTCAAAGGTATATATCATGAAAAGTATTTTCCTAAGGGTGTTCGACTTAGGATGGAAAAAAAATTCTTGGAATTGAGGCAAGATGAAGACTCAGTGGATTCCTATGAAGAAAGTTTCACTTGATTGGCAAGGTATGATCCAAATTTTATCCGAGACCTTGATAGTAAAATCAATCGTTTTTACTCAGTATTAAAGCCAAAATATCGAAGGGAATTAGCTTCTCGTGAGTTTGAAAGTTATGAAAATCTTTTTCGATGTTCTGAGAAGGTGGAAATGGAGTTTTCCGATGATCAAGTGTTCTATAACAACCAGCAGAAGAAGAGACCGTGGTGGGAGGAGAAAGGGAAGAATTATTCAAAAAATTCTGATGTTATGAAATCTAATTTTCCAGTTTGTCATAAATGTGGCAAAAGGCGTGCTGGGGAATGTCTTCTGAATTCTGGAAAATTCTACTGATGTTGTAAGATTGGACATAAGCCTCATGATTGCACTAAAAAAGATCAAGGTGATGGTAAGTTCAAATTTGATTTACAGTTAGGGAAATGTATTAAGTGCAATGAGATGAGTCACTATGCAAACGAGTGTCTGACAAAGAGCTCGAGTGATGGGAAGCAGTCAGACTACAAGCAGAAAGGGGTTGTGAAATCCTTTGCAACTACTTCAGCCGATGTCAGTCCATCAAATGAAGTTGTATCAGGTACTTTGTTTATTTTTTCTGATTATGCCGGTGTGTTGTTTGATTTAGGGTCTACACATTCATTCATCTCTGAAACCTTTTTTAGTAAAATGGGAATACCATCTCAAGAAATGACTCCTGAACTTGTGGTAAAAACACCTGGGGGAAATGTTGAGCCAAAAATAAATTATAAGAATCTTCCTATCCTTATATGTGGAAAGAACCTACTTGCAAAACTTAATGGTCTGCCTCTAGTAGAGTTTGATGTTATCCTGGGTATGGATTGGCTCTCTATTTACCATGCTAAGATTGACTGTAGAGCTAAAGAAGTTTCTTTTCAGAATGACTTTCAGTTTGTGTACAAGAATGAACCCTTACCGTTGATAACTTATCAAGAGTCCAAGAAACGTGTAAAAGATGGAAATGTATGTTACCTTGCACACATCGTTGAAAATAAAGGAACTATTCAGATTAATGTTGTGCCAGTGGTAAATGAGTATCCTGATGTTTTTCCTGATGAGTTGCCTGGAATAATACCAGATTGGAATGTTGAGTTTACTGTTGACTTAGTTCCTGATGCTAAGCCAATTTCAAAACCCCATTATCGAATGGCTCAAAATGAACTTTTAGAGTTGAATGAGAAATTGAAAGATTTATTAGAGAAAGGTTTCATTCGACCTAGCACGTCACCATGGGGTGCTCCTGTTTTATTTGTTAAAAATAAAGATGGTTCTATGAGACTTTTCATTGATTATAGATCCTTGAATAAAATCACTGTTAAGAACAAATATCCTTTGCCTCATATCGATGATTTGCTTGATCAGCTCTAGGGAGCTCAGTATTTTTCAAAGATTGACCTAAGATCAGGGTACCATCAGCCGAAGGTAAAGGAAGCAGATGTTCTAAAGACTTCATTTCGTACAAGAAATGTCCATTAAGAATTTGTAGTAATGCCTTTTGGGCTAACCAATGCACCTGCTGTATTCATGGACTTAATGAATAGAATTTTCCATGAGTTTTTGGATAAGTTTGTGGTGGTTTTCATTGATGATATTTTGGGGTTTTCTAAAAGTAAATATGAGAATGAAAGACATTTAAGGGTTATCATGCAAACCTTAATAGAAAATAAATTGTATGGGAAATTCAGAAAGTGTGAGTTTTTGTTGCAACAAATTTCTTTCCTTGGTCACATTTTTTCTAAAGATGGGATAACTGTTGATCCTGAAAAAAAGGTTATTGAAGAATGGCCAAGACCCACAAATGTAACAGATATTCGTAGTTTCCTTGGTTTGGAAGGCTATTACCGAAGTTTTGTTAGAAATTCTCCACGGTTATCTATTACAATGACTAAGCTAACTCGGAAGGGTGTTATGTTTATCTGGACAAAATAATGCGATGATTGTTTTTAGGAGTTGAAAAGAAGATTGGTGAATACTCTAGTTTTGGCACATCCTTCCAGGAATGGTGAGTTTGTTATATACAGTGATGCTTCATTGAAAGGAGTTGGTGGCATCCTAATGCAGAATGATCAGGTAATTGCTTATGTTTCACGACAGTTGAAAACTCATGAGGTAAATTACCCTACACATGATTTGAAATTAGCTGCTGTTGTTTTTGCTTTAAAAATTTGGAGGCATCATTTGTATGGAATAATGTGTGAAATATATACTGATCACAAAAGTTTAATGTATATATTAACTCAGAAAGAGTTAAACATGAGACAGATGAGATGGCTGGAATTAATCAAGGATTATGATTGTACAATTCATTACCATCCGGGAAAAGAAAATAAAGTGGCTGATGCTTTGATTCGAAAAAGTAATGCTTCATTAGCAATTTTGTGTTTGGAACGTGGTCCATTGGTTAAGGATTTGATGAACTTTGGCATAGAATTTGTTGGTGCACGATGTTCTTCTATATTGTTTTAGGTATCACTGAGATCATCTCTATCAGATAGAATCAAGCAATTACAGAAGCAAGACAGTGAGTTGCAGAAAAAGGTAGAGCAGGTTCAGAAAGGTAAGTTGTCTGAATTCAACATTGATAATGATTGCGTTTTGAGATTTGAGAAGAGATTGTGTGTGCCTTGTGATTCACAGTTGAAGAGAGAGTTGTTATGTGAAGCTCATAGTTCTCCTTTTTCAGTTCATCCTGGAAGTACTAATATGTACAGAGATCTGCAGGAGTATTACTGGTGGGATGGAATGAAAAGAGATATTGCTGATTTTACTGTGAAGTGTTTGACATGTCAACAGGTTAAAGTAGAGCAGCAGTTACCGAAAGGGATGCTTCAGCCTTTACCAGTGCCAGAGTGGAAATGGGAGAATATATCCATGGACTTTGTTGTGGGATTACCGAAGACATCTCGAGGTAATAATGCAATCTGGGTTATTGTTGATCGCCTGACTAAATCTGCTCATTTCCTTGCTATACGAGATACATTCTCTCTAGATCAACTTTCCCATTTGAATCATAAAGAGATAGTCAGGTTACATGGAGTTCATCTCTCCATTGTATCTGACCGTGATCCCAGGTTCACTTCTAACTTTTGGAAAGGCCTTCAGAAGTCGTTGGGTACTGAAATAAATTTTAGTACAGCGTTTCATCCTCAATCAGATGGGTAGTCGGAACGAACAATTCAGACCTTGGAAGATATTCTATGAGCTTGTTCGATGGATTATTAGGGATGTTGGGACCAACATCTTTCTTTGGTAGAATTTTCATATAATAACAGTTTTCATTCCAGTATACAGATGGCACCATTTGAGGCGTTATATGGGAAGCGGTGTCGAACTCCAGATTTTTGGGATGGAGTGGGTGAAAAAAAGTTGATGGGACTAGAATTGGTATAAGAGATGGTAGAAAAAGTTCAGCTGATTCAGAAGCACATGAGAACAGCTCAGAGCAGGCAGAAGAGTTATGCGGACAATAGGAAGAAGGATCTATCTTTTGAGGTAGGTGATAATGTTTTTTATCAAAGTCTCACCATGGAAAAGTGTGATGTGATTTGGTAAGAAAGGAAAGCTGAGTCCAAGGTTCATTGGAACATATTAAATTCTGGAGAGAGTTGGATCAGTTGTATATCAGGTGGCTTTACCTTCGAGTTTATCTCAGGAACATATTGTTTTTCACGTTTCGATGTTGAGAATGTATATGCCAGATACATCTCATGTTTTGAGTCCAGAGGTAGTTCATCTGGAAGAGAACCTATCTTACGAGGAACAACCGGTCCAGATTATTGATCATAGGGAGAAAGTGTTATGTAATAAGGTGATTAATCAGGTAAAGTTTTTGTGGAAAACCCAAATGATTGAAGAGGCAACATGGGAATCTGAAAATGCAATGAGGGATAAGTACCCCTATTTATTTGATAAGTAAATAAATTGCAGGGACACAATTTTCTAAAGGGGGGAAGGATGTAACATTAAAAGTAAGTATTGAATAATAGATATTTTTATCTATATCTATTAATGAATTAGAATGTGTTTTAGGGGCTTAAAATGAACATAAATCCAATCATAAGCATGGAATACACTATTATTCTTAAAATATTGTTTTACTGCCTTTTGATGGAAAACATTTTTTTAAAGCAAACTTTTGAAAATTTTATAATCTATATTTCTGAAAATAAACATATTCATTATAATTGGCACATTGAAATTTACATTGGATAAATTTTTGGTGTTTTTCTGACAACGATCATTTTTTAATGAATAGTGAAGAATACTGCATTTTAAATCAAAACTGCTTTTTCATTTAATTTATTTATATGGTTAGATTATATTTTTAATTGGTCTTAAATTGTAATATTAATATATTTTTACCATTTAATCCAATGGTGGTCATTAGGATTAATTTCACTTTGAAATTGGTCATAAACTAATGCCAAACTTTTCATAGATATTGTTTCAAAAAAACCCGCTATTTGTTTTGACAACGGGAATTATTATTAAATCAATTATTGAAATTTATGTGTTTGTATTTTGGTAAAATGGATTACATATTTGTAATCAGAAGGTCCAAATTATGTAATTAAGACTCTTTTATGTTTGTACATTATGAATAGTAACGATGGTAATTATCTTTAATTATCTAGATTAATGAGTAATCAGGTAGTTAAGGATAATAAAATAATATCATAATAATAAAAAATGACACCAAAATGTTTCTTAAGGCCACTGGTTGACTCATGGCCGACCATGGGATTCCTTGTGCCAAACTTGGGGGCCCCATGAAATCACTTTTGTGAGAAAGTGATTTTTTATCTTTTTATTTTATAATGAATGTTAAATGTAACACAGAATGTATCACCTAAGTAAAATATTTTTTAATTTTGTCTACATAAATGATCGTTTGGACTATAAATAGTCACTGGAAAGATAAAAAGATTTTATACATCATAGTATTCTTTTTTACAAATTTTAGTCATTAAATAAATTAAATTATTTATGACATCATAATGATGCAGCGATGACCTCATTATTTGACGATTTAAATAAAATGGAAGGATAATGTAAAATATAAGACCTAAACATGTCCAAAACCTATTAAGTGAGTATATTTCGAACCCTTATCACCTTATCCTCGAATTATATCAATGTGGGACCATTAAAATCCGAAACCCATTTGAAAATATAGTAACATTTCTTTACTTTCCATGGTTCCCTCCTCTCCTCTTATAAAAGGCCCCCAACTCTACCTCCTTACCCACACTCCCAAAGCCTTTGGCTCGGCCAAACCCTACCCATTTTGTCTCTCCACTTCCCTCTCTTAATCCTTGAATCCTAACATTGGGCAGAAGTCTTCCCAAGGAATCCTTTGAGCTCAAACCAAAAGGAGTTGCCCGATTATAAGGTAATGTCTTCACTTGAGTCCGTTTGTTTTATTTTGCTTCTCCAACCCCCTAAACTCTTTTTATTAGTTTCTTTTGTAACAACTACAGCATCTTTAATATACTAGTATGTTTTTATAAGAATTATTCGAGCTACACTTACACACACCTACATCTAATTGTTAAAGAACATACTGTTTCCGTTGATGGTGAATTTATGCCTCCTGAAACGATGATTGTTCAACATTCTATTAACACCTTAAAAGGTGGCCATTAAGATGAAACTATATTTATATATGATATATAATATGTTTATGTTTTCCTTAAGCTTTTGTATTTTTCATTTTGTGCATACCTTTATGGTTTCGATTATGGGTAAACGCGATATCTTCATTTAAGGAAGTGCGGACTACCGCCCCCTCAAAGTGATTTGATTCGTTAATACCATATGTGGGATGTATAAAGGATGGAGTTATGATATTATATATGATATTAAACTGGAATTATAATATACCTTTATATTATTGTGATTCCATTTCATAAAATATGAAAGAGAAATGGAAGCAGCGTTCATGTGTACGTACGGCTTGCCGTCTCCATGAACGGTGCATTTCATTTCTTACCTCTAAATGTTATATAATATTATAAATGCATGAATGTATTGGATATATATGACATATATGATATCTACATCATGAATACCATTCTCGATATAATGGATACATGAACAACTTGTAATTATAAAAGGGCTTATTTTTTACTCAAGAACCAATGATCGTTAAAACGACCGTTATTAACTTAAATAATTACATGGTGTTCATGACATGGAAATAAGTGATATAAAAGGAATAGTGAACTTGAAAAAGGTTCTTAAACAAGTAGAAATTAACTCATGTTTATTATTCAGGAGATTAAAGAACGACCGAGTCAAGTCGGATCTGAGGTATGGGACTTCGTCTCAATCTCCTTTCATTGAGGCATATTTTGTTTTATACACAACCTTCTTTTATAGGGTGTATAAACCCCTTTTACTTTTATGTTTATTCAAAAGGAATATTTATTTATAAGAAGCATTTACTAAATGACAAAAGGGAATGTTTTTGTCATACGTATGTGGCGACAACGACTTCTCCACCGACGTGACCATTATTTGAGTTTCGACTTCCTCTACAAGCCATACCTTCGTTTTAAAAGAAAAATAAATACCATGTTTTACTATTCTTTTATTTTGGTATTGAAAATGGTTTTCATAATGTTTTTATTATATCAATGTGTTGTATTGATATCTTGTTATTGAAATGTGGAAATGTTATGTTTCCTTTATGCATGTTTATGTGATACGATTATGTTATGGTTCTTGGGAATTATTATGAAGACGGGTGGTTCAGTGATAAACATAGGGCGGGTGAGCCCGATATAGCTCTCCAATGCATTGGGTAACACGATGGAGTGAAACTTTAAGGTTTCTATGAAGATATTTAGGGAATATACTGTGATGGGTATTCCAAATGTAACCAAGAGGGTTACTCCCTACGTAAGAATGTTATGAATGCCTCAAGTTACCTTTATGTATTATGATTTCTATGATTTATTCATGATTTTATGAGGTATGTTAAGTTGCTTATGTTTTATGGGTAATGTATGATTTCATTATTATGTATATATGAACTTATGTTTCCTTTCCATACTTTTATAACCCATACTGAGCTTTTTATGCTCATCCCAAGTTTTTTTGAAATGTTTTTCACAGGTCAAGGGAAAGGTACATGATATGATGATAGTGTCAAGGAAGTGTCATGAAAGAATCCATGTTTTATTTTAAATGTGTTTCCATTGATGGGAATGAAGAATACTATCTTTATGTAACGACTTTGTTTATATGTGGAATGTAATGCAAGTTTTATGATCTAATTCCCTAAAACTCTAAACCCAAAAAGATCTTCAATGTGTAATCTTGTAATAAATCGAGATTAAGTAAGGTTTAAGGCTGGGTCCTTATATATCTTTTGTATATATTTTATTTAAATTCATATAAATGAATAGTGTCAAAATTGACACTATTGTTATTTTATAAAAATAACATATTATAAAATTGTTCAAAAATCACCAAATTATTTAAAAATTATAAATTTAAATTAATATGGTCTAAAATGTTATAAAGTATCCAATTATGGAATATTCACAACAAATAAGTAATTTTTTTATAATTTAAAATTTATAATGTTATTACCACAAATTAAATTGATTAAGTAAGGATAAATCAAGATGATAATGTTTAAAATAATTTCCTAACATGCCTAAATTTTATTGGTTGATGATATTACAACCCTATCTCATTTAATATTCGAATAGGAGTCATTTTTGGTGGTTTTTAAGTGGGGTTGAATTTATTATAAATTAATATTTTTATGATTTCCAAAGGTCCACCTCTCCTCCATTATAAAAGGGCACCTCCTCCCTCCCTTCCTCACACCAATTTGATCCATAAAGCTCAGCCAAACCCTGCCAAATTCTCTTCTAAACTTCCCTAGAAACATCCAAGAGGTCCTGGAATTCTTCAAAGGCCAATTTTAGTGCCCTAAGTGGCGGTCTCAAAGAGCCGCTTCAAAGAAGAGGTAAAGTCCCTTACCGATTCTTTCAACTTTATTTTTTCTTCTACTTCTTCTTATTTAGATGTTTAATTATGAAGTAATAACATTAGTATCACTCATATAATGATATGATATTATAAGTATGAATAAACCCTATTTCACGATCTATCCATCCTACGGAAAACGAAATCTCTGCACGTGCGTACGTATGGAATACCGTCTCTACGCTGTGGTGTAATCTGTTTTTCCAACACCACCTTACTTGGATGGGTATAATGGTGTAATGAATAACTATAAATAGTTATTATAAAATTATACTAATTATGATATATTGTATCATCCTATCCAATTAATTCAATATTTACGAGAACAATATCATCGCTCGTGTGTACGTACGGACTACCGTCTCCATGACGCGATGAGATTCATTCTCTATGTTAACCATTTAAGAATGATTATAAAGTATATATATATAAGAAATAATAATGAAATATATGAAATTATAAAGATAATGGATTTATGTATATGTATATATATATGTATGTCATCTACATAATTCCATTCAACTCAATAAGGAAACAAAAACAGCGTTCATGCATACGTACGACCTACCGTCTCCATGAACGGTGTATTTCCTTCCATTTATCGATCTATTATATATATGTATATTCTTAATATATATTATATATAAATAATGTTATATATTCTAGAATTAATTAATCATGATCTAAGTAATCATATGAATAATTACAAGTCAAAACACGGACGACAAATGAAACGATTTTTTCCAATACACTCTTTAAAATGGAATTTACAATATAACCGGTAATATGAAGTCATAAGTGAACCATATATGATATAATAACAATGAATATGATTCTTCAATAAGTCAATGACATTATTTAAATCATCATACATGAGGTTTGGATACGTACAAAGCACATCAGACCTAAGGTAAGGGATAACTTTTCCAATCTCATATTTATCCGAGATTGTTTATTCGTAAGTATTTAAAGGGGTTATTTATATCATCAATGTCCATGTTTTATAAAAGTGTTTTAATTTATGTTTAAAGTCATTTTTACCCATTTTTTACTTTTACTACATGGTATGTAAGGAATCTTTCTTTTGTTTATGTTACGTGGTACTTTTTTTGACTTTTCCGACAAAAGTACGAGGAGAACGTTATTTTTATCATATACGGCATGAACAGATTTTTATGGTTTTATAAATCCTTATTTTCAAGAAGATTCCTCCAAAATATTTCATTACTATTTTCAACAAAATAGTTTTCTTTTAAAATTTTATGACATTTTGTGAAAAGAAAATGATTTTGAAGAAGAAAGAATATTTTCCTCAAGATTTCTTTTCAAATGTTTTATCAAAACTATTTTCCATCTAAGATGACATTATCTGATGTGTATATATTTCAAGTTTAATGCCTCTATGATTTACATGGTACAATTTTCTTAGGATGAAATTTCCATTGGTTTTATATGGATTATGAAATCATGGGATGATGTTTATGAAACCCATTTTATTCTTTGGGTTATGATGAATGTTTTAAGTTTATTTTGTGGCACAAGTAAGAATGATTTCATTATGATATGGGTGGGACCAATATCACCCTCCAATGCATTGGGTAATGATTTATATCTCATGAGATAGACATGGCTGGATCGACATGTTAAACTGGTTTAGTAATACAGGACTGAAATGAGGAGTGAACTCGATTTAGAAAGGTACTTTGTCCACTAAGATGGTCTTGGCAGCAATGCCTTGGCTACTATGGAAATCATAACATCTGCATAATGGTTTGCACGATTTCATGTTTTATTCCCATGCAATTTTATTACTCTTAATGTTTCTTTATGATCTATGTCATACGTACATCCAGGTTTTATGTCATTGCTCAAGCTTTTGATGTTTAAAAATCATGTACATGTTTCTAAGTTCAAATGTATATGGTATGTTTTATTTTATCCGTACATACCCTTACTGAGCATTTGAGCTCACACTTTTTATGTTTTATTTTCCCAAAGATATAATGAATGGTTTTACGTATGAAAAAAGGGGAAGATCTTTATGGGAGATGTTGAAGATCATTCACCACAATTAGAAGATTACGTTCCAAGTTTCCAAAGACAATAATCTATTACAGTCCTTGTGTGTCTATTTTTGTTATTTATTAAGTATTATGAAAAAGTAATTTAATGTTCACGTACATCAAGCTTCAGGTATCTACATTTGGGACATGCCGTGTAGCCTTTTCTAAGGACAGACCGTGTGGACTTAGCAGTGTGGCAGGGAAATGTGGTGATGTACACGCCATGTGCGGGTGTAACACGCCGTGTAGTTTCAAACTGAGTAGTCGGTCGTGTCACAAACGACACAGGTAGTTGGAAAATAACACTATACACACCGTGTAGATTATATACACGCCGTGTAGTTTCATTCAACGAGAGTCATGCGACTCATCCATGTAGCAGGACCCGGGCAGGGAAGGGAAGTCAAGAACACACCATGTAGTCAGGGAGCACCACAGGCTGCCATATCTATGGCTGAGCTGACGCGTATCTTCCAGCAATCCGCCTACGTTCTCAGGGGATGGAGGATCACAGGCTGTGGAGTCTTGGTTGGGGTCGATACAGACTATTTTTGAGCATCTGGAGACGCCTCCAGGGTGGTGGGTCAAGCTCGCGGCTTACATGCTGCGTGATTCTACCAAGAGCTGGCGGGATGTTACCACCCATTCAAAGCAACACAAAAAATGACGTGGGAAGACTTTCAGGCATTCTTCTATGAAATTTTCATCCCGGGGACATTGAGGGCAGATAGAGTGCGAGAGTTCATGAAAATGCAGCAGGGCGCTATGTCAGTGATGGACTATTCTGGTCGTTTCACCGAGCATCAGCGTTTTTCACCCATACTAGTGGGTGATGAGACATTGAGAGCCAGACATTTTGAGGATGGTCTTCGTTAAGACATCCGAGCACTGGTGAATGTTTTCAGGTTGCCTTCAGTACACGATATTGTGAACTAGGCGCTGATTATAGAGAGGAACCTGCTGGAATCTAGTGGTGTGGGCCAGGGCGGTTCAGCACTAGTTACTGGTTCTATTTCTACTGGCAAGAGGAATATATATATGGACTTCTCTCAGGGTGGAAGTACCATCCATGAAGCTTCTTTAGGTGAACCGATCAGGTGCTACCAGTTTGGTAGAGAGGGGCACAAGAGACCATAGTGTCCCCGTGATCCATTGGTGTGCCGAGCTTGTGGAAAGATGGGTCATCTACAATTATTTTGCAGGGAATTTCTACCCGTGGCTAGTGAGAGGGGTTCTATGCAGACTCTGCATACGGGAGCAGGACCAGTGGATTCATACCATTCGGGGAACTGGAATACACCAGGGCGTGCATGCAGTGATGGTGGTCATGGTCGTGGTAGCCAGACACCAGGATCTCAGAGGCAGGAGGGCAGGATGGCTTTGGGAAGTCACGATGTGTCGTAGGGCTATGGCACTGGGCAGGCTTATGCGGTGTAGCAGACCTAGCAAAAGCAGGGTCACGGAACATCTACAATAAGAGGTAATATTTTAGTAGATTCTGTCTTATCTTCAGTACTTTTTGACATGGGTGCTATACATATTTTCATATCTATGCCCGTTGTGGAGAGACTTGGGCTCTTTTTTTATGCTTCATCCAATATCATAATGCTAAACACTCCTTTGGGGACTAAGACTGTTGGTATGAATCGATGCAGGGAGTTCCCCCTTGAGGTTGGTGAGTGTCACTTTCTTTGGGACCTCTATATCTTAGAGATGACGAGCTATGACGTCATTCTCAGGAAGGACTGGTTGGTTCCCTTTCAGGCCTTTGTAGACTACTATCGTTGTAGGGTGTGTTTCACGTCACCATAGGACGAAGAGTTTCTATACAAGGGAGAATGGGATGTTCAGGAGAGAGGAGCTGGACCAGAGCATCGTGGGTGAGGTGGAGTCGCAACCCAGATTGCGAGTTTATATCTGGATAACTAGGTGACTTGTCAGACATATTTCCTTCCATTTGTTGATCATTTTTGGGATGTCTTCCCGGAAAAATTTTCGATTCTACCTCCGGGGCATGAGGTGGATTTATATATCGAGCTTCTGCCAGGAGCAGCACCAGTGTCCATTCCTCCGTATAGGATGGCTACACCTAAGATGAAGGAGCTCAAGAGGCAGTTAGAGGAGTTGCAAGAAAAGGGCTTTATATGATTCAGTACTTCTCTTTGGGGTTCTCCAGTCCTTTTTGCGAAGAAGGCGGACGGTACCCTCAGAATTTGCGTGGATTATCGGAAGCTGAACCAGTTGATGGTTAAGAACTGATATACCATAACAAGGATAGATGATCTTTTTGATCAGCTTTGAGGAGCACGAGTGTTCTCGAAGATTGACTTGAGATCTGGATACCATCAGCTATGTGTGAGACCATCGGATATACAGCTTATGGATTTTCGGAGCTGATATGGTCTGTATGAGTACTTGGTTATGTCGTTCGGACTCATGAACACGCCAGAAGTTTTCATGGCTCTGATGAATTGTGTGTTCATTCCGTATCTTGATTCTTTTGTGGTAGTATTCGTGGATGACATCTTGGTGTACTCTCACACACAACACAACCATTCAACCCATCTTGAGATCGTATTGATTACACTGAGAGAGCATCAACTATATGTTATGCTCTCAGTGCCACTATTGGATGGATCAGATTCACTTCCTGGGTAACATTACCTCAGAATAATGAGTTGTAGTAGACCTAGAGAAGTTGAGAGTAGTATTTTTCTGGGAGAATCCTAAGAACGTGTTTGAGATACAGAGTTTCTTAGGGCTGGCTGGTTACTACAGACGCTTCATACAAGACTTCTCCCGCATAGAAGCGCCGTTGAGATGTCTGACTAAGAAAGGTGTGAAGTTATTTTGGTCGGAAGCTAGCGAGACAGCTTTTCAGAACCTGAAAGGAAGGTTGACATCAGCACCGATCCTGATACTCCTAGACTATGGGAGGAGATATGTAGTTTACTGCAATGCATCATGTATTGGGCTGGGAGTAGTATTGATGAAGGGCGATCGAGTTGTTGCATACATTTATCGGTGGTTGAGGCCACATGAGAGAATTACCCGATGCATGATCTTGAGTTGGCAGTAGTTGTTCAGGCATTCCGCTGTTGGAGACATTATCTATTGGGAGAAAAATTTGTGGTTTTCACTGACCAAAAAAACCTCAAGTATATCTTTACTCAGTGTGGCATGATTCTGAGGCAGAGACGGTGGGTTGAGCAACTACAGTCCTTCTATTTTGAGCTTGCCTATACACCTGGTAAAGGTAATGTAGTAGCTGATGCAATGAGCTGGAAGACTCAGACGCAGGTAGTGCAGGAGGCCAGTGGTGAGTGGAAGCTCATGGCTCTGTTCTCTGAGATGCATCTAGAGGTGCATGACAGTCAGGGGCAGTCTTATAGTTCATTATCAGCTATGACTTCTACCCTCCTGTACAGAGTGAGGATGAGACAACTATTTGATTCAGAAGACCCAATTCTATTGGAGTCAGTGGCAAGTGAGGACCCTCCTCCTAGATTTTCTATAGGCGATGATGAGGTTTTGTGTTTCCATGTACGAGTGTGGGTTCCATTGGATACACGGGAGGAGCTTATGCGATATTTTCATGCTTCAGCTTTGGCAGTTCATCATGGGGTTACCAAGATTTACCGTGACTTGAGACGTCAGTACTAGTGGCCAAGTATGAAGAGAGATGTAGCTAGTTATGTTACGAGGTGTTCCACCTATCAACAGGTGAAGGCAGAGCATCAGAGACCAGTGGGAATTTTACAGCAGTTTCCCATTCCCGAGTTTAAATGGGATGATGTCACGATAAATTTCGTGACTGGATTGCCGAGTTCACCTCGTGGAAATGACGTTGTGTGGGTTGTTTTGTACAGACTCATGAAGGTAGCTCACTTCTTTCCGATCAAGAAGACATAAGGTGTTGACGATATCAGAAGGTTGTATATCAGAGAGATCTTACTTCTTCATGGGGTCCCTCATTCTATCGTTTTAGATAGGGAATCCCGCTTTACGTCTCGTTTATGGAAGCGTTTTTAGAGGGAACTTGGTACACAGGTTCTTCTAAGCACAACATACCAACCTCAGACAGATATCCAATCAGAGCGTATGATGCAGGTGCTAGAGGACATTTTGTGTACATGCGTCCTAGAATATGGGGGTTCATGGGAGAATCATATACCCTTAGTCAAGTTTTCCTATAACAATAGCTTTCAAGAAACTATCGAAATGGCCTTATACATGGCATTATATGGTAGGAAATGTCGTTAACCTTTGTGCTGGATAGAGGCAGGTGAGGCAGCCTTACTGGTGCCACAGCTCGTGCAGGGGACATTTGAGCAGGTCCAGTTGGTTCAAAAGTGGATGGCTACCACATAGTCATGTCAGAAATCTTATGTTGATCGCCGCAGACAACCTTTGGAGTTTGTTGTTGGGGATCAGGTTTTCTTGCGAGTTTCGCTGAGGCTGGGACACAAGCGGATCGGGAGACAGGGTAAGCTTTCACCGAGGTATGTGGGGCCATTCGAGATTCTAGAGAGATTCGGGTTGGTTGCCTATCGTTTGTGGTTACCACAGCAGTACCGAGCCATGCACGATGTCTTCCTCATATCTCAATTGTGTCACTATCATTCAGACCCATCTCACATGTTTCTACCCATGGAGGTTTAGCTGGAGGCAGATGTGTCCTTTAAGAAGCATTCGATTCGTATCGTTGACAGGAGCACGATGTTTCTACGAGGCCAGTTAGTTCCTCTCATACGGTTGCTATGGTAGCATGGCTGAGTGTAGGAAGAGACCTGGGAGTGGGAGGCCGATGTACGTGCTCAATGGCCAGAGTTGTTCACAACTATATCTTCTCCACCCTTGGAAGGGAAATTCGGGGACGAATTTCCATAAGGGGGGAAGTTTGTAAGAACCTTGTTCTTCTATTTGAGGTACGGGTTTCTTCCTTTCTCTTTTCCTTAGGTGTTTTTGGGAATATATGGAAAATGGGAAAAATACTAAATTTTTTAAGTACACGCTGTGTAATTTTTCCACACGCCTTGTACTTTTGGCCATGTAGGGATCAATACATGGGGTGTGTATCCTTATCGGCGACGAAGGATGTAGGAACCAACTACACGTCGTGTAGTGGTCCTTTACATGCCGTGTAGTCAGTCGGCATGCCAAAACAGTAAGGCAGTGGAGCCACTGCTAGCAGGGCGATAGTGCACACCATGTAGTCTGGAGTACATGTCGTGTACTCATGTCAATGGATGAATTGTGTGGCGGTGCCGCCAGGGGAACAGTTAAATGAAGGGATTACATGTCGTGTACATGGATGTACACGCCGTGTACTTTGTTTTTTTATTAAAATGGACAGTAGCCTCCCCTGTTCATAGAGAAGGCATAGAATGGAAGAGGGTGTGCGGGAGGGACGACCGAACCTTTGATGATCCGCCGGCTGTTCGTTTGGAATCCGATTCCACTTCTAACAATCTCGTTGGAACCGCACGAGTATGCCCTCTCTTCTCCTAGCACGTTTCTTACCAATTATTCTCTTAACAGAAGTTATTTGAGGTTAAGAGAGTTTCATTATTAGTCAGATCTACGTCATTCTTGAGAATTTATTGGATCAACGTTCATGTATAGCGCTCATTGGCGTATAAGGTAGGTGGATTGGTGTTTGTTTTTCCAACATTCATGTGTTTTGTGCATTTTTGTGCAACGAACCCATGTTGGGGTGTCGTGTGTCTGAGGCCACTTTTATAATAAACACCTAGAAATGATTAGGTATTTAATTATGATATTAAAATGTTGGTTGGGATCGTTTCTTGGATCTGGAACCACCCCGGGGGTGTGTTCCACTGTTTATCCATTTGGCTAGGATACCCGAGGGTATGCCTTTAATTTACTAATTGTAGAATTTTGTTGAGAGGAATTGCTTGTTTACTACATTTTGTTTGTTGGGCATGGCCCGGTTACCTGTATTATCCATAGGGTGTTGTTGTGATTAGCCTTCAAGAAATGTACGATATTATCCTTAGGGAATGAATGTATTATCCCAAGGGAAACATACTATTTTCTCTGGAGGGAAACCTTTCGTGCCCAAGGGCTTGTCTTCTGTGCCTGAGGGCGACACTTCGTATGCCTGAGGGCAAGATTCTTATTTTCTTGAGTGTAATGCCTGAGGGCGAGATTCTGTATGGCCTGAGGGCAAGGCTCTGGTTGTCTTGAGGGATTGGTGTTGTTGAGCACATAGTGTTACTAAATTGAATGGTTAAATGAATAATTAAATGGATATATAACTGGTAAGTTAGTTACTTTTTTGTACTTCTTAATTTATTGCATTATACTACTGCACACTTGTTGCATGTTTTACAGACAGTTGAGCATGAGACTTTGGTTGGTGCCTATGGAGATATATTTCTCACACCCTTTTTGGGTCATGCTTTTCGTCCCAAACAGATTATATTGCTGCTGGTGTGGATAGTTGCAAGAGTCCCTATACAGGTACTTGAATGATGCTGTGGAGTAGGAGGGTATGGGACCGAGCCTAGGCTGGCGATGCTGCTGCCAGCTATTTTGCTTTGTTTTGATGTACATTGGATTTTGTTATACTATATTGATATATAACATGTTCTGGCTATTTTATTTGAACCTGAGACATGTGGCATCATTATTTATATACACTTGTTAATATCTTCTGTAGTTGTTTACTTCAGTTGAGTATGGTTTACCACATCTGCTGTTCGTTGTTTGTTTTATTTCATTCCGCTGCGCTACACATTGACAAATGAGGACATAGCTTCCCCACTCTCAGACCTGGGCCCTCGCTGCTAGTCGATAGCCTCTGACATTTGGGGAAATCCGCATGAGGTCACGTGGTGAACTGGGTTCGGGGCACCTGTTGAGTGGCACCTAGAACCGGGACGTTACACCGTGGTTGAATTTTATAAAATTATTCAAAATGAATCTTTCTGTGATTTTCAAAAAAAGGTACTTTATGTCATTTTCAAAAAATTAAGGAAAGGCAATTTTTTAAAACATATACAGTGGGTGTAACTATTTTCCACTATTATAAAACCTTCAAAGATTACCTTACATTCTTATAAGAATATTTTCTAAATAAATGTTTTATTTAATTTTAAATGTTTTCATTGTAGATAGAGATATTTCACTCAAATGTTTTTTCGATTGATTTCATCTAGCTCCTACTCCTCCCACTGCTACTCCACATTCTTCCACCCCGGCACTAATGGCAGCACTAGCCACCGATTCGGTTCTCTAATCCAATATTGTCCCAGATGATCCTACAACTCCAATCCGCATGGATTTGTCAGAAGCGCCTCCCATGCAGGTTGTTGATCCTATGTATTCAGCTCATATTCCTCCTATTGTTATGGTACCTATTCCCATTGCACCTTCCACTCAGAGCACAGAGTAGGTGCCTCCAATTTCAACTGCTGACGAACACCCTCTTCTGGATCCACTTCCTATTGACGAAGCCTCTTCAAAGGAAACCTGGTCACTAGTTTTTGGAACATTAGTTTCATTTATATATATCCATTTTTTTCTACTAAAGTGCTTTGATATTGTATGTATATAATGATTTATTTTTTATTTTCCATATAACTCACATTTACCATGGAGCATTTCATGGAAATGTTCATTCGACTACATTCCATATTTTCTCATTCACCATGAGGGGAGTATTACATTGGATTTTAGTTTTAATTTTTCTATTGGCTTTAAATAATTCAAAATTCTCTTTTCCCTGGCCTACCATGTTTCACCACATTCTCTTCTCTTCCTTAGTGTTGCACTTGGGGGACCATGTGCCATCGTATGTTTGACAAAGATTCTCCTACTACACTAGTCTTTACCCATTAAAAGATCCATGGGACATCATTAATAGTTTAAATTTTTTATAATGTGAAAATTTATTTATTTATTGTAATAATAAATAATAAAGACATAAAATGTAATTTTACAAGATACATGATTATTTTAAAAGTCATTGTATTTTTAAAATTATTGATAATAAATTTTGATTCTTGATTTAAATTCTTATACATTTCCAATTATAAGAATGACCATTTGTATTAATATCATGTCTTAGTTTACCATTTATTTTTTCACATACTAGATAGGTATTCTACACCGTTTTACATGTTCATTCATATACTCTCTATCATGAATGTTTCTTAGGATATGCATAACTTCCAAAACATGCTAGTCTTTCACTAAAAAAGTGTTATGATTTTAGAATTACATTAAAATGATTGAGGCATTTGATTTTTTTAATCCACTTTGACCTTGAGACCTACCCCAATTCTAATATTCATTAGACCCATAGTATCCATCAATATCCTTGTTAGGAAGTAACATTACAAGCATATTTACCCATCCTACCCTAATTATTTCATATATTTTCATGATTATTCATTTGAGCTTTATAGATATATTTTTGGATACTCATTGTACACTATGGTGAGCATCCATGAAATTATATTTGGGGGAGAGTTCCACTTGTTGCTTAGGGCATAAGGGTTCCAAAATCACTATTCATTAACTTTTTGATGGTCCCAAAAAAAATATTTTGAAAAATTAAAAAGTGGGAAAATATTAATTTATTACACGTTATTGATGGTTTATGAACCAATGTTTGTAATGGAATATCACGGTGATGATACCCATTGAGAGATCGTGATTGGGGATGCATTTTCATTTAGCTCGCTTTCTCAATATCAAGCATTTTTTTAAACAATTCAGCCTCCTTTTTCATGCATATGAGATTATTTATCACATCATTACCTACAAACCCTTAGACTTAGAATTATTTTATCATTATTAAAAGACTTCATAAGTTTTGTGATTTTACATATGAATGTGTAGAACGAGAACACATGAAATCCAATAGATATTGTGCATATATATAAGATTATCCATAACTCAGATCAAATAATCTTGAGTGATGAGTGGGGTACTTTTTGGTGTGGTAAATCATCAAGTGGAACGTTTATTTATGATAATTTGGACAATGAGGATCAAAGTGAATGTAAATATTTAATTATATTGTACATGAGGCATGATTATAATATCATAGGAATTGAAATTTGTATTGTTCCTTTTAAAATCAAATATTATGGATATATTATTTAAAATTATAATTAGTTTAATGCTATAATTTTTTGAGTACAGATTATGTATATTTTTGTTGAGATTTTTCTTGAAGGCCTGAAAATGACTAAACATGGGGGATTTTGATGTTCCTATGTTTTGTATACTTTTTCTTTCATTATCTTGAGTATAAAAAAATGTTTTCATAAGAAATATGTGTTGTTATGTAGATAAAATTGTTTAATTCGGTGATCATGATGATTTTCTTGTATTTTACAAACTGAGACACAAATTGGGGAAGATCAGAACAAAAATTCAACTATACATGGTGTGTACATCTAACGGACACCGTGTACCATTTCCCTGACACATTGATTGACTAGACCGAGTACACGCCCATGTTACCGGCAAAGATTCCCATTCCTTTTACATCACATTAATCATTTTGGACTCCCTTCTAGTAGAGGCATGTTGATGAAGACGCAACTATATGCGATTTGGGGTAGCGCTACATGTCTTCTACCCCCCACCAACATCCTCCCGACACCTCTAAAGTAATCGTCAGTGTGTTAGATCACCCACCAACAGTGGAAAAGGAGCCATTTCATGTTGACCTGACCAATCACAATGTACATTATGGTACACATCATGTATTTTTAAATACTATAAATAAGAGGGAAGGATTTCCAAATTCAGACATAGAAGAAGGTTAAACTAGCAACATAGTTGGAGAAAGAGATGGGGGAAAGAGAAGAGGGGAAGTTCATCCACTTTACATTCCCCACAATCATTAATCCATAGCTACATATATGTTTATTTCAGGTATTATGAGTCTTCTAGTCATTATATACAATATATATTGCTAAATACTAAATTTTTTGGGGTTGTGGAGGACTATGATTGGTTATTAATCAATTGTCTTATTATATTCCTGTTATTTAAGTTTCTCTCACAATCCCTTGAAATCAGCTCTTACATATTGCTAAAAACACAATATCATTCCAAGAACCAAATATTCAAGGATCTTTAGTGGATTAACAACAAAGTAATCCCCTGATCATTAGGTACACATATCATCTCAAAATGGACTATAATTAATAAAATTAATATGAATCAAATTCATGAACATGTAATTATATTCTATTGACTCAAATAAAACTCATTGGAAAATGGGGTTTCCGTTATATTTTATTCCTAGAGATGTGATTTATTATGAACAAAACAACATGGATAGAAAATCGATTTATTGATGACCTTACAAATCTATAGACTCGAAGCATTATTCCAATCTATCATCACAATCAATCTTACATTTTTATTGTCTTTAAATAAATTCATTAATGAGAGTGAACGAATAATTACAATGTCATTGAAACAAAAAATATTAACACAAAAATTCTGTTAAACTATACATAATAAATCATAAATAAGTTAAATATAATTTGATTACACTTTATCTCCTTGTGGATCAACCACATACTTGAACTATACTAGTAATATGTTTTGGTATTTTAATTTGGGCTTCCAAACATTACACGTTGTATAAAATTAAAAAAATTATCAAAAAAACATTTCTATTATATAGGTGATTGTTTTTATAAAATGATAGGTTTATTTTAACTAAACCAAAATTATAGACACTACTTCATTCCTAGTTGTTCTAATTAAAAATAATATTGAAATTGATAGTTGATGATTTGAGAAATTTTCAAATGGTTTAAATCGAGTAAATCATTCATCAATTAGGATTGGAAATTTAGATTTTTCTAATAAAAATTAAAACGTGTCCTTGATTATGATGTTCAACTAAATCCAAACATAATTTAGTGAATAAAATTTTATATTGTTATTTGTTAGGTCATACAAACTATTAATTTCAGATATTCATCAGTCATTCATATGTTTATATGAATGAATTAATTACATTGTTAGTGAAAGGGGAATATTCCTAATAATAATTATAATATAAATACATAAATTTAAATTGAAAATGAAATATATCTTGCATATGTGATGAATTTATCTAATCATTAAAATTGAAAACATTGAATACTAAAATGAACCACAAATTTATTAGTGTGATTCTTCAATGTCACATGTAAACTATGATGGTATATGTTTTTATATTATTCAATGTCAAATTTAAAATGGGATTTATTATTAAAGAGATATAAGTTATGGGAACACTAATATTATTTTAGAATATATTAATAAAAATATTTTTGTTAGCATTAATCTAGATTTCCAAATTAATTTTTTAGTGGTATGAGAAATAATGAGTATAATATAAGGGATGAAATTAAATTTAACAACATGTTATGTTAAATAGATCATTAGAATCATGAAATTTTGGCAGGTATATCCAATATTTTTCCATGAATATGTAATAGATTGATTATATATATACATAGAATATTGTGCTATAAAATAGTAAGTAATGATGGAAAATGAGGCCATCCATATTCATGGATTGTTAGACAACAGGTCCCCAAGATAGAAATAACATGAAAATAATATACTAATATCTAGAAATACAAAGAAACATGATCTTCTTGTACTTCCATAAAAGCTCATACAATCTTCTTTGAAAATGAGGTAGAGTATATTTTCAATTATTTATTTCATTTACATGTTAAACATTTTGAATAATTAGTTGAATATATTTGTAAATTAGATATTAAAATTTATATGTTTTATGAAGCATGAATAATTATCACAGAATATTACATTGAAATAATAATTGAAATGTTGTATAACGTATTTAATAATGTAATGTTAATATTAATATATATTTTTTGAAATTATATTTGGAGTTATATTTCAATGTAACAATAATTTTCTATGTTAATGTTTATTTAGATTCAAAGCTATTTGTTTTTTTCAAATATAATTGAGTTTTTCATGGATTTGTTGAAATCATATACTCTTATTTTAATTTTATTTTACTATTTTTGAGGAAAGAACTGATTTCATGGTGGTTTTTGTTATTTCATCAAAACCATTATTCAATAATGCACAATTCAAGTGTTCATAGGTAACGTAAATGTAGTTATGAATATGTTTTAGTTGTATTGGTCATTTTAGTAGGGATATATTATTTTAATTCCATTCATAGAAAATTATCCATTCTGATTATAAACCAATTTTGTTTTTTGACTCAAGAAAATAATTTTCTAAATATGTTGTTTTTCTATTGATAATTTCCCTAATTGGGTGTTTTTATGTGGATTTAGAGGAATAATTTTAAATTAAATTTTTAATTATTCTTTAATCATTTTGATGAAATTATAATTTTAATAATATATTATGTTAAAAGGATATTGTTCATTTTTTAAAAAATATATTAAACAAGTTATTATATTTTTTGGTAAATGGTTTATGTCATTTGTATTGTTATTTTGTTATTTTTAATCATTCACATGCAGGTGAGGGTGCCATGGGGTTAATCCAACCATCATTTACAATATATTTCATTTAATGAACCATTATACAGAACAAGAGGATTCCTTAACTCTTCATTCATTCATCTGTTGTGGAGGATATAAAAAGATGCATAATGTACAAATAATTCCATTAAAATATCATTCTCATTATAATTACCCAATTTTTTTCAATAATATTATATTTCCATTCATTCAAAATATATTTTTTTAGTATTTACAGTGACATATATTCCTAAATAATGGATAAAAACAATAAAAAAAAATACTTTCTTTACTATGAGGTTAAAATTATATTTTTCTAGTATAATTCAAAACTCTAGTGGTTTTTTCATCATCTATAGACACATATTTGAATGATCCTCAGTTGTGACAATGTTAGATTAAGTGAAATAAATTCATTAGTTAATATGTATAATTTCTTATGGTCTTGTAGGTGTTTCTTAGGTGTACCAAAATTATGATACCTATTGAAGATAAAATATGATTATATAATAATTTCTTTTTTTATTATAATAATAATACCATTCATAAAACCGAAATCCATTAAAAATATTAAATAACCTAAAATTTATAAAAAAGTAAATGTGAAAAATAGCACCAATTATATATAGTGGAGAATTAAATGACTATGAAATTGTAAATTATGTCTATAAATATTATGATTATGGATTTCCCCATTTGAGAGATCTAAATTTAAAACTCAAGTTGGGGAAATTGAATTGTACAGTGATAGTAACTTTTAAATTAAAAAATATACATGGTAGATGTAGATTGGAAATGAATTAAAATAATTTAATGAAGAAATAAGTAATTAAAATGCAATTAATGGGAGGTATATAAAAATTATTGAAGTAATTTAGTGCATAATGAGATACATGTCCCATAAAATAAGAAATGTGACAATGAATTACCATTTTCTTGGAGATTTAATAATCCATTTAAGATTCTGGTTGTAATTATGTTATAAAAATTAATTTCAAAATTTCAATAATGATGTAGGAATCAAAACCTAATTTATTTAGATTAATTGTAAATTAAATATAGAACAACGATATTCATTAATAAATCTTCTGTCTAACCAGAAGGAAACATAGTTATATATAACCCTTTCATTATTTTTTACATTTGATTCAAAAAACCATGAGAAAATGAAGTGGAATATATCACAAAAAAAAATTGAATATAATAAAATAAAAATAAGAAAATATAATATTCTTGAAATTGAACCATTCAAATTAAACCAGGATATATAACAATAACATGTCACAAGGAATTTAAATTTTATATAGTGAACGAAAACTTCATCACAATAATTCAAATTTAATACCCCTATAAAATACCAACCAAACTAATCCAACATATATATTACATATTAATAGATGAAAATAGAATGTTTTTTAAAAATATACCCTTGAGAACCATAATGGGTTACTATGTTCGAAGACTAGAAAAAAATATTACTATTTTATAAATAATCAAAAACATATACAAAAAAAATATCCTACCATATAGTATTCTTCTTAGGCTTACCATACATAAATCCATTATTCATTATACAGTGAAAGGAAACCTAAGAATGGGTGATATCATGTTCTCATCATGCATAAAAAAGGATATATTAATGATTACTTAAATATAACATTTGTATCATGGTTTTTGAACATGGGCATAATATTTGAAAACCATATCATGTGTATCATCGATTATAGTCTTGATTTATTCCACAATTATTGGTTTCTCATATAAAATTAATTATATAGGAATTATAAAATATAATACATTATAGAAAAATATTTTCATCATGAAAAGGTTTTTAG
Source organism: Viscum album (assembly GCA_963277665.1). Lineage (NCBI taxonomy): Eukaryota > Viridiplantae > Streptophyta > Magnoliopsida > Santalales > Viscaceae > Viscum > Viscum album. Next base: position 2,073,206,875 of record OY728140.1, read on the forward strand.
AATATATATATTCATTGAAAATAATTTCAACAATAGACAAGAATCATTATCGATACTATTATAGTTTATTTAGTTCAAAAGATAAACTAGCATAGTAAACATGGTTCACTTCCAAGAAAATCATAGTAGAAAATTTAGTTTATATATTTTGGATTACTCTACGTTCTAGCCCACATTATATCAAGATATTTCAATATTTACCCAATGAAATGGTGTGATATATTTTTTCATGACCATCCATCAAAAAATTAAAATTATATAGAGGAATTCCAAAAGACTAAAAACATTCACCATATCATTACATGTGAAATGTAATGGGTTTAAATATAATTTTATTTAATAAATCATATAATAGAAACGTGTTTCATATAAAATTCACCAATTCATCATGTCAAAAATCATGTAAAAGGAATGGGTTCCATAAATATTTCATATTCAAAATCATAAACTATCTGGTGAATGAGTACGGAAAATTTCAGGGAATCATATAGCCAGTGAAAAATGTGTTACATCATCATATGTCCTCTCTCATGAAAATTTTAATCAAAAGAACACATGGAACATTTCATGTGGAAAATAATTATTTCACAAGAAATAAATTATTTAAAATGAAAAAGTTAAAATAGTAATGTAATTTTATTAAAAAATACTTATAAAACATATAAAGGAACCATTAATTCATTTTGTGGATATAAGGGAGGAAAATTAATTTTATTTCGTATTTATTAAAATAATTATTATTTTTACATTTTCAATAAAAAATCAAATATATCATTTTTTTTAATACAAAATGAATATTCAGTTTAATGTGTTTTGTAAAAATTCAACTACTATTAAAAATGAATTTAAAGGATTATAGAATAATTATAAATAAATCATGAAAACATTTTAAGAAAAAATTGATATTAATGAGATACTATGTTTGACTGAAGAGAGACATAATGTCTATTTTTATAAAAAAACATTATGTTAGTGTTTTGAGTTTAATTATTGTGTAAAATGAAGTAAAAATATGTATTCATCTAAATTAAAATTAGAATAAGAAAATTAATTTAATTATTTATATGTATATCATGTAATTTAACCAGCATAATGATAATAAAAAATAGTCCATACAAAAAATGAGATTATAAAAAATATCCCAGACATTGATGGTGTAATTGGAATCATAATCACCATGAACTAATAATGACAAATGAATCATTAATAATCAATAATAAAAGGAAATTTGTGATATGTCATTTTACAATTCAACATATAAAACTCACAAAAGAATATAACTACATAAGCAAAAAAATGTCTCAATGTGGGAAATGTGAGATGTTAAACTGTTACATTAGCTCCAACTTCTATGATATCTATTAGAAACTCAGGAACAAAAAATATAGATTCATTATAAATATATTCGGCAATAGTACAAATTTATATAATATTATATAATATTTATTTATAATATTTTATGAACAATTTATTAATAATTTTTTAATAAATTAAATATTCTTGGTAATAACTATTATTTCCAAGTATGTCTTGTTTCAGTTGTTTTGGTCCTTATAAACTCATCATGTTTCAATCATCTCTATACTATTAATAATGAGATAAATAACATATATATATTATTTGTATTCATATCTATTGTTATCGATAATTTCATTTTGTAATATACATAGATTTTAAAAGAAAATATTATATTTGATTCTGTTTGAGATACACAAAAACAAGATTAAACAAAAAAATATTAATCTAAAATTGTCTCTATTATGTGACAGCCATTTAAATGTGCATATAAATTGTAAAAATGGATTTATTGATTAAAAATTATTTTACTAATTAAAAAATATATATTGGTAAATAAATTTAAAATAATCTTAAATTTTTTAGTAATGTAATTTTGTTTGTCAAAAATACATTTCCTTTATATTGGGATTTATTAATTCTTTATGCGATGAAAAAATATTTATTTTTTCTTTTTTTATAAAATTTATTTGAAAATTGATTTTATTTTGTGAATTTAGTATTTCAATGTTATATTATGATGTAATGTTGATAATTTTATGGAATGATTGATTTTCAATGAATAGATAAAATATAGATATTATTAACAACTGAACTATATTAAAACTATCTATAAAAAAATTATGATTTAGATTAGTTATAAAATATAATCAGTTGTTTTTAATTTAAAATAATCCAAATATAGTTTTTGAAATGGATTTTATTATTTTACATCTCATAAATAAATTTTATATTTAAAAAGATAATTTTTTAGAAAAATAATTATCTCTTTTATTGTTTTGGTATTATAATAATTTAAATTATTAAACATCAATTTTTTGAATTTTTATTTTTTTTATATTTGGAATAATTGGATAAATATTTTAGAACTGTTCCCTTTTTATTTTTTTAATAAGAATAAAAATTACTTCAATTTTTATTATAGTGACAAAGTGTAAATCATTGTAATTAAAGGTTAAAAAATAAATTTTAATGACTAAAACAATACGGTAACACTTCAATAAATTTTATTTTATGATTATATATCATTTATAATAATCCATAGGTCTAATATATGATCATTCCCTTGCATTTGGATGTATTTTTTGTTGTAGTTGGTGCCATAGAACCAATATATATTGTTGGAGATGGTTCAATAGAACCAACATATGTGAAAATTATGATAACATGAATTAATTTATATAAATACTAATCATCTTATTATCACATCATTAGTGTTCTTCATCCCAAACATTATATGTGATAATGACCCTATAGTAGCTATTTCACTAAATGGTCATCATAGTTCCCCACTATGATGAGAATTTGGAAGTGCTATGACTGTATACATAAACATATATTCTATTGTAAGATGATATCATTTTAGGAAAAAAATAATACATGCTATTAGGGGTGGATACTCATAGGGCATTGAGTAAACTTCTCCTGGAGTACTCCTTCAGTAATATCTAGTAATATATCTTTGGAATAGGAAGTGACAGTATGAAATCCACATTTATGGATATCATTGGATGTTCATATTTTTTGATGTGTATATTTGTCCTTACACATTATGATTATTATTAATGAGTTTTATGAGTATTATACTTCTATGTATTGAATAAAATTGGGACTAAAGATTCTTGTGGTGATGTAAGATACATTGGGTGCATCACAAGTAATATTTCATAAACAAATAATGAGTGAAAGGATTTAACACTTATATTCTTTAGAAAAAGTTATTGTTTAATTACCATTTATGGAAATGATATATCCTAAATAAATCCATGGAAATTGTGATTTAATGGAATGTTCAATTTCAAAATAATTAAAGAAAGTGGCATCAAACATTTTGTTGATTGTACCGGTATGCAAAGAGAGTGATTAGATATATATTTATAAAGTGATTATATTACACAGTAAGTCTCCATAAGAGATAATTGTTTTTTTGACATTAAATTCTTTCTCTATTGGTTCCTTGGTGTGTTTCTTGATTGTATCCTTAGACATTAGGCTGCCTCGCCTGATGAAATTGAAGAACATTCCTAGAAGATCACACACTATTAGTATCATGAATTTTAGTTATATAATATATTTTTATTCATTATTGAAAAAATATACTACATATTCTTCCCCAACATGGATTAATAATTATTCATTTATAATTAATTACAGTTATTTATTTATTTATTTTTAATTTAGTAAATGTAATATTTATTTTATGGTTGGAAATATTTAATTTTAATTGGCATTTTAGTCACATTTCAAATAATAATAATATTATTATTATTTGATATAGGGTTTTTAGTTGTATTAAATAAGTAATTTTGGCAACCTACGAAATTATTTTATTTTATCCCTAGTGATATATAAACCATGTTATGTAATTTTCTGAAAAGAAGAATTGAATATTTTGGATTCTCCATAATGTACATGGAGAATTATCTCAAGCACTTGAGATCTTTCTTCTCCAAGATCTATCCCAAGAACTGAGAGATATTATCTTTCAAGAGATATATGAGAACTCTTTGGATGAAATTATATTAGTGATCAATGGTGGATGATGCAAGCACAATGATCAGTCATGCTATAACCCATAAATTATTTCGGTGATGTTTTGACATTCATGGAACCTATGATAGCACCAATATAAGGAATCCACACATTAATACTACAATAAAATGATGGTCCAAAATAGATCTATTCCTAGACCCATCATGGAAGAAATAATTCCATCGACGAAAATCATTTTTATTTAAATTTATCATAAATAATATGTGACGACATTATCACTCTATTTATCACGTTATTCATGTATTCTATATTCTATTATTCAATTGTGGCGAACACGACATTTATTGTTACGTATCTCAGATAGATCATTGATCGTGGAAAAATTGAATATTGGGAGCAACCCATCACATGCTTCCACTGCACATGAAAAATAAAAGTTGTATGAGAGGGGTCATAAAATTATTTATAATTATTTATAGATTAATTATGATTTATACATTTTAATTTATTTTTTCAAATCAATTTTAATCAGTCCTGTAATCTGAATCACGATATCTATTTCGTCATCCTTTATTAATAATAGATCTAATCAACATAATTTATTTAATAAATGAAATAAAATCCCAGATATCATCCACTGTTTCAATTATTCTTTCTATATAAAATCGGATCACATTCCATGTAATCGGAATTATACACTACATAATTGTGGTTAATGCATCTGAGATTAATTCAGAAATTAATTAAAACTATGTCCATTTATTAAATTTAGTGCATTAAATACCATAAAATTCATATTGGCCATGAAAGGGTGGCAGAAGGACAACTAGATTACATTCCATGTAGCCAACATATATTGCATCTAGTCTTTTTGAGTCATAGACAGAGCATGTTTTACCATACATGGACTACCTGACTGGTGACCGCAAATTTTAAAGATCATGTGGCATTTATTCTATTGGACATGCCATGTACGAAATTTTTATATGTATGATTCAAATTCCATGTCTCTAGGATAAAATCCATCATGTAAGATCCCAGGTTTCTCTATAAGGAATGTATTACTTATGTTTTAGTTTAGTAAATTTATATGAGTTAATTATGTGCTTTCCAAATTCCTTAAGGATGCTTGAGGGTGTTTCAGTAGATCGAGATATGAAAAGGGGGGAATGAGTTTTCTAGGATAGTTGCACGGTCTGTGCATAGTTACTGCTAACCGTGCAGGCAACATAGGTAAATAGTGCAAGTGGTGAACTTTTGGATAGTGGAATATCTATGGTTTACACATATTTTAAAAAACCATGTGGGTAAACCATGGAGCAGAAAAACCATTAAAATTTACAAAATTTATACTCCATGATTTTATATATCACTCAAGATTTTCCTCCTCCTCACTCGTAACCCTAGGAACGAACCCAAGGGACCAAGAGCTTCTAAGGATCAATCTCCATCGATTCATGGCTGTTTGGAGTGTCATTGGATGCAAATAAAAGATCGGAATTAGTTGAATATTCTTCATCTCTCTATTTTGAGGTTTAGGTCTTGTATTTTGGGAGATCTCCATTCAATGATCTCAATATAATATTTTTGGGTGAGATTTTGTTGAGGCTTCAATAGTTTGTTGAGTTGGGATCTTTGGCCTTGTTTGAGTAGGTGTTCATCAACAGATTCATGTTAGGCTATCTACAAGTAATATCCCTTCGGGTTTATTAGATTTTTTCATGTAGGGATCCCATTCTAGCCCTCCTTTGAAGAGTTCATGGTGTCTTTGACATGATTTGATGTAGTGGTGTATAAATGGTTAATATAACCCCTCTTGATCCTCATGGGATACAAGGAGGATGACAAAACCAAATTAGGGCCACTGTTGGGGTGTGTCGATATTCCTCGGACTTAGAGATAGATATATAAGTGTAGGTCATTGTGTGAGAACATTAAACTATTGACGAATATGTTAATATGATTAAGTTATTTGATATTTTTGTTTAGTGATACATTTTTGTTATGTAATTACCTAAGACGTTATTTGGTTGGAATGAAAATTTATTAAAATGGATAAATTAGAAAATATTAGGGATTAGAATTATTATAGACTATGCTTAGTGAGATAGGCATGGAAAATGGGAATGGAGCTATATGGGTTAAGTAACACGAATAATGAATGTGTTAATGGATTGAGGAAAAATGTAATTTCCCATTTATTGAGATTTTTTTGATGTTGTAAATTATGTTGGTTATGATGTTGTGATATGGTGTTTTGTTGTGAATGATAAATAAGTATGTGATCATGGCTTGGTATAGAGGGGTATTGACTTGAGGTTCTATGCCCACAGGTTGAGATGTACCTAGGTTCTATCTCCTCCACTAAATACATGGGATATGGAAGGGGACGAAGTTTGATTCCTCTAATGGTTGAATTCTACACAGAGTGAGGCTTTGAGGTGATGATGTTGGGAATTGTTGTGAAATAATTCCTAGTTAGATAGGGCTTGTTAAATTACAAAATTTTGAAAATGTTGGTCATTCCTAATCCATTGAACATATGAAAAGGGTTACATGATAAATGAAATGTCACAGTAATAAAACTATGTTGATTGGAATGTCAATATAATGTTACATAAATAAAGAGAGATTATTGAACTCTTTACCTTATGTTGCCTTTATTTATAATTTGCATGCACTATTTGTGTTACTGGATATTTTGTAGACATCGTCTGTGGTGGACTAGTGAGTTATAATCACACACCTCTTGGGTTGCCATTGGGTACCTAAGCAGATTTCATTCATACAGGTCAGGACACGGGCAAGGGACCTAGGCTCGGGATATTAGTTTGACATGGGACATGTTTTGGTGAGTTTCCATACAAGGAGTCCGAGCCATTTGGTAATTATATTATTTTATTTTTCTTGAGTTTTTAACACTTGACATTGTTGCATGACATGGAATATGTATTGTTGTTTATGATTGTACCCAGTTTTTGGATTTGGTTATTTATGCTTGTTATAGTTTTTATTATATTGTTTCCACTGTTCCAATTATTATCCGTTGTGCATTACTTTGGTATTGAGTGTATAGTCTCCCCACCTGACCTATTGGACCCTCGTTACTATTCAACAACCTCTATCATACGGGGAGGAATGATTTAAGTCATGTATCTAGCAGGATCAGAGCATCAATTTAGTGGCTCCCTTGTCAGGGACGTTACAATGATGTATCCGATGACTTCTTTTCTCCTTCATACTATTTGGGGATGGTAGGCAAAAGATTTGAAACGTGTCAGGCCTTGGTAATGAGCTCGTTCATGTGAGTAACTAACCCATGTATGGGGGAAAACCCATGTCACCATGCTAGGGGATTGTTGTTCTTGTTGTGTGTAGTAACATTTAATGATATATCCCCATTGGGTGATGAACTTGTTGTGTGATTCAATGGTTCTATGATATTTTGCTCATGGATGTAAAGGTACAAGGTTGTCCATTCATGCATCGTTCTAGGTACTTATGTTGGAAAGTGACATACATCATGATAGACACACCCACATGATCAATGTGCCACATATAAAGGTTAGGATACATATGTTTTCTTAAAAGTAATAAATTATTACTAATAAGATGGTATGAATGAGTAATAAGGTGAGTGAAAATGTCATGTAGTAATTATAAAATGGTGCTTGATAAAGAAATAAAAGTGGAAAAAAATTATAAGGGTAAATTAGAATATGAAAATGGATCGAATGGTAGTAAAAGGTAAGGCTCATAACTGTGTGAATTAGATAGAGTGTTGGTCATGGACATAGGGATATAGTCGAGGTCAGTGACCCAGTTGCGAGTGGGCTCTATTGGGTAGTGTATGTGAACTATTTTGTTATGATGAGTGATAAGTCTACCTATGTTCCCTTTTTCCCTTTGTAAATGTGTTATGGCCTCATTCTTAAGATCATGTTTGGTATCGTAGAGAAATTCCACCTCGAAGATGTGTGGCAGTTGGGTGGCATGAGGAAATTGTCGAGAATGCTCCTCTAGTTGGGGAGGAATAGAATTTGGTGATGCAAGGAGATAGGTAAGAGAAGATCTATGAGAACATATATTTTTTATATAGATGATGGAATAAGACCCAAGGTGGGTTTCCCTGAGAAGGTTTGAGATGACCATGGGGTTTCAACTACATCATCCACCAACCATTACCGGACAGGGTGGGGAGAAGAAGAAGTGTTTCTGGATAGAGACCATTCAAAATATTCTGGACCATCTAGATATTCCTCAGGAGAAGTGATTCAAGTTAGTGTCCTATATACACAGGGGGAAAGAAAAATGTTGTAGGGACATTATGGTTCAGATGAGTAAGTTGGTGGATGATTTTGTACGATTTTCAGGAAGAGTTTCTTGAGAACTTCTCCCAATAAAACATGAGGTACGAGAAGGCCGCCGATTTTATGAGGATGACTTAGAAAGAAATGTTGGTGATTGACATTTCTAGGCGTTTCACCAATTAAAGGAACCTCATTCCGAAATTGATGGGAGACAAGGCAGTTGTGGAGAAACACCTCCAGGATGGACTAGGACACGAGATCCGATCTCATGTGAAAATCTTTCATCAGACAAGGTTTGCTGAAGAGGTTGATCAAGCCCTTATCCCAAAGGGGAACCTAAAGGGATCATTGGGTAGCGAACTTGTGGAACCAATTGGGTGATAAAGTGGTACAGCTTATGATCAAAGGAAGCTCCACTTTGGAAACATTCAGTATGGTGGAAGCACATCAAGATGTATAAAGAGGGGTTTAGCTTCACAAGGCGGTGACAAGGTCTTATTTTATCAGTGGGGTAGGTCGGGGTATACGTGTGACCAGTGTCCCCACCCACTTTTCCTGTGCGAGTGTGCGTCAAGTTGTCCCATGTAAAGAGGTTCTCCATGAACCTACGGTAGTCAGGGAATTATGGAGGTTAGAGGCAGATGTCCAGTATTTACAGTGAGTCAGTTACCTTGTACCAGGTATATAGTTGGATCTCCATGGGCTGAACTGGTAGGGGTGGTGGATGTGGAACTTCGGGTGAAGATCACGCTTACTGACAGAGTAGTGCTGTGTAGTGTACTCCAGCTAGAGACTTGGGTAATGGTGTAGGTTATATCCATGCAGTTCAAGCTACACTAAACGGTGATGAGGCATGGCTTTCTATCATGAAGGTATGATTCTTATAGACTCAACATTTTCTAGTTATTTATTTGATATAGGTTCTACGGATTCTTTTATTTCTTATTAGTTTGTAGTTTTATTGGGTTTAACTTTAGAGACTACATGTGGGTAATGTAACTTGATACTCGGCTAGGGGTGCATGTTGAGTACATCAGGTAGTGTAAGGGTTGTGCTCTAGAGTTTAGTGGGTATTGTTTTCTATGGGATCTGTTTTTCTTAGAGATGTCAGGTTTTGACCTAGTATCAGGAATGGATTGTTTAGTGTTATATAAATCTCATATAGACTATTATCGATGTCGGGTAACATTCACATCTCTAAATGGGAGCACTCCTATCCTTTGGGGTGAGTGGGATAATCGAGCAGGCTATGCAGGGCTGCTACACCATCAAATGGGGGAGCTCAAAGCCCTTGCGGCATGCCTTATGATAGATGATGGGGGAGAAAGGACATTCAGACATACCTTTGTTGTGGAGAAGTGTTAGGATGTGTTTCATGATGACTTCACATGATAATTTCCTATGAAATATGTTGAGTTTACGATTGAATTGTTACCTAGAGCAGAGCTAGTTTTTATTCCCCCTTTCTGGATGGCGCTAGCAGAGCTCCATGATCTAATGGTTTAGTTAATGGAATTGGAGCATACGGGGTTTATACATCCAAGTACATCACCATGTGGAACTCCTGTGCTATTTTCTATGAATTTCGATGAATAATTGTGGTTGTGTGTCGATTATAGGAAGATGAACCAGATGATAGTTAAGAACAAATACCATATTCCTAGAAATTATGACATGATTGATCATCTTAGAGGTTCCTTAGTGTTTTACAAGATCAATCTAAGATCGGGATACCATCAGTTGAGGGTGGGACCTTCTAATATACCCTTGTTGGTATTCTAAAGAAGGTAGGTGTTCTATGAATACCTTGTAATGTTTTTTGGTATGAACAATTCACCAGATATGTTCATGGACATGATGAAGTGTATATTCCACCCGTATCTGGATCAGTTTTTAGTTTTTGTTGTTGTTGACATCTTGGTGTACTCCATAACTCATGACAATCATTCCAAACATCATAAAATCTCATTGTGTACACTAATAGAGTATAGAATTTATTCTAATATATCAACATTTCAATTTTTGATTGATGAGGTGAAATTTTTGGGACATATCATATCTGAGTCAGGTGTATCCGTGGATCTAGAAAAGGTATAGGCTATGGTGTCTTCAGAGCAGCCTAAGAACATCTCTAATATTTAGAGTTTTTTGGGTTCGGCTGGTTATTACGGAATTTTTATTAGATATTATTTTCATTATTAAGAGTCTCTCACATTCCCGACCAATAATGGAGTGAAGATCGATTGGTCAATGTCTTTGTTAGAACTATTTTTACGAGGTGATGAAGTAGTTGATCACCGCACCCATTTTGATCTTACCTAAACCAGGTAAGAAGTATACCTTGTTCTATGATGCATTAGATGTTGGGAATGGGGTAGTTTTGATGCATGGTGATCAGTTTTTAGATTACAGGTTGAGGTAGTTAAGGCCACATGAAGGAAATTATCCTACTCATGACCTGGATCTAGCTTCTATGGTTTATTCCTTAGTATTTTGGAGGCATTATTTGTTGGGAGAACCCTTTATGTTGTTTTCATATAATAGAAGTCTAAAATACATCTTATCTCAGTGATATTTGAATCTTTGATAGTGACGGTGGGTCTATTATCTATAGTATATTGATTTTGAGTTGTTTTACACACCATGGAAGGGAAATAAAGTCACTGATGCTTGGAACCGGAAGACTCATAATCTGGTAGTTTAGGAATCCAGTTCTAAGTGGGTGATGATGACCCTGTTTGTTGAGATGCATTTGGATGTACTGAAGGGGCCTCAGAAGATGAACCATACATCAATGGATATTGAATCTACACATTTGAGCCGAGTTAAAGAGATCTAATTGGTGGATCCAGGGTGTTTTTTTATAAAGCAATGTAATAAATGTGGGTAGTAACCTTTTGGTTGGACATTTTGTATTTCTGGAGTTTCTTGTGTTCATTTTCCTGTTGTGGTGCTAGAAGATATGCAAGAAAATTTGATATGTGAGTTCCATGCGTCATAGTGGGTAGTGAATTCGTGCTTGACTAAGAAGTATCGTGACCATCGTAGGTAGTTTTTGTGGTCAAGAATGAATAGAGATGTTGCATTTTTACTAGCACAATGGCTTACCTGTATGTAGGTGAAGGTTGAAAAATAATGTCTAGGTGGGTTGTTGCAATCATTTCCTTTTCCATAGTGGATGTGGAATGACGCCATGATTGACTTCGTAGTGGGTCTTTCGAGGACGCCATAGAAGAATGATTCCATTTGGTTGGTTATAGATCAACTGACCAAAGTGGCCTAATTCATATCAATTCAAGAATCCTATATAGTCGATTAGTAAGGGGAGTTGTATGTTTGAGAAATCGTATGGTTTCTATCTTATGGACAGCCATAGTTTTAGTTCGTGAAACTCAATTCACCTCACGCTTTTGGAAGGGACTATAGAATTCATATGGTACCCAGGTGTTTCTGAGTACGGATTACCACCCAGAGACTGATGGGAATTCACAACGTACAATTCAGGTATTATAAGGTATGTTGAGAGCATGTGTTCAGGATTTCATTGGTTTATGGGAAAAGCACTTTTCAATTATTTATTTTTCTTATAGCAATAGATTTCTGGCTACAATCCATATGGAAAAATTTTAGGAACATTATGGGAGAAAGTGTAGATCACTATTGTGTTGGCTAGAGGTTGGAGAGTATGAGTGGCTAGGGTTGTGTCTTGTGCATGAGACGTCAGAGATGGTTATTTTGATTAAAAAGCATATGGAAATAGATCATAGTAGGTAGAAGTCATATAAAGATCATCATCGTAGACATATTGAGTTCATGGGGGTGATAGTGTGTTTCTTTGGGTGGCTCCAAGGATGGGTCACCATCGAATTTGGAAATAGAGCAAGTTGGAACCTTGATATGTGGAGTCATTTGAGATTGTGGAAATGATCGAATCGATGGATTACTGATTGGATCTTCCAAATAGGTATGTGGGGGTTCATGATGTTTTCCATGTTTCACAATTCTGAAAATATATCCTCGACCCATCTGTTGTGATAAATTTTGAGGATGTCGAGGTTGAGGCTGATGAATCCTATGAGGAGCACCCAGTTCATATTGTAGATCATAAAGAGAGTGTCTTGCAGGGTAAGGTTGTTCCCCTGTTTCATGTTATATAGAGACATGTAATATTTTATAAGGAAACATGGGAGTTTGATTCTAATATTCAGGTCTAGGGGACCGATCTCTTTTCATTAGACTCTCAATGATGCTCTAGAAGAGTTGCTCAGGTACGAGCTATTATAAGGTGGGGAGGTTGTAAGATCTGAGAATTATTTGTTTGGCATGTTTTACTTATTTTTTAGGATAGGCCAATTATATTAGTTATTTAAGTTCATTACAAAGTTCAAAAGGAGGCTTGGGGTGTTCCTAGGGTTCAGAACATGAAAAAAGTGCAGAAGGAGTTTTCTGGGCTAACTGTAAGGTCTGTGCACGGTTAGTTATAACTATGTAGGTAGACAAGTTAATCCATGTAGGAGGTGGATTATTGGATAGTGTCATCAGCATGGTTTATGAACATCTTGGAAAACTATTTGGGTATTTTTTGTGGCCCTGAAACCTTAAAAAATGTACAAAATTTTCACTCTGAGATTTTATCTCACTCGGGATTTTCCACCTCCCCTCCCTTGTAACACTAGGAATGAACCAAAGGTACCCAAACTCCAAAGAGTCAATCTCCATCGATTATTGGATTGTTGGACTGTTGTTGGATGAAAATCAAAGATATGGGTGAGTCTAATCCTCTTCCTCTAATTCATTTCTTATTTAGGTCTTGTATTTTGGAGATCTCCAATTGACGATATCAAACATTTTTTTTCGGTGAGATAAAGGATATGTCTTTATGGTGTGTTAGATTAGGATCTATGGCCTTGTCTGAGACTGATTTCATCAGTGGATTCAATGTAGGTGGTCTACAATTTATATCCCATGGGATTTGTGTAGATTTTTGCATGTAGGGATTTTATTCATTCCCTTTTTTGAGGAGTTTGTTTTTCCTTTTGAAGTGATGTGATTTAGTGGTGTCTAAATGGTTAATTGAACTAATCTTGATCCCCATGAGATTCAAGGAGGATTTATAGACCAAAATAGGGAAACCCAAGGGGAATTCCAATATTCCCAGGAATTAGATCTAGCTATGTAAGTGTTGGTAGTTGGGTGAGAACATAGATCCTATGATGAATATCATATTATGCATTAGTGATGTGAAATTTGTGTTTAGAAAAACAATCAGGTTGGGTAATTACCTAATAGGATGTTTGGATTTCATGAAACGTTTTAAAATGATAAATGGTAAAATTCTAGGGACTAGCTTTATACTAGAATATGATGAGTGGGATAGGAATAGAAAATTGAAATGGGGATAATGGGGTTAAGTAACATGAATAATGAATGTGTTAATGGACTATGGGAAAATGTAATTTCCCATTTATAGAGAATTTGTTGATATTTTAAATTATATTGGATATGTTTTTGTGATATGGTGTTTTGTGTTGAATGATAAATAAGATTGTGCACATGGCTTGGTATAGTGGGGTATTAACTTCAGGTTCTACACCAACAGGTTGAGTTCGACTGATGTTCTAGATCCTCCTGTAAATGCATAGGATAGGGAAGGGGGTATATTTATATTACCATAAAGGTTTCATTCAACCCAGACTAAGGATTTGAGGTGGGGATATTGGGAAATTTTTTGAAATGATTCCTAGTGAGATAATACATGTTAAATTCCCACATGATGAAAAAGTTGATCATTGACAATACATTGAAAACCTGAAATGGGTGACATAATAAATGAAAATTCTTGGTAAAAACATTTGTTAATTGGTAGTTTATTTTAAAGGAACATAAATAAAGTCATCATATTGAACATTTTAACTTAACTTGAATTTATTTATCATTTTCATTCACTATCCGCTTTGCTGGATATTTTGTAGACATCGTTGGTGATGGCCTACTGAGTAATACTCATAGCCCTATTGGGACACCATTGGGTACCTGATAATATTTCAATCTTTCTTGTCAAGTCAAAGGAAAGGTCCCTATTCTAGGGAGATGTGTCGGACATGATAATTTTGTATGAGGTTCTAGAAACAGATTCCATGTCATTTTAGGGATTATAATATTTTATTTCTTTTCGGTTTTGTTCACTTGACACTATTGGTCCCTTTTCCATTTTTTAAAATTTGTGTCGGTCAAAAGGTTTTTTTTCTCATGTATGAATCAAAATGACATGATATCTCAAATGATTTTTTATATCTATGATTTGAGAGTGTGTGCCATATGGGCCTCATGTATTCATGCTTATTGGATATATTTAATGTTTGTGCATCTTATCGATTAAATCATTAGATCAGTTGTGTGAACATATTCTTCATTAATCACATTTCAAGACATAAACAAGTAATATTGTTAATTATAATATTATAAATAAACATAAATGTATTTTAGAAAATTATACATTAATTCTACAAGAGGATAAGGACATGGGGTGTGATAAAATCATGGTCTTTATGAATAATAAGAGAAGGAAGAACATGGTTAAGGGGTCTAGGACTTATAAATAATCCAAATCTCCTAATAATTGTCCTTATAAGAAGATGAATACCTAAAGTATGGGAAAGTAAAAGGACTTAGTATGTTATTCATGTCATAAGATAGAACAATAGAATAGGAACAACACCAAAAAGAAAGGAGAAGCTAAATGTTCTTTTATAATCAAGGGTAATGTAACACCCCAATCATCCACGGTATGTTTCCCTTCGAATAATGCAATAGCGTGTGTTGTACGCAACCTCGAGCTCTAACACACAGCACAACTAATTAAACTAGCCGTTGTGAATAGTAATACCTAATTTTTGAAATTTTATAAATTTTATATATCAAAATGGACTTCATTTTTGGATTCGAATATCGAAATTAGCTTATGTTGAATATTTGGTATTTTTCTGAGAACTTCTAATTTTTATGAATAGTGAAAAATACTTAAAAAAAAATTTTAAATAAAAATAATTTATAGTGAAAAATTATACAATTTAGTGGTTTTAAAGAATAATTAGAATATAATTTTACCATTTTATCTAATGGTGGTCATTATAATTAATTTAACATTGAAATCGGACATAAACAATTGCCAATCTTTTGATATAAATTGTTTCTTAGAAACACGCCATTTTTTGTAACAGCGGGAAATAATTATAAAATTAATTAATGCAACTTATATGTTTGGAATTTTGTAAAATAGACATCATTTTTGAATTCGGAATATCAATTATAGCTTAGGGTGAAATTTTGGCTTTGTTCTGAAAAACTTCAATTTTTGATGAATAGTGAAACCACTAAGTGGTAGTTAAATAACTGATTTTTCATTTAAATGAAATATTACCACTTCTGTGATTTGATTTTCAAAAATCCGACATACATGGCTATAATTATGATGTAAAATGTGGTTCAATGAGATTAAAATAAATTTTTGGTGAATAGTAACTTTTAAGTTCTTAATCGCGATTAGAGTTAATTAGTGTAGTTTAAGGTACAAATAATGTTTTGATAATATGAGATGAGAATGACACTTGTCCTACTCCTATTTGATGAGTCATGGCCGAAAAGGACAACCCATGGGTCAACTTGGGGACCCCATGGATCCACTTTAGTTGGAAAATGACATTAATATATATTTATTTAATGTTAAAATTAAATTGACACAAACATGAGTTGTTTTACTAAAACAGTTTTTAAGCGGGGTTAAACAAGTCAAAATTTTGATTATAAATATTCATTAGAAATCTAAAAAGATTTCCTACATCATAGTATTTTTTTTATAATTTTTAGACATTAAATAAATTAAATTATTTATGACATTATTATGATGTAGTGATGACCTCATTATTTAACGATTTAAATAAAATGAGAAGATAATGCAAAATCCAAGGCTTACACTTGTCCAAAGCCTATTGGATGAAGAGATTTCGAACCCTTATCACCTTATCCACGAATTATATAAGTGTGGGAACTTTAGAATCCTAAAAGCATTGTATAATAATGTAACATTTCAATCTTTCCAAAAGAGCCCCTCCTCCCCTCTTATAAAAGGCCCCCACCTCTACCACCTTATTCACACTTTCAAGCCTTTTGGTTCGGCCAACCTCTGCGCAACTACTCTCCCAACTCCTCTCCCTTCATCCTAGAAGCTTTACTTTAGTCAGAAAGCCATCCTAAGGAGTCCTTTTGATCAAATCAAAATGAAGAACCCGAAGAAGAGGTAACATTTTCATCACCCTCTTTCATGTTTCTTTCTTCTTCCACTCCCTCTTTGTTTATTATTTCAATTCTAAAATTATAAATCCAGTATATTCTATATACTGTGATGTTATTATAAATATGGAACAACCATATTCAGTATTCTACCCATCATTTGAATGACATGTCACCATACGTGCGTACGTTCGGCTTACCGTCTCCACGTCGTGGTGTAATTGTTATTCAATATAGTATTATTTAGGTGGGTATAATAATGATATGTAATTCATGTAAATAATAAATATAACATGATAATTATTCTGTATATATGATATATTATCCAATTATATATTATTTTAATAATGATATTGCCGCTCGTGCGTATGTACGGACTACCGTCTCCACGAACGCGATGAGATTCATTCTCCGTCGTATCCATTCAAGTATAATTATCATTTGATGATTTAAAAATAATGTTTAAGGACATGATATCATTATGGATATGAATAAGATACAACCTATCCTTGAAAAACACAACTTACGTAACAAAATATATAAAAGAAAACGAGTAAGTTAACACCCGAAACAACGATAAATCTATGATATTGTTAACAAAGCAATGTTAAAAGATAACATATGATATCATATGAATGTATATGATTCTTGTATAATTTAATAACAATTACTTCACCATTATACAGAAGGTTATCCTACCCCAACCAAGGAAAAGTAAAAGGTAAGGGTTATTTGACAATCTCTTCATTATCTGAGGTTGTTTATACGTAATAATCTACTGGGATCTCTTTATCATCCACATCCATGTTTCTTCAAAATGTATTTCAAAACATTTTTTTTATTTACAAGAATATGGGTTAAAGTCATTTATACCCTTTTTGACTTTTTATAAGAGGAATCCTTCCATCATTTTCAAAACAAGGTCCTTTTTAACCATTTCGACAGAATTAAGGTAAGAATGTTTTTTATAACTTATACGGCGGGTGCGGTTATTTTCCGCCGTTATAAAATCTTTAAAGCTTTCCTTACAAGATTATAAGAATATTTTCAAGAAAATGTTTTGTTTTATATGTCTCTTAAATGATTTCAAAAATATAAAGAGATATTTCTCTAAAAAGTGTTTTGATTTCATCTATGTCAACATCCTTTGATGGATTTTACGCTTATTTGAAGTTGATTTATTATAATACAAAACATCTATATTGTATTGAAGGTTTTGTGATATGTTTGACTGTGGATGTGCTATTTTTATACCATTCATAGTTTATGGTGAAATTATTGACATTTCGTATTCTAGTTTTAATACGAATGTTTATGTTATGTTTAAACCTTTTCATATGGGAATGCATTGGACTTAATATGTGACGGGTGGAGCCCGCTATAGCTTCTCGATGCATCGGTAGGTCTCATGAGACAAACTAGTGTCTTGGCACAAGGCCTTGACAAAATCTTATTTGTAGACTTGGAATGAGGCCTTCGCTATGTGGTTATGATATTCTGGCATTATGCATTCCAACATTATGAATGTGGTTAGTGATTTTTCATGTGATTATTTGATTAGTAGAATATCCATGTGAATGAGTAAATGGCATTATTTAATTTTACTTTTTCCATATTATGTTGATGTTCAAGTTTAAAAGGCTTCTGTTTTAGTTATACATTGCCTTAAATGTTTATTCTTATTTATGAAAGCTTCCGCTATATTGTTATCCTTACTGGGCATTTGAGCTCACCCCTTTTCTATGTTTTATTTTTCCCAAGAAGTGAAGAAGTAAATTATGAATGACCTGTAGGGATATTATGAGGGGATAATAGTGTGGACTGTGGAGACATTATGTTGTTGTAGTAGTTTTTCATTATATGATGTAATGTAAAACTTATGAATATATCTGGTGTTTCCAAGGCTACAAAACAAATCAGTCTATCGAGATTTGATTTTTGTTGTGATCATGCCAATGTTATGTAATAATACACCGACTCTAGGTAACTAGGGTCGGGGCGTTACAGTTGGTATCAGAGGAAGTTTAGTACAAACCATGGAAGCTAGATTTAGATAAACTCTGATTAGAGCACGTAGAACTAGGATGAACTTTGAGGATTAGTTTAAAAGAACTTCCAAGAATTTTGGTATTGTAGAGATTTTTTGAGTTTTCCGAGCAATACATCCCTGTCAGCATACGAGCAGGTAGAGGCGACTCTGGCACAGATGTTCCTATGGATAAAACCCGAAAACACCGCTTTGAGCTAGACTCGAACGAGAACTGGTGCACGACAACGGGCCTTGCTGCACTCTTGGTTACGACACTCCCGGGGGATATGCTTAGGATAACTCTCATTTTCTTTACGAATCATTATGAAGGGTTTATGAGTATATACTGCCTTAATGAAATCATTTTTATGATTATGGATTATATCAATAAATAGTTCAATTTATGTTAAGTGTTTTATAAGTATGGGATTATGTATTTTGATTCATAAACTAATCTAGTTTATGCCATTGTTTAGAAATGGCGCCTAGTGGAAGAAATGGAAACCGTATTAATGCACGCACTCCATGTAGGGATTTCCCTCCTGCTCAAGATAATTATAGTGGGGCTGGTGATGAAACTGGTGCCGATCAGCTAATCACCATACTGGGACAACTTACTCAGGTTATGAATAATAACCTTACCCGTATGGAGCACCCTGATCCACAGCGTGGAGGATCAATGTTAGATCGATTAATGAGGCAACAAACACCAACGTTCAATGGGAGTACAAATCACTTAGTAGCCGAGCAATGGATAAATTCCCTAGAGAAAATATTTCATGTTTTGGGGAGTAGTGAAAGGGAAAAAGTTATCATGGCAGTTTACCACCTCACTGGAGATGCTGATCAATGGTGGTCATTGATTCAAAAAAATGAAGGAAGATGATGAAGTATCAAATATGGAATGGAGGGAGTCATACGTTTTGGTAAGAAAGGTAAATTGAGTCCCAGGTACATCGGACCTTTCAGAATTCTAGAACGAATTGGGGATGTAGCTTACCGATTGGCAATGCCTCCAAGTCTCTCCAAAGTTCACGATATGTTCCACGTATCTCTGTTGAGGAAATACATGCCTGACCCAACGCATGTACTCACCTATGAGGAATTAGAACTGGAACCCGATCTTTCCTATTGTGAAGAGCCCGTCAGGATTCTTGATGTGAGGGAGCAGGTGCTGAGAAACCAGACGACTCGTCTAGTATAGGTTTTGTGGAGAAATCATAAAATGGAAGAGGCAACGTGGGAACCTGAGGAACCTATGATGAAGAACCTCCCGAGTCTTTTTATGCAGTAATACCCTATAAATTGCGAGGATGCAATTATTTGAAGGAGGGGAGAATGTAACACCCCAAGCTTCCACGGTACGTTTCCCTTCGAATAATGCAATAGCGTGTGTTGTACGCAACCTCGAGCTCTAACACAAATCACAACTAATTATACTAGCCGTTGTGAATAGTAAAACCTAATTTTTGAAATTTTATAAATTTTATTTATCAAAATGGACTTCATTATTGGATTCGGAATATCGAAATTAGCCTATGTTGAATTTTTGGTATTTTTCTGAGAACTTCTAATTTTTATGAATAGTGAAAAATACTTAAAAACAACTTTTTAAATCAAAATAATTTATAGTGAAAAATTATACTATTTAGTGGTTTTAATGAATAATTAGAATATAGTTTTACCATTTTATCCAATGGTGGTCATTAGAATTAATTTAACATTGAAATAGGACATAAACAATTGCCAATCTTTTGATAAAAATTGTTTCTTAGAAACACGCCATTTTTTGTAACAGCGGGAATTAATTATAAAATTAATTAATGCAACTTATATTTTTGGAATTTTTTAAAATAGACATCATTTTTGAATTCGTAATATCAATTATAGCTTAGGGTGAAATTTTGGCTTTGTTCTGAAAAACTTCAATTTTTGATGAATAGTGAAACCACTAAGTGGTAGTTAAATAACTGATTTTTCATTTAAATGAAATATTACCACTTCTGTGATTTGATTTTCAAAAATCATACATACATGGTTGTCATTGAGAAGTAAAATGTGGTTCAATGAGATTAAAATAAATTTTTTGTGAATAGTATCTTTTAAGTTCTTAATCGCGATTAGAGGTAATTAGTGTAGTTTAAGGTACAAATAATGTTTTGATAATATAAGATGAGCATGAAACTTGTCCTACTCTTATTGGATGAGTCATGGCCGACCAATAAAACCCATGGGTCAACTTGGGGACCCCATGTAGCCACTTTAGTTGGAAAATGACATTATCATATATTTATTTAATGTTAAAATTAAATTGACACAAACATGAGTTGTTTTACTAAAACAATTTTTAAGTGGTGTTACACAATTCCAAAATTTGATTATAAATATTCATTAGAAAGCTAAAACTATTTCATACATCATAGTATTTTTTTTATAATTTTTAGACATTAAATTAATTAAATTAATTATGACATCATTATGATGCGGCGATGACCTCATTATTTAACGATTTAAATAAAATGAGAAGATAATGAAAAATACAAGGCTTACACTTGTCCAAAGCCTATTGGATGAAGAGATTTAGAACCCTTATCACCTTAGCCACGAATTATATAAGTGTGGGACCTTTAGAATCTGAAAAGCATTGTATAATAATGTAATATTTCAATCATTCCAAAAGAGCCCCTCCTCTCCTCTTATAAAAGGCCCCCACCTCTACCACCATATTCACACTTTCAAGCCTTTTGGATCGGCAAAACTCTGCCCAAATACTCTCCCAACATCTCTCCCTTCATCCTAGAAGCTTTACTTTAGTCAGAAAGCCATCCTAAGGAGTCCTTTTGATCAAATCAAAAGGAAGAACCCGAAGAAGAGGTAACATTTTCATCACCCTCTTTCATGTTTCTTTCTTCTTCCACTCCCTCTTTGTTTATAATTTCAATTCTAAAATAATAACTCCAGTATCTTCTATATACTGTGATGTTATTATAAATATGGAACAACCATATTCAGTATTCTACCCATCATTTGAATGACATGTCACCATACGTGCGTACGTACGGCTTACCGTCTCCACGTCGTGGTGTAATTGTTATTCAATATATTATTATTTAGGTGGGTATAATGATGATATGTAATTCATGTAAATAATAAATATAACATGATAATGATTCTGTATATATGATATACTATCCAATTATATATTATTTTAATAATGATATTGCCGCTCGTGCGTACGCACGGACTACCGTCTCCACGAACGCGATGGGATTCATTCTCCGTCGTATCCATTCAAGTATAATTATCATTTGATGATTTAAAAATAATGTTTAAGGACATGATATCATTCTGGATATGAATAATATACAACCTATCCATAAAAAACACGACTTACGTAACAAAACATATAAAAGAAAACGAGTAAGTTAACACCCGAAACAACGATAAATCTAAGATATTGTTAACAAAGCAATGTTAAAAGATCATATATGATATCATATGAATGTATATGATTCTTTTATAATTTAATAACAATTAATTCACCATTATACAGGAGGTTAACCTACCCCAACCAATGAAAAGTTCAAGGTAAGGGTTATTTCACAATCTCTTCATTATCCGAGGTTGTTTATACGTAATAATCTACTGGGATCTCTTTATCATCCACATCCATGTTTCTTCAAAATGTATTTAAAAACATTTTTATTATTTACAAGAATATGGGTTAAAGTTATTTATACCCTTTTTGACTTTTTATAAGAGGAATCTTTCCGTCGTTTTCAAAACAATGACCTTTTTAACCTTTTCGACAGAATTAAGGTAAGAATGTTTTTTTAAACTTATACGGTGGGTGCGGTTATTTTCCGCCGTTATAAAATCTTCAAAGCTTTCCTTACAATATTATAAGAATATTTTCAAGAAAATGTTTTGTTTTATATGGCTCTTAAATGATTTAAAAAATAGAAAGAGATATTTCTCTAAAAAGTGTTTTTATTTCATCTATGTCAACATCCTTTGATGGATTTTACGCTTATTTGAAGTTGATTTATTATAATTCAAAACTTCTATATTGTATTGAAGGTTTTGTGATATGTTTGACTGTGGATGTGCTATTTTTATACCATTCATAGTTTATGAAGAAATTATTGACATTTCGTATGCTAGTTTTAATACGAATGTTTATGTTATGTTTAAAACTTTTCATATGGAAATGCATTAGACTTAATATGTGATGGGTGGAGCCCGTTATAGCTCCTCGATGCATCGGTAGGTCTCATGAGACAAACTAGTTTCTTGGCACAAGGCCTTGACAAAATCTTATTTGTAGACTTGGCACGAGGCCTTGGCTATGTGGTTATGATAGTCTGGCATTATGCATTCCAACATTATGAAAGTGGTTAGTGATTTTTCATGTGATTATTCGATTAGTAGAAAATCCATGTGAATGAGTAAATGGAATTATTTCATTTTACTTTTTCCATATTATGTTGATGTTCAAGTTTAAAAGGCTTTTGTTTTAGTTATACATTGCATTAAATGTTTATTCTTATTTATGAATGTTTCCGCTATATTGTTATCCTTACTGGGCATTTGAGCTCACCCCTTTTCTATGTTTTATTTTTCCCAAGAAGTGAAGAAGTAAATTATGAATGGCCTACAGGGATATTATGAGGGGATAATAGTGTGGACTGTGGAGACATTATGTTGTTGTAGTAGTTTTTCGTTTTATGATGTAATGTAAAACTTATGAATATATCTGGTGTTTCCAAGGCTACTAAACCAATCGGTCTTTCGAGATTTGATCTTTCTTGTGATCATGCCAATGTTATGTAATAATGCACCGACTCTGGGTAACTAGGGTCGGGGCGTTACAGGTAATCATTAAATATCTACATTTTGGATATTAGATTCAAATTTTGGGGCTCACATCTATATTCAAACATAGGAACCAAGTAGATTCCTAAATATTTTTAGAGGATATGTAGATCTGATGGCTTTTAATGATGCAAGTCTGGAAGCTCTTTTCATTGCTGACTACAACCTGTCACTGAAAATAGGAATGGTTTTAATTTTGTTATACGGTTATTATATAACTATGGTTAACAATAACATAATTATTTATCCTGTTTAGAAAAAAATGTGTTTATTTTCAATTTTTCCAATAAAATTTGCTCTCTTTTCATGTAAAACATATCGCCTGCTATGGAAATTTTAATTAATGGTCTTTATTTATTAAATTATGAAAACCAGTTTTTGGAAATTGATATCGATTCATGTTTACAGAACTTATAAAACACCCCACTATGGAATCACTATATTTTTCATGTAAACGAGAAGCATTTCAAAAATCTCTATAAAGGTGGTTATTTATACTCCATTAGGTTAAAAAAACTGGAAATATGACATGCTTGTTTATAAGATTAAACAACCAACACACCTTTTAGTGGATATGGTCAATGGGCCACATAACATCAAGGATTGGTACACACTGATGCGTGTGGACCATTTCTAGTAAAAACTATTGGTGGATATTTTTACGTCATAAGTATTAATGATTACTTGAGTAAATATAGATATATCTACATGATGCAGTATATGTCTGTGATGGTTGAGAAATTAATGTATTTTATTAATGTTGAAGAGAATGAAACTAGAGATAAGATAAAGAATCATTGATCTGATCATGGTGGGGTGTATCTTAATGAAGAGATAATCTAAATTTAATATGTTTTTTTGGATTCTATCTCAAATAACTCTATATTAAGCACTATAGTTATATAGTGATAGTTAAAATAGGAACAATATATTTTTAGACATGTTATGTTTGTTGATGAATCATACAGATCTTCCATTATATATTTAGAGATATGCAATAACAACTATAAAATACATATTAAAATGAGTTCCAACTAGTAAATTAAATGGAATTCCATTCGACTTATGGGGTGTAAATAAACCTATTTTTTTCATACATTTGGATGGGATTGTAAGGAGTTTTGTAGTCCTTATAAAAAAAGAATCACCCTATGAGAAAAAGTGTATCATTTTAAGAATCCTAAGGAAACAAATGGATAATACCTATATAACCCCTCAGAGAAAATGGTGAATGTTGAGAGAAAAGAAATGTTTTTTGACTAGGGTAAAATTAGGAAAAGGTGTATGTGATAAATATTGGCATTGATGAATTTGATGCTCTTAATAAACAATAGATTGTATTAGAATAGATTACAATGGTTCATGTTGAATAAGTAGTTCCTAAAACATAAGTAATATATAGGATTATTAGAGATGTAATATAACTAGATAGATATTCTTTTCAAGTCATCGAAGATAGTGAATCATTATTGGTTGACAATGGTAAACAACTATCCAACAAGGAAGCATTACTTAGCTTAGAAGTAATAAGATTGAAATATTCTAGGAACTCTGAAATGGATTCCATGTATCATAACAACATTTGGTATCTAGTCGATGTGCATGTTGATGTATAACCCATAGGTTGAAAATATGTATTAAATTTGAAACTATACTTGGAATGTAAATTAAAAACCAAAAATGCGAGGATAGTGGCTAATCTCTTTAAACGATATCCCAGAATTGACCACGATGAATCCTTTTAACTAGTTGATATGTTTTAATACTAGAAAATTACATTCTCTATATAATATTACAATGAATTTGATATTTGGAAGATGGATGTCAAAATTACATTCCATAATGGGATCCTTCAAGAAGATGAATATATGGTACAACTAGACGGTTTTCTTACTCTAGGTGATGCAAATAATATTTTCTAGCTTCATGGATCAATTTATAGAGTGAAGGAAGCATATCGAACATAGAACATTCAGTTTGATGAAGCCTTCAATTAATTTTGATTCAATAAGAAAAAATGTGAGTTGTGTATTTACCAAAGGTTTATTAGAAATGTGGTTAGTATCCTAGTTTTAAATTTTTCAGGACATATTACATGTTTGAAATGACATTCAAGTATTATAGTCAATTAATGTCTGGTTAATCAAGTTTTTCTCAAAAAAGGAAATAGGTGAAGCATTCTATATTCACATGATCAGGATCATTAACTCTATATCTATGATCGTTCTTTGAATATGTCAAAATATATATGTTGACCAGATATTAAAGATATTTAGTATAGAACCTTCAATTAGGGTATTGGTTCCAGTGTAACATCGTTTACATATTTCTTTGAAAACGTGTCCACATAAACTATATAAGTAAGAGAGAATGGGATATATCTCACACTCTTCAGTGATAGGATCATTCATGCTTGCCATGTTATTTACTAGACAGGATGTTGACTATGAACTAATCATGGTTGGAAGATACCAATCATACCCAGAAGAACAACATTGGTATTCTATTAAGGTTTTCATTATGTATCTAAGATGAATTGAGGATATTTTCATATTGTATGGAGGATACGAGGATATTTTTTAGGGGAAATAATGATTCTATTTTATAGATAGATCAGAATGATCTTAAGTCAAAATTAGAATATGTTTCTGTATCCATGGAATATCTGTGAGATGGAATAAATCAAAGGATCCAGTTTTCATTGATTCTATAGAAGAGTCTGAGTATATAGAGGTGTATGATGATGCTAAGAAATATATATGAATTCGTAATGTTGTCCAATATCATGATTTGATACCTATAATTAATGATCCTATCACATTGTATTGTGATAATACTATTGTGGTGGTTCTTGTGAAAGAACCATGGTCACACTAGTAGACAAAAAACGTACATCAAATGATTCACCTAATGAAGTAATTTTATCAAATGGGTGATGTTTTAGTCATAATATTACCCAAGGAATATAACGTGGTGAACCCCATGACTAAATCACTATCTCAGAAGAAGCATGTGTGTCATGTAAGAGCTATCAGACAGATGGTTGTTTGCAGTTGGATCTAGTGAATGGTGGAGTTTGTTGGATATTGTTTCTAAGAACCAAATTTTATAATTTATGATAACATATATACATAGTTTTGAATTTTAATAGACTTCTTATCACATCATGATTGGTCAACTATGTATCATAGTATTACAAAATGTCCCTTGAATATCTATCACACTAAAAGGTCATATTAGTTACCCTCTATGATGATAACCCAAATGTGTTGTCATAATATTCTTAAAAATATTCTTTATAACTAGATGATATCATTTGAGGGACAAAAATGACCCATTCTATCAAAGTATGATACTTATAAGACATTGAGACATCTTCTCATGGTGTATTCCATTGGTAATATCTCATAGGATATTATGTGAATGGGACCCACCAGTTGGAAATACAAAATTATATGTGTCATTGGATGTTCTTATATGTGTACGTGTGTATTTTTCATTAGAAATTATTTTTATTATTAATGATTAATTTGATCATTTACTTTAATGTATTGAGTAAAATAGCGATGATAGATATTTGTAGTTAGGTTGGAAATTTTGCGTGCTTCACAAGAAATATTCTCTTAATGAATAATACAGAAAAGGATTTATCTGTTATATTCTTTAAGAAAAGTTAATATCTCAATACCCTTGATGGAAAAGACATATCATAAATAAAACCTTGGCCATGGTGCTTTATAGGAATGCTCTATTTCTAGGAAAACAATGAAAGGGAAATTGATCAATTTGGTTGATGGAATCATAATTTATCCTTCTTCATTAGGGATATACTAATAAACTATTTATATTACACAATTATCATACTTGTGAGGTATCATGAATTTATGGAACTAACGTATTTATTTATGGTTTTCTCATCATGGTCCTAGATTCTATCATTAGTCTTTAGTCTGTTTCACAAAATGCTAATGAGAACGTGGGATAGAGGGTCACACACTAATTGTGTCCAAAATCTCTGTTAAATAATCTATTTGTATTTTTTATTTAACAAATTGAATAAATATTATTCCCACATGTGGTTTAATAATTACGCATGTATTCTTTATCGTATTTAAGTATTTATCTTATATTTAGTAAATATATTATTTGTTTATTTACTGAAGAGTAATGAACTAATATTTATTTAATATATAAGTATACATTATTCATGGTCCATTAAATATTATGTAGGAATGGTGAATTGGGATTTTAGGTCTTGTTATAAAATAATAATAATTAAATAATAATTTATTAAATAATATTTTATTTTTATTCACTAGTTAAGAACATGTAGAAGAATAATCAAATTATTAAAATTATTAGACATTAGGTTTTTTCAAGGATTAAATAAATAACTAAGTGCTGTTGTGCAATTATTTTATTTTAATTGAAGAGAAATATATACCCAGTTATGTTATTTTATTAATAAAAAATTCATTTATTTTGGTTGTGCACATTGGAATTGGAGAATTATTTCAATAACTTGAGATATATCTTATCCAAGATTTCTCATATGAGTGGATAGAAATAACACTCTCTTAGATTTGGGACAAAACATTCGATGAAATTCACATAGCGATCAATAGAGGATGATGCGGGAACAATGATCATCCTGGCTATAACCCCAAAATTCTTTTAGTGATGTATATAGATTCATGGAATACATGTTGATCACTATTATAGTGAATCTGCACTAGATTCATTTAAAGCAATTATGGTAAATTATATATCTATTATAAGATCCATAAAAAATAATGAATTCCATCATGGTAATTATTATTTAATTAAAATAACTATAAATAATAACTAATGATACTCTCTCAAGTTTTGGCCTGACTCATGTTTTCTATCTTCTATGATTCAATTATGTTGAAAAAAATGTTTACTTTTTAGTATATCAGATATTGATCATATAATATGAGAAAAAAATGTTGGGAACCACCCATGTCACTCATCCATTGTTCCTAGAACCTGTAGTTATAACCCTTATAATAAATTATTTCAAGAAATATTAAAAATTTAGACACTCTTGTTTTTAATAAATAAAATAATTTCACCATATTTATAAACATATTATATGATCTATTGAGAATATTATTTATATGGTTAGATGATTAATATTCTTCACGGATTTTTTTATTTTTAGTGAATAAATAATTATTCAAATTTCTAGATAACTCTAAATAAATAATAATAAAATTGATAGAATAATCAGACAAATGATAATAAGAAATATTAAATTAAATATAATATGACATAATTAATGTGATTCAAAAATATAATTTAGTAAAAAATACATGTTATGGATATTTTAAAATATCTTCTTTTAATATTACTTCTTGAATTGATGTTTTTATAATCATTGTAGTGAATTTTTTTTAAGAATATACATTAATTATATTTTCTAATAAATATAAATTTATTATATCATATAAAATTTCTAAAAAAATGGACTCATCCAAATTTCTAGTATATGATTTAAAATTTTAACAAGTATCCATTTATTATCATATTTTACATTTATTGTAACTATCATGACCCCCAAAGCATACACATCCTTATTGCAATGTTATTGGTTAAAGGGGTTAACAAGTGGTTAAATCAGAAATATAAGGGTAATATAAATATTTAAAACATTCATAATTATTATTTTATGAGAATATTTAGACCAATAACACTCCAATATTTTATATAAATCAAATTGAGGCCATTTTTAAATGACTATTCATTTATAATAACTTAATATTTTGATGAACCACATGATTTCCCCTCCGATATATTATAAAAGCGGTCATTTTCATCTCCATACCACACAAATAAAAACCCTTTTATATTAGACCTTAGTTATAGAGAATTTTAAATATAATAAATGAAATCAAAATTTAAATCATCCATTAGTCATAAAAAAATTATATATAGGTTGTGAAATTAAACAACGATGGTTCCCCAAATAATTGGTGTTGTTTTATCTGATTTTTGTTTATTTTTTTTATTCTTCCTAATAATTAAAATATTTTTAATCATTTATAAATTAATAAACCAATTTAAATTATGAACAAAGAATTTATTATATTAAAATAAAAACAAAACATTGTCTAAATAATCTATCAAATGTGATAAGATTTCTTCATGCATCGTGTACATATGAGTACTTCCAAACGAGCTGATGTAATCTATTTTCCATAAAAACGCTCTAAAAGAATGGATATAATTATAGAATTAATAGATATTTACTTATATATATAATATTGATGAAATATATATCATTTTTTCTAATTATATGAATCTTAATTGTTTTACTATTCTATGCACTGGAAATTGAAAAAGTTGTTTACACGTATGTGTGTGCTACGACCTACATGAAGAAATGCGATTCATTTTTTGTCACCATGTCACATGATAGATATAAATATATTTACTGAAATAATATTTTATTTTGATATTGTGATCAATATTTAAAGGTAAAATAATAAATGCATTCTTTCTAAATTGATCATTGATTAAAAGAAATGGTACTCATGAATACATACAACCTACTGTCTCTATGAATGTTACCTAGTAATTTTTTAAAAAACATATATATTGGTTATAATTAAAATAATTATTGATATATCAAATATGATAATTTTTTTAATTAATATTCTATATATTTTTTAGTAGTTATCACCTTTTCCATAGTGACAAGCTTGATTTAATTTCCGACATATGAACCAACTATAACCAAAATTCCCAACATGAATTTAATTGGTAAATTAATTGAATGCAACATACTATTAAATGACATAAATTAATACTATAAATGGGTAATTTTATTAAAAATTTATTAATTTAACATAATCAGGTCATTCATAGAGACAAATAATGAATATTATGAGTCCTAATCATGTTAAGCATCATTCAACTTAAAATATACTTGTAATGTCTTCTATAAGCACATAATTTATTCCATCTAAATATATCACAATAAAATTTGAAAAGGTTTTTTAAATATTAAAATTATTTTTAAAATCTATATTTAACAATTTTAGAATTTGTAAAAATTTTCTTCTAATAAATATTATTTTAATTTTCCAAAGGAGGTGCTTTATATCTTTTCAATCAAAATTCTAAAAGTAATGTTTTTAGATAATATAAAATGAGTTTATTTTAACAATATCATGAATAATATCTTTACTGAATATTACATTAATGGTATAAGAGGTTATTATTAAGAGATATTTTCTCCTTCATATTTGATCATTTTTCAGAAATTACAAAATTTAAATATTGAAAATGGTATTTTTGACAAGAAATTATCCAAGTGAACACTCATATTATTTTCCGATATAAAATGAAATTCAATGATGTATCTCAAATAGAAATGATTTTTTTTATAATTAATTTTTTCAAAAATAATATCTTTAAATATTTTGTTTTCTTTTTCTAAGTTTTTAGTTATAGAACATTATATTTAAAATGGTAATTGTATTTCTATATCAAGATAAATTTTTCATATTGGTTTAAAATAGTTTTTGAAGTTATTATATTAGAAAGGTGAATTCATAAATTACTTTATATGTTTATTGATAATTATATGTTTAATGGGTGAGATTTAATCAATATAAAAAAATATTTTATAACCATTATAGATCATGATTGATCCTCATACCACTTATATGTTTGGTGCAGAAAAATAGAAATGAGAGGCTTTATTATTGGTTATATAATGGGTTCCCCT
The DNA here is from genome assembly GCA_963277665.1 of Viscum album. Lineage (NCBI taxonomy): Eukaryota > Viridiplantae > Streptophyta > Magnoliopsida > Santalales > Viscaceae > Viscum > Viscum album. The sequence goes on from OY728140.1 coordinate 2,073,238,142, forward strand.
AGACCGATCTTAAATGTATTAGTTAATGTACAATTAATTTTTAGGAATGGATGAGAAAATTATTTAAGGGGTTTTACAGTAGATTTAATAGGAATATATTAATTTATAAAATGATTTTAAAAAGGGATATGAACATGATGCTAAACATTTCTATGAAGGGTGATTATTTTTTTATGTGGGTTTTCCTGTTTTCAATTTAGAAACAAAGTGTGTCAATTATTCATGTGGACATGATTTATTTTATTTCTCATAAGTTCATTTACTTTATGATAAAATTTTCATGGGTATTTATTTTTGTCACTTGACTAAATAATTTTAACTTTTTAGTTTTCACTCTATTATTTTTTGTTTTCGTACCATGTTTTAAAAAGTTTTTCATAAGGTTTTAAGATGGTTACAACAATGTAAGAAGTCGTGTTAAAATTAAAAATTAATTACCATGAAAATAAATCAAAATTTATTTCTAGTATTTATATTGTGATAAAGTGGATTCTTTTCATTTGTCACCACTTTATAATATATGGTCATGTTATATAAAAGTTATATAATAATTATATATAAATTATATTTAAAATAACATTGTTAATTAATGAATTTTAATATTGTTTAAAGGAACTATATTAGGTGATTTTTTGTATTGGGGTCCCTGTAGCTTGAATCATAATATGGTATGGAAAACATTTGAGGATAGGTTGTTATTTGAGAATAATTTAAAATTCATCAACATCCAAAATTACTAGTATATCTAAGTAATTATAGATATTTTCCTTAAATTCATAGAATTGATTATAACATAGATAATTATATCATTAGGGTTATCTACCTCCTAATATAAATTATTATGATTATATTGATATACTCACAAAAAATTGGTTTAATTAAATGGATGTATCTAGTTAGAATAAAAGTAACAATGTATGTTAAGGAAAATACGGTGGGAATTCCAATAAGAAACATAATAGAATCAGAGATTTTATGAGAACTATTGTAGCTATTATTAAACAAAAATCACAACTAATGATTATAATCATGATCATAGGTGAGTTACTAATAATTAAATAAAATAGAAATTAATCCTCATTGAATTTAAGGATATGAGGTTCACTAAGACAAATATGTTCATCGAAAAATATGTTAATAATGTGAAAAGAATCACTTAAGAGAGTGTTTCAAAAAATGGGAAGATGCTTTATATTCTATTAATGAGGTCCTAATGTAATAATCTACCATGTTAATATATAATCAATTGTTTAATTATAGGACTAGGAGACAATATCTTCCTAGTATATCAATCAAATTTCATAAATTTGGGGACAATGGTCACTATGAAAATCGACAACCAATGCGGAATGCTTAGAAATAGGATTAAAAAATCCTTACATATATATGTTTTAAAATACCTAATTCCTTTCCAGATGAATATAATGTAAATGAAAAGGTCATATATATGTAATGGATTATTTTATAGCTTATTGTATAACATAATTGATTCCTAATAAATGATTCATATTTATGTTTGTAGAAAGCATAAGATAATATTATTGAGAAAAAAAATATGGTATTATTAATATAGTCGAATGATTTTGTTATCTATATTATAGAGTTATTATGTAAAAATAGAATTAAAAATAATTTTTTGACATGAGAAATTTGATATACTTTTATTGAGTTTTGTTAGATGCTTCATTTATATATACCATGTAATAATATCATCTAAAAAATTATTTGTGGAAAAATTAATGGGGAATCTTTAGGGTTTATATTATCTTTTATTTTGAGTTAATTATGGGTTATTAAATCTTTATGATGCAATATGAAATGTATGAGATATTCATTAAGGTAAATACATTAGATTAATGTCAAATTTATTATGGTTTTACGTAATTTTATTACATTTTATGTCATTCTTAAAGAATTATATTAATATAGTTTTATAAAGGAAAATATTTATGGCTTGGAGACAAGTTTTCAAATCCTAAAAGTCTATGAGGATTGAAGGCACAACTAAAGGAAGACAAGGGTTCATATACTACTACTACCCTATGTGATTTCATGGTTATTATCACACAATGTTAATTTCTCTAAAAAACATGAATAATTATGTATAATATCTATTTCAGAAAATATTTTATATTATATAGATTACCATGGAATAAGAAATTTATTTTGGTGATTAGATGAATAATATTATTTTCAAAGAATATTACTATAATTTTAGTAAGAATTTTCAGATTATGTTAAATAGAATATTATGAGACATTATTTGAGAAATAACTATTGAATTATATATTTGTATAATATATGGTTTAAATTTGGATAAATAGTTTTTTATCCCATTCATTGGTATGAAAATCATATCTTGGATATTATAATGATATGGAAATAAAATATCACGACATATAATATTTTGATTGATATTTTTTGGACATAAATATAATACTTTTATTAGAAGACTATGTGATCAAATTATTTTTATTTATATGTGTTTAATTTTATTCTAGATTAATATTGATTAATTTTAATGGATGTTATATTTTGAATGATCTATATTGTAATTTCGGGTTTACCATTGAATTTTATAAATTATAGTAGTTCTATTCATATGAAAGTTTATTATTTTATATAATTATCATTACCTATAATAACCATTTGATTTTTATTAATTTAATACATATGGAGAAATATATTATTATTCTGTTGTATATTTTTCATCCTATGAAAGTTTATTCAAAATCACAAGGGAAAAACTAAATCATCTTGAATGATAATTATGGGCCAAAAAATATTACATTGGGTTAGAAATGATTTATGCATGAAATTATACTTTCCATGAATTTATATTTACCTACTCTCTAACTCAAATAGGAAATATAATTAGACATTTATAAAGAATGGATTTTGAAAGAAAAATATCTGATTAATTTTCTAACTATGAATTAAATGCTCTTTTAAACCATAATGAATTTATGATTTTGGGATGGATACTTTTTCACGACCACATTACATATCACTCTCTATAAATACTTTTGTTTTAGGTATTTAATGAAATTTTATTAAATAAAATACAATGTTCAAATACCTAATATATTGGTATTAAGAATAGTATTAAAAATTAAATGGGTATTTGGATATCAATCTATGTTATTCGTATGGGATTAATATTTATTGTCAAATATTTTATGAAGAAAAGGGAAAAACATAATTTTTTATATTTTAATTTATTATTATATTTTAAATGGGTGATCCTACTATATCTTATATGAGGTGATGAGATCCATTATTTCCCACATGTGTGCCTGATATAACATATACATTGATTTCACCCAGGTAATGTTGGATGAGACCTTTATAGATTATATGATGGGTTCACCTAGACAGAACTTCAATGTATAATGTAATGTACCATGTAATTTGTGTTATGTAGGGAGTCACATAAGAGTTTATCCTATATATTGAACTGTCACCTCATTGATCAAGACATGAGTGTAAAATGAGTTTTGAATGTGATGATATATATTTCCAAAAAGTGTTTTTATTTTCTATTTATTTCTTGTTATTGGTTTATTTCAGAAAACATGTATTGGTTATTCATTTTTAAAGGATTTATTTGATTTTATCCATGATCAATGAGGTAATAATAAAAAATCTATGGCTTTTCATGTCTTTCACTAGACTAAATGATTTATTATTTTATGTCACTTACTAATCATTTTGTGGACATACCAAATTTTAACATTATTTATGAATGTTAACAATTGGTAAGGGATTCGAATAATTCATGTTTATTTTCATGATTATTTATCATGAAATGAAGTCATTTTTTCATTAAATTATTTATATTGTGAAATAAATGATTCTGATAAGAAGTATACACTTTTTAAAATATGGTTTTGTTATGTAAGTGTTAAAAAATTACATAAATTACTAAGCTTAAAATAGAATTGGTAATTTTAAAATGTGAATTAAACACAAAATAAAATATATTATTTTATGATTAGGTTAGTGTTGTTATATTTATAGATACAAAAATGAATGACATCATTCAAAGTAGTGGTAGGCCATAATTTTGTATAAATAAAGTTTTCATTTTTTAAAGTTGTTGGGAGGTAACTGTAAATGGAATTCACCCTTCATGAATTGTTATTTTATCATATAAATAATTTATATTCTTCCAATATCCACTGATTACCGTATAGTTTTAATGAAAATGAAACCAAAATACAACCCTTCGTGGTTGTATTACTCCACTTGTATGCACACTCCACATTAGCACTATCAAATGAATTAGAGGGTAAAAAGGATGATGTGATATTATAAATAATTAATTATTATTATTATCAAAAAATTAAATATAAATATATATATTAAATTATTAAATATATCAATCTACGAGAGTTTCTGATCGAAAATAAATTACATCTGTTCTCAAGGCAGTTGTATGCCACACACCCAATAAAATGTTCCATATCCCATTTTATGGAATATGAAATGTGAATAAGTTATTCAATTAGAATTATTATATAATAAAAAATGGAATATACTAATGTTATTATAACATATTGGTATTATAATATTTAAAAGAGTAATAGAAATAATACCTTTTTAATAATGATACCTCTTCTCCAGACATCATCTTTAGCTTTTAACCAAATCATTCATATGAGGGTTTTATTATAAAAACATGTCCTCTATGATATTTCATGAGAATGAATGAACTAATTTTGATATGTATTTCAAAATCCAACTTATTTTTATGTGATCCAAAATAAAATAAATAGGTGCTCTTTTATATGTGAGGTGAGGGGAACTTTTAGAATTTAAAAATGATTAATATATAAAATTCTCTAGATAAATGAAACAAAATGTATGAAATTATATGAGAAGGTGATATTTGGTTGCAATAACATAAAAAATAACATTTGTTTGGTATTAGGTGGTTTTCTAAACCTAATATTTTGAATTATTCCCTTAGTTTACCAATTTTAATCTTAACACTGGTAATTAGTTTTAAAAAAATGATTAATTATGATTCATGAAATGAACAATTAACACATAAATGTACCATATAATATATATTAAAATATCTTATATTCAATGTGATTAATATATATTTTTTTATAATTTTTTTCATTTAATAAAATATTTTTTATAATAAAATATCATTAATGAAAATATTTTATATATTAATTTATTTGATACTGATGACAAATTAAAGTAAAAAAAATTGAATATTTTAAATTTATATCTTTCTAAAATTTATTTTTTATGTGATAATATCGTGGATCCTATTCATTATTTCAAATTTTATTAAAATTATTATTTTTGAAATCAATTTTTTATTTCACTATTAATGGTTATAATATTGTGTCGGTCTTGCGTATGAATTTATGGTAATTTTATAATGAATAAAAATTATAAATAAATTAATATAAAGAAAATATTTAAATTATGATAAAAATAATCACTAATATTTTATCACATCATGCTTTTGATTATAGGTGAAAATAAATGAGATACATAGAAACAAGAGAGTGACACTTTTTCATTTTCATTATTTGAAATATTTTATAAGTTAGATTCATAGAAATGTTCCAATAAGTAATTAAATATCACTAATAAAGTGATGATTGTAGAAAAAACTTCATTCAAAAAGATTTAATATGAAATATAGTGGTATTATCACTTAGATTTATTATATCTCAACATAATTTACCCATTAACATTTGTCAAAAATGTTTTATATTTTTACTATTGGATATGATATAATATTATTTTAAATTTATTATACAATATTCATTATTTTGATTATGAATTTGTAATACATTTCATAAAATACTACCTCTATAGGTGATTGAAATTCATTGTATAGGTTGAAGGACCCCAGGACACCCTGAGAGGGGAGGGGTATATCAGGGTGACAACTTTTTCTTTTAATGTGATGGATCTTGTTCCCACGTTGGTAAGAACTTTTTGAACATGTATGATTAATATCATCATTAAGCAAACATTCACATGCATAGAGAAGACACACCAATTATTACTTGGTTCACCACTAAGGGCTACGTCCAAAGAGCATATGCCGACAAGTTTTTGGTCGTACCAAATTCCAGTAATCTTCACTAGTTGTGGATTACAAAGGTTAGAGCACATTCACTCTGTCCCAGGCTCACTACCTTTACAAAGGATCCGGGATAGCTCACTGTTTCCCTCGGGTCTCTCCCATTGAATCCCCGTGGCTCACTGCCTTTGGTGAAGTCACACTCAGTTTATAGACGTTAAGTTCTCTTTATCATTGCATAAGAATGCATCCTCTATTGTTTGTAGATGATCTGTTGAAGTCCAACTCTCACCAGAAGATGAATCTCACTTTGCACTGATGGTACCAGGTGATCCTCCAGCTTTCATGCAGCTTCAAAAGGACATATGTACTTTAACAACCCTGGAGTGCATCTCCAAGCCCAGCGTGCAAGTTTCATGAATGGCGCGCAAGTCACTTGCACAATAGAAACTCGGCGCGTAGGTGACTCCAATCCACTTGTGTGACACTGCCTCTTTAAACTCCAAACTTGTGCAACTCAGCGCCTCTATATCCCAAACCACTTTGGATGCGCAGCCAACAACCGGCACGCAACGTCTACTTGCGCAACCCAACAAACACTTGTGAGACTCACCCACTTGTGCGACGAGGGCTTGAAAAACCTCTAAGTCTTGAACTTCCTCCCAAATGAAGCGGGGGGTCCTATATTTATAGGAAAACTGGAACCCCTGCGTGATGGCGCGCAAGTCTTCCCTCAGCACGCAGGTTCTAGCGCGCAGCTCATCCTCCCTAGAATCTTTCGTGCTACTCACCTACGTGAACACACTGATACTTGCGCAAACTTCTTTACTTTTCCATATTTGAAGTTATAATCTTGAAAAAAAAATAGGTGCGCAAGTTTCCAATCCTCCTAGGTATCGGTGCACAAGTCTCTTCACGGCGCCCAGGTCAGTTGTGCGACCAGCCCAAAACTTGTGCGTCCATTATCCCATTTCCATTTTTCCATGTTTTGATCTTGAAAAACATATGGCGGAAAATTTTCCTCTCCTTCAAGTACACGGCGCACAAGTCTCTTTGCTAAAAACACTTTTCTCCATTTATCGATTTTCAGGCCCAAAAATATGGCAAATACTGGGAAACAGCGCCACCTTCAATACAGTTGTCTGCATGAACTGTGTGATCTCTTTGTTGGTACAAATTCTAAACATCCACTAAATATTGGGAACAAACACACACCATACTCCAAATCATGCATATAAGACAATGGTTCCAACATAGGTTTCCCACAATGCATTACAGAAAATGGTCTAAAATTATTTTTATATCAAGATCACATATATTATTGATTCATATGAAGTAAATTAGAACATTTCAACAATATGAGAGTTATTTTAATTTATAATCTTTTTTAAAAATAAATTTTTGTCTGTTCATTTTAGGAAAAGTTTTTTAATCGTTAATTTCACTATTCATTAAAATAATAACATTTTCAAAACAAAATAGTATATTTTAACATATGATAGTTTTTAAAATCATTTATTAAAAATTAATTTATTTTAATAAAAAATATGAATGATTCAGTATTTAATTATATGTTTTATGTATATAATTTGATAAAAAAATTCTGATCAAAATACATTTTTTAGCAAAAAAATGTATTCTCTTAAAATATGGTAATTATTTTCTATACATTAATAATGATATTTAGTATTAATTAATACCTTTATATATATATATATATATCATAATGTGGTTAATCATATTCATACTTTCAAATTTAATGGATACGATATAATGGTCAGGTTTAAATAATAGTATAAAATAATTGTTTAAAACTATGGGTTGTGTGTTACGCAATATATCAAAAATATTTAATTTATTTAAAAGAAAATAAATTATTAACATATTAGTGTGTTAAATTCTCCCCTACTATTAAAAACATTCATCCTCACTATTAAAAGTTGTTGCTTTTATTATAGGGTTTTACATTTGAAAATTCTGTTGTGGAAGACACTCATGGTAAAATATGTTAAAAAAATTAGTCTTAAAAATAGGAAAAGGAAAATTATAATGTAATGGTCCATAAGAAGAAAATAAGATTAAAAATGATGAAAAAAGTTTGATTTGAAAATATAGACATGGAGTTGAAATATAATTTCCAAGGACTAATAAAGTGTGATATAGAACATTGTTAGGATAATGTTACCTACACAAAATCCCTAAAATTTTAAAATGTTAATAGTCTATCTATTAATTTAATATGATAATTAAAGGATATAATTTTAATTCCAAGAACATTAATCCAATGTTTCAGAATTTCATTTTCATCTGGATTAAAAATATAAGGAAATTTAATTACCTTTCAAGTGGAATATAACCATCTAATACATTTCCACCAGAATATCATACTATTCTCCAAGTGATTTTCTTTGAAGGTAAATATTCTGTGGATAAGGACTTAATTCTATCATATAATGTTTCACAAAAAAAATTCAAAATATTTATTGTCATATCGCATTAATCACATTTGGGTCTTTATAATCACTCTTTTCATTTTCATCTTGTTTTGTTTTGTTTGGGGGATTCCAAGGATAGAGATCCTCGTCTTGGTAAAAATATCTAAGGTTTATAAATGTTTGGTTTTTTTATTTAATGTATTCTGGGAATAAATTTATTAAAGGGTTTGTGGGGTTCTATAAAAGTTTGAAGAGCTCCACTATTGGTATGGTTCATTTCATGAGAAACTAGTGTTTTAATAGTCTACAAGAGAAATAAACTCCATTTAATGATAAAAAACTGTATAATAGTTTTACATAAAATGTAAAATATTCACATCGTATATTATTTGTCGTCCATGTGTCATGAATTGATAAAAGGAATGAAAAGATTTACATGGATGAAAATTTGTAAATATAATATAATGGAAAATCCATGATTTTTAACCCAAGAAGGTGGGTTTTTCAGAATATTGGAATTTTAAGGATAATAAAAAATTAAAAGTGGTTTAACACAATATAATTCTAAAATATTTGGATTTCATGTCACTTGAAGAGTTATATATTTTTCATTCAGTTGAAAGAATATTTCCCCCCAACATAGGAGATCTCCTAAGAAGTTTTATAGAGTTACACTCCATTCAGAACAATTAGTTCCCTAATTGATCTCCATTACAATTTCATTTTATTTATATGAGTGGGAAAACATATTCTTATTCATTTTCATTAACTACAGTATCTCCATAGAGTTCCATTTTTGAACATGTTGATCATTGATGATAATATTTTGGATTCTTAATAGATTTTATGTTTGATATTCTTGGGAGGATATACCTTATATTGGTTATGGAGAAGTTTATGAGTTTATTAGAGGTATATTGTAAAATTTACTCTTTATCAAAACATTTTCTTATATATTTAATTATATTTTAGGATTACTTATAGGATCTCCAATGCTAACTTTTCTTTCTTCCTTATTCTTGGAGGTCGTTGTGGGATTGTGTCACAAAAGATTGATGTTGGTGGTAACATCGTTACACTATGTTTTATGAAATGTATATCTCTAAATTTTTATATATTTTTTATAAATGATATTTCATGATTGATTTTTGTTTTTGAAAACATGTTTTTGTGATAAGTATTATTTTTCCTTTTTTTGGTAAAATATAAATATATTTTCAATGAATTATTAATAGTAATTCTGTAATGATTTTCAATTCATGGTTTTGATGAATGGATAAGAAAAATAGAGCACATGAGATTCCTTGGGTACTTATGTTGATGTTGTAGTAATAGTTTTTATCTATTGATACTATTGGTGGGTCCACTCATGGGGTTTTTCTCAACTACCTATGCTAATTATTATGGGAACATGTTGTACTTATTTGAGATTCACTATATTTGTCTTCTTATAATTTGTATATTCTATTCTTATAACTAAGGACAAGATGTTCTTGATTTCTATGTTGAGGGTATGAGTTTCCTTGATAGCATGACATTTTATGATCCATGGAATGATGTGTTACTTTTTCATTAGCATATATTATTTTTTCTTGTACTCTCATACAATTTTGTGATATACAATTCATGATTTTCCTAATTTTATTATTTTGGTATATTAAATGACTTGAAATTCTTTAACCTGGATTATCTGGTAAATGTGGGAAAAATGGATAAATTAAATAATTTTTAATAATATTGATATAAAAAATATTAATATATTTATCATGAATTTTTTTATTTAACCAAGATAATAATTTAGTTATTTTACAATGACTAGTAATGGAACACCATGTTGGTATCTTACTGATCCTGTTAGCTCAAACCCAATGAACCTCTTTGACAATGGGTATACTATCATATGTCTACTGAAATAATGAATGGGATGGTGAAGAATTCACTTGGATAGATTTCTATTTGCTGAGTCTGAGTAGAAGGTGGGGAGATGGTGGGGGTTTTCTACACTTTCACAAAGAGTAGTCTGTTTTCTATTTTAATGTTACTCTAAAGGTAGACTATTTCTTCATGAATTTGTGACTACTTATGAGTTGTTTGGTTTCTATTTTCATCATTAATTTATCAAATAAGATTCTATATTCCATTTTTTATCTCTATTATGTATATAAATATATATTCCATGTTGTTGTTTTATATTGGTAGAAATAGTTCCCAATGTCTTATATATGATTCACATGTTCTAGTCACCATCCCATGGGGATTGGGAATTCCATAGGGTTTGTGTAAATTCAAATAGCATACCAGATTGGGAGGTTATCTATGTAAGGTTCCTAATATTTTTGTATCCAATTATTTTTTCCCCCAATATTCCTTATCTTGTGTATTTTGCTATACTTGATATACGACTATATGGTATTGAGAGGTAGGTTTTAGTGAGTTCTTAGACATATTCTTAAGAATAATACTCATGTTACCATGGGATTTTAGGATTTATGTCTCCTATTTTGAGTTCATGATATTAATATTATATTTCTATAATGGTTTTATAGTTTTTACTACGATTATTCTATTTTCAAATCATTTCATCTGTTTCATTCTGTAGTGGTATGCCTCTTAGACATATTCCACATCTTCCTTAGGATGGTGCATCTTATTATCCATGGTGGAAGACACATCTAGATCAGTATTGTATTGAGTAAATCATTTTGGTAGTTTCTGTTCTGACCATGATGTACAAAAAGATGAGAATGCAGTTTTTGACATACCACTAGGATCTGATGATTAATGGGATCGATCAATAGAGTTCATCCATGAGAAACTAAATTCATTTAATGCTTTAAATAGACCATGAGAGGAGGATGATTGGATAGAAAAAATTGATCATATCATCATCATCCAAGATATTACTAAGTGTTTTTAAGAAAATTATGTGTCGTTCAGACTTCAGGATCACAACAATAAATGGTAGGATTATCTTGTTTGCGAACATAAACAGGTGTTTAGGGTCTAGATGGTTTTTCAAGAGTCTCTTATTATAGTAGTTTGTTATAGAATATTTTATTATGGATATGAATATATGGATACTCCTTTTTTTTGGAAGTATATGGTTTGGAGATGGCGTACAGAAATCACATTGCTGAAAAGGTTTTTTCATAGATGTAGTAATGAATGACCAGAAACAAGCTCAGAAGTAACTATTGGGTTTGCAACCAGATATCGTATCACAGGTATTTATGTTGGGGTTTTTTTACTATGTATGGATAATATAAATGGATATGATTAGAAAGATGAATATGGAAGGTAGGATTGTTTATTCATCATATTCCCATCAACCTAGTGATAGCATTTATGGTGCACAATGGAAAAATAGCATGTGGAAAACAAATCGAATGAGTGATGAAGGTGGATCTTGGTTGATGGCCTTCATTGCACCTTTAGTTAAATCTAGAGGTGATTGCTCATATTATATATGTGTTCCATGGTCAGACATAACCAAAATTCATGTTATCCACCAATAAATATGTGTAACAATTTTTAAAGATATAGTCATATAAAAATTTTCATTCAAGAAACTTATATTCCTCATTATGGTGATGGATTGAAAACTCTAAAGGAAATTATGGTGTAGTTAGATGCCTCAAATACAATATGGATCTCCACATAGGACTCCTGAGCGAAGCACACTTATTTAGTAGATCATATCCTGATGGAGGTAGGCATGGGTCCAGTAACAATGGAATGTACTATCTTTATTTTATATTCAGTAGAAATTCTGTAATTTTGTACTAACGCTTCCCACTCATTTATATCTACCCTATTTTTGATATTTTTAGGAATAAAATTGGTTTATATACTTTCCTATGGAGTTTGAGACACCTCGTTGGAAGGGGAAGATGATGGGAATTGGTGTCCATCTTATTTTCTATCGATCGTTGATGTGGAGTTAGTCTAGGATTTAACCTTTCTCGTTCTGAACATGTTTGAAATCATCATCTAGATGTGTTTTATTATTTCTCGATATCATGAGTTTGATTTTTATCATCATTATGTCACCTATATTCTGTCTTATGGGATATCATAGTTTCATCAAGGATAGTAAGATCTGAGATCTTTTCTTGTAGTACCTTCCTTCTAGAATATTAAAAGCTTGTTGATTATTTTAGTAGTGGAGATCGATGTAATTTATTATACTGTCGATTTTTCATCAATTATTTGGGATATTCGATTTTTATCCAATATTTTATCACTTGTTCTCATATATAGAGTGAGGTATAACATATGATTGAATTGGATTTTGGGGAAATGCTTATTTTGACACCCTCTAATCTTATGGTAGTAGTGGATAAGAAATTGATTAGTATTCAGTTGGAAAATCCAATGGAGAATATTTTATATACCCATGTCTCACCTTCAGAAGATTCTTTTATCTATTCCAATAAAGAATATGGTTCACTATGATTTTCTTTGGAAAATCATACATTTTATTGAATAATGGTCTACTGATTGTTTCATTTTCCCTTGTGGATGAATTTTTTGATTAGATATGTGGGAAAATTGGTTTCTAAATATTCATGTTTGACTAAGTTACCATAATCTATGTTCTCGGGATATAAATTCATTGAGAAAGCATTTAAAAATAATAAATTTCCGTTAAAAATATCATATGATTCAGGTTGTTCTAACTAATTCTCCGAATGTTTTTATGGATATGATGAATAAGATATTAGAACAATATCTAGGAATAGTATGGTAGTGTTAGGGTGTGATGAGTTAGATTATTTAATATCTGTGAATAAGAAAGATTACCATTTGAGATTAGTTTTAAAAATCCGTAGGTGTCAAGATTTTTTTTGGAAGCTTTCTTAATTAATTTTCTCAATCCAGGAAGTGATTGTCATGTGGAGCATTATTTCTAATCATGGACATTCAGTTGATCCTAAGTTGGTGAATATTTTTTTTTCATGGTGAGAACCATGCAATGTATTTAATATTTAATGTTTCATCGATCTTGATGAATATTATTGATGTTTATTTAAGGATATTTATATTCTGGAATCAACAATGACCAATAATACAATGAAAATAGTGAAATTAGTTTGGGATTATCTTTTTTAGTATTTTTTAGTTGATATGAAATGAATTATGAAATACATTACTATTCTGATCATACCAAATCCTGGTAAGGGGTAAATTTATTTACTTTGTGCTTGAAGTGCTGGTTTGGGATGAACTCTTATACAAGATGATCATATAGCGTCTTGAAGATCTAATATCCTTTTAATGCACGATAATAATTACCCTAAACATGATTTATTATATTATGTTATTTTTAGAGAGATTATTTGTTGGTAGAACTATTTTTTGGTATAGGATCATAGACTTTTCATTCAATAAGATTCTATTTTACATATTTTTCCAAAATTATATAAACCTCAAAAAGAGGTAATGAGTGGAATAATTTTTTTGATTTGATATCAACATCACCTACACCATATAAAAGGGGAAAGATGTTGTGGGATCTATTAGTTTGAAATTACAATTTTAGAATGTTCTTAAATTGAAGGAATTGTGGAAATTAAGGGGACTCTATGCTCATTTAAACATGGATTCTCAAGAGGCTAATTACGGTATGTTTCTAACTATTTTATAGTTAACATCGTTATATCTGGTGTTTTTTCAATATAATTATAAGTAACATGAATATTTCATAAAAATTAAAGAACCCCTTTATGGTGGTGAGAGTGCTTCTAGTTTGCCTATCTCTTAAGATGGTATTCCTTATTTTGGGGATATATTTGTCATCTGAGAATCTATGGGGACCTAATTGTTTTGAAATTCATAGATAATATTGGGTCTTTAATCATAACACTATGGTGATTTATTATGGAATTATATGGTTATTCTAGTGGGTGGGAATGACTTGTGACATTTTAGATTATGTGTTCCAATATTCCATATAATATCTTATAATGGTACTGAATTTGAAATCGTATGGATTAATCAAGACCCTTCTAGTGGAGTTAGATTATGGTATGGGGTTTCAATAGTACTTTTTTTATTAACGCATAATCCTTTCAAGGATAATTACATCTCAGTGGTGATAAATATGTAGGAAAATCAGATAATTTATTTGTGATAAGAGACGCTAATGATGTCGATGATCTGGGTATATCGTATGTGCTGTAGATAATGACGTTACACGATATTAATTATTCCATTATTTCATACATGGATCCTATGTTTTTACATAGAATATGGAGGAGCGTCCATCATGTCATGGGGACTCATGTTACTTTGAGTAAAAGTTATCACGCATAGACATTGACTAGATAAAATGTATTATTCAGATTTGGGAGGATGTGAATTGTTATATTGTTTTATATTTTTTTGAATCATAGAATGGCTATCTCGAATTAGTTTTATTTTCTTATTAAAACATTTTTCAATAATAAAACATAATTAATCAGTTCAACTCATTGTATATTTTCCTATACAGATCACCTCTATGATTGGTAGAGTTAGAGGAATCCTTTTTGTTGGGAGTGAGACCCATTCAATATATTTTGTTCAATATTTCAGATATAGGGTTGCATATAGTAATTGATTAAAGTCATTATACATTATATTTAAATTAGTGATGTTATACTTTTGAGTTTTATAATGGTGACCATGTTTTCCTGAATGTTGATCATCATTTGGGTAACTGTTAGCTAGGAAAGAATGAAATGTTTTATCAATTTTTTTACAATTTATGGTTACATTGTGGCATGGGATGGTTACTTATTGGTTTTAATTTTCTATTTAGTTAATAGGTATTAATTATATTTTCCACAAATAGTATCACATTAAATACCATCATGATCACTCTCTTTTTTTATGTGATGAATTCGAGTTAGCGCTACATGTTTCTTTTCTTGTGCAACTAGTGGAGGACATTAAATCATAAGTGAATGATTTTCTTGGTATTTAAATTTTATTTTTAGGAGTGATGTGGAAGAGAAAATCATATTTTCATGTTACATGGTTGTGTGGTTTTGTGGAAAGTGAGAATTTGATATTCCTATTTTCCAAACAACAATCTCCCACACGAATTATCAGGGATGAAAATTCTTATCGAGGGCATTTTGTAATAACAGATTTCTCCCTTTCATGTATTTCTCATATCTCATTTTATTTCCCTTTTTATTTTGGTATGTTAATTATTTTTCATGGAAAGGGATAATTTTATGTGGAAAATGACCAAAAAATGAGTGATTTAATGGTTTTTGAATTAATGGAGCACTTGTATATTTTTTTTTCTAAATTAATAGATTATATTTATATGTGTGTCAATAATTTTCCAGTTCTCCCAAACTATTGAGAACACATGTGTTTGATTGGGATTTTTCTAGGTGAATAAATAATTTTTCATAGTCTTTTCTAGAAATACATTCCATATAATTATTACAATATGTGAAATTATTTTACATGTCAATCAATGTATCATTGCAGTGTATTTAGTGTCAAGAATGTGATATGAAACATTATAAAGAGTGAGATGGTTTACCTTCCATGAAAATAATAAATTCCATGTCATGATAATAAATCATATTTTTTTAACTTTTTTATGGATACATTATTTTATTTCGTTTTCAATGATTATGTGATATGAAAAGGTGTTTCATTTCATTTTATAAACATGTTTTTGAGATTTTAGGGTACTACATGGATGATAAGTTTTTAATTTAGTTACAATCCTCTTAACTCTCGACCTAGGATCTCACATATGAAATTTTGAAGACCTACTATATTTTGAGGTCATTTGATTACATGAATGATAAATTTTGTGGTTGTGTTTCATTTTTTTGGTGTGTAATCCTTCTTATTAATCATTTTTTTAGCACGATAGCCCCATTTTTTTGTGTTATTAATTCTTATGATCTATGTTCATAATCATATTTATCATTTATATATTACTCCAGTTATATTACTATATAGGATATCCCATATGTTGGATTTTTCATGACATATGATTTTATTCAAGGAATGTTGTGATTCATCCTCTCTCCTGAACTTTTATCTTGTTGTAGATTCTAATCCAGTTTTATTTGAGGACTAACATTGTTGTCTTTTCATTCATCATTATTGGTGGACCTTATTGGGGGTATGTGTGAAAATAGTTTCAGGTAGGTGGTTCCATCTCATGTCTATATTTAATGAACTATATTCTTATGAGAATATATAATTTATTTTAAAAATGAAATGGAATGATTGTTTTGTGTGTATGGAAAATCGTTTTTTTGAAAATAATGTTTTCCACCTCGTTTTGGTAAAAAAAATTAATTATAATGGATTGTGAAATATATTTTGGAAATTGTTTTCAATTAATGTTTTTGATGTTTTTTTATAAATAAATCATGTGTTATGCCTTGGGTACTTACGTGGAAGGAGATGAAATACACCTCATTTGTTGATTTTGTCTAGGGTCTCACAAATGAGTTGTTCCTCTACTTCATAAGATTGTTATTATGGGTAATTTATAGAAAACATTTGTGATTCAATTTTTGGGTTGTTTCTCATATATATAGATTTGATGAATATATCTCAATACATGATGAAATCTATTTTTTATGTTGAGGGTATGATTATCCTATGTCTTCTAGACAATATTTATAATTGGAATGATAAGTTACTTGATCCTTGACTTATTCAATTTTGGAATACACTATCATGGATTTGATTTGATATGTGATACATGATTTTTATTGGTGGACTAATTTTTTATAAGAAATTCATTGAATCTATTTTACCTATGAAATTTTGGAAATATTTGAAAAAGGGAAAATTAAAGGTGGTTATGTTCTTTTGGTATAAAATGTGTTTAATTGTCTTATAATAAATGATATATGATATTTTGATAATGTTTTTATTATTGTAATGATACATGTTATGTAACACCTTGGTTATATACAATTATTCTAGTTACCTGCATCATGAGTTATAAATCGCTGGTGCACATAACATTGTTTTTATTTTAATTCATGGAATGTAAATATCTTTCAGTGATCCGATGAGGTTTCTATCAACTGTATCTGGGTTGATTTTGGTGATACAATTGGATTTTTCCCATGGTATCACATGGAGTGTTTATTTTTTTTGTTTTTTGTTGACCATTGATGTAGTAATTATACATTTTAATATTTTTACTACATTCAATTTGTATCATTTCCTCCATTTTTTCAGTTATTGAATATGTTTATATCATCTTCAATTTATATATATTCTATATATGTATATATTTATATATATTCAAAAAATTTCTTTATGTGGGGTGAAATAATTATATTTGGGTATTTTTTCATTATTGGGTGTTAGTGGTAAGACCTTGTGAATCTAGAAGACCATTTAGGTGTGTGTAAATTCATGTCAAATACCATTCTGAAAGGTTATTCGGGCCAGGTTCATCACAATCCTTCTATAATTATACATTAATGAAATATCATTTGTACATGGAAATATTATTCCCATTATTAATAATCATTCAAATAAAGAAATTATAAATATTACACTAAAATTTACATGTTAATGACAAACAATACAATTATATAATATAAAAAATAACAATTCATCCAAAATATCCATAATAACCTCAACATTAATTATTTTTATCCAAAAAGATGCTATTATACCATTCATCACACAGTCCCATAAATAAAACATTATTATTTAAAAATAATGGTTCCTGATACTTACATGTTTAAACAAAAGGATAATTATACCTATTCTAAATAAGCATGTCCCAAAAACATCATAAATAATAATGAGAAATCACTATATAAAATAATAATTTATAGAATATTAAAAAAATTAGAAATCATAATTAATTAATAACCTAAAATTTAATATATAACCCGATCATAAATATCATGAAATTAATACCTTTTTAATTCATATTATTTCAAAAATATTGATTATTTATATCATTATAACGTACCAAAACTAGGTTCCACTGAATGTTCCCCACTTCCCATTGGGTCACATGGCCTTAATCATATCTACCTAAATGATAGATTATTCAAAATAGAATAGAGGGCATATGGTGACTTTATGGGGAGACTATACCATTAATACCATAGTGTAACACATCATAACAATAATAAAATTCGACAAAGTAAACAGATACAACATGTAGAAAACTATTAAATAAATAATGCGTGTATTCATTATATAGAAATAAGTGTATCGTATGTAATAATGGTGATTCATGTAATGATAAATCATCTAAACATTATTCAAAATAGTATGGTATAATGAAAGTATAACAAATAACCAGAATATCATAATGTGCTCTCTCCAAATAGTATCATTTTCCTCAGATTGGTCCCATTCTCCCCTTCTCCTTAGCATGGTACAAAATCAACTCTTGGACTATGGGCACATTCTCCTACATATACGAGCATCCAAGTCATTTTTTCTGGTACCCAACAGAGGCCCAAATAGGTTTTGAGATACAACCCTATTAGGTAACCACCTAGATATCATTAGATTTATAGGATACTCGATATAAAAAGATAAAAACTATGCAGATAAATAAGAATTTAGGAAATAAATTTATAGATTACCATGTTAGGTAACTGCTAACCCAGTAACATTGAAATATCCTCTTAAATATCCCAATAGATAATAGTAATGATTCGATATCAACGTAGATACAAATAATACAATATGTAATCACCGCGGGCTCACCTTATAAATCATAGATCCATATCATCCAGGGCCATTCTATATAACCAAAAGTGATAAAGAAACCATGAACAAGATTTTTAACCAAGAATATCATTTTTCTGATGGCCATCCTACATAACACATTCTTGAGAATATTAATGGATGGATCCAAGCTTTAGAAGACCAATAACTCCATTCATGTCATAATATCTTCTCAATTTAAAAATAATCAAGAACTATTTGGATTTTGATGACAATGTCATGTTGTTCATGTCCTAGGAGAGTCCATGAAAGCCAGATTCAAGGGGAATCATGGCATAAGGTATCCCACATAATCAAGACTATAGGATTGTACACGACTGAAGGAGCCCACTAGCACAATCAAGAGCTTATGAGAATAAAAAATCATTTATTCATTCATTATCAATTTAATTTCATTTATCGTTTCATAACATAATACACTTCATACCATATGATTATACCCACTAATATAACCATTTTCATCCAAATGCAATCAAATATTATACCCACTCACCGGACCATAATCACAATCAATGGAAATAAATTCATATATCCACTCATTTATAAAATTGATAACTAGCCATTTATTATTTATTAGTTACATATAAACCAATTAATTGAATGCATCTAGGGGATAATGTTGTAACTCATCTACAATACACCCAATTTGATTTATTTAATTTATTAATAAAATTATACTAAATTAGAATGTATCAACTCATCCCATGGTTCGTTCTATATGTAATAGACAAGGAAAATTCATATGGAACACCCCATGGGTGTTCCTAGGATAAGAACAAACCACTAATACATCTCAACGGAATTTATGGGAATCACTAATAGGTCTTATTCCATTTAATTCAATAAACCAAATTAATTTCTATGGGGACGTAGAAATTCTGGATGGAAGGACAACGACATCTAGGACAATAAATAACCAAAAAATTGGGAAAATTAAAGAACCCCTCTATTTACTTGGTAGTTGAGTGCTCATCCAGTACCAAATCCATATTCGAATCTGATTACGAGACAAATGATGAATAGATGAAGAACCCGAAAATTGGTAAAATTAGCATCGACCAAAATAGTACCATCGATAGGAAAAAGAATGAAGAACAGAAAAAAAGGAAACAAGTACTCATTGATGTAGATCCAATGTGTTTAAAAATTCTTGAATCAGATACCTAATGGATAAAAACCCTCAATTTTACATTTAATTGTCATGGGAGGCACTCAAAATGTGAATATTTCGTCCCATGAATTAAATGAGTTATTTAGGATTGAAATAGATTAAACTAAAATTAAAATTCATAAATTCCCAAAAATGATAGAGATGCATGGTTTTGAAATGCTGTTTGAATACCCGTGTTCCATCCACATATAGTAAGTTGTAAGAGAATGTCAAATCCATGATTAGATTTCATAGTCTAACTGCCTATGTAGAAACTGGGAAAAACTAACTATATAAATTGAAGAGGTTATTGCACTACCATGTGAACCAATTCGTGCGATAGGAATGAATCTATGTGGCCTCCACCTACACACTTCCTATGACTCACATAGTTTATCATACCTTTCGACATGCCTCACACTATTGGAAATGATAGTACACCAGACCATTTTATCCCAAAACATGGGTTTCAGGCACCAAACAGGGCCCAAACACTCATTGTACCCCCATGAACTCAATGGTAATTAAAATTGGGCAATATATTAAACCATTAAAATTAAATTATGTGGATATATACCTAATAAAAAACCATTTTCATAAAATACTCCCACCATAAAAAAATTTATCCTTGAATTTCCCTCTGAAGGGTGATATATATTCTTATGAGAAAAAATCTGGCCAATATGCATGTACATCACCCTCCAGCTCCCAAGTCTCATCCTATAAATGGCTATGTTTCCATAGATCCTGCACAAGATGAATTTAAAATCCTCTGAGAAATTTTGTGTTCCTATCAAAAATATGAATATGATGTTCCTCAAATGACACTTCTTCATGTAAATCAACCTCCTCAGGTAGAAAATCTATAGACAGGTCCATGTGATAATGACACTTGTGAGTTACACGGGTAAAATCATGCATAGATCATTACCTCTATTATAACTGTAACAAATAGGCTACCAGCCAGACTCTCTCAAAAATCTTTAATTTATTGACTTATTTCATGGAAATACATCCTTATATCCAGAACTTTCTATGCCCATGTCTTGGTTAAACACAAAGGAAGATGATATCCATAACCATGAGATGTAGAGATCTTCTGTGCAGATTGGCATTTAATTACCTAGAGTACTATGTAGTTCCCATTGAATTTTGAATAAATTGTACATTCTCAGAAGTCTCTTGTATGAGACATGGTCCCAATAAATCTTTCTCACCTACAACTAAATTTCATATGTGTGATTAACCTAGGTTATAGTACAAATCCTCCCAAGGATCCATCTCTATTGTATTATGATATCATCTGTTGTAGGAAAACTAAACATGGGGTATCTACCTCTCCAAAAGCCAAAAAAATCTAGGAATCATTCTTGCCGCATGTCCTCAAGGGGCATTATTTTTTTCTATGAATCTCCATTATTATGATGATGGTATGCAGTGCTAAAAATCACAAGCGTACCAAGCACCTTCTGCATACATTTCGAGAAACAAGATGTAATGTGGGAGTGCCAATATGAAATGATATTTTTTGACACCCAATTAAGTCATACAATCTCAAAGATATAATACCTAAAAATATTATCTAGACATAATATCTCATTTATTAGCTTGAAATTTTGAACCATAGTGATCATATCAATAACAACACACACAACATTGATGCATTGAGGCCACCTAGCTAAACATGTCATGAAATACAACATGAAATCATCTCATTTCCACCCCAGAATATGTTACAAATATAATAGTATGATTTTTCTCTAATGTTTCACCTTCAACTGCTTACATTTGGAAAACATCAAAAAAAATGATATACCTCATGCATCATACCTGGCCACCAGTACTCATAGAATAATTCATGGTACATATTTGTGACTCCGAGATGAATTTCCCAAGATGAGGCAAGAAAATCTATAATCATCTACCCAAGAATTTCCACTATAACCCAAACATGATAATTTGTACTCAAAATATCATCCTCGCATATGCTTCAACTGGAAGCTGGTTCTTCACATTGAAAAAATTCTTAAAAGACCAGGCCCTCATAATAAGAGAGTTTCCACATCCTCAATCTGTCTTGTAGGGTAGAAGTCACAATAATGGATGATTGTGATGTCTTCCCCTAAAAGTCCTCCAACTCCATATTCAACATAGTTAACAAATATATTAGCTTCATCTCACTAATAGACTAATGAAATCCATATATCTGATTACTCATTGTTAGAGTATCTTCCATAAAAAATTATATATCTACCTTGTAGGAATGTTTAATGCCAGAATAATATAATTACTCCAACCACCTTCACATCCACATATTCACATCAAAATGTGCAAAATTTTACTTTACACTTTTTAGTCAATGTACATAAAAAACACACCCCCATTATGTAATGTCCCCAACTATGAAAATCATGAATAGGTGTAGCTAACTTGAGATCATCCATTGGTTAATCCCTCTCATGCGCCATCAATAGTAGATACTTTTATTCCATTAATATATCCCTATCATGAACTCTAATCCAAGACTAATACATGATGCATCACAACACACCATGTACGTCCTTCCCTTCTCAGGTAGTATCAGAATTATTGTTTATGTTAGTCTTCTTTTAAGCTCTTTCAAGGATATATCAATGGAATAAGACCATACCAACTTCATAGTAGTCTTAGTGAAGCCCATGAGTAGCACTGGAAAGCTTTATAACGCATGTATTAAATGCCTTTAGTAACCATATATACCCAAAAAAACATGGTATTTCAATGACTTTCATGGGATGTTTCTAAGAAACTAATCCCCTCACTATCTCTGGATCTACTGATACCCTTATCTCTAAGATAATGTGACTCAGGAAGAGAATCTGATCCATACATATTTTTCACTTTTTGTTTTTCCTTATAATTGATGCTTTCTCAGTACAACTAATCAATCAAAAGTTGTTTATCATGTCTTGTCAATTGTGAGAATATATATAAATATTATCAACGAAATCCACCACAAACAAATCGGGGTAAGGGTGTTTGAATCATTTCCTAAGCACCATGAAAACATATAGAATGTTTTGTAATAACGAAAAACATAACTAGATACAAATATAGAACCTATATACTACGAATGATGGAATAAGGTATGTCTATATTTGAAATACCTAACAGTTGATATTCAGATATTGAATAGTTTTTTGATAACACTAGAGCTCATCAAAGTTGATCAATCATGTCATATATTTATGGCAAGGGATATTCGTATTTAACTAGTAGCTATATTAATTTCTTGTATTCTAAAAATACCCTATGGTTACCTCCCACCTATTTAATAAAATGGTTTGGGTAACCCCACTAATATGTACTGGGTTAAATAAATCCATTTTCCTCTAAATCACTTATCTCCATCTTGTCCTCATTCATCTATATCATAGTGATCTGGGTTGTCATCCTTCACAGCCCACAATGCTCTAGTCTTGATTGTTTGGCATGTATATCCCATTCACCCATGTGGGTATAATCGGAAATATAGTGACCTAACCCCATAGAGCATGAACATGATGTCTATTATCAGTTTCATCAGATTGATTACAAGGATTCAAGCGGCAAAGGACTGAGAGTTTAGTAGTCATAATAAACCAGATACATAAATGATACATGTATTACAAATTAATACACTAATTAAAATAAAAAAATTCTTCTAAATAACTTTTAGGATAACTTTATTCCATGAATTATATCCAATCATATCTACCATAATACAATTCATTGATTCATAGAAAAAGGAAACACAATATGGGGGATCTCAAATTCTAAATATTGTTAATGTATAAGGGAAGAAATATTGAATCAATCAGAATAATAATTATCTAATAATAAATAATGAAATATCGAAACCATATAATAAAAAAACTGGGTACGAAGTTAATAAAAAATATTGAAATTTAATAAATGGAAACACATTCAAGTAAGAAACATGATAAGGAAAATCAATATTTCACTGTATGAAACAGAAAACACAAGACAATTAATGATTAAATTGACTATTAAATGTATCCATTGATTTTATCAAGTCAATATTTCATGGATAATAAAAAATGAACCAAAATAAAATGACTATGAAGGAAATTCTTATTTATTAGACGTCATGTCTAATCCACGTGAGAACCTATACTGTCAAGATCCATCCTTCTCGATGTTTAAAACTAAAGATAGAAACTCATTTAATTGTCATAGCTTATTTTTATCATGGTAAAATATCGAGGAATAAGGATATATATAAAGTCTTGGCACCGCCATTCATTGCATGTCCCAAATAAAATTTGTATCAAGTAATCGATTTAATTAATAAACAACATGCCTTATCAAATATATATATTGAATAAACAATATATATTTATCAATATTTCCCCAAATAATAAAAAATATATCATTGTACAAGCCATATGTAAATATGTACATGGAATAGGAAATACTAATAACCATGTTAAATGAAATGGATAATTTTGGAGAAATTCAATGTTCAATGATCATAGGAGATTAAATATTTCAATGGGATTAAAAAATGGATCAAGGAAGTGAATGTGAATTCTATCCTTATACAAATAAATCATAAACCATACCTATGATGAAATAGGATGGTATTAATACAAAATATCCCATGTGTATTAAAAATAAGGGTTTTTTTACTTGATGAATATAAATACAAAAAAAAATATATTTTAAAATCAATTTTTTGAAAATATCATTTTATTATAAATAAACATTAAAAAAATTCATTGAAAATAACCTTTGAAAACATTTTATTTAAAATTAATCCTCTTAAAAATTTCAAATAACCTCTAAGAAAATTATGGATGGTATATCCTTATAAGACATAAAATGTAAAATAAATATGTTTTCCATTGTTTATGGTTATAAAAATGTCATGTTCGAAAAGAGACTATAATATTCTGTTAAAAACATAAGTAATGGTGAAATGGATAAAAAAATTCCTTATGATACGATTTTAATTAATTTTTTAAAAAAATTAATAAATAATTATTTGTAGAAAAAAATGGTTCTCCAACTAAAGAGATAAATAATGTCTGGTTTTATAAAAAACGTTTTATAAAAAATTTGAGAAACGGTGAGTATTAAAATGTTACTATCAATTAATAGAGGAATTAAATAACCAAAGTATAATAATATTATAATTCTTATTATAAAATATTAATAAAATTCCTCCCTATGAAAATTTTAGTGTAAACAATATCGAACAAAATGATATTGTAGAGTAAACACTTGAGTAGATAAAAATGTTATACTGAGAATCAATAAATGATTTTATTATGTATATAAAATTTAAATCCACATATAGAAGAAGAAATAAATCTATAGGTTACAAGAGTTATTATGCACATAAACATATTATATTAAGAATAATAGGGATTTATAATAACCAAATGAAATGAAATTTCGTTTTGAGATCTAATTTACTCCTGGTAAATATTAAATCAATGCCCCTTACATGAAATAACTCATATTGAAACTCTATGTATCATGAAGAATGAATGAATCGTGATATAATATGTAAATATGACAGTATGTTTACTATATATAATAAATTATGTTCATGTGAATAATTTTATTGTTTCATGATAATGTTGACAATCAATAAAGGAATTGAGAATAGAATTATATTCATTAAAAATGTTCTTCCAGAGAAAAATATTTAAACATTCTAGTCCCATAAAAATCATAAAGATTTGAGTTAGAATATCTATGAATGAATAAAATTAAATGAAACTTTCAAATCCATGATAAAATAGAGTTTTGTTAGAATCCTCTTATTTTATCATGTTTTAATTCTCACATATCTTACAAATCATGAAAATAATGATTAAATAACATTCTTCTTCTTATGATTGCATGTATCTGGTTAAACATTAGAATCTCACAAGTTTGGATTACTATTTTTCTATTAATTTTTACCAAAAATTATGTTTAATTAATTTTGTAATGGATACAAGTTAATACTATTTAAATACATTTGGTTAAGTCTGAGAAACCGTAGGCCTAAAACCGGTCATGGATTTTAGAAAAGTCTCTAATACCATGACCTTGCCACCGTAACCCTGACACCATGACCATAATATTGTGACGTAGGCAGCATGACCCTGGTACTGTAACCCAGACACCATGACCCAGACACCATGACCCAGACACCGTGATACTAATTCTGTGATCCATACATCGTAACCCTAATATCGTGACAAGACACAGTGACCCATACACTGTGACCTGATACCGTGACTTGATACCGTGATCTTCAAGCCATGACCCATGCCCCAGTCAATGTTTTAACAAAGGACAGGACACTGATGTCAGAGACACCATGATCCTAACACAGCATTTATGCTACTGGTTCCATATGTTAACACAGCTGTGGAAATGTTACTGTCTCATCGCTCAAAGGAAATAGAGAAGACACCATTTATATGTGACATTATTTTCTAGTGACACCATTTCAAGACCAACTATGACACAATACTTTAATACGTTTTGCCATTTTCTATTTAATTTCTAACCATCATTTTAATGTTATTAAATGGAACTGACATCTTTAATGTTTCATTGTAGAAATGTCACTTGACATTACAAGGTACGAGGATCCTAATAAATGCATCCTTTCGGCTGCAACATGTACACCCTCCATTAAAAGGATGATAAGACAATGATGAAAAAAATAGAGATGTGATATCATTTTTGAAAAAGATAACTAATGCAGCAACATACTACTAAAGAACACATGAATCACTATCTAATCTTGAAGGCCGAACTACAATATATT
The DNA here is from genome assembly GCA_963277665.1 of Viscum album. Classification (NCBI taxonomy): domain Eukaryota; kingdom Viridiplantae; phylum Streptophyta; class Magnoliopsida; order Santalales; family Viscaceae; genus Viscum; species Viscum album. The sequence goes on from OY728140.1 coordinate 2,073,265,342, forward strand.
AGAGCATCAAACATCATCGTAATACCAACTATAAAAACACATTCTACATAGCTCACATCATCATACTAGAAACCAGAGCACTAGACTTGTGAAACTCTATTTTTCACCAGATGATGTGATACTTGAATATGATTCATATTACAAGTCCATAGCTATAGAGAATGACACTCAAAACACTTTTAATACTTTCTCATAATATTTTCTCAATTGTGCAGTGTTTATAGCTTTTGATCAATGTGTGCGTGTGTCTATGTTAAAAACACACACTATCCCCTGTATTAAACCAAATGATAGAGATATACTTCTTCTCAAAACATATTACATATGTTTAAACCCATGAATAAGTGTTGAAGAGGTCCTTGTGTGACATGGTAGTCTATTCCCGTGAAGAATATTGGAAGAGGTCATGTGACCTGGACAGTACTATTGTTTTACATCGATCCAGGGTGTGGATCAATCTCTTATCTATATAAACTGTTTGGTGGCATGTGATCCCCAATTGAAGTGGATTATGTCTCAGCTTGAGACTAAACCACTAGTTTTATCCATTATTTCATTTAATTTTGTTTTTCTCTGCATTATTGTATATTTCAGAAAAAACTGTAATATACATTGATAGTTAGTCTTGGATAGATGTTATAACTGGTTTGACTTATTATAATATCTTCAAAAGTGGTATCAATATCTCAAATTGATATCTATGAGAATTAATCAGTCAATTAAGAAGTTATTTTAATAGTAAAACCATTATAAGTGTATTACCTTGATTAACTGGAATGTGCACTTTCTTATTGGGGAATATTTTTAAGTAATATTTTTAACAGAAATTTGTATAGATACTAATTTTAACCCCCTCTTGAGTAATCTACTCTGACCAAAAATTTATATCAGAGGAGTTTTTTCTTCTTAAGGATCTGTTTTAAAATAAATTCAACTATTATTTTAGTTTTACTTTAATGATTTGTAAATTTCTATTAGTTCTAAATTTCAAGTTCATTAAAAGTATTTCTTTGTTCTATAAAATAGAAAAAAGGTGCTACAACTAACAGACCTCCATTATTCAATGGAACTAATTCCGCCCAATTGAAAATTAAGATGAAAATTCATTAATAAAATATGGGTTTTGAAATTTGTTATTCAATTTGTAGATCCGTATAAGAATCTTAAAAATAATAGTGCTACATGGGATGACCCAACTAAAACAGCTTATAAAAAAATTGAAAATCCTGGAATTCCTCATAATTATCATTAGGAGATGAGTAATTTAATAGAATATTTTCATGTGAAACACCCCATGAAAATTGGAATACTTTGTCTGCTAGTCAAGAGGGAACCACTAATGAAAAGGAAATGAAAATTAATACATATACTATTAAATATGATAACTCTAAAATATTTCTTCATGATCCTATTTCTTTCATATATCTTAGGTTCAGTGATAGTTTCCACACAATGATGTCTCTGGGAAGAGAAGATATAGCTAACAAATAAATCATGATGATTCTATGATGCTTACCAGATAGATGGAGAGGAACTTCAGTCTCTCTTATAGAATCAAGTGACATCAAAAAATCACCTGTGAGAGAACTAATTGGGAAAATAATTATGTACAAATAAGGGATGAAAATCAACACATAAGTGGAGGATGAACCCAGAAGAAAATATATGGCATTTAAGACCACTACCAATGAACACAATGAAAAGCAGAAACTCCAAGTCTATATAGAATGTCCCATAAGTGAACAGTCTTCACCTGACCGTGAGGAGGACATAGCTCAATTAGCTATATGGTTTAGGGAATTTACTGAAAGGAATAGATTATATATAAATACACATATATAAGGAACATATGATCAAAAAGGAAGCTAGAAGAAGTATTGTAAAAAAAATGACATGTCTAATAAGATAGTATGTTATGAATGTAATCGAAGGGGATATGTAAAGGCCTACTATCTCAAGCTCAAGTATAAAATGAAATATGGAGATAAAGATAGAACGTTTAAAAAATCAATGAAGGAAGCATGGAGTGATTCAGAAGATAGATCAAGTGACATAGAGTATTCACATGATGAACCTACTGACAAATCCAATATATGTTTCATGAGAAACACATCTGAGGTAACCCTAAATTCTACTGTATAGAATTACTATTAATATTATGATGACTGTTATTCTAAAAGTATTTCTAAATAAGAGATTTTTGATTATTGAAAAATGATTGAATAGATAGGTCATTAACTAAACCATAAAAATAAGTCTTTAAAGAGACAGTTTTCTCTTTCCTCAAATGTAAAATTTTAACATGCTAGAGAAAAAGTGAAAAAATGTTCAATTACGTAATGAAAAAAATAATTTATGTTATTAAATAAGAAATTAAAAAAGGACCTTGAAATATTTAGTAATGTTAATGATGATTTCGTAAAAATTATAGGTAATCAAATTGCCCCCAAAATATACTACTGGTATTGGTTATCAACATGGTGAATGAAATTTTGGAAAAAGTAAAATTTTGTAAATATAGAACATAAAAATTTATCCCCTACTCTGGAAAACATTATTCTAGTTCAAACAATAATATATCTTCTACTGTTTCGAGTTTTATGAGACCAAATGAAGTTTATTTTCTAAATACGATAGATAATTCTTATAGTAAACCTATGAGGTCGATGTGGGATCGTAAAGCACTAGTTACTAATATAACTGGACTCAAACAAATATGAGTACCATAGACTATCTTTATTTTAATATTTGGTAGGAAAATTTTTTGAAGATATCCGGTAAAATATTATGGTACTTGGATAGTGGGTGTTCAAGACACATGAACGGATACTATTCATGCTTCAAAGACCTAATAAATGTTGTTGTAGGGCATGTCACTTTTGGTGACAATGTTATAAAAAAATCATTAGCCTATACTAAATCTGTAATTCTAACTCAATTTTAATTTCTAATGTTCTTTTTTTGATAGACTAAAATATAATCTGTTTAGTATTTCCTAACAATGTGATGATGGATTCATGTTAAATTTGAGAATGATTCTAGTAATGTTTTTAATTCTAAAAATATATTAGTATTTTACACATTAAGAAATGAAAAGGTATATTATGTTTACATGTATTCTTTAGTTTCTAAAAATGAATCATTTTATATGTATTTGAAAAATGGTATTGGCTCAGGCGTCGAATACAAAGAAACTGCAATATCACTCCCTTAGAAAGCTAACTAGAAAAATTTTAGTCGATGATATACCAAAACTATATTTTTCAAATGATAAATTTAGTTATCATTATCAAAATGGAAAGCAAAAAAAAATTTACTTCAATCCAATGAATGAATTTTTTACTTATCATCCTCTCAAACTGGTTCATATGGATTTTTTTGGACCAACTAGAGTTTCTAGTTTAAATGCGATGCATTATGTTTGTTTTCTTCTAGATGACTTATCAAGGTATACATGAACTTTCTTCCTAGATCAAAAAAGTGAAGCCTACTCTCAATTTACCAAGTATTCTAAAATGGTAGAATACCTTATTGTAATTAAAATTAAATCTTTAATAAGTGAACATGGTTGTGAGTTTAAAAATCAAGAGTTTGAATCTTTTTTCTCAAAAAATGTTTATAATCCTAATTTATCTACTCCTAGAACGCTTCAAAAAAATGGAGATGTTGAAATAAGAAATAGGACCTTGTAAATGGATTCTAGAATCATGCTTAGTAAATATGACTTACCTATTTATTATTGGTATTATGAAATAAATATTGCATATTATATTATTAATAGAGTGTTGATTAGACTGATTCATAAAATAACTTCATATGAATTATAGACAATTGAAAACCGAAAGTGAACTACTTGAAAGTCTTTTGTTTTAGTGTTTATATCCTTAATACCAAAGAAAATCATGGAAGATTTTTATAATTGAGTGATGAAGGAATTATTTTAGGATATTCAATCTACAGTAAATCATATATAGTTTTTTACAAAATAACAAAACGTGTGGAGGAATCTATCCATGTCATGTTTGATGGAACATTTCCACATGCTCCTAAGACATCTCTAGATAATCTTGAGGTTGATATGTCACATCTAGACAGTAATACTAAATCCTTAACCATCCTGTAATGGAATCTGTGAAAACTTCTTGTTCTGTAAAATCTCCAGATTCAATATATAATGAACCAAAACCAAGTGATGAACCTGAAATAACTAACCTTGCCTTTTCTAGACCAACTAGAACCATTTAAAACCATCCCTTATATTATTTAGTTGTAGATATAGATAGAGGAACATAAACTAGAGCTTCTCTTAGAAATCAAGTTGAACATAAACATTTATATTCAAAAATTGAACCAAAAACATCAATGATTTTATCAATTATGAATTTTGTGTGATGGATATGAAATAAGAACATAATATATTTGAAATGAACAATGTTTTGAAACGTTTTGATATAAAAAATTACATTTTTCCATAGGCACTATGTGGGTGTGTAGAAATAAAGTTGATGAATATGGTAACATTGTAAGAAACAAATATAGATTGGTTGCACAAGTATACATTGAAGAAGAAACAATTGACTATGAGGAGACCTTTTCACTAGTAGTTAGACTTGAATCCATTTGAATCTTTCTTGAATATGCATCATATATGAAATTCAAACTATATCAAATGGATGTCAAGGGTCCATTCCTAAATGAGTATATAGCTAATGATATATTTGTTGAACAACCTCCAGGTTTCAAAAATCCACACTTTCAAAATCATAATTTTAAAATAACAAATGCATTGTATGGTTTAAATCACACTCCAAGATCTTCGTAGGATAGGATAGGAAGTTCATTTATTTTCAAAGGTTTTAAAAAAGTTATATATGATCCTACTATTTTTATAAAATTAATTTACAACGATGATCTATTAGTTAAAATTTATGAAGATGATTTAATTTTTGGATGTTCAAAAATTATTTATTTGTTGAGTTTTCTAAAATCTTTTAAAATAAATTTGAAGATAGTTTCATTGGTGAAATAAAATTATTTATTGGATTTCAAATCCTTAAAAATAAAGAGTTTATTATTTTAAATCAATAAAAATATACAAAATATCTTCAAAAACTACTTTTCTTTGATATCACTAAATGTAGTGATACTCTAGTGAGTACTACATGTATGTTGGATCTTGATGAAGATGTAAAATATTTTCGATCAAACCACTTATAGAGGAAGAATTGTATGATTATTAATATTAACTGATATACAACCTGATATTATGTTAAGTGTATGTATGTGTTCTCACTTTCATGAAGACCATAATGTTATTCATTTAAATTTCGTTAACATAAATTTCAATTACCTAAAACATACACCTAATCTAGGGCTATTATATCCTAGAGAAAAATAATTTGAGTTAGTTGGATATTCATATTCTGATTTATGTGGCTTTAATTTAGATAGAAAAATATCCTATGGAACATGACACATTTTAGGAAAGTCTCTAGTGTCATGGTGTAGTAATAAACAAAAATTCGATTCATTATTTACAGGTGAAGCTAAATATATAGCTACTCTTATTTGTTGTGCCAAAATTTTGATGGAGAAACACACATTACAAGACTGTGGATATCAAATCAGAAATTTACCGATATATTGTGAGAATACAAGTGAAATTAACATTTAAAAGAATCATATTTCACACTACAGGACAAAACATATTGATGTAAGACATTTCTTTTTCAAATACCATTTTGAAAAAGGTGATATCACTTTGGAATTCATTCAAAATGAAATTAATTATTCTAATATATTAACTAAACCATTGAATTTTGAATACATAAATGACATTATACATGAATTATGGGTGATAATTTTTTATTGAAAGTCTTACTGTCTTGAACATAGATTTTCACAGTTTACGGGTTTATGCTTCATGGTTTCACATTACTACTATCTTGAAGTTAGTGTTTCATTTTTATGGTCTCATTGTTACTACCTCTGATTTATTTTCATGTACATAGTGTATGTAATGATATAGACACACCATTTGGAGTCACACCATAAAGATGAAATTGTGACAACTTATTTATTTCTCATCGCAAAGACTCGGTTTTCTATTTTTTATTAATTTGATTCCCCATTTCAAAGTTTATTATCTTATTATTATTATTCCTTATCTTTTTTAAAACTTTTGGATTTCTTAAATGACAATATTATCGTGTTTTTCACTTATCTATTTAGTTGAGCTTTCCCCTCTTGAAACTGAAGCCCTTTCCTTCCAAATATCATGCTCTCCTTTAACTCTTTTTCCATCTTGAACCCGATTTTTTATGCCTAGATTGAAGAGACCCACTTCATCGACTCCTGAGATGAAAATGTTTCTCAAGAAATCAGGAAAGGTACCTCAAATAGGACTAGAGGGAATGTTGAATTCTAGTCTTGTAAATAGAGTATTATCTCTTTAAAAGGAAGTATGGATGAAGTTGCTTCTATCAAGTAAGTTGGTTCTCTTGAATGTTATGACTGATCAAGTATGGTTAGACCGGTCTACTATGTAGAACGACAAATTTATCTAAAAAATGTTTCCCAGTTTTATCAGTAAGTCTAGTTTTCATTCAATAAAGAAGATGAATTTGTTGTACGAAGCTAGATTAATGGTCAAAGATTTAATTTTTTCCTTGTGTTTATGGGAAGCATTCATAGGGAACCCTCATGAAAGAATATGTGAGGATCATCAGCAAGAACCTCCTCCCCCAGTGATATTTTCATCTTTCAAGAAGCTTTGGAAATTTGAATTGAAAATGAGAAGAAAAGAAGGGAAATTTCAGGTGATTTGGATGATGATACATGGAAACTCTTTAAGTTTGTTTAGAATCATATTACATCACGAAAAATGTATTTTGGTACTCTTATGTATTGAGATATTTTCATGATACATCTTATGAAGAATGAGAACACGATTAATCTATGTATATAAATTGTACATCACATTTGGGAATTAATCAATACTACATCAATGTATACCACTTTTTTATATTCTAGAGTAATCTCTATAATGTTGTCTTCTAAAGAGGTAGTTGGCATGAATAAAGAATTCAATCAAGGATGAGTGTTTTTTATCTCAAAGGATACACTCTGAAATATGATTATAAGCTGGAATACATGAAAAAAATCATGGGTAGAGGACAATGAAAGGCTACATGAAAAGTTCAATCCCATTGAAAATACCTCAAGGCCTATGGGAAAGTGTAACCTAGGACTAGAATATAATGAGTTGGGTGAATATTCAAGTCAAGAAGTAGAGGATACCCAATCCTCATTTATGGATTGAACAGTCTTTGAAAAAGATAGTTTCTTACATGAACACCAAGTTGATGAACAAAAAATTGGTGATGAAATAGTTTATAAAGGATCTGTTGATAAATAATGACCCATTGTTAGTCTGGAAGATAATAATTATCATGAGTAACATCTAGAATATCCTATTATTGAACAAGGTACTGCATATATGGAAAGGTATGAATAACAATCTCAGGCAGAATTAATCCGGTCAGCTGAGGAAAGAATGGACCAATCTTTTTGGCAATCTATAACTGAGATTGATGAACTTGAAATTGTTGAAAATATGGAAATGGAGCTATAGACTGATTCAATTAGTCTAAGAGATGATGCACAATTTAGGGAGAGGGAAACACTACTCTAGAAGTTACTCAAGTAGAAAGCTCTGTTGAGTCAAGCCTTGTGAACAATGTATATAAATTCCCTAGCTATTTTGATGTCTTAGACTCTCATCTGGCCTCAATGAGATGAATTGATCATACAATAGAGTTTCAATTGAAATATATTTCTCTATTAGGTGTAATACCTTCTATGGAGCCTAAAAATATTGAGGTCTCTAATCATAAGAGTGCTCAAGTAGCCCCAATCTCTGTATGCCCTGAGTATTTTAAGGTGTGTAGAGAATATATGTTGGATGGCATAGAGAAGATTTTGAAAGATCAAACACTTCTTGTAACACATCTATGTGAAAAATATTCTAGTATTCTTTAGAAGAAACTTATATAGAAAAATCAACCATGAATGTTACATGTAATTCAAGAGGAAAGAATTAAAAATCAGTAGCTAAGAGTTGAAGTAATTTCTTTAAGGTCTTTGGATGAGGAACTGAATAAATAGTTTGAAACTACTAAAACTCTTATTACTCCATTTGTCCCCAAATATGTTGAAAAGAAATCCAGAAAGGTGAAAATACTGATTATCCCAAAAATGTTTGTTGTTGTTGAGAAAACATTAGCAAATAATGACAAGATGGAAGAATAAGTTCAAAATTTACCATCCTGAATTGATTCTTTGCCTAGTATTTTCAAGGAAACTATTGAAACTATTTTCAAGAGCCTTTCAAAACAAGTTGTAGCCATCTTATCACCTTCCTCCTCATCCAATAATTCTCAATCATATCATTCAGACAATTCAGTTCTGAGAATTGTTATTGAATAAGATCGTAAATTGTTGAAAAGTACATCTGTTTAAGAAATCCTCTAAAAAATTATTCAAAATAGTGAACATGTCCTTTTCATGGTTAGAATTTACTCTACGGAAGATTCTACACCCTGTTAATAGATTATAAATAAGGTGTATTTCTAATTAATATGGATTTATAAAAATAAACTATTGGCAAGTCATTTCAATTAACCTGTGGAAAACATGAAAATTTCCCCTATGACTCAAGTGTTTAATGATCAAGTGTTAAAAACAAATGAATTCACACCTACTATGGAAAATATTATTGATAATAATTATGAATTTAAAAAATAAATTCATTATGATGGTGTGTTCATCAATAATTTCATCAAATTCCTAAAACCCTATCTCCACCTGAAAAACACTGCTATAGTGGCTCCTATAGTTTCACCATTGAGACCTGGTTCTGATCCTTTTTCATTGTCTGTATTTTCTCCTGCTATAATGACTATATCTAAGGCACTGAGCCAGATCTGGTCTCTTATTCTTGAATAATATGTACCTTATTCTAAGACCAAACCCTCTATTTTTGCTTTTGTTTTTGAAGGTTTTCCTCTTCTTTATATCACCATTGGATCACTCTCAACTACCACCTCCTATTCTACTCATGTGGCTTATCTAGATGATTCTTTGAAGGGAAAAGATTATTTTTGTTCCTCTTAATAGAAGTCAAGAATTTATACTAGATGGGAAGGTTCTCTATTTTGTTTCTTTTTTCCTATGTCTCCACTTTATTCTATATTATTTCATTTTCAGTAAAATGTGCCTTATTGCTGTTCAAGTTTTGTCTTACATTTATTCTCTTCTTATTTTGTGCTTTGTATATTCTTTTTGATAATCCTTAAAGGGGGATAAATAAGAATGACCTTATTCATTTTTAGATATTTCATACATACCATGATTTTTTATCCTAAAAAAGGGGGAGATTGTTGAACTCCTCATGTTTGATCATGTATTTATGTTCACAAATCAGGAAAATAATTCTAATAAAGTTTAAATCATGTTGTCCTTCTTATGAGTCTATGTTTATTTGTTTAAATTTTGAATATCACAAGTTATTCTTAATCATTGTCTATTACATTTTACAAAATATTAATTTTAATTCATTATGTGAAGGATATTGCCTAAGTCTATTTACTGTTTTTGGCTATTATTGAGAAACTATAAGTCTAACAGTAGTCTTGGATTTTGGAAAAGAACCTGATACTATGACCCAAAACCGCAACCCAGACACAACGACCTTGATACCGTGACCCATACATCATGACATTTATACCATAACCTAGACATCGTGACCCAAAAACTATGACTCAAACACCGTGACCCTAATACCATGAGCCAGACACGGTAACCCTGATACCAAGACTAGAAACAGTGACCCAGACATTGTGATCTAATAACCAGACCTGATACTCTGCTACTAACACCGTGACTTAATCAACAGTCAAAGTTTTAACAAAGGGATAGACATCGCTACCAGAGACACCATGATCCTAACACCATATCTGTGATACTATCCCTAGATGTCAACACAATTATTCCACTATGACTGTCTCATTGTTCAGAGGAAAAGAAGAAGAAATTGTTCCCCTATGACATCGTTTTCAAGTGACACTATTTCAAGACAAACTGTTACACCATACTTTAATATATTTGTTATTATTAAATTTATTTTATTACATTTAAATTCATGTTATTAAATGGAACAGACATAATTAATGTTTCTTTGTAGACAAATCACGTGATAGTACAATTTACGAGGTTTAGAATATATGAATCCTTTCAGGTCCAATATGTGGAACCTATATTAAAAGGAAGATAAGGTCCTGCTAAAACATATAGAGAGACGTGTGATCATTTTTGAGAAATGGAACTCATGCATGAAACATAATACATAAGAACACAAAATCACTATTGATTCCTAAAGTCTGAACTACAATTGATCATAGAATCAAACATCTTCACAGTACCAACTAGAAGAACACGATCTACAAAGCTCACATACTCAAACTTGAAACCATAGAACCAGACTTGAGATACTCTATTTTTCACAACATGACTTGACACTTGAATATGATTCATCATATAAGTATCGAGCTACAAAGATTAACACTCAAAGAACTTCTAATCTTTTCTCATCATCTTTGCTTTGTTCTGTTCCGTATTTAGGATTTAAGCATTTTTTGTGTCTATGTTAAAATAAAACACTTTATCTTTTATTAAATTGAATGATAAAAGATATCCTTCCTATCTTATCTTTTTAATTCAGTTTACTCCGACAAATAAGTATGGAGGAGGTCCTTGTGTGACCAGGTAGCTTATTCCCATGAAGAAAAGTGGAGGAGATCATGTGACCTGGATAGTCCTATGTACTGTTTTTACACTGATCTAGGGTGTGGATCAATATATTATCTATATAGAGTTATTTGTGGTAGGTGATCACCATGAATATTGGATTAAGTATCATCTTGATACTGAGCCACTTTTTATATCCACTATGTCATTTAATTTGGATTTTCTCATATTTTCTTTATATTTTAAAAATACAAGATTTTACTTTGATAGTTAGTCACAGATAGAAGTTATAAATATTTGGCCTTATTAGATTAGCTTCAAAAGTTGTATCAATAACTCACATTGACATAACTAATAATTAATCTATATTTTGAGAATTTATTCAAGAATTCAAACCTTTATAACTGTAATACCTTGATTAACTGGCTTGTGTACTTTCTTATAGGGGAATTTTTTTAAATAAAATTTTGAACAGAAATTTTTATAGATAATAAAATCACCCATTTCTTAGGTACTATAATATATCCAAAATGTTTTATGATGTAAAATTTAAAATGTTATTATATACAACTTATAAAAGAAACTAGGTTCATAATAAGAAATATTCAAAAATAGAATATTAATTGATATAAAATCTATTACCATGTGATTCATTTTAGGTGAAAATCCATTAAAATCTCGTATAATAAACATATATTAATTATATACATTATTGAGAACCAATTTAATGTTTATAATTACTTCATTTACTTATATCTATGTTTTATAAAACTACATAATAAATTATTTTTACATCAGGTGTTCTGACCAAATTTGTTTTATTGGTCAAAAACAAATTTTGTAGGATCTATGTGGTCAAAGTGGTCATTATATAACATCAAAATAGTAAAATAATAAAATAATTATTATATTGATAAATGAATTATACTTTTCAAATCAATCATTAAATATGGTTATGAAAAATGAAACAATATTATGATCATGGAGACAGTGGGCTGTAATATTCTCATTTTCCAAGGACCATTATGGAATGAAGGAATGAAGAATAATATAATTTTGTAAAAATAATTATATCATAAATAACATATTATTTAGTAATATATACTTAAATATATAATTCTTGTTATTTAATTGGAATCAAATCTTTTCGAGGAGGCAGTAGTCTTCAAGTCCACGAATGGTGTTACCACTTTTTATGTTTCTGTGAGAGCATAATGAATATATATATATATATATATTTATAATTACCTATATTAATTATTTAATTAATATTATGTAGATGTTTTTTAGGTAACATATTTTTATTATAACATTCAATTATACATTCCATGTGTCGTTTGAACGAAACTCATCTCTTTGAGTGGGTGGTACTCTACACTTCCACAAACGATGATACCATTTTTACACCAAATGGTATGTATATCGATATATGATGAACAATAATTATAGAATAATAATGAAATAATAAATAAAATGTATATAATATATACACATACAATCCATTGTAATGTCCATCCAAGAATTTTTGTAAAGGAAAAATGCACAATCATTATTTCGTGAGATGGTAGTTCGTCGTACACAGAAATAATTTTATTGTTACCAATTAAATGGATTTTTTTGTGAGTTTAAGTATATAACTTATAATAAAAATATGATATTATATTGAGGAAAAGTACTCAAAAAAAATAATGATATAACAAATTTTGAGGGATTGGAGAATAAAAAAAACTAAAAATCTTGAGGAAGTGTTCTTACCTATAATTTGGGTAAATACTTTTGGTTTGAACCAAAGGCTTCTTTGGATTAAATTATGAAAAATGTGAGGATTATAAAATGTTTGGTAGGTATTATAGGATTTATATTCTTTGTTTTTTTCTATCCAATGTGTCTTTTTAGGTTTGAGTAATTTAGTGTGGAGGTCACCTTTTTATAGTGGAGGTAGAGTGGCACTCATTGAATCTATTGAAAATGGAATTACATGCACTTGTTTCATGTATAAAGTGGATAAAATAGTTGTTAAATTTATCCCCAATAGAGGTCAGGTTATTTTTATTTCCATTAAATGTCTCTTGGACATGTTTATAAGTTTATTTGGGTATGAAGGTTAATGTTTAGTTCCCTATTATGCTTAATTTCTCCATAAATGTTATAATTAATTTTAATTAATTTCACTATTATCGTTGGTCAAAAACATAGTTTCTATTATTAGAAATTATAAAATATGATGACTCCAAATATGGAATCCATTTTTCCATGTTCTATTCACATAAGTGTTAGATATTTATTTAAAATTAATCTCATAGTGGGTATAACAAAGCATGTTTTAATGTAAAAAAAACCAAAAGATTGATAACTATTTGGCATTCAATTTCAAAGATAAAATGATAAAAATGACCTAAATTGTATTAATTTATAACAATATTATATTATTAACTTTTAAGACTAATTAAAATTATAATTTATTCATATAAATTTATTAGATGAAAAAGCAGTTTTGAATTAAAATTCAGTATTTTTAACTATTAATTAAAAATTATATGTTTAAAAAAATAAAGAAATCAACATAACATTATCATTATGTATTTATTGCATGTATGATTTTTATTTTGATATATTAAATCAAAATTTCAAAATTCATATTAATTAAGGTTCACTACTAAATGATGGAAAAATTAACCTTATAAAATTATAGTTTTTTATCTGTGAAAATGGGGTTGTTTTAATATTTGGCCTAAAAAACTAATGGAAGAATATTAAAAATATTTAATTGAATATAAAACATATATATTTAATTAAAATCATTAAATAATTATAATTAATTTTGATTAATAAGATAAAACTCTTTTATATTCAGAAAAATAATGATATTTGTTTTTATATCCAATTAGTTCATATCTTCTTTTTTACATTAATTTGTTCCCAATAAATTTATTTTATAATTATATAGATAATAAATTTTTCTATTTTTGTTAATACTATTTGTATCATCTAACATACTGGCTATATTATATCATATTATATTTAATGTTAATATTTAAATAATACACAGTACTTTTGTAAAAATCATTAATGCGTGTAATGAAAGATATCAATTAATGACACTCATTCATGTAATAAAAGATATCAAGGAAAGTCTATCTTTCCTGATATGTAAAAAAACCAGTATTTCATTCATTACAGTTAATATCATGAATTTAATTTATATTAAATATTAAATATATATTATAGTATTATGCCATTTCATTGCCTTGTGTTCTTGGTGATAGCTTATATACACACTATCAAATACAATGACTTATTATATAATTTCATTGTGTTACATTATCTCATCCATGATTAAATTTCATCCTCATAATTTTACCTCTATCTTGGTAAAATATTATATTATATTTATTAAATTGAAGTCTAACATCATGTTATGAACTAATAAAACATCCTCTATAAATGATAGAATGGGGCGTACAAGGGCAACATTGACATCTATGTAACTAGGATTCTATATAGAAAAACATTATTAGAAACTGTAAATTCATACATAGAGGAAAAGAGTAAATATTTGTAGGGAGTTAACGAGGTTATCAATAAAGAACATGTTAATGATAAATTTAAATATGATCGCCTCAAATCCATAAATATTAGGTTATTTAAAATAATTTTTTTTAAAAAAATCTTTTTTATGAGGAGAAAATTTTATTTAAATGTAAATATCCAAATATTGGGTAATTATTTCCCTAACTAAGAATATTAATAAATATTCATACATGATAGTTTTAAATTTTTTATGAACAATCCAAACATTGGTTGTGCTTTGATGAAATTTTATTTTATCCCATTACTCACAGAACTTACTAACAAATAAATAATTTCTAATGCCTGATGAACTAAAGGAACCATTTAATGGATCATATAGCCTATTTAAGAGTGAAAAGTATAGAAATCTTTCACTAATTATCTTCTAAAAACAATATTATTAAATGATTAAACACTAATACTGAAAAGTTATATTACTGGTTCATCATTAATATTTATTCATCAAATTTTTTAGCAAAAAATTTGAATAATTCACAAGACAATGCATTATTCAGTGGTTGGCGAGAAACCCTTTTCGTCATTTAGTCATTGGTTTAAGAATCATTTCCTTTCTGGATATGATTTGATACATATTTTCTTATAATTTGTCCTTTTATAAAACCATATTAATATAATTTTCAAAAATAAATATGATATACATCCTTGGAATGACATCAATCATTAAATAGCCATTTAAATTTTTTTTAATAAATCCCTAATACAATAATACTTCATCCATGTATTTCCCCATAGGACCGTCCGTAGTCTAGTGCTCATCCATAATATCATTTTTCTTATTTCTACACCGTAACAACTTATCTTAAATCTAAAACATATTATGTTTGGTTATTGATTTTAATTATCTATTCAAATTCATCATAATTGTTCATAATGAAAATGGAAATTATTACAAGCATGTCACCAGGTAGTGTCAAATCGGGGGCATAGTATGGAATGTTTTCATGAACCATGTTACAATGATTCAGGATCAGAACACCTTTTATGAGTTATTACTCATAAGATCATCTATTCAAGAACCATTTCCACTTATATTATTAAGTCATGGATGTATTTAAAGGAAATACTACATAATCTATAATTTTCCAATATTATAGGTTGGTCCCCTATTCTTATTTACAAATTCTACCTTATTTTTATGTTCCCTAACCTATGTTTTCATAAACCCAGTTCCCATGGTTGCTACTATACATACCCTAATACCAACTATAGCGACCCGACCCTAGAGAGTCTGGAGCCAGTGTCTGCTACAAATTACATTGGAATGATACCTAGGAATCAAGGACTATAGGACCATGAGTTTAGTGTTCTTGGTAAACTAGATATTTAAATGATTCTTTTATTATAAAATAATACACTAATTTAATCATAATTTTTTTCTTCTAAAAAACTTAAAGAATAATTTTATTCCATATAGTATATCCATGTATATCATTCATAATACTCTTATTTTATTCCTAGGAAAATGAATCATTATACGGGTGATCTTAAATGCTCGGTAAGGATAATGTATAATGAAAGAATTAATTAATCAATGGGAATAATAATTATGGAATGGTAAATAATAGAACACACATATCATAGAATCAACAAACTGGGAATGAAATGCATAAACAATATGGAAAGGTAATAAATGGATGAATATTCCATTAATAATAAATGATATTGAAAAATCAACGTGGAAAGTTATGAAACTGAAAACACATTCCATTTAGTTAATAAACATAGAATGAAATGGATCCATATATTTTATCATGTGAAAAATTCATTGATAATTTATCATGAATAAAGTGGAAATTTTTATGTTGGAGATTATTATTTATTATAAGTCATATATAAGTCCATTTAGGACCTATATTGGTAGGATCCATCCTACGAATACTTTAAAACTACATATAGTAAACTGATTAATTTCTGTAACTTATGTGCCTAATGAGAACATATCGATTCGTTGAGAATCTATACAATGTTCGGGATCCACCAATCATTGGATTTCGAAATAATTCTTCATATTTAGTAATCGATTTAATTAATAAACCATATGCCTCATAAATTATCCATATTTTATAAGGAATATATATTTATCAATATTACCCAAAATAATCAAACAATTATCATAGTGGACAATATAAGTAAAGAGGTATATAGTTTTGGAAGTACAAATATCTATGATAAATGAAATGGATAATTTAGGGGAAATTCATGTTCAATTATTATTTAAGATTAAATATGTAATGGGATATAACAAATGAATCATTGAAGTTGATGTTAATACATGTCATGGAAAAATAAATAAAAAAAATCCATATGAAAAAATACAATGGTATCAATAAAACATATCTTTAGTGGTTGTAAAATAAGGTTTTTTGTCGTTGATGAATATAAATACTCTAAAATGATATTTTGAAAATATTTTTTAGGAAAATATCATTTTATTATGGGAATCCTATTGAAAAAAATTATATTTTAAAATGAATTTTGAAAATATTTTCTTCTAAAATTATCCTTTTATACATGGAAATGAAGCCTCAATGAAATGATAGTAGGTATATCCATACCAGTTGTATGAGGTAAAAAGAACATTCCTTTTTCATGGATAATGTCTCGAAAAATTCATTGTTTTATAAGTGATAATAATATTCCATTTCAAAAATTTAAAAAAGTCAAAGAGGGGAAAAAGTTCATTTACAAAAATATTTAAAAAACCTTTTTTTAAAATAGATAAATATATAATTTTTTTAGAAGAAATAAGGTTATCTAAAAATAATATAGAAATAAATTTGGGTTTTCTAAAAAACTAATTATAATTAATTTTGAGAACTAAGTTGAAGAATAGTGGTACTATCACATACTAAATTCCATGAATAACCATAAGAGATTACAGATAATGGTTTTATTATAAATTTTTAGATAATTTCTTCTTATGAAAATTTATGCATAAAAAATCTCAAAAAAATGATATTGTAATATAAAACACTGAGATGATTATTATTTTTTAGTGATTATCAATTAATTAGTAGATTTTTTATTTAAAATATAAATAGACATATAGAAGAAAAAATACATCGATATATAGAAAATTTATTGTGCACATAATTCTATAATTTTAGTGATAATAAGGAAGTAATATAACACAATGAAAATAAATTTGGTTTTCAAATATAATTTCAACATGGTATCTTTTCTCTCAAACCACCTTAGATGAAGTAATTAAAATTGAAACTCAGTATATCATTAATAATGAATGAATAATGAAATTATATGACACATTTTCATTATGTGAAATATATATAAGAAATTAAGTTCATAAAAATAATTTTTTTTCTTCAAGAAAATGTAAAAAAACCTCACAATAAAGTGTGATTACAAAGATAATCATTATAATGTTTTTGAAGATAATAATCATCAAACATTCTATTGTGTCACATAACACATTGAAACATTTGAGCCCTAATATATATAAAGGAATAACGTTAAATGAATATTATATTATCATGAGAATAAAGAGTTTCCCAATATAATATTCAAATGGTAGTATATACACCATATAAAAAAACATGGATAATAATAACAAATAAGTCCCAATGGAATTTAAATTGGGATGAAATCCCTGACCTTGTGTTTTATTTTAAGTGAAAATATATTAACATAATGTATAATAAAAGTACGTTAACTATTTACATTAATAGTATCATTTTTATTGTTTATAATTACATATATTTCACTTATTAATATGTTATATACAACTAATTTAACAATTCTGTTTACATCTAGTGTTTGCACCATATTTTTTTATGTGTCAAAAAAACATTAGTAGGTCAACTATGCTGAAAGGGGGATGTAGTACCCACAAATTATGGTATGTAACCCTGACTATGATATTTTTATTGATACAAAGTGTATGGTTTAAGGATATGATAGTTGTGTTATATTCTAAAAAAAAAATTGAAAAGGGGGATGCGCACAGGTTGCATACAATTCGTAAAAACCGTACGGAAATCCTAGAAGAAACCCTATAGAGTAGTAGTTTTGATGTTGTAGCATCAACGCATTGTGAACATTATTATAGAGACCATTCACAGCGGATGTGTTTGGGTTTACATAAGGTAGTATATAACTCACGATTAGTGCATGGTTTGACCTGCCATGTGAACTAACTGTGGATATTTTTAATGTTAGATCCTAAAAAATAGGAACACACTCAGTTTTCCACTAACTCCCTTTTTTCTTCATAGAAGTCCTAACTGGGGATTATTCTCCATTAAATGATTTATAACCTCTATTAAGTTGTTTTTAATCAATCAAAACTCACCCTGGTCATTTTCAAGACTGAATATTGTAGTACGTGTCAAACTTCACCATTTTTGTCACATTTTCATTGATCAACAAAGATCTAAGTCTCCTCTCATCTCATTTTCTATGATATATTCCCATTATGTGTATATATGTGTTTTTTGATACCAAATATGATTATATTTGGTCTTTTGGTTTGTAGGGGAATAGATCTAAGGAGGTTTTGTAGAGAATCAACACGATTTTCTTGAGCATTATTCATCCATTTTATGTTTTCAATGAAATGATTGATATAGATGGCTTAACTATTGACTCCTCTTAGTAGAAAAAATGGAATTGATTCATGTTGATTAATTTTTATGAATTTTATATTCAATTTTCTACTTTATGGTTTCTATAGTCAATTTTTTGTGGTGGTTGTGGAAAATCAAAAAAGATGGTGCTTTTGGTTATTATGTTTGATACATGATTTTAAAATATAGATTTCAAAATGAAATTTTTATGGAATAATGGTAAATAGTTTTGATAAAAAAATCAATAATGTTAATTATTTTATTGAGATGAAATGTGTGTTTGGTATTGGTTTTTTAAGGGTTTCGATAAAATAATAGTTTTATAGAAATGGTTTGAAATGGTTATTTGAAATGGTTTTGGATTAATATCAGTGCTTTTGTATATATCATTTGAAGGTATTTGTTAGAATATAACCTTGTTCTAAATGCCAATGATGTAATGGAACATGGGGTATAATTATCATGTGACAACATGGTAGATCGATGATAGCCCTCTCCTGAGTATGGAATTTTCATAATGAAGCATTGCAAAGTTTTAAGTGTGAATAAGTGCAATAGAATGGTTATGTGAAAATGATAGTCATAAATAGATTTATATTTGTGTTTGGTTGTATTTATTGAAATACAACTTTCTAGGAAATTATTTAAGTAGCACTTTTTCACTTTTTTGAATGGTTTTGAAGCTTGAATTTATTTAGCTGTATAATATTTTGGGAAAAAAATTTATATGACCTATTTTATAGGAATGCGTTAACTTTTATATCTAATTGGAATGAGAAGGTAAGTAATTGAGAAATCTTACTGTGTTTTATACTCACACCTTCATTGGAACTTCGGTGATTTTCTTGATTCTATCTTCCAGGTCATGGAAAAAGGTAGAGTATCACATGTATTTTGAACCACCTCATGATACATGGGATATTTGGTGATGTAGGAGGATGGATATTGTGGGCATGTTGTCTTGTGGTTGTCTTGCATTTTTTTAGTTATCTTCCACTACTTACATTGATAGTTTATTTTTTCATACGCTATCATACACTTGTGTGTGGTTTTTTATAAATATGATTGTTTCATTGACTTTTTTTACCATGAATCATATAATGGTTGTTTGGTTATTGGTCTATTTTTTAACGGGAAAATTTCACCCCAATTTCATTAAAACCCTTTGGAATTTTTTCCTATCCATTGGCATCTTGGGGATGTTCCGTAATAGCTATTAATGATTCATTGTATTATCAATCCAACGGAATTTTTGGGTCATTAAATATGCTAATAGTTTGTTCAATCTACATTTCTCCTTGACATACAAGGTATAATGTTGTTCCTTCCCTTTATAAACAGGTAGTCATTCGTTTTCTTGGTCCAGGATATGAAATTTGTTTTTTTCTATTCCTTGTTTTGTGTTCAAATAAATAATTTGGATTTTCAAAACATAAAATGTAGAGCATAAAGAGACATTGATCTCCATTTTAGGTTTATCTTATAGTTACCATAGATTTGGGTAAATATCTATTTAGGAGACACATATAGTATTTTGGAAATATCATTTTCATGGGTTTACCCAAAGAGATGAGAATGACTTTCATTGTATAGGATTGACTTCCCCCTACAATTGACTATTTAATTTTGAAAATTTGATATTTTATTAGATTAATTATGTTTTTTTATTGATAATTTTTTTTTCAAACGAAACACTTTGAAAATATAAATATTGACATATTTTAGAAATGGAATGATTTTTAAAATACAAATGGAATTTCTCAAAAATGGATTGGCAAGGAAATGTTTTTTTAGGAATGCAATGTTGTGATACTTGATGTGGTTGAATTTTAAATTCTAGGACACAATTTCTTGAGAGTGAGACATATGGAGTATGTTTCTTATTTATAAAACGAAACATTGAAAGAATATTTGAAACCAACCAGATCAAGCTATAGTTATTGTGGTTTCAGAAGAGCCACAGGTGAACCAATGAATGGTTTAGTGTATTGCTCAAGCATTTCAATTTTAGATTCATGGAATAAGAGGGATGATATATGGTTTGTAGATCATTACACCTGGTTCATGAAAAATAATACACCAATCTTCTGGGGTGATTCTGAACCCAAAAAGGTAGAGGCGTGGATAAATAAGATAAATTATATCATCCATTTCATTTTCAAACCAGCATATCTCAAGGTAAATCTAGATATATATATACTCTATGATCTTTTACGCCAATGGATGGAACTAGTGGTGCATGCTAAACTTGTTCAAGGCCTATGTTGGGAGAATTTTGAAGAATGTTTCAACAAAAAAATTTATCCTCACACATTCAATATCCATAGGATGTCATATTTCTTCACCTTGATGTTGGAGAATAACTTTTTCATATAATATATGGCTTAATTTATATATTTAGTGTTGTTTTCACTAGAAGTTGAGATGAGTGTGGCCTTGAAGGCATATATTTTAAAATCACAGATATAGTTTTAGATTATCTTGAAGATATTCCTGCTCTGTATTACATACCATATTGAGATATTTAATAGAGAGACCATGAATGAATGTGGTATCTCACGAACAATGGGATTAGGAGGAATGATGATATATGTAGGGAATGGTGGGAACTATAATGTTTGGACCAAATAGAAGAGGGACACCCATTTCCATGGTGGGAGAAGATACAACAATTAGAAAGCTTGATCGATAAATCATCCTCTAAGATCCATGGAAAAGGTAGAATTTTTCCAATGGGGAGTCATTGACCACATGAAGTGAGAGTGTACAGCCCAACTGAGAGCATTCCTTAAATGCAAAAAAGTTGGGACATCATAAGTGATATTGTCATAGTGCTATGTGGTTAGATACTCAAGACAATTATCAGGTGTTGTAATCATCATATGTTTCAATAGGATGAGGCCAGAAGTGTGACACTCATCATAAAAATAATGTGAACCATGGTTATCTTATGAAAACTGTGACTCATCAAAAAGGGAAATCTCAGAAACAAATAAGTAGCATAGTGCATCAATGAAGTAGTTTTATGGAGTTGAGAGGGTGATTGTGGATGATCAGGTTGGACCATATACAGTAAGAGGTACGATTCATTTGAATTTTACCCTAATACATGTGTTGTTTGATACCGGTGTATAAAATTCCTTGATTTATTATTGTACTATTTATTTCCTATTTTTAAAACAAAAAATAATTCCTTTTGTGTAAAAATAGAAAATTCCTTTTGGTGAAAGATAATTCCAAGACTCTGTGTATAGAGAATGATCTATAACAATTCTATGGAGCAGAGCTGAATTAGGACTTCACTATATTAGAGATGGATGATTATGACGAAATCCAACATATGGATTTGTTAACAACTTTCATCGCACACATCAACTATTATAAAAGGAATGTTACTTTTGTGACTTAGAATGGCATTGAGCATCTCCATAAAACACAACGGGTTGTAAAGGCATCTACAATTGTATTTTTGGAAACAGTAGTGGGAACAATATCTTAAAAGTTGGAAATGTTGACTTTGACATCAGTTGAAGAGATCGAGGATTGCAGTTTTCCAGCATTCGTGGATACATTTCTATATTCCATTACCAAAAACCTCTCAGGTTTACAACCAATAACTGAAGTGAAGTTTACAATTTATCTCCTTCTGGGAACCTTTCCTTTTTCACTTCCATCTTATAGGATGTAACTAATATAGTTGATGGATTTGAATGAGATGTTAGAGGAGCTAGAATGTATCCCCTATTTCTCATCTATCTTAATGGATGGAAAAAATTAATTGATAGAGATGAATGTGTTGTTAGATGAGTAATGAAGGAAAGGTTCCGTTTAGCCATGTTTTTCTTCATGGGAATCACTGGTCTTGACTGTGATTATGAATAGGTATCCACTTCCATGCATTGATGATATTTTTAATCAATTTTTGTGAGATTATTAGTTCACTAAAATGAAATTTTGGTCAGGATATAAAAATATTCATTTTTGGAAGGAGGATATTCCGAAGATAGATTTCAAAAGAAAATATGGCCACTATGAATACATATTCATGACTTTAGGTCTCATGAAAGCATCAATAGTCTTTATGTAATTAATGAATTGGATATTTCATAAGTTTATGGATTCTTTTTTTTTGAGGTATTTGTGGTTGAAAAAATTGTGTATTCCAGGACAACGATTTATCATTAGCAACACATGAAGATAGTGTTTTATATCTTGAGAGATCATCATTTATTATCAAAATTACCAAAGTTTGATTTTTTTATATAATATGTACGCATTATTGACCATGTAATTTCTTAACAGGGTGTTTCTGTCAATCTAGTGAAGATAGAATCTATTATCTCTTGGATACTACAGACTAATGTCTTTGAAATATGATGTTTTGTGGTCTAACTGATTATTACTGGTGCTTTTTGATTGGATTCTCACAACTAACATCTACAATAATAGCTTTCACAAGGAATAATGATACATTCCAATGGATTGAAGAGTTCTATAAGGCTTTTCAAGAGATGGATGTTCATCTTACATCATCAAATATCTTGATTTTTTTAGAATATAGAATGGGGTACATGGTGTACTATGATTTGTTTGGATCTAGTTTGGGATGTGTGATCATGAAAAGAGACCATTTGGTTTCTTATGGTTCATGGTATTTGAGAGTGCATGAGAAATATTACCCAAGACATGATTTGGAGTTAACTATGGTTGTCCATTCCTTAAAGACATTATGTCATTATATATTTAGTGAGGAATATTTTTTTTATGGATCATAAGAGCTTGAGACACATTTTATCATAATGGGATTTGAATCTGAGGAAAATAAAACAATTAAATTATCCCCAAATGTACGACATTGACTTGATGTATACACTAGGGAATGGTAATTCGCTGGATAATGCATTAAAAATAATTTCATATGCTCAGTTTCCAAAAGAATAATCACATGAATGGGATTTGATGTTGGACCTAGAATATATGCATGTGGAAGGTGACGAACAAGTTGGTTTTTTGGTTTCCATTTTAGTCCCCATGGTTCTGGATTTGGTAAAATGGTCAAAGAAGCACAAATATCTGATGCATAATCCACAGTTTGGAGTTCAAAACTCAATGGTGGGGAGACCATTGAGGGATAGAAACATGATGTGAATTCATTTTTGTGGTTTAGAGATCTGATGTTTGTACCTATGTATTATCATGAGAAAATTCACTTGGCCTACCACCATTAAATATGGGTTGTAAATATAGGTATACATATGATATATAAATATTTAAAGTTGTGGTTTTTGTGGAGCATTAGGAAAATAAATGTTTTTGACTTCATGTCAATGTTCTTAACTTGTGAGCATGTTGTTAAAGATAATCAAAAACTCGTGGGTATGTTGTAACTGTTACCAACCCCAATGTGGAAATAGGAGAAGTTAGTGATGAATTTTTTTATGTCTCCCAAGAATGGTTCCGAATCATAATGTCATATGGGTGAAAGTGGATCAACTCACCATGTTGGCCCATTTCATCCCTATTTGTAAAACACATACAATGGAGGATCTCTCCAAAATCTATATCAATGAAGTTGTAAAGAGATATGACGTACTAATTTCGATCAAATAAAAAAAATATCTGAGCTTTACTTCTCATTTCGCAAAATCCATAGAGAATTCCCTTGGGACAGAGTTGACCTTGAGTAGAGTGTATCATCCTCTGAAAAATGACCAGTCTGAATTGACAACATAGACATTAGCTGACATGCTTATGTGCTTGTGTAATAGATTTTGGTTTCTAATGGGATGATCATATACACTAAGTGGAGTTCTTGTATAATAATAGATAATTTCCATTCAGATATATGGCTTATTTTCAAGAATTGTAAGGGTGTCTTTGTCATTTTCTGCTATGTTGGGTGGAAATATGTGAGACTCCTCTAGTAGGATAGATACTTCACTAGTAAACAATAGAGAAAAGTCAATTTATTATTAAATGGGTGGAGACACCTTAGAGTCATCAAAAATCATATGCGGATCATCTTCAATGACTGTTGTCATTAACGGTGAGTGATCATGTGTTCTTACATAATTCTATAAGGCATAGACATCATAATTTTGGAAAAAATGGAATGGTATCCCCTTAATGTATTGGACCTTTTTATATACTGAAATGAGTTATAGAGGTGGAAATTTTTTATTCATTTCCACCAGGGTTTAGTTCGGTGTACAATGTCGTCCATATATCTTTGTTGAAAAAGTATCACCATAATAGTAACCATGTAATTAGATGGGATCACATTGTCCTTGAGGAAGATGATTTGTTGGTACCTATACAAGTGAAGATTGTGGACAGGAAAAATAATTTAATGAATGGAAAGAGAATTATTATTATTTGAGTTTTATAGAAACAAGGTCATATTCATGAAGAGATATGGTAATAAGAGAAGAAAATGAAAATGCAATGACTGGAACTCTTTCTGGGAAGTGATGGTTTTCTACTTTCGGAGAACAAAAATAATAATGGTGGGGAGAATGTAGTACCTCTATTTTCGGACATGTAACCCCTATATTGTTCTTTTCATGTTCATAAAGTGTAAGTGTGATGTATGGGAGATTTGGGTGAACTTTTGTAATGTTTTTTTTTTGAGAAATAATGGATGTGCATGGGCTACGCACGATTTTCTAAGCTGTGCGGAAATCCTAGATGAATCTATGCGCAGTAAAAGTTTTGAAGATGTAGAATCATCACAGTGTGTGCATGATTAGTGAGGCCATTCGAGGTGGTCAAACGAGGCTTTCTATAAGGCATTAGAAGACTCCCGGTTAGGGAACATTTTTTCTAACTGTTTGAACTAACCATGCACATAGTTGATGTTATATCCTAAAAAACCATCTCTACTATTATTACTATATCTCCATCATTTTTTAACATTTGAATCCCTGACTCGAGATCATAATCCAATAATGGTAGGATAACCTCTCCAACGTGATTTGGAATCAATATGGATCCCTCCCATGGTGTTTTCAAGCCTGATTCTTATGGTATTTGTCGTTCTTCACCATCCTTGTTATGTTATCATATCTATACTTCTCCCCTCCTCATTTTTTATTATATATATATATTATATTCAGGGGTCTATCTATGATTTTGGATTCCATATATAGTTATTTTTGGTGTTTTTGATGGTAGTAGAAGATATCTAAAGTCATTTTTTGTGAATCAAACTGATTTTCTTGAGCTTTCTCTATCAATTTTTGGTTTTCATCAAAACTGTTGATGTAGGTAGCTACAATCAAGACTCATTTTAATATAAATGGATGGAATAGTTGTAAAAATTTTTTTGCGTGGATTTGATTGTGAATTGGCTGCTTTTTTATTTCTAGAATCCCTCTTTGGTGAGAGTTGTGGATAATCTAGGAAATTGGTGCTTTTGATTAAAGTGTTTGATACAGTATTTTAAAATGAATATTTTAAAATGGAATTGATCAAGAATGATGAAAAATGGATTTGATCAAAATTTATTTCAATAAATGGAATAATTTATTGGAAATGAATTGGCTGTTTGGAATTAGATTGTTTAAATGTGATTCAATAAAATAACTGCTTTATTGAAATGGTTTGAAAATTTTATTTTAAATGCTTCTGGAATTACATTAATGAGTGTTTTTATAACCTTTACAAGGATTGTTTAGATTATGAACTTGTTATCAGTTCCAAAATTGTAATGTCACATGGGGTATAGTTATCATGTGATGACATGGTAGATCGACGAGAGACCACTCATGTTTATGGAAAAATCATAATGCAGCAAACTGAGTTGGATATGTGAATAACTGGAATGGAATGGAAATGAAAAAATAATAATGAAAAATGGTTTTAAATCCTTTATTTGTTGTTTTTTGGGAAGTATAAATTTACAGGAAATTGTTGAAAGAAAACTTGTGATCTTTTGGTTTTAAATTGTTTTGAGGATTGTTTGTATTTAGTTATAAACCTTTTTCGGAACATGTTTTTATATAAACTATTTTATAGGAATGTTACTAAATTTTTTATCATAGTTAAGTGAGTTGGGAAGAAATTAATGAAATAATAATATGTTTTACACTCATCCCTACTTGGAACAATGGTGATTTTGCATATGATATCTTCCAGGACATGGGAAAAGGTATAATATCACACATATTTGGAAACACAATGTGATACATGTTCTATTTGGTGATGTTAGAGATTAGAGAATGTGATAATGGTGTATTTTGGTTGTCTTGTAGTTATTTTGGTCATCTTATTCTATTTACATTGATAGTTTCTTTGTCTTCCTCTGTTGTACAGATTGGTGTGCTTTCATTATAATGATGACGGTTGAGTTGTCTTGTTTTTACAATGAATAATATAAATGTTTTTTGGTTAGTTGTTTATTTCTAAAAGGGTAAACCATCTCGAAATTTCATTTAAAACCATTTGAAATTTATTTCCGGCTTCTGGCATCTTGGGAATGTCTATTAAGGCCTAGTAATGATTCATTTACTTCTTAATCTAATGGGAATAAGTGGGTCATTACTCGGTTATTATATAAAATCTCCAGAATAATAATTAGGAAATAATTATTATATTTATACATCAATTATAAGTCTAAAATAAATAATTAAATACGGGAATGAAAAATTAATTTACGTTACAATCATGGTGATAGAAGTCTATACGCACACATTAATAACGTTCTCATTTTTCAATGATCATTATAGAAAGAAGATAAGTAGAATAATAACTCAATAAAATGATAGATATATCATAAATACCAAATTATTTAGCAATAAATACATAAATACATATATATCTATATATTTCTTGGGGTGTAAAATGAATCTCATTTTTTCGAGGTGGTGGTAGTCCACACATCCACGAACGATTTTATTAGTTTATAAGTGTTTGTTAGAGGGAAATAACAAAAATTATATATATATATATATTATTATTATTATTTGGTAATTTAACTATGTCATTAATATCATATATATATTTTTTAAGTCAAATTTTTTTAATTTATACAATCCTTTATGCATTCCATGTATCATTTGATTGAATCACATCGCTTTGAGGGGTCGGTTGACAAAACTTCCACAAATGATTGTATCATTTAAAAAAAATGTAGAAAGATATGTGTTTTAATATAATTGAATATGAATGGAGAAATAATACATATAATATGTATCATTTATAAAGATAGTGTCCATAATAATTCCCAATAACTAATGTTGGTAATGGGAAAATGAACAATCATCATTTCGTGAGGTGGTAGTTCAAGGTACACAGAAACAATATATTCCTTACCTATTTGATAGATGTATGTGTTAGTTTAGGATGAAATGATAGCATAAAAACATCCTACAATATTTTTAATAATGTTTTTTATACAATTATTATGTAAGAATACTTTAGGGATTGTATAATTGAAATAAAACTAAAAATCTTGACGAAGATTGTTACCTCTCTTTTGGGTACATTATTTTGGTTTGAACAAAAGGGTTCATTGGATTTATTTTTTTCAAAGGGTTGGATTTTATATATAGGGGGTGGATTTTGAGGATCTATTTCAGATGATCATGGAAGATACAAAGTGTATTGATAGGTATTAGGATGCTGGAGGAGATTAGGCCTTTTTATAGTGGAGTAGGAGTGGTAGTCTTGTTATATATTTAAAAAGTAATTTCATGCCTATTTTTCATGGTGCATGTGTGTAGACCCAACGTTTTATCAATGGAAATTATTTTCATATAATTATTTCATATATTGTAATCACATGAAGTCATAATAAAATGAACTTTTGTGTACTATGTGACCCTTAAACATAATATTATATCTTTTGTGATATGAATTTAGAAAATCTAATATACATGGTTACAATCATTTAGGTTTTTGGAGTCTGATAAGAAAAACATAATTTTTTTTGAATAGTTATTGACCCTTATGAATAGTAATGTTACCCTTATGAATAGTAGTATGACCCTTATAAAAAATAAATCATCCAAGTTAATAATTATCATTCCCAATTAATGTACAAAAAAAAATTATACATCATTTATGTGACAATATGATATAATTGTATCATACTATTTGTATTTTAATAAATCATAAATATTTAATTTAAATATTCTGAATAATTTTATAATTTAGAAGAATTTTTTTATGTAAAATGAAATCATGAATTATTATTTTTGATGTCTTACGATTATAAAATAATTTTATGAGACCTTATTTAATTTTTCAAAGTATTACAAAATCAGTAATAATTTTTAAGTATGTATTTTTTCAAATAAATGATTATTTTACAAAATAAATAAATATCTAATATTTAGAAAATTATTTCAATAAAACGGAGTTCATTTATTGATTATAGACATAAATTTTTTTTGTGAATTTTGGGATTTTTCTGAAATTCATGAATTTTTTGGGAATAATAAAATATGAGAATTTACCTAATAATCTAAATACATTATTTATTGAGTAATAGATGATGTTATGTTGAGGTAAG
The DNA here is from genome assembly GCA_963277665.1 of Viscum album. Classification (NCBI taxonomy): domain Eukaryota; kingdom Viridiplantae; phylum Streptophyta; class Magnoliopsida; order Santalales; family Viscaceae; genus Viscum; species Viscum album. The sequence continues at coordinate 2,073,294,835 of OY728140.1, forward strand.
AACCTCGGGTTCGAACACACATGCACATATTACAATTTTTTCACAATAATAATTTCTATTTCTTGTCACTATCAGAATAATAAAACAATGAATAAAATATTTAGAAAACCCTCCTCTCCTACATAATAAAAACCCCTCCTCACCCCCACTCTTCCTCAATCATCTCATGCCTTGTTCTTTGTTAAAATTATACCCAAAACTCTCCCTAAGAGCATCTTCCACATCTATCAGACATTGGTCTATTTAAAAGAAAAATTCTTATCCCCTAAAGAGGTTACCAAGAAGATATTTTCAAGAGGAATGTTCATCTTTTCATTCCTTTTATTTTATTTCATATTCCATTCATTATTTTCCTTTCCTCAACTCCATTAATCAAAATGTTATGATAACCCGAGTACCGTAAACTTACTATAATTTTGTTATGATAATGTAATAATTCATCATCATCTCTCTTTTCCTCTACTTTTATACTAGAAATGAAAACACCATATGATATGGGTTAATTTATGACATTTAAGTATGATAGGTTTTCAATTTCTTTTACCATATTCAATTGTTATCCTGAGACCATTTGTATGGTTGATACAAATTAAAATATTTGTAATATTTCTTATGTAGTTTCCTAAAATATTTTATACACAAGGTATTTTTATAAATACAATTGAGTTCATTGTGAACAAAACCCACCAATTACCCAAAATGGTTATCATTAACGTTTTATATAATGATTCATACTCACTCCAAATAACCAAATGATTTTTCTAAACATGAATTCTTATGAATTATAACTAATAACATACAAAATCAATTATAAAAAACCATTATTATCTTATATTTTTATCCTTACATGTATATAAGTAAACTAATTATGAAAATAAATGAAACAAATGCTCTCAAACAATGAAATTGAACCTCTTAACCCATCAAAAATGTCTTGAATGATCTTAGTAATGTTATAAAAATTCAATTAAATGATTAATAGGTTCTAGAAATATTAATTAATAAATTTAACTTCGTTATCTAGGACATTATGATCATGTTAAGGACACCATCTCACTTAAGGTATGGGATAGAACATATACGTCCATTATTCATTTGGGTTGTTCTGTCATTTTTTACGAAAATGATGTTATATATTGTTTTTCGGATGATCCTCTAAAATGATGTGTATAAATTCCGAACTCATGTATCAAGAACAATTAATCATTATTTTTTAGGGATATACATGTTTTTAGAATATTTAATTCTCAATTCTTCTTCACATGAAAGCACGTTTTAAGGGAACTTTCTGAATTCTTACCCATTTTCGCGTACACTTTATTATCTATTTCTAAGACACCATTATTATTTAAAAAAATCTAATATGATAATATTCATGGTTAACTTATGGATTTATATAAAATATTATGCCCTTTTATTATTTAAATGATATTTGGTATTTTCCTTTATCCACACTAAAATGTTTAAATACTATTGTTTCGTAAGTACTCTCTTTACATGTTATTACCTTATGATGAAAAAAAATAATGATATATGTGTACTGTACCCTATTACTTTCCATCCCTGATAAAATTACATCTTTAATAAACTTTTTTATGATACTCATATTTTTAATGCTTTATGACATGATTATGATATTGTATTCTTACTAAGGGTAACCTTTATTGTTAAATATGATTGAATATGTAGGATTATTTTTGTGGATAGAATATTAAAGTACATTTTATGATGGGTGCATCCATATAGTGCTCTAATTCATGGGGTAAAGTTTAGTCTCATGAGACTTTGTGTGCAACAATCTTGGCAGTTATCCATGATAAATTCTTCCAATTGCAATGGTCTTCATGGTTAACCATGAATTCTTCTCCTCTATGTGCAACGATCCTAGACTCGTGTTATGGAAATGATTTATTTTTTGACACATTACTATGACTCCATTTATATATGTTATGATTCCATTTGTTCTATTATTTTTTATATCTTTATGTCATGCCATCTAAACCATGTGCATAAGCATTATTCATGTGTTTATTCCCTTACTATGCTTTTTAGACCATCCCTTTGTTCATGTTATCCTCATGTTATCCTATTATGATAAATGAGAACAATGGAAGTTAGGAGATCTTTATGATGATTAAATAATGAAATTTACTATTTATCCCCATGTTTTTAGTTTTATGTCCCTAGTGTTCTAAGATACTAGGCTTCACGATCCTTGGATTATAATATGATGCTTTATTATTCTTAAATAATGTAATGATATTTGTAAAATGATGGGATAACTATATCATCAGGAACTGAAAATTGTATAAAATTTAAAAAATAGTTGATAGGGTCGATATATGGCCAAAAATACAACTTGGAAATGTTTATAGGTCATTTTGGGTCTTCTGGTTAAGGTTTAGTCTTTTACAAAGATTAATTTATCCACAATCGTTGTAATTAATTTTAATAACATCCACTAATACTTTTGGTAAAAAATAATTTGATCATATTTGTCATAATATATTACGATAATTCTCGATATGCAATTCAGTTTTCCAAATTCAAATAAACAATTGTGGAAAATAATTTAATTGTCATCTTGTAGGTGGTATGAAAAAACATGTTTTTAATGTTTAAGCGATCAATAGTTTGATATGTTTTTACATTGAATTTAAAAGTAAAATTGATACCAATTACTTAAATATAATTAATTAAAAATGGTGTGATATTTTTAAAATTGAAAACCAGTTAAATGTAAAATTTATCATTTTAAATAAATTATATGAAAAAGTAGTTTTAAACTAAAATATAGTTTTGTTGAACAATTCATTAAAATATAAAATCTTTAGAAAAAATACCATAAAAGCACCCAAACCTATTTTTTATGGTTATATTTTAAATATGAAGTTTTTTACATATTAAATTAATGTTTCAAAATTATTATTAAAAATGGGTTCTCTATTGAAATGTGGAAAATTATCATTTTAAAAAATATAGTTTTTTATGTCTGAAATTGCATTTGTTCGTATCTTATTCCAATAAAACAGAATGGTTGAATATGAAAAATAATTTAATTAATATATAACATATTTATTTCATTATAATAATTAAATAATTATAAATAATTGTGTTTTTAAGAAAAACATCCTTTGAGGAATAAAAATTATAATATTTATTTTATATCCGAATAGTTTTTATTTTCATTTCTCATTAACTGGTAACAAATGAATTCATATTATGGTTATATAAACAATAAATTTCCCATGAATGGTTAATATTATTCATAACTACTAACACAATGGTTAGAATATATGACATTATATTAAATGATACTATTTTAATAATAAAGCACGGTTTGGTGAAATAGGATAATGCATGTAACATAACTTATCGAGGAATATCACTCTTGATTGTAACAAAAGTCATCGAGGAAAGTCGCTCTTATGAGTGATGCATGTTAACTTAATGTTTCATGCCTTACAAGTTATAAAATGTATGGAAATTTTTTAAAATAGTAAATATATAGTAGAGTCTCTGGATATTATATACCCTTAAATTATTTTTGGTGTGTTTCATCCACAATAATGAATAAAAAGTCATACTTTGTAATTTAGGTGTGTGATATACACCCTATGGTGATCTGAAAGTAACCCTACAATGATAACAATCCATGTAATCTCGATAATATACAAGAGAATACATCATGATTATAACATCAAACCATGTCATCATGAAGACATAAGGATCTCATATGAAGTGACACCCACCATCCATAAGGGGGCACTCCATTATATTTAATACAACTTTTATTTTGATTCCCAGTAATGTTTATAGCCACATAATGTTCTCTAAAGACCATGTAGTGATCTTGAAGCTTTCAATATGAAGAGCATAATTAAAACTGTGTGATTCACCTATAGAAAAAGGATAATATGTAACAGTAGAGGCTACAAATACTATAACTCTCATTATAGATTTCTTGACACCCTCCTCCACAAGTGTAGGATATAAGGAATATATTTGGAATGAAAAACAATCATGTGATAAAACCTCGCTACCCAGAGTTTTCACATTATTATGTCCCGGAATAACTTGTTTTTGGATTACTTGACGAAGACCATCACTATCTCATCCTAATTGATCAACACTTCTCCAACTCACTACCAAACATAGTGCTAATAACCCGTCTACTAAAATCTGTGTTGGAGCTGACCCAATACCACTCATGGCTCAAGGTAATGTCCAAAAAAAATGTTTCCGGTGGCCCATCTAGTCCCCATATTAGCACTAGACTAGATCACACTAACAAAAATTCTTTATGTGGGTAAAACATCCAAACTAATGATAGAAAACTAAGCTACCAGTACAAACAACATGAATGGTACTCATCTCACAAGAAGTCCGAAAATGTAGCTTCCTTACTAAGGATGCTGAACTGCTATGTCAAAAGATTGTACTGCTTTTTTATACACCCCGAACATCCCTCTAGATCTAATATGTAATCAAAACATAATTCTCAATTTTAGTAATAGTAGGAAATATGAAAACATTGATCATAGATTAGATATAATTTCAGGGACTTCCCCTGAATCCTTTCCCCTCAATAGATCACTAATAAGGTAAAATGGTGATCAACTGTGAAACTCGGTAATGAATTCTGAGCAATCCATAACAGTCATAATTCTTTTCTCCAGATGCATGAATTCACATTCCATTTATGCCCATAGAGTTACAGAATAGAATTATTCATAGAACCTGGTTTGGAAATTATTCCAAACCATATATTGCAACCTTTTATCCTTGTATAGAACATCCCATCAATTGTTTTCTTCTACATGAATCATGTAAGTCGTGACATTCACTATCCTCTCAAGAGTTTTTTCCATATGCATCAAAATTCAAATTATATTTTCTAGCCATAACTATGTGGCATGTGGACTCACATCCCTTAAGAACATCAGAGGATGATACTACATGAAATAACGTTTTATCTAGACCATAGTCAAGGAATGTTGTGGTGATCCCTTCTTTGATTTTATAAAGAGATATAATACCTCATTACACTACTCCTCATCATCTGTTTTTGGGAAAATAGCTAGTCTAGTAGTTGGAACAAAAAGAGGATCAACTACCTAATTCCCACTAAATTTTTTGGTCTAGTTCAAGTCTCCAATTATCATTCAGGATTCATTTCAAAAAAAATTTTATTTCAAAAAAGAATTTCATTAAACAGTCATTGAAAAGGATTAACCAATGTTTCATCATGTTCTTATATATGGGGGACCATAACTCCACATGAACCAATATATGACTCCCGTATAATCCATTCCACATCACCTTCAGTTTATACAATTCAAAAAGATGTGTAACTTTCAATTTCATAAAATACCATACTTATTAGGCATTGAATGATTATATAGCATTTTATCCAAAAAATATATATCACAGTAACGGGTACATCTTTCACAACAACAATCACAACATCATTAAAACATCCAATACATCCTGAATGGAATATTCTAATCCATTGAATGTGACTTATAAAAAGTAATAATATGATTCATGTCATGTAATAACCTCATATCATCATGTTTCAACAAAATATAACCCAAAATCATATCAACATTAATTTCATAATTCAACTATGTCACCGAACGATGAAATGAAATCAACTGTAATAGTAACAATCACAAAAAAGTTAAAATTTATGTGAGGAAAATTGGCATTTCATGTAAGTTGGATAGATATTCCCATGAATATAACTTAACCAAACTATTTTTTCTTTTAAATATATGTTTATTGCCTCCAAATAGTAATGAAAATTTGAAATGAAGGATATGATACCACTTTGTAACAACTCAAACCAAGATGTCGCTGAATGATTCCCCGAGCCCAGTGGGTCACATGGCCGCAAGAGCATCACCATGAATGCCAGAGGCCAACGAATAGAAAATAAAACATAGGCTTTTCCTATGAGGATACTCCTCCATCATTACTATAGTTTAACAAAATGGAATATTAATAATAGTCAATAGCAGAAGGAGGTGAAACAATAATACAACTTATATGAAACCTGAAATGAATGCATAAAAATGATATAAGTTTCTCGTATACAATGTTGGAGATACATTTATCATGAAAGAATCCAAAAGAGGTATAAATTATCACAGAATGATAAAATAATAAAAAATAAAAAAAGAACAAAATATATTATCTTTAAATAGCATAAAAGGCCTCATCATAGTCCCCTTCTCCCCTGGTCCTATACATGGTCTAAAATCAACTCTCAAACTATAGGTACATTCCTCTATCTCAAACTACATCTCATTTTTTTAGGTACCCAATTAAGACCCAAATAGGGGTTTAGATACAATCCCAAACGGTATATTCTAAGTGGTATATAGTTTTCCATGTTTTTTAATATAACATGATAAATAGTGTTTGGTTAAATAGGTAACCAGTAAAAAATTGTATCGAATACTAGCCAATATATATTCTAATATAGTGTCACTGAAATAGACTCTCAAGGTTCCCTAAAAAATATATTCCATATACTCTCTAAAGGGAGATATAAAAAATACATAATTTAAACCCCATGACCTTATCATTTTAACGAAGGAACCATGTCACACAATAAATTTTTTTATAAACCGAGTTGTCAAACATTCCAAAACTGAGATGTTCAACCAAGAATATCAGATTTCTCACTGAATTTTCATATAATAAAATATTCTGACCACAAAGAGACGAATCTAAGGTGTATATGTTTATTTAATCCTTGTCGATTCATAGGTGAATCTCAATCAAAACTAGGTCAGGCACTGGTTGGAGTCCATGGATCATGTCATACCGATCATGTCCTACGTGATTCCAAATAATACAGGTCCAATGGTTATCAATGATAATAACATCCCATGGAATTAATACCCTTGGAGCATACTCAATCGAAGTCATGCACTACCACAACCAAGATCCATGGATAATCATCCAATGAATATAATCATTCACTCACCATTTCATACTATTTATCCTTTCATACCACAATATATTTCATACCATATGTGTTTACCCATTAATATAACCATTTGAATCCAAATAAAATAGTTTATTGTACGAAATAAGTTATCCATAATCATAATCAAATGTATCCAATCAGTATTCCCACTCATTTATAGAACTGTTAACAATGCCATTTATGCATTACATGTTTAATATAAAAAATTTAATTGAATGTATCGATTGGCTAATTAAGTAACCAATAATATATTCGACCAATTAATTTAAATTAATTTATTATTAAGATTCCTCTATTAATTAATGAATCAACTCAACTACCACCAATACATACCAATGGAAACTGATGGTATCACTAATAGGTCATGTTTAATTTAATTAAATTAGCCAATTGAATATTGAGGACGCATTGGAAAGTCAGGTGTGTTTCCCAATGGCATCTGGGTTTATAAAGAAAAACAACAACATGAAAACTATTGAACAATTACCATAGCATAGAAGTATAGTTATCATCGATTATTATATCCTGATTTGTCATAGATTAGGATAAAATTGATGAATATATGAGGACCATGAAATTAGGGGAAATCATATTTCACCTATATAGCATCATTTATTTGAAGAGGAACGATGAATGACTAAAACAAAAATGAGTACTCACTGATGCATCTCCAATGGGATGAGTAGCACTTAAATAATAGATCGAATGGAGAAGATCCTCAAATTAAATTTTTAGTCATAAATGGATGATCTCTAAATGTTATTTTTATGTCTATAGAATGAAATTAGGTATTAATGATTTAAATTGATTTATTTATAATTATAATCCCTATATTTCCAAAAATATAGTACAATTTTCTGGTTTAGGAACCCAATTTGAATAATCGTTCCCCAACCATGCAAGGTTATCTATAATAGAACAAAACCCACATGGTTACATTGCATGGTTTGAATGACCCTATAAAAATAGGGAAACATCCCACACTCAAAATTTTTGAGGTTATTTCAAAGACGAGTTGAAATAATCACATGGTTTGAAAAAAAACCATGTGGCCTCCCTCTTCTATCTCCCCATTCTTCCCACGGTTTCACAGTCCATGCGGCATGTCGCACATAGTTTGAAAAAACTGTGTTCCATGAAATTTTCATCCAAAAATATGGATTCAAAACTCTAAACAAGCCCTAGAAACCACTGAAACCCCCATGAACAAAAATTTCATTACCATTAGGACAAATTTTAAATAATAAAATATAAAATAATGGGATCTGTAACTCATACAAAAACCTTGGTTTTTACAATCTCTTAATACAATTATCATACCATGAAATATTATTATAACCCCATAGGATATATAAATCTCAATATAGTATTCATCTAAAACCTAGTAAAAATTTTCATATTACCAAATAACCACTTCACTTAAAAAAATTAATATCTATACTACTGAACATACAATCAATCATTAACATATATCGCAAAAAAACGTTCTCGTCGGTCTTTTTCAAGAAAAGTCAAAAAGTACCTCGTATCGAATAACGAAAAAATATTCATGTCATATATTTTAATAAAAATTCACCAATAAGTAAAAATTACATTGAAATTTTATATAATAATAGAAATAATATTTCATAATTTGGAAACATGGAATTGTATAAAAAAATATAACCTAGTAAATACTTACGTATTAACAATCTCAGATCATAATGTGATTGTGAAATTATCCCTTACCTTTTAGGTAAAATTTATATTATATTTATTAAAACCTCTTGTATAATGATTTAAATAACATCACCGACTTATTTCATAATCATATTTAATATTATGATATCTTATATGATCATATTATCATTTGTTTGTTAATAATATGTCTTTATTACTTGTTATTTGGGTATTAACTGCTTCATTTTTATATGCATGTTTTGCCGAATATGTTTTGGTTATCCTTCATAGGTCATATTTAAATCATAATAAAATAAAAATAACATTATATATTTCCTATTTATATGTTCTATAAATTTATATAATCATGATTTAATTAAGATCATGTATAATGAATCACATCGCATCATAGAGATGTTATACTGAACGTACGCACGAGCGACGATATCATTCCCATAATTTTTTAATAGTATTTAATTGAATGGATTATAATATTTAATAATAAATAAAATGTTTTAATAGTCATGTATTTTTATTTTCTACATCATTATACCCATCTATGCATAGTGGTGGTGAAAAAATGATGACACAATGACGTAGAGACGCTAAGTCGTACATACGCTCGTGTGGTGATTTTGTTTTTCGTAGGATGTATAGAAAGAGCAATATTTTCTTCAGTAATCATAACACCATATCTATATATATTTTACACAAGATTTATTATTTTATAATGAAATGACTCATTAATAGTAATTAGAAGAAAAATATGTTTGAACGAATTGTTAGAGGACATTTCATATTCTTCGACATTCTTCCTCTAAATCTTCACATAGAGCACTAGATTTGGTCATTGAAGAGTTACATAACCTATAAATTGTTAATAGGGAAGTTTAGAATAGATAATTTATAATAATTTTTTAGATTGACGGCTCAATTGTATGTTAATAGGTGAGTGAGGAAGTTCCCTTTTATAATTGAAGTGAGAAGCATTTTTGGGGTCTCTAAAAAAATAATTTACAAAAAAGTCAAAACCCATAAAAAACCACTAAAATGTCCCAATTAATAATATTATAAGACCTACGGTTGAATAATAATCAAAATATAGATTATATACATGTTGTTATATCAATTTAAACATTATCTTTTTAAATAAAACATAGATGTTTTATTTAATTTTTAACAAGGGTAAAAAATATTTAAACAATAAAAGGGAGAAATATTTAATCATGTGATCTAAATTTGACCATAAATAAAAACCATAAAAAATTATTCCATATCATAACAAATTTATCTATTAAATGAAATATCGTTTTTATATAATTTAATAAAATATTATTCTGATAAAAAATAAATATTTTGTTTTTTGTTACTATTCAATTCATTGATTTTAAAAAATATTAATAAAACAAGTTAAATACAAACCATCTATTTTATTAAATACCTAATAGGCCTGGTTCATTTATAAAATTCAATAGACATATTAATTATCCCGAATTATATTTATTTTAATATTTATAATTACATTTATATGTTATCTTGTTTAATAATATTATTAATACATTAATTTTGTGAAATTATATAATATAATTATTTAATGAATATGAATTAAAAACAACATACTATTATTTTAGTAAATCTAATATATTTCATAATAATTTTTGTAGTTGAATTTATCATCTATAAAATCTAACATTTAAAATATTACACTTATTAAAATATGAATGTGACAACTTTTACATCACATTAAATAAAATAATATTAATTCTACAATATCTTCTATAGGACTCTAAAAGGTCGTTTACTCAACCCATGGACAATTATGGTTATTATAAACTCTACCGAGAAGAATATTTCAAGGGTTTTGGTCTTTTTATGGTTATTCTTAATTTAATAAAAAATTATTTTATTGATTTCTCATAAATTAAATAATTTTTATATCATCAAACTATAAGTCTTTAAAATAATTATATAGTTCCTAAAAATTAGATATAAATTAATATAACAAAAAATGTTGTATATTTAAAATTTGTATTTACAATCCAATTTATCTTTTGTATAACCCAACATAAAAATGATAGAGTTTTTAAAATATGGGTAAGATATATTTTATTTTACTTGAAACAAATTAAATTTAATGTGCTAATCTCATCCATGTGGCTTTCAAAGAACACCATTTCTTCCCGAGGATGGTTTAGGTAGAACCAAACTATTATGATAATATTTTGACAACTTTTAGGGTAATTTTATAATAATATTCTTACCTTAATTATTTGATTTACCCTTTTACCGTATTAATAAAAATATCTGAAGTCACTACTCGAAATTCCCAAAAAATAAATCAATTTATGTAATTTGGACATAATGATTCCAAATTTTGAATCCATTTTTCAAAATTATAATCACTAATGTTGATTTTATTAATTTAAAATGAATCCCATTGTTGGAATGATAGAATGTGTCTTAAAGTTATAACATTGTAAAAGATTGAAATATTTTACATCTTAATGAAAATTAAAATTAAGAGAAATGAAATAAATTAATTTGAATGATAAAAATATATAATATTATAATTTAAAAACATTAAATATTTAATTTTACCATATATATATTTTTGATGAAAAAATTAGTTTTCAATTAAAATTTATTTTATTTTTTCTATTCATCGAAATTTGATGTTTATCAGAAAAATATTAAAAATTCATCCAAAGTAAAGTTTTATATCTCACATTGATATAAAATGTTTATGTTTTCATATAAAAATTATTAATTTTTCAAAATATTAATTTAAAAGGGTGTTTCCATTAAAAAGGATAAAATAACACTTTAGAAAAATATATGCCATTATACATCAAATAATGTTAATTCAACCCTTATAATATAAATTTCTATTTGATGAATATCAATAATATTTTCATAAATATATAACATATATATTTCATTAATTTAATTTAATAAATGAAATTCCATAAATTTATTAATACAAAAGGTGAAAATATATAATTGATTTATATTTTAGATAAATAATTGGTAGCAACTGACTTCACCATAAATTTTGAGATGTTAGTTATATTTATTCCCACTAATACAATAGCTATGATATAATGGTCATTTAATAATATTCTAATCTCTAGGTTCACATAAACTCATTATTTTCTACAATGAAAGCTATCAAAGAAATAAAATTATTTATAGAAAATATTTCACAAAAACATCGAGGTGTTACATTTTACCACAACTAAAACAAAAAATTTTACTCATAATTTTTCACATGGATACAAAAATATGAGGATATCTACCTCTAATCATATCCTCATGTTCTAACTTAGATTTCTCAAATTGTTGATTTGTCCACAAAACATTCACCTACTGAGTGGTCAAGATTTTTATAACCTTTTCTTAGGGATCTAGAATCTCTATCGGTTGATCTTAATAACAATGATCTTGCACCAATGGTACGAATACTGAGATTAGTACAATTTAATGATTAGATATGTAATATATTAATAGAGATACATGGAAAACATCATGAACATTTGAATGATTAGGTGTAAGCACGAATATATATGCTACCTTTTCAACATGGTCCAGAATTTCTAAAGGACTGTTATACCTAGCGATCAACATTCTCTTTCTTCCAAATCTCAGTACACTCTTCCAAGGAACTATTTTAGGCACATATTTTCACCAACATCAAAATCTCATTTTGTTCTTTGTTCGTTAGAAAAAAAATTACAACTTTGAAGGTCTCTTATATGTTGTTAAATATATCTGAATAATTGTTCTATTTTATCAAAAAGATTTGGAACTAATCGATTTCATTCCCCAAATTCATCCTAGAAAATGGGATTCAGAACACATTTCCATGTGGGTATTTATATGGGGTATATAAATATTAGAGTGAAAGATATTGTTGAAATAAAATTCCACCAAGAGTAGTTTTTTGTCCAAAGAGCCTTTGAAATACATAGAGAAAGATCTCAACATGTTTTGTAGAGTTGGAATTGTCCTATCAGACTGGCTATCTTTCTGAGGATGATATGCAGTGTTGAATCATAACTCTACATGAAGTACCTGCTAAAGACACCACCATAATATCAAGGTAAACATAGAATATCGATTAAATATAATGTAAAGTGGTACTCCATGAAATCTTTCCACTTCATTTACATATATCACTGAGGCGTAATAAAGACTGAAAACCTCCCTAATATAATGTAGTTGTGCTTACTTCGTAAGGTGATCGACTATAAGACATATATAATTTGGACATTAGATGTTTTGGGAAGTCCGATGACAATGTCTAGAGTGATATTATCCAATTCCAATTCTATTATCGGTAATTATTATAACATCACCTTAGACTTATTTATCTGAGACTTAACGTGTTTACAAACCAAGCACAAGGAGAAGTATTCATAAACAACTCTTCTCATGTCATCCCACAACAAATACACATTCAGTTCCTTATTTACCTTTTCCCATCTATGGTGAATAAAGAATTAATAATATGAGCCTCATCCAATATATCATTCACTAATTCTTGTATTGTTGGAATACAAACCCAATATTATTACCATATTTTTCCATTACATTCATTGTTGAATTTAAGAACATTTATCACCATCTTTTGTAGCCCTACATCTTCCTTTTATGCCTCCTTAATTTTCACTTGTACATATGGTTGGACATTGAATTGAGAATGATAATATTCCACCCATTCCTTTATAATTTTGTGATCCATCTTTTTTAAATCCATAAATATTAGATATTTTGTGACCCTCATCATCGATTGGCAAGCATAGTCTTTTTTACTCAAATCATCTTCCACCTTGTTCTCTTATCTATAGTGGTATTGTTTTGGGAAATCAAAATCTTCATCAAACCAGAAATATAATCTTTTAATTCATATTCATCTCTTTTTTTTGTGAAAATATCCTTTAAACTTTTTTGACCATTATAAAAATCATTCATTTCACCATAAAAATAATTCCTCTATAGCAATGATGAAAATATTTCCACATAAAACTGTAAATCGTGAGTTGGGTAGTTTTTCTTATTGATTTTCAGTTTTCTTCACGTATAAGAAATCACCATATCATTTTTCATGAGAAAGAATCCCATACCCTTTTCAGATGCATCAATATAGATCAAAAATCTCTCTGCATTACAAGGAAGTGTGAGAATAAGTGAACTGGCTAGCCTTCTATTGAGCTCTTCAAAATTATTCTCGCATTCTTAAGTCCACACAATGTTATCCCTTTTCTGGGTCAACTTGTTGAGGGGATTATATAATAATGAATAATCGTTCTCAAAATGCTGATAAAATCCATCCAAACAAATAAAACATCAAATATTAGTTCCTATTGTTGGTCACGACCAACATTAAAAAACATCTAATTTGGGGTGATCAAAAAATATCTCCTATTTTGAGATTATTTTATAGAAAAAATGAACTTTTATGAAGACAAAATCCACACATGGTAGAGTTTTCATAAAGCTTATCCTTTATCATGGTCATTAGAACAATTAATAATTAATATTCATGTTATTCCATTATCTTCAAATTGATAATAATATCATCTATAAATTATTACAAAAAATGATAATGATAGTATCTGAATACATCATTCATTAGATCGATTATGATAGAGGGGGAATTAGTAAGACCAAAAAGCATCACTATAAATTCATAGTGTCCATAACTTGTATGGAATTACGTATTTCGTATATCCCCATTTCTGAATCATAATTGATTATATCATGAATGATGTCCATTAATTCAAAAGAATTGATCTCCACATATATGGTCAAATTATTCATAAATGTGGGGAACAAGATATTTTTATAGAGAGTGATCTTATTATAATCTCGATAATCAATGAAAAGTCTCACTAATCTATCATTTGTCTTAACAAATAGAAGAAGGACACCCCAAGGTGATGCACTAGGGCTTATGAATAAATTTTCAAGATTCACATGGAGTTTCTTCTTCAATTCTTGTAACTCAATTGGGTCAATTCTATAAGGTTATTTTTTCAATAGGCATATCACCCAGTATGAGTTTTATTAAAATATCAACCCTTTCGATTTAGTAGAAGAACCAAAAATTCTTCCTAAAAGACAAAATCAAACTCATGTACAATTTTTGTATTCTTAATTCTAAGTGTCCTAACAACCATTTGAGATAGATTAACTTAATTTATAGAAATCATCACCTGTAATATGAAATAAATTTTCCATGTATGTTCTTACTAATCCTTTCATCCATATATTATCATATATTGATCTTCAATTTGAAAAGTGACATCTCTTCCTTGGAAATTGTTATGATATTCTTATAGAAAAATGAAAACCATGCTAATAATAACATAAAATTCTAGTAGACGAAGTGTCACAATGTTTTTAGGATGAAATTTTCCACAAAAATCATCGAGAGAAGAATTTTAAACTTTTGATTCCACTTTTGTGACATTTCGAGTTGTAAGAGTATACTCAACATGTAGTTGTAGATGTAATATGATGATACCCTGAGAAAATTATTTAAAAGTAAATAATTGGGTGGATCCAGAAACAAATAAATCAATTTATAATTTATTGTAGATGGTATGAGTACCTTTCACAACATTATTATAGTACTCACCATCGATAAATGTGGTTTCATGTAACTTGCCTTTGTATTGGGCCTTAAGAGTTTACTGACAACGATCATTATAGAAAACACTTGGATTACGTAGTTGACTATTGTAATGCCCCCATTTCATTTCACTTGTAACATTGAAGATTATTAGGTGCATTCTAGATATAATTTTTTATCAATGTTTGTAATCATATTTTTCCCATTAATTCAGCATTGAAATGGCCATTAAAATTATTTTACACACATTGATCACATACTAGTCACATACATTTTCCTAGATGTTTTGTTACACACATTGATCATAAGGGTAAACTTCGCATATTTTTATTTGTTTCTTTCGATTTTCCTTTGAATTATATTTTCCTCATCTTAGAATACCCGTAGGACAGATGGGATACTCCAATCTGTATATTAACCTTGATATCACATTTAACAATTTATTCAATGATATTGAATTCCCCTATGGGTATTTCCATTCATAAACATATTTTTAAGCTATTAATGAATCATACTATTTTATTCTCATATTGGATCATAATTCCAGAATTGTACTATAAAAATCATGAAAATTTTCTTCATAGGAACCAATGGATTAATCATCATTTTTCTAAACATCAAGGATATCCTTCTCAATATTTGTTTTAAAAATATGTGGATTGTATTTAATGAAAATTAATTTCTTGGACTCGTCTAATTATAGGGATTCATTTACATCTATTTTCCTTGTATTCAAATACGATTTCACTATTTATTAGCTTCACCTTCCAAACGATAAGTTGTTAAAATTACATTTTCATGTATTGAACAATGGAGAATGAAAAATTTATTTTCATTGTTACTGATCCATTGTTCAGTCACTAATGGGTCAGAAGACCCAATGAAAGAAGGAGGATGTTATCTATTGAAGGAATCAATAGAATGTGGTTCCCTCTATTGCTAGTTTGGAAGTCTTTTTTGATTCAGATCATGAGAAAGTTGTGTGAGCATAGATATAAGTTTTTTCAATTCTACTCCCATAACTATTGGTTTCTTAGGAGGGAAATCATTTAATCTCCCATCACATTCATCATTAACAAAGTTAATTCGTGTTTCATCCATTGACTAAAAACAAGATTCATAGTGTGATAAACCCTAATTAAAATAAAAAAACCACATAATCAGTAATAAATTATCAATTTATGATTGATTAGGTTTTATCCGAGGTTATTCATTGTCATTTCTAAAAAACTGGGATTGCAATATAAACATCAAATTATCATTTGGGTTCTTAGTAAGGTTTCATCATCATGATTTATAAATTTTAAATACACATATCTTTTGAAACCAACTATAACGACCCATATATTACAAAAATTGATATTACCTCAATGTTGTAGAATATTCATTAAAAAAATATAACTAATCCATGACAAGAATTATATGTATAGTGTGTTTATGATATAGGAATCATAATTAATGGGTTCGTAAGAAATCTTCATTGTCTCCCACTTATTTATTCATACCAAGACCCCTTTTGACATATCATAATTAATACACTTCATAATGATCTTGGGAAAAGAAACATATGAAAGGGTGTGGTCTGATGAGCGGTAATGGTAAACAAGGGAGATATCAATCTTATCATAATCATAAGACATAAGAACATAAAATTTCAATATATTATCCCTCATATGAAATATTATGATATCATGCCATGGGATAAATCATGAATGATCATAAGAATAAATGTACGTAATCCCAAAATTTATCTCATAATAAATAATTTTTTGTGGAATACACATAAGAATAGAAAATCGTTTAATATTATTCAAGGCTCATTGTTGAGATCATTAGAGTGGAAAAATTCCATTACTGAACTGAGTTCACTTCTCGTTCTAGCCCTATATTACTAAACTCTTATCATTTCTTATTCCATGTTTGTCTATCTCATTAGACATTAATATTTACCCAATTAATTTGAGGGAGATGAAGTTCCCTCCCATATTATTAAGAAATCATTATTACATGTTCCCCATTAATATAAATAATTCATCCTAACCCAAGATATAAAATGGGTTGCATTAATCAGCATTCCACCCTAACATAATCCATGAAAAACAAATGTATTTCATAAATAACAATACATTATAAACAAATCATTGGAACAATAAATATATAATAATTGAAACATTACCCTATTAAATAAATCAATCTTAGATGTGAAATAATTTTTTTATAATAATTGAAATTATTTATTCATTAAAATATCCATTATTATTATAAAAAAAATATTTTCTCAATATTGAATGAAATTTTAAAATAAATGAATTTATTTGAAAATAATCTATAAATATTTTAGAGGGATATTCATGTAAATTATTCATTATTTAGACATAAAAAATGTTTCATGTTGTATAAGCTAAAAAACATTTTCAAACTTTTGCTAAAAACTCAATATGTTCCTCGTATCGAATAAAAAAAAGTTTCCATTCATATCCTTTAATAAAAATCCACCAATGGTTAAAATTAAATTCAAAAATATCATATAATGATATAAATTATAATACATTTCTAGGAATAATGGACATTGATGATAAGTATACCCTAGTAAATAATTACATATAAACAATCTCATATAATATTGATATTGCAAATTTATACATTTTCTTTTAGGTTTGATTACATTTTTATGTATCAAAACCTCATATATAATGATTTCAATAGTTTAATTGACATATTTCATAACTGTATTCATTTTTATGATACCATATATGATCATTCTTTCATCTATTTGTTAAAAAAAATTATATATTACTTGTTATTTTAGTATTAAATGCTTTATTTTCTTATAGATGTTTTGTCAAAAAATTTATGTCTCTCCATCATAGGTCATAGTAATATAAATTCAAAATGATATTAAAATTATATATATCATATTTATTTTTTCGTTAAATTTATATAATCATGTTGTAAACATGATCAAGTAGAATTAATCACATCACATCATGGATATGGTAGTTCGTATGGATGCACCAGCAATAATATCATTCCCATATTTGTTGAATGGAAATGAAGTGAATAGTGTACGATATCTTAGAATATATATAATATTTTTATAATAATATATATTTATAATTTTCATCATTATATCCATTAATTTAAGGTTGTGGTGAAAAAATATTACATAATGGCTTTGAGACGGTAAGCCATACATACAAACATGTGGTGATTTCATTATTCATTAGATGGATATATATTGGAATATTATTTTTACATGATCATAATAAAATCTCATTATATATAATTTAAATTATAGTAATTAATTTATAATGAATAAACTCATGAATAATAAGTAAAAGAAGAATGGAGTTTGAATGAATCGGTA
The DNA here is from genome assembly GCA_963277665.1 of Viscum album. Taxonomy (NCBI): domain Eukaryota; kingdom Viridiplantae; phylum Streptophyta; class Magnoliopsida; order Santalales; family Viscaceae; genus Viscum; species Viscum album. Next base: position 2,073,313,495 of record OY728140.1, read on the forward strand.
GACGAGACAACCTCTTCTTCGACGTGCTTCCTCTAAATATCCTCATAGTGCATTGGATTTGTTCTTTAAAAAAGACCAAAACCTCTAGAATTTGACAATGGAAGTGTATAAGGGATAATTTTATGTGAGTGATGAGCTTGAAGGCTCAAAGTGAAGTTAATAGGTGAGGGTGGAGATACCCATTTATAATAGAAGTGTGGGTATCTTTTGGGATCTCCAAAAATATTAATCAAATAACACTGAGAAACCTCCAAAATGTCCCAATTTAGAATATGAGATGATATATGGTATTAATATAATCAAATAATATATTTTAGAGAAGTTTTTCTATCAATTTAAACCTCATAATATTCTTTAAATCTATGTTATTCTACTTAACTTATAACTACGATAACAAATACTTCAGTAAGGGTAAAATATTAAACATTTTAATGTAAAATAAAGAATAAATAAATACCTTATAAAATTTTACAACATAATGTAATTATAACATTTTTTAGTTTGAATATTAAATAATTTTAAATAATATTTTGTAAACATTTATAGTGTCAATTTTTCAACTATTCAATTCATTGAGTATTAAAAATATTAAGATAACAAGTTAACTAAAAACTATCTATTTTATTTTATAAATAAGATGTCTATTTTATCTAGAAAATTCATTATACATATTAAATATTCCAAATTATATTATATTTAATATTTTTGATAATATATACCCGTTTTCTCAATTAAACAAATAATTACCACATCAATTTTGTGTTATTATTTAATATAATTTTTTTCTAAACAAATATTAAAAATAATATTACATTATGAAAATAAATTTTATATATTTCAGAATAACAATAGTATTTTAATTTATCTTCTATAAAATCCATCATTTAATCTTTTATAATTATTAAATTATGAATTTGACAACTTTAACATCACTTAAAAAAGTGTCACAATATCTTCTATAAGGATACCAATGGTAACTAACAAGACCCTTGGATGATTATGATTGAGATATACTCAACCAATAATATTATTTCAAGTTGTTGGGCCTTTTGATGGTCATTTTTATTTTAATAAAAAATTGATAATTGATTTCTCGTCCATTAATCAATTTTCTCGTCATCAATGTATAAGTATTTAAGGTAATTATTTATTTTCGATAAATAAAAATTAAATTACAAGGGTAAATAAAAACATTTTAAATTTAAAATGAGTATTTTTAAGAGAATTTATCTTTTATTTAAGCATATATATAAAAATATATAGTATTAAAGTAAGGTTCTGACATATTTAATTTTTCATTAAATAAAATAAAATTAATTTCTTAATCTCATCCATGTTGTTTGAAAATGACACCATTTCGACCCAAGAATGATTTGGGTAGAATGAAACACATCCAAAGATATTATGACATGTGTGACGATAATTATATAATAGTATTCATTCCCTTAGTTACATGATTTACCCTTTAACAATAGTATTAAAAATATCCAATATTACAATTCATAATTCCCATAAAATAAATATATTTACATAATTTTCACATAATGATTCATCATATTGAATCCTTTTTTCAGTATTCAAATCAAGGAAGTTTTAGTAATTAATTTAAAATTAATCCCATTATCAGAAAGAGATAACAGATTTTAAAAGGTCAAACATTGCAAATGATGGAATTGTTTTTACAACTGAATTAGATAAAAAATTAATGGTAATGAAATATATTATATTTAATGATAGAAATAAATTAATTTTATACATTAAACAATAAAATATTACAATTTATCATATAAATTATTTCTATAAAAAAGTTTTTTTCAATTAAAATTTATTGTATGTTAACTATTCATCAAAATTTGAAAGTTATCAAAAAAAATTAAAAAATCATCATAAGTAAATATTAATATCCCTCTTTGAAATAAATTTTTTATGTTGTCAGATAAAAATTATTAATGAATCAAAACATTAAATTATGATGGGTTATCCAGTAAAAGGTGGAAAATTACCCTTTTAAAGATATAAGTGTCTATAAATCAATAGGGTTTATTCATACCCAATTAAATAATACATATTTGTTGAATATATAAAAATATTTTATTTAGAATATAAAATATATATTTCATTAATTTAATTCACTAATAGTAATTAACTCGATTTATTAACAGAAAAATATAGAAATATATAATTGATTTATATTTTTCATAAATAATTTATAGTGAATAACTTCACCAAAAATTTAAATAAGTTAATTATATTAATTATTTTGTGTAATGTGTTGATTTATTTAGATGTTAATGTTTTTTAAAAATGGATGATTTTGAAAAAGGGAATTATTGTGATATTGTAAAGACCCAAAATTTCCATATTAATGTTTATTAATTATATAGAATTATTATGAGTCACTAAAAATTGATAGCCCATGATACATAGTCCCTGAGAGCCTGAAACATAGTTTTGAACATTTTTAAGGTAAGTTCAGTAAACATGTGAGCATGTATTTCTATTATTTAAATTATTGCTCAAATAAAAAATATGAAGGAAACATTGAATTCACAGTGTCAGGATTCACTTAGGTGAAGCATAACATCGACCGACAATGGTCAGATGAAAAAGATATTTCTTGGAATTTTCAGAAATGTAATAATACAACTAAATAAGTTATTTTATTATTTCTACAATAGTTTAGATGCGGATTTCATGACCTCGGTTTAATGTCGTGCTTTAATTGGGGGCTGTTTAAATAACTCGATCCTCTCGTTGTGTAACCACAATGCTTGTGGTTTAATAGGATCGTTTATTACAACTATTTAATTAATCATATTAATGAACTAACATGGGGTGTTATCCTTCATTTTATTTAATAAAATCTTTGGCATGGGTTTTGGGAACCAACGGGAAGACTCTTGACGAAATACTGGAGACGTCTTCCTCCGACAAAGAATAGTGATCCAACAATGCAATAAGGGATTCAATCTAGATATCGACGAATGACAGTGAACACCTTCGAATGCGGACCCTTCATCCTCATATGCGGCATCTTCGAATGAGTTCAACCAAGGGGTTTTGATTTTTATTCTAAGAGTTGATTATATTTGAATTCCATTGAATATTGTAATTCTAACATGGAGGGAATGGGCCAAACTGAACTAGTCATGGACCCTCTTCTGATCCTGATTTGATGTGTTATTTGTGGGGGAACAAAAAAATTGGTGGCAAGATGAAACTGACAGTTTCACGGTAAAGGCGGGATCCTGGTAAACCCATAGGCACAAGTGTGTTGGAATTCGAACTGTGAGAGCTTCAAAACTGGCCCACAGATGCACCAATGACACGACACCACCAGCACAACGACCGCTAGGGGATAGTTTTTACAGTAGGCCCCATATTGAACAGTGGAGTACAGCCTTTTTCAGCTGCATTATGGGCATGTGGTGTGCCATAGAGGTGATGATGAAAGCTAACAGGCATCAATGATGGAAGTGTTGCAGCTCTTGCAGAGGCGGTGGTCAACCGGCATCCACGGGTCACACCCTAGACCTGTCTACAGGACATATCTACTGTAGGGGAAATGACATCCAGGTGCCACATGTTAGAGACCCCGAATAGACACGTTCTGTTAGGGATGTGAGCAGACCCTGCCCAGCTATTGGGCTGCACCCAGCTGGTGGGTCGTGCCGAGCCAGGGGGTCGAGCTGGTCTAATGGTCCAGCGGGCCACAACCATCTGGGGGAGCGGGCTGGTCCTACAACCTAGCGGTCCGAGACCGCATCCCATCGAGATGGATCGGACCGGGCCCAACTATTTTGGTTGGGAACAGAGGTTCAGTTGGTGTCGGGTCGGGTTAGACCCCAACCCTTTTCCCCTAGTTTCACTTAAAAAGGCATATCTTCTAAACCAGAATTCTGTTTGAAAAATCATCTAAGGTGCTAGAATACTTAGGATGAGGCTGTTCTTTGGAGATACCCCACATGGGTTTTGAAAAATGTTTTAGTATGGATGGGTTGGAACGAAACCGAATCAAATCGGGCTCTTAGTACTAAAATACTTATATCATACAAACCAGGCGTCTGATTAACACACCATCTATTGTGTTGGAACCCTTATGACATGGCAGTTAATTGGAAAACTTCTTTGTGGGACTTTTTAGAGGTTGACATATGACTGATGGCTTGATGAGAAGATCCTCCCAGAATCAAGTGTGCTATGTGCGGGAATCCAGTGGTTGGTTGAGACATGATGAAGTAATAGAGAATATCTACAGGTCAGCACGATGGGATCCTCTGTGGGTTAGCACTTAAGGATCATCTATTTGTTAGTATTTAGCGACCCGGTGTGGGTCTACACTTATCGATCCTCTGTGGTTTAGCATGTATGGATCCTCTATGATTCAGCACTTAGTGATCCTCGATGGGTCATCACCTAACAATCCTTTTCCGGTCACCCAAGAGAGATCCTCTGTGGGTCAGCACGTAGCAACCCTCTATGGTCTAATAGAAAAAGGCCATTGATATAATTAGATGATCTAGATTTATGACTAATTTTATTTATTCTTGTTCTTTATGTTGTATATATGGAGTGTGTTATCTTATACTTTGTTCATTTTTATAGACATCGTGCTTTGTGGTTTTTTCGTTGTTTAATTCTAGGAGACCTTCAAGGGTATTGGAATCCCTACTAGGTATTTTCATAATCACCCCTGCGTGAGCTTTGGCTACACCATGTTGTGTCTTGTGCAGACAATGGGAAACCTTGACCATGATTTTGGTGCCAAGACTAGACAGTGTATAGTGGTGACATGTTTATGTGGAGAGACACAATGATATGTTGTTCCTAACCATCATGTAGAATTCTTTGCGGACAACCTCACGAGTTGTTTCCCATTTTTGAGGTATTTACTTTTCATTTGGATTGTATTCGGTCCCCCCATTGCTTTCAAAACTTGTTTTTACCATCATAAAATCTTTCTGTGGTTTGTATTCATTTTATACCTAGTCTCAATGTGTATAGGATTAAAGGTAATCAATTCCCATTTTGGATTTCACATTTTTGGTGCTTGTCACAAGCCCTTGTCCTATGGAATTCGGGCTTGTGGTAGTCACAGCAAAGGCCCCGGGGGATGGTTCATGATGAAAAGGTATTAGAGGATATTGTTTCTACCAAAAGAACTAATAGTCTATGTTTTCAATGGAGTAATAGTTTTAATTCTCTTGAGTTCCTATTTTAGTTCATGGAGCCCAGTGTCGGTGTGGTGGCCGACACCTTCATACATTGAGACCCTAATCTCTAATTTAGGACTCATTACACAAAAAAACTATTTGCATTTGTTTTGAAAATGTTGTTTTACTTTTGATCATTTTGAGTTTGCTCACCACGTATAGCTTATTAACTGTGGCACATCTGTTTCCTTACAGGATGCCACTGTGCAGATAGCCAACCAGGATTCCAGTGAGAGATCATGATAAAGGCCCACCAAGTGATGATGCTTTGGTTTAGGTCCATCATATGGCGATGGTACCTTCAGGTGGTGTACTAGTAGCACAACTACTCACAGGGAAGCGGATTCGACCATCCCCACAAGAAAACAATGCTCATCGACTAAGTGAGTTTCAAGATTTCCATAGATAGTTTCCTCCAAGGTATTGAGGTGAGATAGATCCCCAGGTAGATGAGGACTGGATGGAGTCTATGACATGGGTTTTCTTTTTGGTTAAGACTCCAATAGAGCAGATTGTGATCATAGCTTCTGGCCTCATCCATGGATCAACAGGGATATTGTGGTTCTTGAAACTCCATAAACACGAAAATGTGACACTCTACTGGTTGGACTTAAATAGCCTCTTCATGGAAGAGATTGTACCAGTGACTTTATGCTCAGTGTGTATTCAGGAGCTACTGCACTTATATAAGGGAATCCTGACAGTGGACCAGTACTCAACATGATTCACCGACCTCTCTCGCTACTCCATTGACATGGTATGAGACACAATATATAGGGCCCAAACCTTTTAGAAGTGTCTTCAATGAGAGATCAGAGCATCGATGATATCTCTAGACATCCAAATGGAGGTGGGAGTTCTAGATAAAGAACTACTGGTGGAGATCTTCTGTGCCAAGTAGGCACTGATGACGAGATATACCACTGGATGACATGCACCCATGTCATCTTTTGTAGGAATTAGGGAGATGATGCATAGGCCCAAATGATCCAGACCATCTAGAAGATGACACCATGATGCAGTGTCTGAGGTGTGGAGCTCGAAATGTAGAATAGGTCATCTGATGACTAGATTCTATTACTCTTGCAGTGGACAGGGGAACATGGATCATGACTATCCGACTCCCCGCGTGGATGATCAGAAGACGGTTGAGGGACCACAGATTCAATGATAGAGGTTTGAGTTAGGAGGACTACATGGCGGAGGATGTGGTAGACGAGCAGGCCATGCAGTAGGAATTGGGTGATGATTTTAGGTTCTAACTCAGCCACATACAAGTTGTCCACCCTGACCGGAGGGAGTACGTGGACTAGGGTGATCTCAGCTACAGGAAGCTGATTCCTATGACCAAAATGCTCTAGAGATGATTCGATGTACAATCTATGTCTACTCTACCCTATCTACTATTCTTATAGTCCCATCTGTCAACCACTCTTTCATTTCCACGACTCTCGTTCAGAGATCATAGATTCTGATGGAGCCGTTGGCACAATCCTTACAAATAGAGACCATTACAAGATATGATTCGATTATTACGCACTAGTTCATTCAGGGTGAGCTCACTCTAGTAGGCCGGAGCATCAGCTGGGATCTCATAGTAGTAGCGTTGTGGCATTACGACGTTGTATTGGGAATGGACTAGCTATCCAAAGTCCATTCATAGATCAACATTTTAAGGAGAAATGTGTACTGTGTCCAAACGTATAAGACTAAGACTTCTTTCACCGGATAGAAGGAAACCTTTGCTTCACATGATAGACTTTCATGGAGGAGCATGCAGTTGATCAATCATCAGTTTGGTATCATCACCATATATGTAGTGGATTAGTGGAGTACAACATATCCTATTGTGGCGGACTATTATGTTGATGTCTTTCCTGATAATGTTCTTGGAATACCTCCTCATATAGAGGTAGAAATGTACATCTACATGTACCCTAGTAAGACACTGATATATACACCTGCATATTGGAAGGATACTATAAAGCTTCATGTGTATAGGGTACTAATGAAGGACTTGTAGAGAAAGGGGTGCGTGAGACCTAGTGTCTCTCGATGGGAAGCCCCAATTTTGTTATCCAAAAAGGAAGATGAATTTTTGAGGTTTTGTGTGTACAATTGGAGACTGAATTAGCTAGACCATGAAGAAAATGTATCCTCTACCGAGGATTGATGATATGTTCGACCACCTGAAGTGAGAAAGGTATTTTTTGAAGAAAGACCTCATATAAAGCTATAATAAACTCAGGGTATGGTATGAGGACATACTGAAGATAGCCTTAAGATCCAAGTATGTCCACTACGAGTTCTTGGTGATGACTTTAGGTGTGACCAATTCCATGGTAATTTCCATGGGGCTTATGAATAGGATCCTCCATCCCTACCTTTATGGATACTTGGTGGTTTTCATTGATGAAATCATCCCATACTCAGTGTTAGAGGAGGATCAACACCACACATCTACAAATAGATTTTAATACATTCCTAAAACACCATATTTATGGAAATCTCCCAAAGTTACTATCTTGGATAAGGGAGGATCACTTTATGGGACACATTATCTCGAAGTATAGATTTGTAGTGGTCCCAGCAAATATATTGGATGCTATTTCTTGTGATCCACCCAGGATTGTGATTGAGGTGTGGTGTTTCCTGGGGTTGGCTAGGTACTAATAGAGATTCGTACATTTCTTTTCTAGAGTAGCTTCACCCTTTTTAGATCTGAAAAATAAAGGACAATCATTCATTTGGATAGATAGATACCAACATAGATTCCATGAGATGAGTAAGAGACTAACAAGTGCCCCCATCATGCGGCAACCAAAAAGAGGAAATTGGGTATATATTGTCCTATGATGGATCAGGGACATGAATGAGATGTGTCCTGACGTAGGAGAAAGTGATGCTTGCCTACGGATCACACCGGCTGAGGAAACACGAGTAAAACAATGCAACCCATGACCTGGAGTTAGCAATAGTGGACTTTTACTTGAAGATGTGTCATTCCTACTTGATCGGTGAATGATTTACTAACTAATTTGATCACAAGAGTCTCAGGTATATCTTCTCATAGAAAGACCTGAATCTGAGATAGTGGTGAAAGTTGGAGTTCCACAAGGACGTCAATTTTGAGATAGTCTACACTCCAAGGAAGGGGAACGTATTAGGAGATGCACTCAGCAGAAGTTTTGGTTTACAACTGCTGTGTGAGGCAGAAGAGTATATTTCTACGTAGCAGATATCCTTCGTGGATTGTGATGGATCAACTAACCTCTATTCTATGATAGTCACTCCCCAATTCCTATAGCAAGACAAGGAGTAAATACTTGGGGACGTTGACTGTGAGTCCTGACATGCTCAGATATCATTAGGACAATATCCTAAACAATTTTCTGAAGGTGTGGAGCATGTCATCCTTTTTAGATGATGCAGCATGGTACCAGTGATGCTAAGAGTGGACGTGTTGATGGAGTTCCACAAATCCCCTTTGGCGGTGCATCCTAGTGTGGAGAAGATGTACCAGGAACTCGAGCATCTGTAATGGTGGCCATATTTGAAGAAATCAGTGGATTAGTATGTTCCACAATTCCTCACATGTCAACAAATGAAGGTCGAGCATCAGGTTCCAGTAGGCATATCATAGCCACTACAGGTACTAAAATGGAGTTTGGATGGTATCTCCATAGACACTATGATAGGACTACCACGTATGTATAGGGGCCACAATTCAACATGGGTGGTCATTGACAGACTCACCAAGTCATCCCACTTCCTATCCATCTGAGATCATGTATTAGAATAGGTCGTGGGATGCCTCTACATACAGTAGATTGTATGGATTCATGGATCACCAACAACTATTGTTTCAGATCATGAAACTTGTCTTACATCTTGGTTGTGGATGGGATTACTGGATGTGTTCGTGACTCATCTACGCTTGAGAACCTATTTTCAAACATATATAGATGGTCAGATAGAGAAGACCATACAAAAACCTGAGGACATGCTTCATGCTTGCATCCCCGATTTTGGATATATTTGGGAGGACTACCTGCCACTGGTGGAGTTCACATACAACAATCATTATCATTTCACCATCAGAATGGAACTGTTTGAGGCCTTGTATGGATGACAGTTCAGATCACCTCTATGCTAGACAAAATCAGGGGAGTCAACACTTATGGGTCTAGAGTTGGTACAAGATACCACTAATAAGGTGACGACCATCCAGGATAGGATAAAAACTGCAATGAGCAAGCAGAAGTGTTTTGTCGATAGGATGGGGACACCCTTAGAGTTTTAGGATGGAGACTATGTCTTCATATAGGTCTCACCCCGATGAGGATTGCAGAGATTCTTTCATGGAAGCAAGTTATATCTGAGGATAATCGGACCATTCCAGATTCTCATCAGAGGTTGAGAGGCAGTGTACCGCCAAGATATTCCCCCACAGATTCACCTTGTGAATAATATTTTCCATGGGTTGCAGTTGAAGTGGTACGTGCATGATCCATTACATGTTATCGACAGGGGAGAGATGCACATTAACGATGGGGTGAAATTCATGGAGTTCATAGTGGAGATAGAGGATCAACCTGAACATGTCCTTTATGGATGGTTGATCCCTCTGGTGCGAGTTCAGTGGTAGAACAGGAAACTCCAGGAGAGCATATGGGATCCGGAGAATCGGAATCATGCTCAGTACCCCCAATTGATTTCTTAGTTTTTTTTGTGAATTTTGGGTGCATAATTTCTTATGGTGTGAAGAATTTAATTAGCCGAAAATTCCATTTTAATTGTTTTTAATTATGTATAATTGTTATGAGTTATCAAAAATTGACAGCACGTGATTCTAAAGCCCGAAGTGCCCGAAACAGAATTTTAACCTTTTTTATAGTACATTCAGTAAACGTGCGAGTGGGGATTTATATCTTTTGAAAAAGTGCTCGGATTAAAAACTTGAGGACACCGTTGTATTTATAGTGTAGAGATTCACTTAGGAGAAGCGTAACTTCAACCGGAAAGTGGCAGATGTAAAAACTTAAATTTTTTACATTTCGAAAAAATAATAATGTTACAAAATAAGTAATTTTATTCTTTCTACAACACTTGAGTGGCCGATAGCAGAACCGACGTGTAACATCGGGATTTAAATGAGGGTATTTTAAATAACTCCAACATTTTTTTGTGTAACCACAATGATTGTGGTTTAATAGGTTCATTAATTAGGATTCATTAATGATTCATATTAATAAACCAGCGTGGGGTTTTATCCTTCATTTTATTTTAAAAAATCATATGTATGGGTTTTTGGAACCCACAAGATGACTCTTGAAATAGTGATGGAAACATCTTCCTCCAACGATGAATGGAGATTCAATGATGCCACTTGTAATGCCTCGACACAAGTTACCCAGATTCAGTGCATTATTAAATAGCATTGAAATGATTACAAGGAATCAAGTCCCGAAGGACCGATCAGTTTAGCAGTCTTGCAAAATAGATTACATACATTAAGTTCAACATTACATTTTGAAAAGAAAAACAGTAGTAATTTATTCCATTAAAAATGTCTAAGACTCCAAGATTATTCCTGAATGTCACTCATGACTAACTTCTTCATATCCTAGGAAAATAAAACATAAGAAAGGGGAAATATCGGATACTCAGTAATGGTAAATAATATATTAGAAGCTATAAGCTTTTAAGGCACGATGTGTAATAAAATACATCCTTTTAAACATAACTAGAACATAATATGGAAAAAATAAATCAAACATTACCATATAAACATGCACATGGATATTCTATTAGTTGAATAATCACATGTAATAACTAATTTCATAATGAGGGAATGTATAGTACCAGACTTTAATTTCTGTGTCAAGGCCTTGTGCTAGGACCTATGTGGTAAAAGTAACCGGACCCAAACCCGGAGAGCCTTTGTAACTGGACTCCATCCCAGAGAGCCTCTGTAACTAGACTCAAACCCGAAGAGCCTTAGTAACTAGAATCCAACCTAGAGTGTCTACTATAATAGGTCCCCAACCCGGAGGGATTACTTTTACCGGTCCCCAACCTGGAATATACTATTCCAATACATTCATCATAAGAAAGGTTTGAAATATAACATACACATTCTTATTAAAACTGGAATATGAAATGTCAATAATTTATCCATAAACAATGAATGGTATAAAAATAACACATGCATAGTCAAACATATCGAAAAAAATTCAATATAATATGGAAGATTTTTATCGTAATAAATAAACATCAAACAAGTTTAAAATCATTTAAAATATGTTTACATAGATGAAAATGATCAGTAAAATGCATTGAGAGAAATACCCCATTTCATGAAATCATTTTAAAGTCGCATAATTTATAAAGGAAGTAATAGAAATGATATTATTGAACCAAAGTGTCTCAGACTAATTTAATGATTTTGAATGGATTTGACAATGTAAAACATTCATGTCCATATAAATAAATCATTAAAAACATTTTGAAAGCATGTACATTAATGAAAAAGTTTTAGAAGAATAAAACATTATAACATATAAAATGATGTTTTAGTAAAAAAATTCCCTTAAAAACAATCCCTTTGAAAACACTTTTATGAACCATGGACATGGGTAATAAATATGCCATAGTAGAAACTTATGTAAAAACAACCGCGGATGATAAATAGATTTTGAAATTAACCCTTACCTCATTGTAATCAATCAAGTCATATGAACAATAGTCAATAACAACCAAATGAATCACAGAATATAATGAATATAAATATAATCATGATAATATATATCAAATGGAAGTACACAATATACCAAAAGAAATAAATAAGTGGTGAACAATAGAAATCTAATGGAATTAAAAGTGAGATATGAAACCCCTTACCACGTGTCTGACTTGACTCGCTCGTATGTTCCTAGTTATTCCTAAATAAAAAACATAAGTTAATTTCTTCTTGATTAAGAGTATTTTCAATTTTAATATTCCTTTTATATAACATAATACCTTACGATAACAATTAGTTAATTATTTGAGTTCATATTGGACATTTTTTCAATGTTCGAAACTTGAGTAAAAAATGAACTTGTTATCATTATAAATTGTCTATTTGGTCAAAATTTCATTATATATAGAATGATATTAAACATTTATATTATATATATATATCATATTTTTCAAGTATATATATGTATTTATAACAATACATAATATTTGGTGATAAGAAATGAAATGCACCGTTCAAAGAGACGGTAAGTTGTACGTACACATGAGCGCTAATTTCATTTCTATTTTAAATTTTAATGGAATTAAAACATAATGATACATAGGTATATTATAACTTCAGTATAATATTATATATAATATCATTAACCCTATACTTTATATGTCCCACATAAGTCATTAACGTGTCATATTACTTTGAGGGGCGGTAGTCCGCACTTCTTCAATTAAAATTATCTCGTTTTACCCAAAAAAGAAACCATAAAGGTATGATATAAATGGAAAATAAATAAGAAAAATGAAAAAATAAACATAATATATATATCATATATTTATACAGTTCCATATTAATGGCCACCATGAGTGGTGGTAGAAGATAATTAAATAATCATCGTTTCGTTAGATGTTAGTTTTCCAACCACAGAAACAATATGGTCTTCACCCATTATACGGAAGTTTGTGGAAGTGTAGTTCGAATCCTTCTCATAAAAACATCCGAGTATATTTAGGATACTGGTGTTTTCATAAATTATGGGAGTAAAAATAGTTTAGTGGGTTGGATAAGTAAAATAAACAAAATAAAAGAAAAGAATTTACAAGAATCTGTTAACTTTAAATTGGGTAACTTCCTTTTTCTTGAACCAAAAGGACCATTTGAAGTGGCTTCTGCCTAAGGTAAGGATTCTAGGTGTAAGATAGGGATATTGAGACATTATTTGGGTAGGGTTTCGATGAGCCAAGGGGCTTGAGAGGTGTGTGTAATGGGATAAAAGTGGTGTTCTTTCATAAAGGGGAGGAGTGGCTCTTTAGGAAAGTGTGAAAATATAATTTTATTTTATATTGATAATCAGTTTATAAAGGTACATAACTAATTAAATTCTAAGATAAGATGACTCATGGTTGAAATAAATTCATCCAATAATAATTGGATAGGTTTTGGATATAGTATTAATATTAATAATCTTATTTAATTAAATCATTTATTAATGAGGTAAATATTACTTTATTATTGTTTCATAAATAATTTAATTTATTTGATGTCTAAAAATTATAAAAAAGTACCATAATGTTTGAACTTTTTATAGATTTAAAATTAATACTTATAGTCTATAATATGACTTATATAATCCTATGTAAAATTTTATTTTCTAAAAGATATTTGTTTTTGTCATTTTTGCCTTTATTTTAAGTTAATTAAAATTAAGTGTCATTATCATTCATAAGTGGCTTCAGGTGGTCCCAAAATAGACCCAAGTATTCCCATGTTCATTTATGACTCGTAAAATAATGTTAGGACAAGTGGTAAGGTAATTTTTTATTATTATAATATTTTTTTACCTTGATATTACCCTATTTACCGTTAACAATGGTAAATAAAAGTCAAAAGTTACTATTCACAAAAAATTATTTTCATCTTATTGAACAAAATTTTACTCATTTAGAATACTTGTGTCTCTAGTATTTTTGAAATTCGACTCACATAATTGGTAAAATTATGTTTTATCCAAATTTCCAAATTCTCGTAGGAGGTCGGCAAAAGACGGTAAAAAGTTCAATAAATTTTATATATATCTAAACATATTATAAAATGACTCCAATGAAATATATTGAACTTATATAGGTATTATTTATCTATTTTGACCTAAAATAAATTTAAATAAAGTAAATAATTATTTAAATAAAAAGTATGTTTTAACCAATAACTCGGTGTTTTTCACAATTCATCAAAAAATGAATTTTTTCAGAAAAATAGCAAAATTCAACCCTAAGATAATTTTGATATTCTAAATTCAAAAATTAAGCCTATATCACCAAATTCATAACATTGATGTTGCATTTATTAATTTAAAATTAATTCCCATTGTCAAAACCAAAAAGGGTGTTTTTAAGAAATAAATACTAACAAAATATTGATACTTGTTTATGTTCAATTTCAAAGTGAAATTATTTCCAATGAATTACATTTGAATAAATAGTAAAAATATAATCCATTAATACATCCAAACCATTAAAATTTATAATTTAGCAGTAAAAAATAATTTGATTAAAAAAGTTATTTTCAGTAAAAATATATTATTTTTCACTATTCATCCAAATGTTAAAGTTTTCAGAAAAGCACCAATAATTTATTGTTACTAATTTCATATGCTTTATTCTAAAGAAGATGTTTATTTTGTCAAATTTAATATAAAAAAGTTTCAAATATTGGATTTAAAAAGGGTTCTCCATTAAAAGGGTGTAAAATTTCATTTTTTAAAAAATACTACTTTTATATAAAAAAATGAATTTGTTTTTTTATTATGTCTAAGAAACTAATAATATGGATTTGAAAATTATAAGGATTAAATAATGTTCAAAATATCATTGATACTATTCATAACCTTTTTTGAACAGCTAGTCTGGTATGTCGTGGTGCGCTTGAACTCGGTGTTGCGTGTAGTTCAAGTTATTGAATTACATTGAAGAAATAGTGTACTATGAAATCTTGTGGTGTTACACCCCTAAGGATTCAATTTGAAGATCGAAGAATGTTGACAGGCACCTTCGAATCCGGACCCTTATTCCTCATCTTCATCATATTCCAACGAGTTCATGGTCGGGGTTTTGATTTTTATTCAAAGATTTGATGATATTTGAATTCCTTACCAAGTCATAACGCTAACAGGGAGAGTGCGGGCTGAACCAAAAAAGGATCAGACCCTTTGTTGATCTCAGTTTGATGCATTCTTCATAGGCGACCATGAAAATTGTCAAAAAGACAAAAATGATGGTCGTACAGTAATTGCAGCATCCTAAGAATCCTGTAGGCTCAATCATGAAAAAAATCATACCACTAGAGCTTCACCAGTGGCCCTTAAGAAGCACCTTCAGTGTGGTACAAACATCACAACAGCACCGTCCACGAGGGGACAATAGAGCCAGCAAGAACCGTGGCAGACAAGGGCGACCCGCCATAGCTGGCAGGGTTATTGGTCGGCAGCATTCCATGGAGGAGATGATTGTGGGCACCATTATACCAACTAGGAAGTGTCGTGGATATATCGGCGATGGTGGTGGACCAGTGTCCATGGGTCCCTCCCTAAACCGGTCCATCACACTAGTCAGCTGGAGGGGTGGCGCCAGCTTGCTGTCATTTGTTGGAGACCCCAAATGGATGTGGTCCATTTGGGTTGGGAGATGACCCCACCCAGCCAGGTGGGCCGGGCTGGTCTGTCTACCCAGCAGGCTGAACCAGGCCCAGCTCGACGAGGTCAGGCCCAACCAGTTCAGATGAGGACCAGTGGTCCGGGTCGGGTCGGGACGACCCGAACCAGTTTTGGTCGGGCTGGCCCCAGACCCTTTTTTCCTAGTTTTTTCTTTCATGGGAATATCTTCTAAACTGGACATCCATTTGAAACCTGTTTATAACGCTAGAATCCTTAGGATGAGGAAGTCCCGTTCAAATACTCTGCATGGGTTTTTGTTAAATTTGGAGTATATATGGGTAATATCAATCCCGAATCACATCGGACCCTCGGAACTAAAATACTTATTGCTTACAGACCGGGCATCCGATTGATGTGTCATATGTTGATTTGAAACCCTTATGATGTGTTGGTTCATTAGTTTACTTCATCATGGGACTTCGTGGAGGTTTAGTTATGACCGATGGCTTAAGGAGTGGATCCTCCTGGAATCATCCAAGAAAAGTGAGAGAATCTTGTGGCTGGATGAGACATGATGAAGGAATAACGATCTGATGTGGGTCAGCACAAAGCAATCCTATATGGGTGTGCACATATAAATCCTATGTGGGTTATAAGTTAGCGACTCCTTATAGGTTATCACTTAGCGATCCTCTGTGGGTCATCATGTAGCGAGACTTTGTGGGTCAGTACTTAGTTATCCTCTATGGGTCAGCACGTAGCAACATTTCGCGAGTCAGCACCTAGCGATCCTCTGTGGGTCATCACATAGAGACCTTGTGTGGTTCAGTAAAAAATTCCTCTCGACAGAATAACATGATCTATATTTATGACTAATAATATTTATTAATCTTATTTATGTTGTATACCTGGTGTGATATGTCTTTTATATTGTGCTTCGTGATTGAGATCAAGCTTTGTGGTAATTCCTTTGTGGAATTCTGGGAGACATTCGGGGGTCTTGAAGTCCCTGCTGTGTAATTTCATACTCACCCCTGAAGAGCTTCACCCACACCATGTTGTGTCTTGTGTAGATGAAAGGTAGCCATGACCGAGATTTAGGAGTTAGGACCAGATGAAGTACAGAGGTGACCGATTCACGTGCATAGCTACAGTGATGGTATATACATACCCATCAGATAGAATCCTTAGTGGACGAATTCATGATTTATTCCCCTTTTTATTGTATTTAATTTTTATTTGGGCTTGTATTCTATCCCCCATTTTCTTTCATTATATACTTTTACATTTTTTATGGTTTTCTTCTATTGTATACCTAGTATGTGTGTGTATAGGTTTAAAGAGATTTATTTCCTTTTTAGGGTTTCGGCTTCTGGTGCTAGTTACCAGCCCTTTCCTATGGAAGGTGGGCTTGGGGTAATCACAAAAAAAGCCTCGAGGGATGGGTTGTGACAATTATTTTGAAAATTGATTAATTTTCAAATGAATTATGAATGTTGTAAAAAATGGTTTAAATGGTAAAAATTGATTTTGTGTAGAAATTTTGTGAAAATTTGATGTGGTAGAATTTAAAATTTTAATCTCAATTAATATATAGATTTACTTATGGTGTTTTTTTTGTTTTTATAATATGGGACATGGTAGGCTTCATATGTATCAATTGGAAGAATATATTGACAATGTGGTTTCACCAGAGCATCGGTTGAACATACAGATGGTTCAGAGTACTATCCAAGAAATTTAGGATGTGTACAGCAGGAATATAAGGTATGATCATAGGAAAGTGGTTCATTCCATCCATTTCTAGAAGCATAATCCACTAATAATTCGGTGGTATTCTGAACAAGACAAGATAGAGGTGTGGAAGAATATGACGAATTAGATCTCTAATTTCATCGGTGCACCAGTAAAGCTCCAAATCATGTTGGGTACAAATATGATGCTAGATCTGGCACACTAGTTGTATGATTAAGCTGTTCATGCTAAATTAGACCATGACTTTTCATGGAGTATTGTGATGAATTATTTGACATAAATCTCTATTCTCATTCATTTAGAATATAAATAATGACATAAATCTTCATCTTGATGAAATAAAATCTTTCTTTCATGGATCATGTGGAAAAATTCATCAATTTTGTGTTATTTATAACCAATGATTTGGATTGCGTGTGCTTAAAGGAAGGTATATATGAATCAGGGATGCGGTAGTAGATTCACTCCAAGATAGTTGTGCTCAACATTACTTATTGTATGGAGATTTCCAGTAGAGTGATGGTAGATGAATGTGATATCTCATGAGCTACGTAAGGAGGATGTATATCGATTCCTATGGTAAACGGTGGTAAATCTAATGATAGGAGGAAATTTAAGATGGAAACATATTTACAATGTACAATAATGAATGAAAATAAAATGGAAATGTCATTGAATCTTAATCTAGGACTGATGCCTAATGCTGGATATTTCCAATGTGGTTCCTTCAAACACAAGTATTGATAGTTTACAAAATGGCCAATACCATGGAACAACTACAACAAAATGTGGAATCATTAGTTTTATTGTCACAATGATCTGAGGTCGGGTGTTCATGAAACTTCTTTACTGTTGCAGACTAATATGCCTTAATGGGGTTAGTATAAAAAGAATATGACTTTTTAGAAGAACAAAGATAGTGATTATTATTCTAGGAAATCCATTAATGCTCAATAGAGGTACTCTAAACAAGGAATTAAAGAAAAAATTATGTGAAGAAATCAACTATTTGTAGATGAGTATGTTATTGTGGATGGTTAGTCTAGACGATCAACCATGAGAGGTAATATTATTTTCAATTTTACCCTTATTTTTGATTTCATTGACACATGTAACTCCAATTGAATTATTTCTTCTCATATTAACAATTATTTTATTTTAAAAGATGATATGTGTTCCTTCTATGTTAAAAAATCTAACTCCTCTTGGTCAAAGAAAATTTTGAGATTTTTTATGTAGATAATTTTCTATGTCTATTGATGGAGTAGAGTTGAAATTAGATTTATATGTTCTTGAGAATGATGTATTTGATATAACATTTGGTATGGATTGGTTTTCTAATGTTAAAGGATAACATATACTTTTATACCAGAATGTTCAGTTTCACAACATAAGATAGAGTCAAAAACCACTTTTATGGAGAACAGAGTGTAAAGGTGGGTGCAACAATATTTTTGGAACCACGAGCATGAATGATCTCTTACATCATGATAGTGTTGACATTCTCATCGGTGTTAGAGATTGAAAATATAATTTTTCAAGTAGTTGTTTATCAGCTTCTATACTTATTTCCTGAAAACATCTTAGGGTAAGCACTGATAAGAGAAGAGTATTTTATGATTGATCCCTTCCAGGGACTAGTACTAATTCACTTACATCTTATCAAATAGAACCAATCGAAATATGGTAGTTGAATGTGTTGTTGGAAGGACTGTAAAGAAAAAGTTTCATTCAGTGAAGTCCGTTTATGTTGGCAACACTGATCTTGTTTGTGAAAAAAGAATATAGAACACTTCGATTATGTATTGATTATCATAATATTATACATGATAAAATAATGAAATGGTCTCCACTACCATTCATTGATTATGTATTCGATCAATTGAGGGGAGTTTAGTGGTTGTCAAAAAATTTCTTACGAACATGATATCACCAATTGCACATGGGAAAAGTAGATATTTAGAAAACAACTTTAAAAAGTATATATGGACATTATGAATATTTTTAAATTCCTTTATGTCATAATATTGAACAAATAATCATTATTTCAATGATTAATATGATATTTCACTTATTTTCGGACTATTTTGTGTGATGGTTATAGATAAAATATTGGTATATTTCAAAAAATGGATTGAGCATGGGAACCACTTGGAGACATTTTTTGAAAATCATGAGGGATCATCATTTGTATGGAAAACTATCAACGAGTGATTTTTGGATACAAGAGGTATGTTTCCTTCACATGGAAATTTTAAAAATAAATATGTTTTTGTAGATCCATAAATGATAGATTCCATTATCTCTTAGAAACCAATGAAGGATGTCTTTGAAATATATTATTTTCTTGGTCTCTCAATTTATTATAAATGATTTGTGCATAAAATCACATGAATAGTTTTATCGATGATATCCTTGACATTGAATAATGTTTAATTCTAATTGGATGAGGAATTCCATAAATTTTTTCAAGAGATTATGGTTCACCCTACATATGCACTAATAATGATTTTTTGGAATCATGGAAAGGATACATGTTATATTGTGGTGCTTCAAGATCTGGTTTTAAGAGTGTTCACATAAAATAAAATAATATTGTTTCTAATGAACTAAGGTAGTTTTGGGTTAATGTGAAGAATTAACAGACCCAATATTTTTTGTTATCTTATAAATTTTATGCTTTGAAAATATGATGTCATTATATTGGGGATAAATTTATTCTATTCACAAACCATAAAATCATGTATAATATTTTATCACAATGTTATTCTAACTTAAAAAAATAGGTATCAATGGAGTATCTTGAAAAGATTAAATTTTACTATTTATAAAAACTGGAAAAAGGATATTTGGTGGAAGATTCATTAAGCATAATGGAATGTGCCCAGTTGGCCAAAAAATCACTATACAAGTGGCATTTGATGTCGGTATTAGCCAACATGCAATAGGTTAGTAATGATTGAGGTGATGTTTTGGTTTTCATTGCTGTTTCATTTTTTCATGATATAATAAATATGGTTACAAATTCATAAGAATATGATGAATAATGTTTATATATTAGGTCAAAGGAAAATTGTGTGGATACCATTAGGGGGGATGCAGGATAGGAGATCAGTGTTGTGGTTCAGAACATGGATGTTCTTAATCATGGATTTTCAAGAATTAATTTTTTATTCTTACCACTATTTAAAATCTGTAGTCATCTTAGAATATAGAATATGTATTATGAAAATAAATCATAGTTTTTGTGGGTTGGTATGAAAATAATGGTGGTTGAGTTTCTTTTGAGATGCCTAACTTGTCATCATGTTAAGGCAAAGCATCAATGAACATCTTGCATGTTTCTGTCTTTACCAATTCTAGTGTGGAAATTGGAATAGATAACTTTGTATATTTTAAAAAAGAATCCAAATAATGGACTAGAAACATGATTTCATATTGGAAAGAGTTTAATTTCTCAAAAATTGAGATCATTTCATTGATAGTTTTAATTCTCATATGGTGGATTAATCATGAAGAATATATATCCAAGAAGTGGTGAATATGCATGATGTACATGTTTAAATAATTTATGATAGATATCCAACGTTTAGAACTATTTTTTCAAATTCCATAAAGATTTCCCATGGAACTAATTTGAATACGAGTATGAAATATCATCCAAAAATGTATAAGAAATCCAAAATGATGGTACCAACAATGGTTGCCTTGTTTTGGGATTGGGTAATGGATTTTATTGGATCCTTCTAAGAGGATGTTCCAATAGTGGTGTTCTCATATAACAACAAGTATCATGCCTCGATACATATGGATCCTTTTGAACAATTTTATAGCATTACATGTTGTTCTACACTTTATTGGGCAGAAACTAGCTTGACATCACTAGTTGGGATATGACTTTTATAGGAAACAACAGATAATATTAATTTTATTATAAAATTGATGGATAAATCTCAATGTCATCAGAAAATGTGTGTGTATCATCATCAGTGGCCATTTTCAATCGATTTGTGTGATCTTATGTTATTGAGGATCTCTCTGAGGATTGGAAATCAATTTTTTGAAAAAAATTCCATGATATCTCTTAAATATGTAGGTCCATTTGAGATACTAGAATGAGTTGTAGAGGTGGAATATATATTGGAATTTATACCACAGTTTAGTATAGAGAATTGTTTTTTCATGTATCATGATCCTCACCATGTGATTCAATGGGATCATAATGATATAGATCTCAATACTTTATTGGTTCACATGCTAATGTGGTTTGTGGGTAGGAATGATAAGGTCATGTGTGAAAAAATAAATGGCCTAGTTTGGGTTTTTTGGAAACATAGTAATATTTAAGAAGACACATGGCAACAAAAGAATCAAATTATTGAGAAATGTCCCAATTTTTTTTTTGAGAAACCCATGGTTTTATACATTTTTTCAACATAAATTCCATTGGAGGGGAGAATATAACACCCCATGATTTCAATTATGTATCTGTTTTTGTATTCATTATATATATATATATGGGAGATGTTTGGGAGTGTTTAGAATGAATTTGGAGTCTTTTTTATGAACATATAATGGTATATGAATTGATAATGTGTTGGGAAAACAATCGAACAACTACAGAAAACTATTCACGATGAAGAATGGAATAAAGGGAAGGGGCATGGGTGAAACAAGGTTTTTCCATGTTGTACGGACATCTTGGAGAAATACTGAAAATTTCGATAGTGGAATTTGGCACATTTTGTTATGGGTTTGTAACCATGTCATAAACCCATGTGTGGTTCACCATTGAGGTAGTAGATACAACATGATATGTACACACTTTGCCTAATTGTGTGAGTAACCTTTTATGGGTAAAAAGCGAGATCCTAAAATTGTGTATCTCACATGTATTGATCTCTGAATCCCTCTTTTTCTCCATTGTGGTAATAAATTAATATACACTCTCCCTAAAGGTTACGTAAGCTTCTCCAATTGATCTAGATGTGATGTATGTTCTTCCCTTATTAATTTGAAGATGGGTTCTCACAGTATTTGATTGTGTGTGGTGGTAATTGGCGGGGTTTCTTAGATATACTTTTATATCTCTATTGGTTTCATAGATCTAAAACCTATGTGAATATATCATTGACATTTGATGTAAAATATGACTAGATTTTTATTTTTTGATGATATGTTCTGTAATCCTATGTGGATATATCTATGAAATTAGTTTAGTATTGATTAAAATATACTGAAATTTTTTTGAATTATTTTTCAATGAATGGTAAAAACCATTTTTACTGATGGATTGTAGATGTTTAGGATATTTTTTAATTTTTGTGTTTCGTGATATGATATATGATTTTAAAATTTTGATTTTAATGACGATTCATGGTTTTATTTGTTGAAAAAAAAATCAATAATTTTTTTATTAAAATGGATTTGGAATTGGCATGGTTTTATAATGATTGAATTAGAAAGGTATTTGGGCACATATTATGTTGTGTGTTCATGTTATATTACAAGGCACAGTTCAAATATGACCTTCTTCTTGCGTCAGACTAATTAATGGAACGTGGGATGTAATTACCTTGTGACCACATTCTATATCCACAAGAAATCACTCATGAGTACAGAACATGCATAACAAATCGTAAAAGTGTTTATGTGTGGGTTGTGGATTGGAATGGGTTCTTCCGAATAGAATTTATGAAATGTTTTGAGAAATGGATTGGTTTCATTCCTTGAATCCTTTTATTATGTTGAGGAAAATATTCATTTATGGAACCTATATATATTCTAAGATAAAATACTTTTAAAAATTATTATATATAAAATATTTTACAAATATTTTCTAAAATGATCTACCTATGTGGCATGAGTAGGCAAGTAATTGGGGGGGGGGGATCTACTAAATTAAATTTCTAACCCCTCCTTGTAACATTGATGATTTATCATATGTTTCTAATCAGAACATGGTCCATGTTGATGTGTTACACATCTATTATAGTACATCATGATACATGGGATATTTTATAGAGTTAGATAATGTAACATGTTTGGATCTTGGAGTTATTATTGGATTCCTTGAGTTTTATCTTATAGTTTGAATGATGATATTATAGACTTATTTTGTAGTACATGGTTTTAGTTTGATATTGACATCATTCATCATGTAGTCGTTATTTTGATTATGGATTATTTTTTTGGTGTTTTATTTTCAAGGATATAATCATCCCTCATTGGATAATGAATTCCTTAGCATTAGTATCTGGACTTTAGTGCCGGGGGGATGTTTCTTAATGACAAGTAACATCCCTCCACCTTCTGGATCCAAGGATGTTCAGTAGGATTTTTCATCCTCCAATGGACATATGATGTAGTGATAGCATTATTATTATTTCTATGAATAGTTTTTAATCAATTGGATTAGGGATATGCTCCTTATATAACCTTCACTTTACGAATTCACATGTTTTAGGATTATATTAGTTGATTCTATTAAATATTTACATTTTATAGAATAGTTTTATTATAATAATTCTTTTATTATATTTCACACAATTTATATGAAAAATTAATTGGATTTATTATCTAAATGGAAGGTCTGACATTATCCCCTCTAGGAATCAATAGGTCTCATGAGACAAACTATATTCGGTTTTGGGCCGAAGGATTACCCAATATTTTAAGATGCCTTAGAATGAGTATGTGACTATAATGTTATGATGTCTGAAAATATCCATTCTCTGTAAATGAGATCCATCATTGTAGTCTATAATATTATTTGAGTAATTGTAATATAGATGTAAGGGAATAAATCTCATTTAATAACATATATGGAATTATTTTATAAATATATATTCTTTTCATAATCTTATCACGTTATTGATTATATAGATTGTCATATAGTTATTTACCTCTCCACAATGATTATGATTGTTAATTAATAATATATTTTTCTCTATGCATACCTGTTATGATCATTTTAGCTCTCCACATTGTAAGGATTCATTCAAAATGAATCTAATATTTCTGTTGTGATTGATTTTTAAGGTTATTATAGAGTAAATAATGCTTCACATAAATAATTTCTATGTTTTAATTTATGACTAAAATTTTAATGTGAGATTCAATCATGCATCTACATTACTAGTACTACAAAAATATACTTTCCTTCGGGATGCAATTCTGTGTATTTGATGCCAATATAATAATAAACCAACTAACATCAGCCTACTATGTTTGGGGTCATTACATGTTGTATGGAAGGATAAATGGTAGAAATATTTAGAATTAAATTTATGAAAACATATATTTTTGAACACAACTAATGACATATATTATGGATTCTTATAGAAAAAATAATCATGATTTTTTAAGGATGTGATTTTTTGTTTTTTCAAAATAATAAATACTCATATATATATTTAAAATGGTTGTGGTATAGTTCAAATATACCGTGGGGAAATAACTCCAGAAAAGGAATATTGGGATTTGACTCAATCTGATCGTGGTACATGACAACATTCCTTTGTATGAACCAATTTCAAAACATATAGTTGATATTTTTGGATTATTTCACAATTTATTAATAATAAATTTTTAATGGTTTTAAAATAATTTTATAATTTCATTATATTCCAAATGAAATCATGTTTATCACTATGTGGTTAACCATTAAAAAAAATTTAGGTTTAGTGCTTCACTAGTTTTGGAAGTATACATATTGTTTTATAATGTTATGATGTAATCTAGTTTACTCTATAATTTATAAAGGTTTCATAGTAGAAGTAATGATAATTGTATCAATGATCGTACCCATATAATGGATTCCCTGCCATGAAATATAATGAAGCTAGAGATGAAACTATAGTAAGAGTTGATAAAATTATATCCATATTACGGAAAATTACTTAGGATATGAGAAATAACCATTATCTTATAGAGCATCCTGCCAATCCACCACATTGTGTGACAATGTTATACTACTCCATGCATTACTGGACTACATAATACAATGTGTCTATGAATCAATTGATATCTAATAAATGGGTAATTTCTATGTATAATATATATCGAACACTATGAAATAATAAAATGGAGACATTTTTCATGGAATTTTATTCAATTGATGTATAAATGGATCAAAAGTGGAAAACTATTTAAAAAACTAAGAATAAAGATGAAATAAAAAACATGTAATGTGCATATCTAATGTTACTCGTATTGAAAAATTCATTTCCTTATGATAAATGATAGGATATATAGATAAAATTACATAATATATGGATATTATTGATGATAATTACACTATTTATGAAGCCAATATTTCATGTTCATCAAGTAATTGTACAAAATACTTACATAATTGAAAGTGTAATATTAACCATTTGATGGATTAGTTAATTCCAATACATCAAAGGGAACTACTATACTAAAAATTATAATCATTCATGGTCATATTATTAATTCATATAATGAAATAGGAATAATTAAAAATTTATTATGACTTAAAAATGAATCAAGTAAATAAGCTGAAGGAAATGAAAAATATTTATGAAGGGACTACTGAAAATAATGCTTTCCTAATGTGATAATAAAAGAATGAAACCACTAGGTACTTCCATGAAAGGAACGTGTGGTTTTTACAAGTGTGGAAGGAAATTCCACAATGATCATGACACTATAGGTAACAAAGAAACAACCAAATTTCAATGATTCAACTGTAAGGTGATGGAGCAATATAAAAATGAATCACACAAGTGTCATGGGAATATACCACAAATGAAGATAAGATAGTAAAGTAATTTTTTAATTTTTATATATGACGTGGAATTATTAGTGTTCACATATATTTAGATTCAAGATGTTTGTTTGATAATTTTTTTAGTAGTGATATTCTCTTTCTACGAATAATGAAACGTATGAGGATTTCACTATAGTAGTATTTGATTATGTATTTGGAAACATATGGTGAATGGTGCCAAAAAAAGTGACTCAGTGGAATGTTGGACAATTTTTGTAATATATTATTGATGGTTTATATCCCTAAATATATGCATGATATTGATATTATAATTATAATGTGATGATTATTTTGTAGTATTGGGGTTGTTAAAATTGGATACTTTTTTTGGTATTTAATATTTTACAGTGTTCATAACATATTTTGATTTATTATATATATTAAAAACCCAAAGAAGGGCGGTGGATGTCATGATTTCATTACGGTTTCATGATGTAAATGTGTTAACATATTTGGGATGTGACATTAATGTACAATTTTTATTTTCAATTAATATAATTTTGATTTGGTGACATTCATTTAAAATATTATGACTTTGAATTTGGCCTGAAATATATTTCATGTGTCATAAGTTTAACAAGTTATGAAATTGATTATTAATAACATTGGGTGTTCCAAATAAGATATTATAAATTAATTTATTATGGGATAATTTTTTCAATCCTTTTTTGTCATTAATGATATTTATAGATAAGGGGTGAATTTTCACTCATTTATTGATTATACAAATCAATAAAAGGTAGTTTTTGCGACTCATACCAAAAAAATACATCTTGGATATTCATTTCATGAGGTAATAAATTAAATAAAAATTAATTTAGAAACAAAAATTTTCAAATTATTCTTATTAAATATAAATATGTGGAGTAATTATGTTTACTTATAATCATAGACAATAAGATAATTCCCCTTATTTTGGAAAAGGATCTTGAAAAAAAATGTCATCATATTTACATAACATTTGATGGTACATATGGTCCTTAATTTCATTATATATTTATGGATTTAATTTTGGATGAATTTATTTTAATTAGTCAGTTTATTATGATCAATGATATCAATCATTTTTTGTATTTAATTGTGTCATTATTCCATATCCATATCATCTCACCTCAACTATGTTCCCCTATATGGACTCATATATATGTGTAATTATAGATGGCCTTTTTACATCCCATTGACCCTCATCAATATTATGTACCATAAAACTATTTTATGACTTTGGTCAAAATATATATATATTAAAGTTCCAATGGAATCAAGAAATGAATAAAATGAAATATATTTCTTCCCATTGGAGAATTCTTGTCACATGCTACATGATCCTCAAATTTTTTAACTGTTACATCATGTATTCCCCTCTATCATTGGCTGATCTTTAACTTGAAATCAAGGATCCCACTTCTCCTTCTTCAAATCCTCCATTGATGTGACCTGGTTTATTTTTGCATCCATTTGTTGAACATTTATTTCAAGATTCGATCAAAAAATCCCTCCTATCATCTCTTTAGGGCTCTGATCAATTCCATTATGAGGTGTATTTTGAGATAACATTCAATTATCTGTATGGTAATCCTCTTGATCTCATCATTCTAGTGCAGGTGCTCAATGATGTCACAAATATTCTCTACTGGACTCTATTGGCATGCTTCAGTTCTGTCAAGATGCTCCTATAAATCTTCTATAGGGTTTTCAGATCATGGGGGTTGGTATATCCAGCTCACATTTCTTCACTGATACCATAGTATTTCTGTATTTCATTACAATTTAAAGACAATTTTATTAATTCCTAGTGTAATTCCCCACTCACCATTATTATGTTCCACTTCAACCTATCTCACAAAATGATAGATGTTGATCAAGAGTGGGTGTCTTCCTTTTTATGGTATGGATCATCCTCAATCCTTTCCACAATGTTGCATTCATGTGAGCCATTTTTAACTCCCATGGATCATTTATACGTGTGAATGATGGAAATATGTGAATGTAATAATATTCTATCAAGGGAAACGTTTACCTACTTGAAGGATGAAATGAAAGAAAAAAAAATGTTTCTTGATGTGGCCTTCTTCATACAAGTTGGTTCCCCCTCGTCGTGTTCCATAGAAGTGATAATTCACAGACATTAGGGGTCATTAAATTCAAGGGTTGGATATTTTTTAAATGATATCTCAACTACTAGACCACTCAACCATTAGTTTAAATTTTCCTCTTCTCTCCATCTATCTATGATGTTTCACCTAGTTCTTCCATGGTGACAGATTTTCTGCCGATCTTGAAATCCTTCAAGTACTCCAGGGATATAATGGATTCTTCTCTTTGGTTAGATATCAAAAAAAATCAAGTCATCATTCCATGGAATTACTTACTCCTACCAAGGGATTTAGGTTCATAAAATGAATTAGTTGTTTCTTCATTCACACCATTCATTTAACCATTTAATTTTTAGGAGGAGAGGTCTCATGAGATGTTCCATATCTACCTAATTCTCCACAATACAATCACATTGAAGAAGAAGTTATTTTATCAATCCATGTCTGATATGGAGCCATTTCCTTCATCTGGAAAATATCAAGCTACACCCCTCGAAAATATCTATCAATGGTCAGGGTAAATCCACATGCATAAGACCAAATATATCTCATTCTTCATTGGATGATTCTATGATACTAATTAACAGTGTCAGCAAGAGGGAAAATTTGTTGGAGATCCACGAGTGCTATGATTCACAGACAAATATTAAAAGGTACACTTAATATAGGGAAATTAAAGACACCTCCATGATCATTGACAAATGTTTACTCCTGTAATGACTATATTTTATAGACAATTTCTATAACTTAATAAATAACCATTGAAATTTGAAAGAAGAAAATATCCCTCATGTTGATGTTAGAGAACAAGATAATTTCATCTTTGATATCAGAGTATGAATAGAAGACAAGGATTCATGAATTGATACATGAAAACCCCCTCAACACACATATATGGTTATTCTAGAATCATCCCATATCTGTGGAGATGATCTTTTCTTCAGATCAACATATGAACACTAAAGTCTCTTATAACACTCAAATATTCATCATTTCATTTTTCTTTGGATGATGTGTTGTCAAAATCAAAAAATCTCTTTTAAAGGACATTTAAATAGATGAAACATGTAATTATGCATGTATTGTGGTGGGGGAATTAATATATTCATTGCTCTGCCTGAAAATGCTGGTATAGGCCATTTTTCTTATAATTAATGTGAAGCCTTCATCAGTTTCATGGTTCATCAAGGACTCTTGGACATGAGATTCAACAGATACCTATTTACATGATATAATAATTATAAAGGCAATCACTGCACCTGGTGCCACTTTGATCCGTGTATGGATAACGGGCATGAAGTCTCGACCTTTTTTAACTCAAAGGTAATGCATCTTTCTTGTGGTATAACATATCATTTCATGCTTCTTGTTTTTATAACATGATGGAAAGTAAGAGAAGGACTCTTATTATTCTAGAACCTCTGGCCTAATATTATATGTTACCATCAAATATTGGAGGATTCCTCGAACAAACCGGTTCAAGTAACCTTATGGATTGGTATTCGTATTAAATTGTGGCCTATAATGGAAGATCTCAATAATTTTATATATTCACAACCTCCACGCATTCATGAAAAGGATGAGATAAAAGAAGACATTGAATACCTTGAAGCATCCCATAAAGATAATAGAGATGAACATGTTTTTATTTATTTCTCTATCATGAAGAATATTTGGATTAAAAGGATTCTCAGTCATGAAGGACTGACCTATGAGCAAGTGAGAAATAAATGGATCATTGAGTGTGACCACATCATAGTATATTTATAAACATGTATTTATATATAGAATAGGATCATCAAGTCCAAATATTATTCTTTTTGTAGGCTCTTACAGAGTTGATTCATATGTAGTTGGTTCTATGGAATTATCAAACAACATTAAAATTATTTCAGGTCAATATCCTCGCATGTTTCAAGGATATCAAGGAAGAATCGTTGGGATTCTTCATGTAATCCACCACATTTATTCTAGTTGGGATAGCACATTATATGAAGCTATATCAAATGATCAATATGTTTTTGAGGAAATGAGAGGGATAAACGCAGAAAGTGGTTGGGGAATTATTGGATTCACAGGGTACTTTTTCAAAGGTTCTTGGATGTTTGTTGGTTGTGATCTAGTTAATGCTACATATGATTTATTTTGAGGTGGAAATATTCGTCATGTAACTTATTCCACATACATAGTTATCTTTAAAAAAATTATTGATCCCATGTCACTTCTATTTTATAGACCAGTTATCATATGAAGCATCACCTACAATGTTCTAATGAGTGTGAACTATAATCTGATTTTTTCTCATATACCTTACTAGATATTTATGGAGCAACACAAGTTCACTATGAGAAGTTATATTATTGGGGATATTACATTGGAATAGGATTAGATTAGTGACATTATACAGAGTAATCCTGAATCGAATATGGTGATATAACTGGTTATGGATAAATCACATGAAATAATTGAATGGAATTTCATTCTCAATGTATTAAATATTTTTTTCCCTTTATGGACCTCAGATATCATCTTAAGATCTTTTTGTTCTTCTTGGATATCTATTTAATTTAAGGGGAAATGCTATGAATTATTCAACACCATTAATGGCCTCATACAAGGAGACCATTTATCCCGCATCTACTTTATTCTTGAATAGGATTTCCTTAGCAACCTCATTAACAAGATCCTCATTAAGTGAATCATCATCGATTGTACATGTCGGATGAATTGCAATAGTATATCTCACATCACGTATGAAGAAAATACAATTATATTCGTAAATTCAATCAAGAGGTCGACTATGAGAAACATCATGTTTCTTCAATACTATAGAATTTGGATCATATAGTTAATTAATAACCCAAAGAGAAATTTTTTTATCTTCATTAGGTGCTCAGAAATTCACACCTACTCTATAAGAAACCTCTTGAATATGGAACATAAGAAATTCACCATGGACTATATAAGAACCACTATATTTCCAAGGAGGATTTTAAATTCATAACATTGATTAGAAAAATAGTATAATATCAAACATAATTTTGAACTGGAAAAATAGGTATCTTTCTATTGGTGAAAGAATAGGTCCCATCAATAGTATTCTATAATCCACCTAGTTTATGTGTTATCTATTATAAGGTCCCCAAAATTTATTATTTCTAACATCAATATAATTCATGACTCATTTTTATAGGATGGTCAATAAGACGGTACAAACCACTAGGATTCTTAGGATATGACGACTGGTTCTATAAGAGATGTAGGCATCATCATGACAAATATATATATGATACCTTGTGTTACATGCATGCAAAAGGAAACTAGGAATTTATGGAGGAGAAAATATTTGTGGAAGACCCAGTAAATTTAAAATCAGAGATGATATTGGTTGTTCATGGTGGAACTAGAACACTATTGGGTTTATGGTCATTCTCCATATTAAGGTTATTCATGATCGCTCAAACAGGATTGTTGAAGGGGTGACATCTTGTTCTGGTTTCAGTACTAGGCCGCCTCCATTATCGGGTTCCCTGGATGCCTCGATTCAATTTTAACTTTTAGAGTTGAGAGAAATTATCTAAACAACAATAGTTAATTTATTAAACATGCCCCATTAATTATTTTATTACAACATTTCATCTAATAGAGAGCATGATTAATGTGTTTTCACATCTTCCTCATCTGGATCATTCGCTGCAAAGGACTATCGTAGGTGTTCAATTATCATAAAAACGTTGATGAGTGTGGGGATGTCCATTGTATAATGGAGACACCCGATTAATTTAATTTCATGCAGTGGAAGTTTAGAAATTTGGTTGTGGACACTGAAAAGAACGTCCAGACCATTGAAGTTAACATTGATTATATAAGCTTATGTTGCATAAAATTAAAGGTGGAGACCATTTATCACATCTTTTTTAAAGTGATTGGGCATGAAAAATATGGATATTATTTGGAAATTTTTATCATCTCTCTTACCCATAGATTATGGGTCCTACATTACTTGAGTGATGGTTTCATGGAATGGGATAATGAAGTCTGAATAGAGAGTGAGATTCTTTTTTTTCTTTTAGGATACTATAGTATATAGAAGGGAAATAAATCTACTTGATTTGAGTGAGTTAAGAACTAGTGTGGCACATTGATAATTCAAAGTAAAAACCTTCAACATGACATGATTAGTGTTCTAAAGAATTGGGAGGATGTCCCAACTCTTAGGCCTATAAAATAAAATTCATCATCTTCCCCCCTATTGGTAGGACCCTGTAGGGACACCGGGTTTGCTGTAAGCCACATCCTTTAGGCCTAAAAAATAACATTTATGGTTTCTATATCTCAAGAATGATTATCAGAGGTGGTGTGGTCTATGAATCCATAGTTTCTCTCTTCTTTTGTTAATTCTTCTTTGGATTGGGTTATTTTAATCAATATAAAACCATCTCCTCCACACAGGTCACCTACTATGTCATCTGAAGAAGATCAACTTATAAGTACTAGAAATAGACTGAATTATCCACCATGACACACTAAAAGACAATGGTAGACCTAGTCGGTAAATCATCTACATTATTAAAAATGTTGATGGAGGATTAATATCCAGATGAGTGAATTCAAAACCAAGATGGAACACACCAAGCTAGAATATTTTTTTAGCTTTTTCAGTATCCCACACACTATATATTATATTATTCTATTGTTTGATCTTCTTTCTCCCATAGGGGGAAAACATATTAAGGAGGAATCCCTTAGATTTATCTCTTTCAGGACACCATATCATGGTCTCCATTATATAATACATCTCTTTTAACATTAATATAACAATTAAGATGACAATGATGTATATTCAAATGTAAAAGCCTTGATATCGACATCAATATTAAATTAAAATGATGAAATTTAATTAAGGTGGTAGAATGTTACACCTAAAGATTTTAAAATAAGGAATTAATATTTGATACAATGTATGAAATGAAACTCTAATATTTGAATTTAATATAACACCCTATGCCTTTATGATATATATTAATTTAAATAAATAAATCTCTTAGATAGTTTGTATTGATAAGGACATTAGGATTAAATAAAATATGAATATCTATAAGTATATTATTCATTAAACATGACAATTATATCCTATTTAAAAATATGAAGTCTAGGAATATGACTAATTGAATTTGGATAATTATATTTTTTTCACATGTATAAATATTAATTAATTGTAAACCATTTGAAATAGAAAGAATTTTTTTATTAAAAACTACATTTTTATAAAATGTTCTTTGACAGTGCATTGAGTACATAAAATTAAATTTAATTTTAAAATAAATAGAAAATTTATTTTTTTAAATGGCATTAATTTCTTAAATATACATGTTTAATTATATTTTTATTAATCATAGATATTTTTAAGAAAACAACATTTTTTGATGGAGAATAATAGATATTGATGTTTAATAAAAAATACAATTTTGTTACATTATCTAAAAATATATATTATATTTTAATTTTTTTTAAATTTAAATTATTTATGTTATATTATAATTCTTCTAATTATGGAGTTTTTAATGATATTTATTTTTAATTTGAACTTAATTCATTGACAATCTTTTAAAATTTATTCATTGGATAACTCATTTCCTCGATACGAATGTGAGTTTAATTGTAAATTCAATTTATTGAATTATTTGAATGGTTTTTTGGTAATTATATTATATAATTTTAATAAAAACTATATATATTATCTAATATGGAAAAAAAATTACCATAATTAATATTAAATGAAGTTAAAAGTAACTTCTATGGATCATGTAAAAATGGTTTTATTGGGTAGTTAAACTAAGACGAATATGGTTTAATGAGACCTAAATTTTGTATAATATCCATGTTTTGGCCGTAATTTTACCTTATAATCTGTATAAGTAAATAATGATATAGTTTTAGGAATTGGTTTAGAGACAAATGTGGGTATCAATTTATATGTTGGCAATATCCATTTGTCCTCTATCCCCTCTTATAAAATGATACCCACTCTCCCCCACCTCATTGATCATCTCTAACCCTATATATTGGAAAAGAAATTCTCAAATATATTCCATAAATACATACTCAAAATATATAGGCAATATTTTAATTATTAAGACTCGATAAGAGAGCATTAGGTAATTTCTAAATAGGCTATAAGATGATCATGTAAAATTAATAAATGTGTGTATCTATTATATTTCATCTTACATATACATAAAATAATATTATAATTTTATAGAATAAAAAAAATTATAAACTAAATAAATATATTTTATTATGTAAATTTATTAATTCAAATATACATATATATCCATCAAATTTGAAACGAAATCATTGATCGTGTGTACAGAGGAAATGCACATCGCAACCCAATTTAATTTGTTTTTCATCACCCAATTCTAGGATGAATATATTGATTTATTTTAAAAATTAAAATAATATTTATGATATAATTAGTCATATTTAATTATTAAATATTATATAGATTTTTATTTTCCATTCTATATGGGACATTTTAACGATGCTCGTGTGTACAGAGGACTACAAACTCAGGAATTTGTGTGATTAAATGCTCAATTATGATTATAATGGAAGGTATAAAGGATAATGTTAGTGAAATATATATTATATTTATAACCTCATCATAATTTAGGAAAAATAACATCACAACTAAATTCTTACCTTACAATCCATTTGAAAGCATTAACGTATCTTGTGCATATGGGTGGACTCCCGTCTCCATGTAGCATTGTGAAATGTTTTTATTTTTTTAACATAAATTTCAATCAAGATATAATATATTAATATAATTTATATATATAACATAATAATAAATCTATACTGGTGAATTAATATTCATTTTCCATTCGTTACATCCTTTAGGAAAATGGGGAATGTTTTTATACATACATACATCCTACCATCTCTATGAATGGTGTAATGAATTTAATATTTTTACAATTTATACATTAGAATAAATACATATATATTGAATATGTATGATTCTTTTATCATTGTTTAAACTTTTGACTTTATGGAACCATGATCAAATTAATATGAACAAAACTAACGAACCAAAACATAAATGAAAAATAAATAAATTATAACTGAAATAAATTATATTAATAAATAATTATTAATATATAGGTGATAAAATATCCTAAGTAAATAATATATTGTATGAGATATATGATTCTGGTTCATTATTAGATGCATTTAATCATATATTTCTTGCCAAAGAGCCTGTACCCAAGTGGCACATTCTCTTACATGGCATCCAAAAGACCCAGGATCAAATCAGTGAAGGGGAGAATTTCTGGGTACTATAGCATCACTATAGCAGGGCACTATAGCAGTACTGAAGCTGCGGTGGAACTGTAGCAGTGGTGGCACTATAGCGGCAGAGGGACTGTAGCATGTACTGTTGTGGCGATTGTAATGTATCAGGTACTATAGCAATGCGGGAACTGTAGCCATACTATTTAGTGAGGGGTCCTTTGGGCCAATAAATGAGCTTTCAGGCCTTGTATTCAGGCCACTAGGCCTTGGGCCTTTGGGCTATGTAATGGGTCTCCCTCTACCGAGTCTAAAGTGGTATTTTCTTTAATAATATATGGAGGCTTCAACCCCAACCTTTAAAAAAATATATTTCTTATAAATTTTGTTTGTGAGCATACTATGGATCTTAAAACAATGGTAAGGTTTTCTCTTATAAATTTTACTTCCATTAGACACTTTTCATGTTCACCACATATTCATTTGTTGTGGAATATATAAGGAACCATTTGATATTTTATATCATGAATCTATTTATCTTAATTGTAATTTATGTACCATTATATGTTATTCCATTCATGTGGAATATGAAAAAAACTACTATAGTGGTAATAGATTTACGTTTTCATCTCATTTTAATTGGGACTATTTACATGTGAATTTTAATTAATGAAAATTGCGTTATAATTGTATAATAACGACAATTTACATTATTTTCCACTTTTAATTGGTGAATATTTCATGTATTTTGAAATTATTTCTTTCTTTATTACATAAAATTATTGGAAAATATTTTTAGTAATATCTGACTTCATTTCTCTCTTCGGTCTAAAATTCCTTTTGCTAATTTTTTTACACAGTAAAATAATTACTTAAGATAATGTTAAATAGATATTTTCAAAATTTTCAATATGCTTTAAAGAAATATTCATTCCATTTTACAATCAAGTCTCATTTTCATTTTACTAAAAATGTGGGTGGATTCATTGTTTTAACTTTATGACATTTATGAAATTTTCACCAACTTGATCACTATATTTTTAATGTGTCCTATATTTTTTTCATAGTATAAATTCAATTAACATTATATTAAAAATACATTTTTATAAGTTTATTTTAAAAATATTATGTATTTTTTTTATTCCTCATGATTACTTTATTGAAATTTTTATTATATTTATATTCATCAATGAATTAGATCCATTCTTATATATATAATTCATTATATATATTGTATAACGATACCATCCTTATTATTTACCTAGATTATTCATGACCAGTTTTTCTAGGGTTTTAGTACATGGATACCATTATCTATATTACTCTACATGGTTTACAATTATGTTATTTGACATGGTAATTATTACCATTTCATATATTAGATTTTCAATAAGATTTTTTATGTTTATAAGGTTTCACCTTATTAATATAAAGATTTTATAAGACTTCTTAACTGATGGAAGGGGTCCTGAATATCCCCTAAATGAATTAGTTGGCCCCATAAGACATGCAATCATGGGTTTCTAGATGAGTCCATACATATTTATATAATATATCAGGGAATGATGGCTTGATATATTGGTTATGATGTAAAAAAATATTTATTCTCTTGTTATGAGATTAGTCAATGATATCAATTTTTTTTGGATAAGATATAATATACATGGAAAAGATTCAATATCATGTGATTACTAATATGAAATTATTTGTTCATTAATTATCTCTACCATATTGTGATAATGTTATTGGTTAAATATCCTGCGTCTTAATTGTATAGCTTTCTATAATTGTTATAATTTTTTATTAATGAATGTTTATATAGTATGCATAAACATACAATGCATTTGAGCTGACCCCATCATATGTTTCATTACATAGGATGCTATAAAGTGTGTTATGATTGATATATTGGGATATTCTAGAGTAAATATGTATTCAATCGAATAAATACTTTGTTTTTATTTTTTCCATCTTTTTTTTAAATTTATGTATCTAGTTAACCATAATTAACAACTATAAAACCCTTTGGGATGTGATTCCATATATTTATTCAAAATTAAATAAGTAACCACTAAAGTTGGAAAAATATTTTTGGTGTGTTTAAAAATATTATGGATGGTATCATTGGATAATATTCATTATAACTTTTCTATCATCAATGGACGTCTTCATAAATGAGAAACATCATTTGACGATAACTTCGAAAATTTCTTGAAGAAAATAAACATTTCATATGAAATTAGTTTTTAAAATGATAGAAAATTCCAATATATTCCGAAAAAATATTTCAAAGAAAATATAGATTTAAAAATTTAAATTATGATTTATATCATTTAGTGGTCATGTTGTTGCGAAATCCCATTCATATCGAATTAGTTAATAAAATGTTCCCTTACTATTTTGTGTAAAAATTAAAATGAATCTTCTTTTATATGATGAAGTAAATATTACTTATAAGTATATTTATTGAAATTATATAATGTGTAAAAATTACTTCAATTATATATAGTATAAAGTAAATACATTCATGAAATAGTTTTTATAAACAATGGAATGGGAAGTGAAAATATTTTCAACCGAATAGTGAAATAAAATCAATTTTATTGAATAGCATTATATTGCACTCTTGAGTTCTAAAAGATGGGGAAAATTAAAATATTCATTCATAAAAAAATATAGGGAAATAAATTCCATGAGGTTTGATATTGTTATATTATAATATTTGATCATGGGAAACATAATCATTAAGAATCCCAAAAAACAATCCCATTGTAACATAAATCCCTCAACACTTTGTAATTTTTTTACCATTATGGATATTAAAAAATAAAACGAAAATTCGTATTTATATATATTTAATAAGAAAATGTATGATATATAATTTCATAGGGTATTAATTAAACCTCATAAAATAATATATGTTTATAACAAACCATATTAACTAAATAAGAAATTTTTAGACGATAAACCTTTACCCTAGAAACAAATTCCATTATACATGTTTGATAATCGTTTATAATAAATATATATTTATTTAGTCTATTCCTCAACCATATTTCAAATATTATACTATATATTATTAACTTATAATATTTTATCACAATTTTATTAAAAATTATTTGTTAGAAATAATGATCCTGATCATTACAACTTTGTTTCTTCTTGTATATTTTGGTTTAGTAGTTTTGGTCCTTGTCCATTGAACATGGATCCAGAATCACCAACATTCGATTATTGATATAAAAATAATATATATTTTTATATAAATATTCATATTCATCCTGAAAATTTATTGATAAAACATCAACATCACCGGTGATGGAAACTCTGGGTCATAGGTATAAATGAACAATGGTTTCAATTTTTTTATGGACAAAATGAAATAATTGTAAATATTTAGTCACCTTTTATGAATAATTATTTTATAATGTAAATTATTTATATTCATAAATCAATAATTTTTATCATCTATGTAAAATTTAAATGAGAATCAAATCATGTCCCATTGTGGAGGTTTTAGTCCACAGGTACGAATGATTGAAATTACTATTTTCCCATAGATTGAATGTTATGATGATACAAATTATATAATAATTGTATAATTCAATTTTTTAATAAATATCATAATTATTTTAAAACTAAATCTATTATTTTATCCATCTATCAGTTGTAGTGATGGAAAACTAATTACATCAGTCCCTGATGTGGTAGTTCACCGAAGACACATTTAGATGTCTCATTTCTCAGTTTATTGAAGATGATATTGAATTTTTTCATTATTTTTTAATAATGAATTATAAGAATATGAAAGATGTATATTTTATTATTTCATATATTATGAATAATATAAAAAGGAGTTTGAAGAAGATATAATAAAAAATATATGTTAAGAATGATTCCTCATCTTTAGACAACCTCGTTGGGTTTTCATACAAACAAATTTCGGAGGGTTACCTTATCAAATATGTAATATAAGATTTTCTAGTACATGAAACCAATTTTTTTGTGTATGAATTTTATTAAGAAAAGATTTTAAATTTTAAAAAATTAAAGAGGTGGTTCCCTTTTATAAGGGAGGGGAGGGGAAGATCTGGAATTTAATAAAACATTTTAATATAAAAGTCCATTCTATAGAAAAATGTTTCTAAATTGAAATATATTGTAATATCACATATTATTTTGTCTAAATTACTACAATACTAATATTAATATTCATTTATGTAGAGTTTTAATGTTTATCTTTCGGTTTAACCACTTGGTTTAAATATTTTAACCTTAAATGCGGTAACCATAATTTTAACCTTAAAGAATAAAAAGTGAAACCATAAATGAAAAAATAACTAATAAAAATTACATTTTTGATTAATAAAGAAATATTACATCAAATATAATGATGATAAGATATTTATGAAATTTAACTTTTAAACCAAATACTAATTTTTATAAAATATAATTACACTTAATTTCTAAACTATTCATTTAATTTGACTACAATGATAACATGACATGATAAGATTTAGAATATATTTTATTAATACCTATCTATAATTTTCTATTTATTTATAAAGTTCTTATAACAAAATCATTCTATAAAATTACATTAAATTTAATATTTTTAAATTCATTTATTTTATTTTTAAATTATTTAGAAAAATAATGGTTCAATATTACATAAGGATTTAATATAATTATTTAATATAAAAAAATTATAAATAATTTTCCATCATTAATATAACTTCATTACTCTCCAAATAAAAATTAATATTAATTCACAACATTATTTTTATACCAATGAGAACATATACGGAATATTTAACAATAATAGAGTTGCATCTTTTTCTTTTCATTACATAAAATATTTTATATGCTTCTTTCATGGCCATGTATAACATAAATTAATAAATATTGAGAATGGTGATATATTGTTATAAATACCATCACTGAATATGATTAAAATTTGTATATGTTGGCCTTATCCCTCGTTTTTTACATAGGTTAACCGTATTTAATCATTTATGACGGTGTTGAAGTATTACATTTTTGTTATTCCTTATAATTAGAAATTGAGTTGAAATGATTAAATAATAATATTTTTAATCATTAAAAATATTTAATCTGTTTTTAAAATTTTGGAAATTACATGTATAAGAAATTAATTTTATATGTATCCCACATAGCATGAATAATAGTTTTTTTCAGAATTAATAAAATAATTTTTATGTCAAAAAGAATTTGTATATCATGATCAGGAATAATATTGATTCATATATAATTAACTATATTGTTGGTAAATTTATGATAATTAAATTAATTTAGTATTTAATTAGTAATAATTTATTTCTTTTTTAATGAAACACATTGGTACTTTTACATGAAAAATAATATTTTTGAATTTTGACTAAAAATCATTATTTTTAAAAAAATGATAAAATATTAACCAAATTTTTTTAACATGTTGTAATTAAAAATTAAGGAATCTTCTAAAAAATAACTTTCTATAATTTTTATATATTAATTTATATTTTTATTAAACAAATGAAATATAATTCTTTTTTAGGGAAAATGAATTTTTTAATAAAAAACATCACAAAAAATAACTATTATTTCATAGGAATTTATCAACCCAAAATTTATTGATATTATAAAATAAGTATATTTCATAAATGTTTGTTCCTATTCATCCAAAAAAAATTAATGGATATGTTATTACAATAATATTTAATAATGTTATAGTAACATTCTTGAAAACTTGTTGTTGCATGTAAAACAATCCATAAAATTTTAATATTATTCATGAAGAAAATATTTTTAAATTCTCATTCTTTTACATAGAAGTTATAACATGAGAATTATTTTTTTCTTCCATTTTAATTTATGCAGTTTGTGAAAAAAATTAAATACATTTGTAATATATAATCCACACAAATAAATAAACGGAGAACACAAATCACTTCTCAATAAAAAAATGATATCCAATAAACCTTATCATGATTCAATATTCATTATTCAATTTCAACTACCATCATGAATCTTAAAATGTTGTTTAATAAAAATAATATTATTGTACTTATTCATATATATAAATTCTTCTATGGTTTTTTAATACCATATGTTTTTAATTTACTATAGAGTATTTAGTCCAGTCTACTACTTGAGGTAGAAAAATCAAATTCACAGTAACTATCTTGGTTTATTGAACATTGTTAGAGGTGCTATAAATTTTATCAATGATGAATATAAATTTTTATTTATATATAAATTTTTAATCAACTTGAAAAAAAATATAGTATTTCATATGTTTCTTTAATGTATAGAAATTATGAAATGTGCCTTTCTTAGAAAATTTTTAATGGATACATTTTGTAGGACTGTATATTATTAATTATATATGTAATATGTAAAACATTATAAATCCAAAATATTTATAGACTCTTTAATACCATTATTAATAATTAAATAACCTTTTAATTTTTACCATGTTCGGCAGTAATGATGTAATGTAGTACTTTTTTCCTGAAGTCCACAGTCCATACATTCATGAAAAATTCTCCAATTTTCCCTATCAAATGATCTATCCTGAAAATTAAATAATTGTAAAATCATAATCACATTTCTATTTTTGTAATTATATTTTCTTACTATATTACTCTTTCTGAAAAGTAATTTATTATATTTTTTGAGTAATATATCCTTTTTTGTAAAGACCATATACAAATCAAATGCAATAAAACATCATCATTTTTTGAGTGGTTTAGAGGATGGTAGAAAATTGATATTCCATTAGTATTATAATATTATTAATATTAATAATATAAATTTAATCATATTTTCATTGAAATATAATTTCATATAGGGTATAATTAAAGTAATCTACGAGAGATCAAATGTTATATTTTTCTCTCCCTCTCTATAATCTCCCAAGGGTAACACATTAATGATCTGTATAAATTATTTTTTGGTAATAACAATAAATATATGAAATTTGGGGAGGACATTGGATAGAATATGTTTTATTTAGGGAAATGCCATGTGATTTTTAATGGTGTATAACGTTTTACAAACCAAACCCCTACTATAAAATAATAACAAAAATTTAAATAAAAATACATGTAATCGATGTCGACAGACTAATCAAGGATCAATAGTTTCAAAAACGGTCATTAATTGTAGTGATTTTGGATTTTTATTTAATAAATCACAATCATGCATTTCCAAACATTTTTTAAACTTATTTTAATTTTTTTTATAATTATGTTTTTAAACATTACGATTTTGGATATTACATAGACAACTACTTTTTTACACAATAGTTTATATTTTATTAAATGTATATAATAACCCCTCCTTTAAAATAATGGTGTCGAAAATAAATATTATTATCTATTAAATGAAATTTATTTACTAAAAATGATAAAGTAACTTCGAAATTAAAACATATAATAAATAGAAAAATAATTCTTATTGAATAACAACAATATAAACTTTATGAGTTATCAATCTTATATTACAATAAAAAATTAAATTTGTGATAAAATTTTTATATATAGTTTTAAAAATAATATTTTGTCCATTTTTTAGAAGTGGGTAATTTTTTCGCTCTATAAAAATGTCTTAATGTTCATAAAGAAATGCTTTTAAAATAATTAATTGATCATTATCAATGAACTTATCATTAATCATAATCATATAATTGTTATGCATAAAAATGAAATTGATTTTATTAAATAATATTAATTTTTTCTATAATATAATATTCATATTTTTATATTTAATTTATATCAGAGGGGGAACTTTTTAATAATAAATTTTATTGTAAAATATTTCATATTGATCTAAATAATTAAGCATCATTTTGATAAATTCAATATTTTTTTATAAATGATTATAAATATTTATTTTCTATGGAAAGGGTTTGGGAAAATATTTTCAGA
This sequence comes from Viscum album, assembly GCA_963277665.1. Lineage (NCBI taxonomy): Eukaryota > Viridiplantae > Streptophyta > Magnoliopsida > Santalales > Viscaceae > Viscum > Viscum album. The sequence goes on from OY728140.1 coordinate 2,073,356,965, forward strand.
AATCATTAATTATGAAAAATTCCTAAAAGTAGTGATATTAGAAAAATCAGTATTTTTACTAAAATTCATTTAAAAATAGCTTATATTATAATGGATTATAAAATTAATCCAAATCTTAAACTAAAATAATGAATAAAAAATGAAGTTAATATTATCAAATTAAAACCCTAAAACATATAAATTTAACTCCTAATAGAAAAAATATTATAAATTAAAAATTATTTTATTCACAAAAAAATTCTTAAATATGATTATTTTTCTTAATCATATATTTTATTGGTTTCTAATATCTTAAAATCCTTCAATTTAATATTCGAATAATTATTCATAATATTTCTTAATAGTTTTAATGTAATATATATTTGATAATTATTTTGAAATAATGTGTGAAACATGAAATCAAAATAGTATAAATATTTAGAAAAATAATATCCTGAAATGTCATGGTGTTACATAGTTATTTAATTGTAAAATTATTTCTATTAAATTTCAAATATCTCCACACATTAAGCACATAAGTGGAATTTTACCTTTAATTATTAAATTACATCCTGTCATGTATTATAAAATTATTGAAATGAGTTTTACAAATTTAATTTCCATATTAATTTCATTAATATATTATTCCTCATCATTACTAATTTTTTCCATCATTCACATTGAATTAGTGATTTAAAATAAATTTTCCTCTATGCTTTGTTATTATTCTTATGTTCACATCCTATCCATGTTTCATTTGAAATTATTATTATTTTGAGATCAACAAATCAAAATCACTGTAGAACATGGTTTTCAGGAATTATGACCTTTTATAAAACCTAACTGGATTATAATTTTTATTATATAGAAAACCGTATAAACCTCCAACATCTCAAAAAAATAACTAATAGTGATCAGAATATCATTAATTTTAGTAAATTATTTTTTCACTATTTCATCACAATTAATCATGGGATCTTAATATTAAAATCTAAAATCTAAATATTATATTTATATAAATTCACAATACCATACAATATTTTTTCTAATTTATCTTAGATTTACTATGCTATTTTCAGATGCTTAACTATAGGGAAAGGTTTTTAAATAATGTTGAAATATAATTTGTACAAAGTATACTATTAATTAAATTCATTCTATTTACCACATTTACAATAATACCATTATCTTAAGGAAAAAAAAATATTGAAATCCATTAATGCGTACACACCGATTGATTAAAATTATTTATAAATCAATTCATTTAAATTAAAATTATTTAAACCCTAGAAATGGGAATCTTATTATTTTTTTCTAAGTTAATGATTCACATTTTTTTAATAATAAATTAATGATTTTAGATTCAGTAATATTATATCTTTTTTATTTAAAATATAATTAAATTATAATATTTTATGGAACCTTATATTCTCTGATAAATGATTTATGGTACTTCAAGAATCATAATATTTCAATGGTGTGAATTAGTGTGTTCACTACTAATTATTATTTTCCATAAAAACATCCAATAGATTATACCTCTCATTATTAGAAAAATAAAATCCAGACAATGAAACCCCTAGTCACAAAAAAAACTAGAAAAATAGTTTGTAATATGGTTTACTATCAATAATGATGAGTTACTTCCAAACCATATTTGACATAACCCATTATCAAATTTTCAACTAGAATCATCATATAAGTTATTTTCATGACCCCCTCACCTTATAGCCCTCCTGGGATGGAAATGGGAGAATATGGATACTGATACCCGATCCCACCTCTAGTCGGACCTGGGTTGGTGAGTATCACTGAGGGTGTATTAAATACACATATGGATGGAATTTCCCTCTAAGAGAACACATGAAAAAGAGAGATATTATACAAAAACCAACCAACTACAAATTAGATAACAATGTAAAAGAAACCCTAGTTCACATTTTTAATTTCATGTAAGAACTACTATATATAAAAATGGAATAATACTACCAAAAGGAAATAAAATGGTATCGACCACAAAGGACAAAAAGCTCATTCAAAATGAAAAGTAAGTAGTAACCTTCATGCTATCCAACCTACTCCAACTGACGTGAAAAATAGATTATAATCAAAGTGTTTTTATAATAGTGTATTCAATAGGATCCCCCCTGATCCTTTCTTGCAATGGTAAGGAAAATATGGTCAAGAACAACGAAAATCAAGTGAATCAATCTTGTCACCAAAATAGGTGTACTATGTTTTCAGCCTCACCATGGATACTCTTGCAAAATATTTCATAAAAGAAAATATTTTATAATAAATAATTTCAAAGGTACCTCATTATCACTTCCCCTGTAGTTTTATGATATTCCCTAATGTCTCACATCCAGATCGTCATTCTCAAAATATTCTAGCCCAAAGACACATGGGTGAATCACCATAACGTTCCCCTCATGCAACACACCACCAATACATCCACATGACCAAAAGTAACCAGGCATTTTTCAGGAGCCACCATATCTCACATAACATATATCATACATTGGGTATCATGCCTTAATCTATCATAACCTAAACATTGAGTAAGGATCATCATGCAATCACAACCAATATTTTTATAATTATAGTATTCTTTAAGAAACTATATCCAGAATATATGTTTTTAAAATAACCATAATCCATTATAGACATCTATACATATATATAGGTAAAACAAACCAATGTGCATTCGAGCACATGAAAATACCATGAATAGAGTGTGGGGATTATGGGGGTTATTATCCATCTATCATCAAACTGAGATGTTGGGGAAAATACCCCCAAGGGCTCAGAATCCTGGGGTTGTTAGTTTCACAAACTGAAAAGGTATATTAGAAAATATAAACACTAAATGTAGAGGATATAATATAGGTCAAAACCACACTGTGTCCATAAGTGACTCTTATTGTAAAGACCCGTAAAATTCAAGGGAAATTTTTTCTTAATTTTCTTTAGAATTTTACAAGAGCGCGGTTTCAGACGGCACCTGATTCCGAGGCCCGGAGTGCCCGGAATCATTTTTCCGAAGTTTGGCTCGGGTACGTTCCGTGAACGAACGAGCGGGTTTTCCTAACTTTTCATCCGGTGCTCGGAATTGAAATCCGAGGGCACTGTTGAACTCGCAGCGCCGATATTCGCTTAAAGAGACCTTTTCGGGAGTTGCGTTTGTTGCGGGTTGAAAGTTAGTTTTGGGGATTAAAAGATAAGTAAAATAAAATTTTGTGTGTGAATTTTATTTTATTCATGGTAGTTAGACTCTCTCATGGGAAGTTGTTGGTGGGGCCCACAACCACCCAACTTCCCATGTGTGGTTATGAGGGAGGTGGGGCCCACACGAGCCCCCACCTTTTCAAATTCCCTAACCCCTCTAAACCCCCTCTTAATTATGTGACTCTCCCCTACTTTATTTCTTGCCAACTTATCTCTTCTTTTAATTTTTGACAACTCTAGAATTAATTAATGTAATGAGTTAATGAGGTGAGTTGTGTGTGGTTATTGAATTTCAAACCTTTGAAATTAAAAGAGGTTGGGTTGTGTGAATAAAATAAGAAAGAGTCTTATTTTATTTTGTTAGAATTTGATCTCCTTGAGAGAGTAGGGAAGTCTTCTTCATCTTCTTCAAACTCAACGAAGAACGCAAAGAACGCCGTTCTTCAACGAAGAACTTCTCCGCCGAAGAACACGGTCCATCCGCGACGCCGTATCCGCGACGCGACGTACTTCTTCTGCGTCATCTCTTCCGCGAAGGTTTTCCACGACGAACGCCATCGACAACGACTCTTCCTCCGACGTCAAAGGAATCGACACCGATATTCTGCGACTACGTCAACGTGCGACTATCGAGGTAGGGGTTCTTGAGTTCGTTGTTTTCTTTTTATTTGACTTTCCTCAAGACTTGACGAAGAACGCTCAAGTTCCGACGAAGAACGCCGCTCCGCTCTTCTTCGTCTTTCGTGTCAACGAGAGAGAACACCACTTCTTCCTCGGACAACCTTCGTCGGCGTACGAGGTTTCGCCAACGACGTGTCTCTTCGGACGCATTCCTTCGTCATCGGATTTGACGAACGGCTACCGCGACGCCCGACCTCCGCGACGTCATCTTCCGCGGAACGTTGACAATCTTCGAACCTTATACCAATGTAGGGGTTGTTGTTTATTGTTAACTTATTTTATTCTTGCTCGTGGTTCGCATGACTAACGTGAGGATTGAATATATAAGTGATATTATTTTAACGTGAGGGGGCCAGACCGCACGAACACGGCCGAACCCCCTCCATCGTCCTTGTTGAATAGCTTGCGGGTGGATGAATCAAGGTGGCGTGGTGCCGTCGCACCACGCGGATATTTGCCAATCCTTTTTGCGCAACGTCGTCGCGCCGCGCCATGGAAGAATCATAAAGAACGCGACGCCGTCGCGCCGCGTCGAAGGGAATCAAATGCGCGGCGAAGGGGCGCGGTGCCGTCGCACCGCGCCGGACGACGAACACCGCGGCCGGTTCCGGGCCGCGGCGAGACGAGGAGACCGCGGCCGGTTCCGGGCCGCGGCGGGATATGAAGACCGGCGGTCGGGCCGCCGGCGTCGGAAGCCGAAGGCGGGACCGGAATTTCCGATCCCGTTGGTGAAAACCGGCCGGCCAGCTGGCCGGCCGGATGGCAGAAAACCGGGGGAATAAATCCCCCGGCCGATTCATCAAACCCCCCCCCTCTTAATGAGGGGGTAGTTTCCTTGTGGGGGGCAAAGCCCCCTGTGTCGTCCAGCAGGCCCCCTCATGTGAGGGGGCGGTTTTGTTTTAAAACCGGCGCGGCGCGTGCCGCGCCGCCAGGGGGAAAAAACGGGGGAGGGCGGGGGTCTCACTCGCGCACCGCTTGTGCGCCCAGCGCGCCGCCGCGCCGCCCCAGCGCTCCGCCGCGCCGCCCCAGCGCGCCGCCGCGCCGCCTCAGCGCCCCGCCGCGCGCCGCCGCTCCGCCTCCGCGCGCCTCCGCGCGCCCCGCGCACCGCCTGCCGAACCGGCCGGGTCGGCCCGGACCCTTCCTTCTCGAACCAGAATCGGTTTTTGGGCCATAACTTGAGCCTCGGACCTCCGAATGACGAACCGTCTGCGGAAACGCGATCCTTGGATCGAGACGGTCGTTTCGGTATATCTCACTCAAGGTTTCGATTCACTTTGAGTTCGGCCGGGTTGGTTCGTTCACGAAACCAACCGGGCCTTCGGAGCGGAAACGCCCATATCTTGAGCTACGGACGTCCGAACGACGTGCCGTCAATTCTGATAAGTTCCACTTAGTGAGACGGATCTTTTGGTATACTCCGCCCGAGGTTAGGACGCAAGTGGAGTACAGCCGGGTTGGTTCGTTCACGAAACCAACCGGGCCCTCGGAGCGGAAACGCTCATATCTTGAGTTCCGGACGTCCGATTGACGTGCCGTCGACTTTGATGGAATCCTCTAAGTGGGACGGAACTTTTGACATACTCCGCCCGAGTTTTGGATACAGTTGAAATATGGACGGGTTTGGTTCGCTCACGAAACCAACCGGGCCCTCGGGACGAAAAGGCTAATAACTCACAGACCGGGCGTCCGATTGACGCGCCGTCTATTGCGTTGAGACTCCTTTGACGAAGCGGACGTATGTGGCACTTCTTCGTTGGACTTTGAGATACTTGGAGTATCGACCAGTAGCTCGTGGAGTGGACCCTCCCGGAGACGAGCGGGCGGGGGAGCGCTTGGGTGTAGCGGCGGACCCGTGGTACTTGACCGTGGTGGTGCGCTTGGATGCAGCAGCAGACCCTTGGCGGTGGAGCGCTTGGTTGTAGCGGCGGACCCGCGATACTCTACGGAGTGTGTGTGCTTGGTTATAGCGACAGACCCGCGACAGTGGAGACGTGCGTGCGGGGTTCGGAGACCGTGTAGCCGACTGAGACCTGACGACTGCTTGACCGACTCGACTTGGAGTGAGTCGACTAGCCCAGTGGACGGAGCGCCCAGTAGTTGGCAGCAAACCCACGGCAGACGGAGCGCCTGGTAGTTGGCAGCAAACCCGCGGTACTCGACAGGAGGAGTGCCTCAGTAGGCTATTTGGGTGAGCGCCCGGTATTTGGCGACAGACCCTCAGCGGACGGAGCGCCCGGTAGTTGGCCGCAAACCCGCAGTACTCGACAGGAGGAGTACCTCAGCAGTCTTAGGTTAGTGAGCAGCACCTCGGAGTCGTGACAGGACCACTGTACACTCTAGAGACGGAGCTCTTCAGTAGTTACGGTTTCGATAATAAAAATCCTGGTTTGAGCTGAGTCAATGATCTTTGTGTTTCCTCGTGATTGAGATGGGTCTCTTGATAACTTAGGTATATGTATGGGCATATACCTGGGTAATGGTTATCCGTTGATTTCATAAACTTGTTATAAATTGTGTGGACTTGTACTGTTATCCTGTGTGGATTTACTGTTTACTCTTCTTTGTGGATTGGGTAGTTCTTGGGCTCGGTGTTGGAGCCGAACGGAAATTGGTGACATAGGTATATGTATGGGCATATAACTAATCAATACTGGATGTTACTTCGTGATTGTATCCTTCATGTGGTTTATCCTTTGTGGATTTCAGGAGACCTTCGGGGGGTCTCGGGGTCCCTACTGAGTATCTTATACTCACCCCTGCACGGGCTATGCCCGCACTTCGTTGTGTTGGTTGCAGACGACGGACAGCGCTGACAGCGGTTGAGGCTTATGGAGTAGGTCGGTACCCGGAGGAGGACCACTGAGCGGGACGTGCTCGGAGCGGACAGTTAGACCCGAGGAGTTGTGGAGCTATCTATACCTACCCTTCAGGTAGGATCCGTGGTGGACGATCCAGGAGCTGAGCCATCTGTACCTACCCTTCAGGTAGGAATCGAGGAGGACGTCCCAGGAGCCGCTTGTACTTTCAGTTGCTGTTTTCCCTTTTGAGTTTTACTTTACTTTACAGTTGGGCTTGTATTTCCGGCCCCTTTACATCGGCACAGTTGTTCTAGTTTTGTGTACTGCTTTACTTCCGCTTGTTACTCTGAGGTTCTTGTTTACTTTATTAAGGCAATGCCTTCCCTTTTTACTGGGATTTTACGCCTTGGTGCTAGTCGCCAGCCCCTGGCCTATGGAAGGCAGGCTTGGGGTAGTCACGGCACGGGCCCCAAGGGCGGGTCGTGACAAATTGGTATCAGAGGGGTCAGTTCTACCACAGACTCTGATCTTTTTTCTATGTGAAGCAATAGTGTTTAGTGTATTGAGTGTGGTTATCAGTCCAGGGAGTCCAGTGTTGGTGCGGCAGCCGACGTATCCGTACACCAAGACCCTGACTTCTGATTTCCGACTTAATGCATGAAAACACTGATTGCGTGTGTGTTTCCCAAAAGGTTTAAAGTCAGCTCAATCCAGGTCAGCTCACCAGGTATAAATCGTTGACCATGACACAACTGTTCAGGATGTCACCATGCAGATAGTTAGCTGGAGTTCCGAGAGAGTTCTCGATGATGGCCCACCGAGCAGCGAGACTCCAGTTCAGGGCCCTTTTTAAGTGTTGGCACCTTCGGGTGGTGTACCAGCAGCACCACCACCCGTTAGGCAGCAGATGCCACAAGCTGACGGTGCACGCTAGCAGAGCGCGATGCACGAGTTCCAGCAGTAGAGGCCTCTGAGGATACGAGGCGAGACAGATTTCCCAGGCAGCAGTGGACTGGATGGAGGCGATTGCTAGAGTTCTACGCCTAGCTTTGATACTAGTAGAGAGGATGATGATCTTAGCTCCTAGTGTTTCCAGTGAGTGACCATGAGGTTGGTCCTTATAGTAATGAGGCTTCGGTACGCGAACCGATACCTGGGATAGTACCTACGGGTAGAGCGCCAGCTATGTCACTACCTGTTGGTCAGCAGACACTACCGGCGGTACCGGTAGCAGAGACTCACAGGCTTAGTGCCTTACATATGTTTTAGCATCAGATATCCCTCAAGTTTCGAGGTGAGCCTGACTCGTAGGCGGCTGAGGACTGGCTTGAGGAGGTGGTTGTGAGTTTTCTGGAGCTAATACAGCTTCGACAGTACGACATGTCGGAAGCAGAGCACTCAACGTGGCTTACCAATCAATCTTGGTACTCGTTGGTTACGTTGTGATCAGTTCTTTAGACTCGAACTTCTGAGAGAAGTGTGTCTAAAGGACATCCGAACCATTTCTTTTCCTCTATGCATTCCTACCTATGTTAGGATGCTAGAGAGAACCTTTGTGGTTGTGAACGTTCGCAGTGAAAGGCAGGAAACTAGCGCCAGTCTCAGAGACTCGGGCGTGTAAAATGTTTCAGGAGGAGGAAGTGCTAAGGACAGATGAATCTGCAGGGTAGCAGACGTGGAAGCGGAGCTTGGAGAGCAGCATGTGGTGGTGTACATTTAGACATGTTACGACCACCCGACTTAGTAGTCCCCGTCAGGCTCAGGGAGCAGGAGGGCTGGGGAGGAGAATAGCTGCATTGCGGTCAAGGAGTGTGACCCAGGAGCTCTAAGAATGATTCGGGGTACGAATTATGTCTACTACGAGCTGCCATATCTATAGACATAGGAACCAATCATTCTACCCTTCCACGAATCATGTCCCAGACCTAGAGGTTCCGGGTAAGACGTAGACTTGACCCTCACGTCTGGAGATACCTTTGGGAGGAGACTCGATAATCACGCTTACGCTGACGGTGTGATTTAACCTCGAGGCGAGAGTTTCGGTTGGAATCTCTCGGTGGCAGCGTAGAGGCCTTACGCCGTTGATCTGGGTATGGTTTTGATTCAAAAATCATACCCCGGTTGACTGTTTTAGGCAAACGTCGGAATGGGTTTTCCTTGGTCGATGAAAAGGAAACCCTGGGCAGCACATGTTAAACTCAGGCATAAGAGGGTGTGACCGATCACTCTTGAGTTGGTCAACCCTACCCTTGTGGCAGCAGGAGTTTTTAGTTTCAGTTCTATCCTAAAAAGGGAAACCTCTTGAGTTCGAGGGTGACGAACACGTTCTTATACGGTCTCAACCCGATGAGGTTTCGGAGATGTGGCCGAGGCGGCATGTTATCTCCGAAGTTCGATGAACCCTTTTGATCTTCAGCAGGGTAGGCGAGGAGGTTTACCGCTTGACCCTACCACCTCAGTCGCACTGGGTGCATAATGTCCACCATGTGTCTCAGCTGTGGAGATACGTGTATGTTTCTTCACACGTCATCGACCCCGGGGAGTTGGACGTCGATGACAGGGCGACAAGCACAGAGGTTCTAGTAGAGATCGAGGATCTACAGGAGCAGGTTCTACGTGAACGGTTGCTTCCTCTGGGGTGCTTCTCGGGTAGCACGAGATCTTCAGGTGAGCATATGGGAGCGTAAAGCTCAGTTGCGTGCTCAGTACTACCTTGTTTCCCTTAAGTGTGAGTTGAAGCTTTACGGGGACGTAAAGCCCTGAGGTGGGTGTAATGTAAAGACCCGTAAAATTCAAGGGAAATTTTTTCTTAATTTTCTTTAGAATTTTACAAGAGCGCGGTTTCAGACGGCACCTGATTCCGAGGCCCGGAGTGCCCGGAATCATTTTTCCGAAGTTTGGCTCGGGTACGTTCATTGAACGAACGAGCGGGTTTTCCTAACTTTTGATCCGGTGCTCGGAATTGAAATCTGAGGGCACCGTTGAACTCGCAGCGCCGATATTCGCTTAAAGAGACCTTTTCGGGAGTTGCGTTTGTTGCGGGTTGAAAGTTAGTTTTGGGGATTAAAAGATAAGTAAAATAAAATTTTGTGTGTGAATTTTATTTTATTCATGGTAGTTAGACTCTCTCATGGGAAGTTGTTAGTGGGGCCCACAAACACCCAACTTCCCATGTGTGGTTATGAGGGAGGTGGGGCACACACGAGCCCCCACCTTATCAAATTCCCTAACCCCTCTAAACCCCCTCTTAATTATGTGACTCTCCCCTACTTTAATTCTTGCCAACTTATCTCTTCTTTTAATTTTTGACAACTCTAGAATTAATTAATGTAATGAGTTAATGAGGTGAGTTGTGTGTGGTTATTGAATTTCAAACCTTTGAAATTCAAAGAGGTTGGGTTGTGTGAATAAAATAAGAAAGAGTCTTATTTTATTTTGTTAGAATTTTATCTCCTTGAGAGAGTAGGGAAGTCTTCTTCATCTTCTTCAAACTCAACGAAGAACGCAAAGAACGCCGTTCTTCAACGAAGAACTTCTCCGCCGAAGAACACGGTCCATCCGCGACGCCGTATCCGCGACGCGACGTACTTCTTCTGCGTCATCTCTTCCGCGACGGTTTTCCGCAACGAACGCCATCGACAACGACTCTTCCTCCGACGTCAAAGGAATCGACACCGATATTCCGCGACTACGTCAACGTGCGACTATCGAGGTAGGGGTTCTTGAGTTCGTTGTTTTCTTTTTATTTGACTTTCCTCAAGACTTGACGAAGAACGCTCAAGTTCCGACGAAGACCGCCGCTCCGCTCTTCTTCGTCTTCCGTGTCAACGAGAGAGAACACCTCTTCTTCCTCGGACAACCTTCGTCGGCGTACGAGGTTTCGCCAACGACGTGTCTCTTCGGACGCATTCCTTCGTCATCGGATTTGACGAACGGCTACCGCGACGCCCGACCTCCACGACGTCTTCTTCCGCGGAACGTTGACAATATTCGAACCTTATACCAAGGTAGGGGTTGTTGTTTAGTGTTAACTTATTTTATTCTTGCTCGTGGTTCGCATGACTAACATGAGGATTGAATATATAAGTGATATTATTTTAACGTGAGGGGGCCGGACCGCACGAACACGGCCGAACCCCCTCCATCGTCCTTGTTGAATAGCTTGCGGGTGGATGAATCAAGGTGGCGTGGTGACGTCGCACCACGCGGATATTCGCCAATCCTTTTTGCGCAACGCCGTCGCGCCGCGCCATGGAAGAATCATAAAGAACGTGACGCCGTCACGCCGCGTCGAAGGGAATCAAATGCGCGGCGAAGGGGCGCGGTGCCGTCGCACCGCGCCGGACGACGAACACCGCGGCCGGTTCCGGGCCGCGGCGGGACGAGGAGACCGCGGCCGGTTTTGGGCCGCGGCGGGATATGAAGACCGGCGGCCGGGCCGCCGGCATCGGAAGCCGAAGGCGGGACCGGAATTTCCGGTCCCGTTGGTGAAAACCGGCCGGCCAGCTGGCCGGCCGGATGGCAGAAAACCGGGGGAATAAATCCCCCGGCCGATTCATCAAACCCCCCCCCCCCTCTTAATGAGGGGGCGGTTTCCATGTGGGGGGCAAAGCCCCCCGTGTCTTCCAGCAGGCCCCCTCATGTGAGGGGGCGGTTTTGTTTTAAAACCGGCGCGGCACGTGCCGCGCCGCCAGGGGGAAAAACGGGGGAGGGCGGGGGTCTCACCCGCGCCCCGCCTGCGCGCCCAGCGTGCCGCCGCGCCGCCCCAGCGCGCCGCCGCGCGCCGCCGCGCCGCCTCCGCGCGCCGCCGCACGCCCCGCGCACCGCCGGCCGAACCGGCCGGGCCGGTTCGGGCCGGGTCGGGCCAGTTCGGGCCGGGTCGGGCCGGGCCGGTTCGGGCCGGGTCGGCCCGGACCCTTCCTTCTCGAACCAGAATCGGTTTTTGGGCCATAACTTGATCCTCGGACCTCCGAATGACGAACCGTCTGCGGCAACACGATCCTTGGATCGAGACGGTCGTTTCGGTATATCGCACTCAAGGTTTCGATTCACTTTGAGTTCGGCCGGGTTGGTTCGTTCACGAAACCAACCGGGCCTTCGGAGCGGAAACGCCCATATCTTGAGCTACGGACGTCCGAACGACGTGCCGTCAATTCTGATAAGTTCCTCTTAGTGATACGGATCTTTTGGTATACTCCGCCCGAGGTTAGGACGCAAGTGGAGTACGGCCGGGTTGGTTCGTTCACGAAACCAACCGGGCCCTCGGAGCGGAAACACTCATATCTTGAGTTCCGGACGTCCGATTGACGTGCCGTCGACTTTGATGGAATCCTCTAAGTGGGACGGAACTTTTGACATACTCCGCCCGAGTTTTGGATACAGTTGAAATATGGCCGGGTTTGGTTCGCTCACGAAACCAACCGGGCCCTCGGGACGAAAAGGCAAATAACTCACAGACCGGGCGTCCGATTGACGCGCCGTCTGTTGCGTTGAGACTCCTTTGACGAAGCGAACGTATGTGGCACTTCTTCGTTGGACTTTGAGATACTTGGAGTATCGACCAGTAGCTCGTGGAGTGGACCCTCCCGGAGACGAGCGGGCGGGGGAGCGCTTGGGTGTAGCGGCGGACCCGTGGTACTTGACAGTGGTGGTGCGCTTGGATGCAGCAGCAGACCCTTGGCGGTGGAGCGCTTGGTTGTAGCGGCGGACCCGCGATACTCTATGGAGTGTGTGTGCTTGGTTATAGCGACAGACCCGCGACGGTGGAGACGTGCGTGCGGGGTTCGGAGACCGTGTAGCCGACTGAGACCTGACGACTGCTTGACCGACTCGACTTGGAGTGAGTCGACTAGCCCAGTGGACGGAGCGCCCAGTAGTTGGCAGCAGACCCACGGCGGACGGAGCACCTGGTAGTTGGCAGAAAACCCGCGGTACTCGACAGGAGGAGTACCTCAGTAGGCTATTTGGGTGAGCGCCCGGTATTTGGCGACAGACCCTCAGCGGACGGAGCGCCCGGTAGTTGGCCGCAAACCCGCAGTACTCGACAGGAGGAGTACCTCAGCAGTCTTAGGTTAGTGAGCAGTACCTCGGAGTCGTGACCGGACCACTGTACACTCTAGAGACGGAGCTCTTCAGTAGTTACGGTTTCGATAATAAAAATCCTGGTTTGAGCTGAGTCAATGATCTTTGTGTTTCCTCATGATTGAGATGGGTCGCTTGATAACTTAGGTATATGTATGGGCATATACCTGGGTAATGGTTATCCTTTGATTTCATAAACTTGTTATAAACTGTGTGGACTTGTACTGTTATCCTGTGTGGATTTACTGTTTACTCTTCTTTGTGGATTGGGTTGTTCTTGGGCTCAGTGTTGGAGCCGAACGGAAATTGGTGACATAGGTATATGTATGGGCATATACCTAATCAATACTGGATGTTACTTCGTGATTGTATCCTTCATGTGGTTTATCCTTTGTGGATTTCAGGAGACCTTCGGGGGGTCTCGGGGTCCCTACTGAGTATCTTATACTCACCCCTGCACGGGCTATGCCCGCACTTCGTTGTGTTGGTTGCAGATGACGGACAGCGCTGACAGCGGTTGAGGCTTACAGAGTAGGTCGGTACCCGGAGGAGGACCCCTGAGCGGGACGTGCTCGGAGCGGACAGTTGGACCCGAGGAGTTGTGGAGCTATCTGTACCTAACCTTCAGGTAGGATCCGTGGTGGACGATCCAGGAGCTGAGCCATCTGTACCTACCCTTCAGGTAGGAATCGAGGAGGACGTCCCAGGAGCCGCTTGTACTTTCAGTTGATGTTTTCCCTTTCGAGTTTTACTTTACTTTACAGTTGGGCTTGTATTTCCGGCCCCTTTACTTCGGCACAATTGTTCTAGTTTTGTGTACTGCTTTACTTCTGCTTGTTACTCTGAGGTGCTTGTTTACTTTATTAAGGCAATGCCTTCCCTTTTTACTGGGATTTTACGCCTTTGTGCTAGTCGCCAGCCCCTAGCCTATGGAAGGCGGGCTTGGGGTTGTCACGGCACGGGCCCCGAGGGCGGGTCGTGACACTTATACTCAATTAAAGATAATTTATCTCAAACTTCTGGTCGCCACTACTAATACTAGATATCCTATAAGAACATAACCATTTAATGAGATACAGTAAGATACCTATACATTTTTATCAGTTTCACATTACTTTAGTTAATTATTTTACAATTAATTAACAGTTATCAAATTCCAAATTATGCTTCATTAGAATCACAATAATGTTCAATGCCCTCCATGCATAACCAAATTGATCCAACAGTTCCTCGGATGTATAACCTCATCATTACATCCCATCAAGATCCATCCACATGGATTCAATAGTATTTATTAATATCATTAACAACATTACCATTTTTTATATTTTAATGTATTCATAGAAAGTGATATTAGCTACCAAATCCAAGGGGGTCAACACGGTGAGTAGATTAGCTACTCAAGGAGTCTTTTCCACCAATGTTATGAACATAGACCCATCCATCCATGAGAGTTTAAATACAGAAAGCACGTGGAATATACTATTTTTATTTGGTTATAATGACCCAATGTATTACAAATAGAGATTCCTTTCATATAAAAATGTCATATAATCACATGAAATCATGACATAGAGAACTACTATGTACTATGTGACCTTTAAACATAACATTTCAACTTCTTTTCCTTGAGTTTCAAAAATCTAAGACACACGATTGCAATTTGTAAGTAGTTTAGAGTCTGAAAATATAAACTTAATTTTTTTTTCAATAATTACTAAAACTTTTCAATAGTAATGTTACCCTTATGAATAATAATATAATCCTTATTAATAGTAAATCGAATAAAATAATAGTTTCCTAATTCTTGAATGTATAAATAAAATTTAGGAATCTTATAAATTATAATATTATCATTGTAAAAGTATTGGTATTTTTTTAATTCATAAATTATTAATTAAAATTTATTAAATAATTTAGATTAAAATTTATTTTCTTTAAATTTTTTCATAAAATAATAATTTTATGTCTTTTATTATTTATAGAATTTTATAAGACCTTATGTAATTTTTGAAAGCATAATAAAATAAGTTATAGTTTTAATATCAGTATTTCTCATGAAATTTTTTATTTTAATTAAAAAATAAATTAATAAAATTTAGAATCTTTTTATTTAAAGTTGATATATTTTTTTGGATTATAAACATTTAAAAATGTTGTGGTTTAATTTTAGGGATATTTCTGAATTACTTGAATTTTTATTAATAGTATAAGATAATAATATTCTATTAGTGCTAAAACCTAATTTTTTGCATCATGCAAGTTTCATGGATGATGTAAATGTCCATTAGATAAAATTAATATGCACTTATTACAATTTTTGGTCATTTAATAATAACTATTTCTTTTCTTATTGGAAATTAATAAACTAATGCTTCAAATATTAAGAAAACCCTCGTCCCCTCAACTATAAAAACCACCAAAACTACCCTATTATCTTCACTCATCCAATGCCCTATTAATTCCATTAAATTATTCCCATATATCTCTCCATGATCCTTCCCCACATATATTATTCCTTTATCTCCTCAAAATACCAAATCTGATCCCCTTAAGAGGCTCTCAATGAAGATTAAATCAAGGGGTAATTTCCCTTTTTCTTTTCATTCATTTTCTTTTCATGTTCCTTTTCTCTCTTTTTTCCTAACCTCCCCTCATAAAAATCGGAAGAAAAATACATTACCATTACGTAATTGAGTTTTTATGCTAATTTTATAATTCATTATCATATCTCCTTTCTCATTATTTTATACTAAATAAACAAAAACAGTTTCTGAGATGTGTTAATTTACCACATTCAAAGACGATGGGTTGTCAATTTCTATTATCATCTTCAATTATGGTTATTAACCCATTTTTATTATTGAAAAATATTATAAGATATTTATTTTAACTTAAGTGATGTTCTGGAATCCTTCTTCACACATGATTTGAAATAATAATACAAAAGATGTTATTTATGAGTAAAATCGCCTAATTAATCCAAGAGTATGTCATTAATGTTTTTTTATAATGACTCACCTTCAGTACAAATAATAGAAGAATTTTATAGTCATGTAATATTATGTATGTTCGCTAATGTCATTAACATCAATTCGGGAAAACCATTCTCATCATACATGCACATCCACACATGAATATAAGAGAACCAATCATTAAAACCAATGAAGAAAATGCTCGAAAACTAAGAAATCAAACATATTAACTCATTAAAAAAGGATATATATGAACTTAGTAAGGTTATAATAAATCAAAAAATGTGGTGGAGGTTCTGTAATTATTAATTAATGAGCCTAATTTGATTATTCAAGTCATTAAAATCAAGTGAAGAATACTATCAGACTTAAGTTAAGAGACCCTCTCTTTCTCACATTTATTCAAGAATCTCCTCTATGTTATGACCTTATATGAGTTGGTATTAATGTAGGGGTATGATTTATCACCACTCAAATTCTTATATTTTGATTTATAAAATAATATAAATCCATTTAACTATCATTAATCCCTCTTATTTACACCTGGTACCCTGCCGATATTCCAAAAGGGATTCTATATGAACCTCTATTGTTCATTTGGGTTCCTCTATAACTATTTTTACCCCAAAAAGTCATATTTTATATTTAATTATTTTTCTATAAATTTATTTTACATTATCCAATCTCATCTATATGTTTTTAAGTTGTCACTCCCTCAATACATCGAGAAAAAAAACCCCTTTAAGGGAACATCCAAAATTCGTACCCAATTTCAAGTGCACTCTATCATATGTTATAATCCACCCATATTTTTATTAAACTAGTGTTTTTATTATGAAAAAAATCTTATATCACTTCTGTTTATTTAAATATTTTTCCCTTTTCTATTTTAAATGCTTGATATTGTTTTCCATAAAACATAACTAAAATGTATTAATGCTAAAAATTATAAATACAATTGTTTCATGTTGTCACTTCTATTTTACATCAATTCCCTTTTAATATGTCTATTTTATCTTATGAATGTCCATGTATGTTCTAATTACATTCTTTCATGGAAACTTTTATGATAGGACCATTCATTATGCATTATGACATGATTATGATACCCATTTCATTCCATGGGTGCCCTTGTGTTTATGATTTATTATTTATTATTATATATGGGGCTAGTATATTCACAAACTAGTTAATATGGGTGTTCCAAAATAGTGCTCCAATTCATTAGGTAAGGTTTAGTCTAATGATACATTATGTGTAATGGTTTTGGCAGTTAGCCTGGACTCGTGTAACCATATGAAATGGTCTTTGTGGTTATCTTTGAATTGTGATCCTATATGTGAAATGATACTTGACTTGTGCTAACACCATGTTTTATACTACTACCACATTACTATGATTTTATTTTTATAATACCGCATGTTTATATGTTATGATTCAATATGTTCCATGCCTTTTTATATCATTATGTTATGCCTTCTAACCCATGTGCTAAAGCATTATTTCACATGTTTATTCCCTTTCTAGGATTTCTAGATCATCCCTTTTTCATGTTATCCCATTGTTATCTTATGAATATTTATGATCATAATTGAATTTAGGAGCTCATTATGAATAATAAATAAATAAATTATATATTTAGTCTCATGTTATTACTTTTATGTACCTCGTCTTCCAAAACACTAGAATTTACTTTCCAGGGCTTGTAGTACGATGCTTTATTATGCATATAATCATTTAATTTCATGTGTAAATGTCTAGGGTTTCTATAGTTGGTATTAGAGGATGGTCTAGTTATATTTGTATATTAATAATAGAGAATATTGGTAAAACCATAATGACGATAATTCGTATAAGAAAACATCCCTAAATTTTGGTAAATATAGTGTATATGGATTATCATGAATATAAATCTATGTCTAGATAAAAATAGGTAGAGGTGTCTCTAGAACAGATATATCTAGAGGTAAAACTCGAAAACCCCACTTTGAGCTAGACTCGAATGGGAACTGGTGCACCACATTAAGCCTTTATGCACTCTTTTTTTGACACTCCCAGGGAACACGATTTTGTAAATTCATTATATTGGTATAAACCATTATTAAGGGACTAAAAATAGATCCCATAAGAGATTATTACATGATATAGATTAGGGGTAACCTAGTCTTAATGATATAGAATCACAAGGTAGGTTATACTTCTCCTCAAAAAGTTTATCATTTTATGTTCAATGTTTCCTTTTTATTCTGAGTATTCAAGACCTATAATAGAAATTTGATTTTCCTAGTTAATGGGGTGTAATAGAAAAAACTGTTCCAAAAATCAATGTGTTAATTAATATAATGATTAACCTGATGATATCGTAAATAATATCGGTGAGGTGCTCAAAACATCATAAAATTACTTGCTCAGATATCCCATGTTATCAATAACAAATTGAATCACATAGAATTCAATATTCCTACCAAGAAATAGAATGTTTTTATAAAGACCTTCTTGGAGAAAATAAATACAATGTTTAGTGTATCTGTTGATCCCCTCCATGTGGAACTATAGATCAACTCTATTGAAAATATATTCTTTGTCCTCCAAGGCTTTGAAGTAGGTAAAGTTGTGCAGGCGGTCTATCATTTTGATGGGGAATTTGATCAGTGGTGGATTTTGGTCATGAATACAATTTCCTAGGGGTAAATTTAATTTATGTATTTTGAGTAATTCAATATAATGTTTTCTAATAAAATATTTTCCCCAAACCCTCCAACTAAATATGGAAAGAGTGTTCCTCAAACCCAATAAGTAAGAAGATAAGACCATCAGGGTATATGAATCAAACATTAATAGGAATGCATGGTATTCCTATATCATTTTCATTAACAACATATGCATGGTGGATCACATATTTAGTGGACTGAATATGATTCTACCAAAAGTGTTGGAGATTCGAGATTTGATAGTTATTAGGAGATTGTAAATTGTGCCCTCAATATTGAAATGGAGATCGAAGACTCACAATGGTATCATGGGCCCTAGGACAAAAAGAGGGAAATGGAATCTAATGTGGGTGGTTACATAAATAAATTTCATGATGGAAAGAATCCTGACCACCCCATATGTAAAAATTGTGGGAAAAAGATACCTCATTACTGCCTAATGGGAACCCAAAACTGATTCAACTATGGAATGATGGAACATCTAAAAAAATTTCCAATTGGATATGAAGAATATTTTTAATGTGGAACAATAATGAAAGGTATAGATAAATGCTCAGCCAATGGTGCAGTGTTATAACTCCAAGGAACATGGGAATGACATATACAATTTCTCTAATCCAATGGTTGTTAGAGGAAATCAACAACAACCTATAAGGAAACATGGGAGGGCTTTTGTTATCACAAATATTGAGGGGGATCAAGCCAATGATGTGGAGATATGTATGATATTTAATCATTCATTAATACATAACATACTATTTAATTCTGGTTCTATGCATTCTTTATATCATTCACGTTTAGTAGTTATATTCAAACACCACCTAAAAATTTGGAGGATGTGTTATATAAGAATATAGAAAATTGGTAAATAATTGCATTAAAGATTTATAAAACCTCCCTAGTAAATGTTTGTGGACCAAAACATCCTCCCAATATTTTAATAATCCAATTAGTGGATTTTTATGTTATATTGGGAATGGATTGACTATCTATATACAATTCCAACCTCAACTATTGAGAAAGGGAGATAAATATTCAAATCCCAAAGCATCCACAAATTCATTAATTGTGTAAGGAGGAAGATGAATCTCCTTTAGAGTTAGTGAATCATGTGTGGATATTAATTCCCTAGGAGGAAGAATTTCTAGCTCAGATTATTGAGAGAAAGGATAAAATCATGGTTGAAGACATGCCCATCATGAAAGATTACACTTATGTATTCCCTAATGAGTTTCTTGTTCTTCCTTCTGCTCTAGAGTTTGAGTTATTAATTGAACATATTAATGGATCCATACCTATATCAAAGACACTATATAAATGGACACCGTAGATCTAGAAGAGATGAAAAAGTATTTACAAGAGAATTTGGATAAGGGTTTATACTCTCGAGTGTTTCAATATAGGGTGTGCCATCCCTCTTCTTTAAGAAAATAGATGGATAAATTCACCTATGCGTTAATTATCATGAGTTAAATAAAATCATGGTAATAAACATGTTTCCCATAACATGGATAAATTTCTTATTTGATTAGGTTTTAGGGTCTAGTTATTTCCCTATGGTGGACCTCCAGTCGTGATATCTCCAATTAAAGTCAATGAAGGAATATATTCCTAATACTAAATTTTGAATGAGGTATAGACACTGTGAGTTCATAGTGATGCCCTTCAGACTCACTAATTCTCAAGAAATTTTCATAGATTTAACGAATATATTCTTTAGATATTTTCATGACAAATTTGTGGTAGTCTTTATTTATGATATAAAGATATACTCAACGAGAAAGGAGGAACATGAGGAGCATTTGAAAACTGTGCTAACTACATTGTGAATAGATAATTTGTATGCAAAGAACAATTAATTTGAGTAATAGATGGAAGAAAAGTCATTATTAGGGAATTTTATCACCAAAAAAGGGATATATGTGGACCATTCCAAGAAAAAGGCAATTAATTACTAGCCCATTCCAACAACTATAATGGAGATCTGCTGCTTTCGGGGTCTAGCTGATTTTTATCGATGATTTTTGAATAAATTTTCATTATTTTCAAACCCAATGACCATGATGACATGAAGGGGAGTGTAGATTTTATGGACTCACGAATGTGATGACTACATTACATATCTAAAATAGAGGATTATCATTGTGCCAATACTCACACTCCCAATAAGTGGAGACCAATTTTGGGTGTACAGTGATGATAAAAACAAGGACTTAGGTTGTGTGATGATGAAAAATGATAAATTGACAGCCTATTCCTTAAGGAAGTTTGAAATAAAAGAGATAAAATATCCTAGGCATGATCTGGGGTTGGTGGTTGTGATATTCGTGTTAACAATCATGTGGGATTATCACTCTGGGAAAAAGTGTGGTATATACAACGATCAAAAGAGTATCCAATATATTTTCATAGAAAAAGAGCTTAATATGCACTTGAGAAGATGGATATATCTCATCAAGGATTCTGACTGCTCAATCCACTGCCACCTTAGTAAGGATAGCATGGTTTTTTATTCTCTAAGTAAAAAGGATCACACATATTTATCAATGATGATAATAGAAAAGGATCTAATATTATAATATTTTAAGAGGGTGGAAATGATAATCATTATGGTAGGGACATCATATATCCTTTGACAACTAAATTCTCAACAATCCCTCAAGGAGAAAATAATGGAAACTCAATGAAAATATGTGGAAATTAAGAAAAGGGTGCATTCCATTAGAAATGGGAAATACTCGGAGTTTATGATTTTTGAGGAAGGATTTGTAATATTCGGTTCATGATTATTTGTACCATCTGATATAGTGATAAAGAATGAACTTTTTAATGACACACATTTCTCAACCTTATGTATTCACCTAGGGTTCACAAATTTGTATTGAGATCTCTAAGAGAACCTTTGGTAGGACAATATGAATAAGGAGACTGATAAGTATACATCAAAGTTTCTTGTATGTCAACAAGTGGAGTCTGAAAGTCGTTTGTCTACGGATATGAGGAAACCACTACCCATACAAACATGGAAGTGGAAAAACATCACCACTTACTTCGACACAGGACTTATTAGGGCATATAGAGGGAACAATGTAATAAGGGTCTTTGTGGATTGACACACAAAGTCAACACACTTTATCACGATTTGAGAGGACATATCATTGGGCCAAATTTCATGGATATATATACTAAAAATGATTAGGATTCATGGATTTCCACTATATATTATTTCTCATTGAGATCCAGGATCTATCTCAATGTTTTGTAAAAGTCTCGAAAATTCTCTAAGCAATAAATAGAACATCAGTATGGCATATAATCCTAAAATTGATGTACAATCTGAGTGAACTATTCAGACACTAGAATATATGTTGAGATCATTCCCTATGGAAATCAATAGAGTATGGGTCAAACATACTCTAATGTTTTTATTCTCCTACAATAATAGTTTCCAATAGAGCATCTAAATGGAACCTTACAAACCCCTTCATGGTAAAAGGTGTAGAACACCGTCATTGTGGAGTGAAGTCTGTGAGCGTAAGCTGCTATGACTCGAAATGGTTGATGAAATGGTGGAGAAGGTGAAAAAAATTTAGACGAATATCATGGCAGCCCAAAGATGACAAAAGAGTTATGTAGAAAATCATCAACAAGACATTGAGTTCAATGTGGGAGACATTCTATTTTTACGCGTAACTTTTTGGATGAAGGTCATGAGGTTTGGGAATGAATGAAAGTAAAATACCAGTTACATCGCCCCCTTATAGTTTCTAGATCACATCACAGTTGTGGCCTATCGACTGAAACTTCCACCTACCATGCCTAATGTTGATGATTTTTTCCTTCTATCCATATTAATGAATTATATACCTGATCCTTACATGTAATCTATTAAAAGTTGGTATAATTGGATAATTATTCATCTTAAAAGGAGTAGCCAGTGAATATCTGGGATCATAGAGATAATGATCTACATATCAAGGCTACACAACTATTCAATGTACTATAGTAGAACCATATGTATGAATATGAAACATGGGAACTGGAGTAGGTAATGAAAGAAAAGTACCCGAACATGTTTATTTGTAAGAATGTAAAAGTAAATTTCGAGGGTAAAATTTCATATGTGGGGAATAATATAATGGACCAATGTTTTATCAATGGAAATTCCCTATTTATAATATTTTCAAATAATCATATAAAATCAAAAAAAATGAACTAATACGTAATATGTTACTTTTAAACATAATATTTCCACTTATGTGTATTGTATTTCCAAAATATGACATACACAGTTGCAATTAGTAAGATGTTTTGAGACCAATAAAAAAAACATTATTTTTTTGTGAATAGTAATTTATCATTATGAATTGTAATTTTAACCTTATTAATTGTACTATAACCCTTAAAAATATAAAATCAACCAAAACAATAGTAACCTCTACCTTGATTGTATAAATAAATCTTTTGAATCTTATTAGATATAATATAACCATAGTAAACATATTTTTTTATGTATGTCATAAATAATTAACTAAAAATAATTAATTAATTTAAAAGAATATTTATATTCCTAATAGGTGTACAAAAATTATCATTTTTCATTCATCTTATTTTAAGATAATTTTATAATACCATAGGTTATTTTTGAAGGCATTATAAAATCATTTATAGTGTTAAAATCTACATTTTTTAAGTATATTATGATTTTAATATAAAATTTAATTATTCATATTTGGAATTATTTTATGAAAATCGATATGATTTTTGTATTATACACGTCAATGGATTCTTAGGGTTAATTTTTTGGACTTTCCTAAAATACATGATTGTTTAATGAATAATAAAATATAATAATTCACAATAAGTGCTAAAACCTGAATTTTTGCATCATGATTGAGTCATGGATTATGTAAATGGTAAATGATTCGAAATGACATGCACTTATTACAATTTTTTGTCATGAAATCATCACTATTTCTTGATAGATGGGGAAATAATAAACTAATTATTATAATATTAAGAAAACCCTCTTCCCCTCCACTATAGAAACCACCCACAGTCCCTTCTTATCTTCAATCATCTAAATCCTTATTCCTTCCAAAAAACTTCCCAAATATTTCACATAATTACTCCCCAACATCTATTAGCTCTTTGACTCCTCAAAAGACCAAATCCTCTCCCCTTAAGAGGCCCTCATAGAAGAGTAAATCAAGAGGTAAATTCCTAATTTATTTTCCATAATTTTCTTTTAATGTTCCTATGATCTCTTTTTCCTTAATATCCTCTTATCATCCTTATTGGATGAAAAATCCCATAAAATATATGTATTAGATTTTTTTTATTGTAATGGGATAATTCATTATATTATATTTTTTCCATTCTTTTATTTGAAGGAAACGAAAACAACATCTGAGATGTGTTAATTTGTCACATGTAAGGACAACAGGTTATCAATTTCTATTTCCATCTACAAATCTATTATAAAACCATTTTTATAGATGAACCATATTATTAAATATATATTTTATTTGATGTGATATTTTTTAATCCTTCTACAGATATGATGAAAAATAATAATACAAAACACGTTAATTATGAGCAAAAGCGCAACATTAATCCATGCATTTATGAGAAATGGTTTATATATTGATTCACCTTCACTCTAAATAACCAAATGATTTTTATAACAATTTAATATTCTATATTTTATATAATTTCATATAACTTCAATTCATGGAAACCATTCTCATCATACATTTTTTCTGAACATGAATATAATTGAACTGATCCATAAAACTAAGGAAACAAATGCACCTAAACAATGAAATTGAACCTATTTACTCATCAAAAAGGACATAGATGAACTTAATAAGGTTATACTAAATTAATAGAATTTATTATATGTTTTTCAATTATTAATTAATGATCTTATTTTTATTATTCATGTCATTAATATCAACGGATGAATACCATAAGACATAAGGTAAGAGATCATCTCTTTCTCACATTAATTCATGAATCTCCTCTGTTATTTCATTTTATATATATTTCCTAATGATGGGTTCTGATTTTTAACATCCAACATTTTTCAATGATTATGTATAAAATATGATACAATCCTTTCACTCTTATCAATTCCTCCTATGTACACCTATTACCATGAAGATATTCGGTAAAGGATTCTACCTGAGCCTCCATTATTCATTCATTTTTCTCTATTTTTATTTTTACCTAAATGAATTTATATATTCATTTTATGTAAATAATAAACAAAATAATTACATGATAAAAGTCATTTATCATGTTCCAATCATAAATATAATTTGGTGATATATTTTATTTTATGTGGTTCCCTACTCAAAACATCCCGAAAAACAAACCCCATTAAAGGAACTTCCCGAATTCGTACCCAATTTCAAGTTCACTCTACCAAATGTTTTAATCCTCCATTGTTTTTATAATACCATTTTTTTATGAAAACTTTTTTGGATCACGTCTCATTTTGTAAAAAACATTACTCCCTTTCAATATTAAATTCATGATAGTTTTTTGCTAAAAACCACTCTAAAATGTTTTAATTATAAAAATTATTAAATGATCTTTTTTTACATGTTGTCACCTATATTTGACATCATTTACCATGTTATATTCCTATTTTACCTTATTAATTTCCATGTATTTTCTAATTATTTTATTTCATGGACACTTTTATGATATGAGCATTCATTATGATTTATGACATGATTATGATACTCATCTGAATCTATGGGTGACCTTATTTTTATGATTGATTATGTATGACTCTATATGTGGAAAGCATATTCATGAACGTGTTATAATGGCTGAACCCAGATCGCCCCCCAATGAATTGTGTAATGTTGAGTCGTATGAGATGTTATGTGCAATGATCTTGGTGGTTAGCCTTGCCTTATGCTACCATGTGAAATTTTCATCATGGTTAACCTTGAATTGTTCCCCCCAATATGAAATCAGACTTTACACATCCTAATGAAAAGTTTTATGCTTCTACCACATTAATATGAATTCGTTTTTATAATACATCTTTTTTATATGTTATTTTTCTATATGTTCCATGCCTTTTTAAATCATTATACCATGCCTTCTAACACATTTGTTATATCTTTATTTCTCAGTTTTATTCCCTTAATAAGTTTTTTATCTCATACCTTTGATCATGTTATCCCCATGTTTTCCTATGATGATGTATGGGCACAGTAAAATTTTAGAGCTCTTTATGAAGACTAAATAAATAAATGTTATATTTAGTCTTGGGATTTATGTTTTATTCACCTTGTCTTCCAAGATAATATAATTTATTATCTCCGGCTTGTAATATGATGTATTATCATGCATAAAATCAAGTAATGTTATGTGTCAAATTCTAGGGTTTTCGTATGGTCTTTTTTGGAAGGAGGGTATGTAGTACCATCTATATAAAGAAGCAGGGAAACTATAGTAGATAAACAAAAAAAATTCAAAGAAACACCTTTCATATCTATGGTTATGCCCATCTTAAACCAATACAATCATTCCTAGTTTCCTCCCCGACACCCACATGAATAAACCGATGAATATCACCAATGAAGGCATCACCTGTTGCAAAAAACATTATCCCTCCCTACCACCACATCCCACAACAGTCTTCTAGGACCAACTACCTTAGGCTCACACCACAACACAAGCCATAGGAAAAAAGAAACATAGAAACTTGTATATTTTCCCTAAATAAGGAATTCATCCTTCACATAAAATGACAACTGACAACTCCAAATCATATGGTTCTTAGGCTTTTGAATATAGAGGGTAACTCTTAATCCTACAAGGAATTACCTTTTAAAAAATTAATGGTTATTTATTCCTTCAGGAATTTGTTAATTCAATATAACATGCATAACTTCATCCATTTGATTATCATCAAGTCACAATAAAAAATTATAAATTCATTAACATGCCTCTTTATATATTTATCCAATCAATTTACATGTAATACCTGCTTTATATTCATTACCAATTTCCATCATTAATGAAATAATAAACATTTAATGCGTAGATCTAACAATATCTAGAAAATAAATTTGTAATAACATCCCTAAATAATTGTTACCAAATAATTAATCCCATTCAAATATTTATTATGTCAATTTCATTGTAATTCAAGGAATAAATCATGAAATCTATATGATTTCACTTAACAAAATATAGATGAAAAATATTACCAACTTCAAAATGGTTCCAACATTCTATTCATGATAATGTTCCAATATAGTGTATCACGATCACCTCTACCACAATGATTGTATCCACCTGAGTATATCGTGACAACACTGTGCCAACCAATAACCATGGAGGAACCTTTAGAAACATGGATATCACATTCCATCACATGGGAAATATAAATGGGATAAAACAAATCAAGGAATGGAGATTAATGGAGGTAGAGCATACCTTATATCAATGATGGATTAACACTTCCTAGTTTCATCAAACAAGGAGTGTGCATGCAGTTTGAATACTCCAAGGGAACACAGTCTAAGGAATTTAGTTCGATCCCTTGAATCCTACTAGAGGAATAACTATAAGAACCTCGTACATGGGAAAACAATAAATAATAACATGAGAAGAAGATATTTCATTCCTTTTTTAAATCTAATGGATCAATTTTTTAAGATAAGGTTTTCATTTTCCATTAAATTTGGATATGGTCATGATTAATAGTTATGATCGATTAAAGGCACACATACACTTAGAGAAATTTAAATAGGAGTTATGGGATTTTATTTGGCCTTAAATTCCATAAAACAAGGATTTGATTTCATTTCACATCTAAGATAACATCAAAGTGGAAAACTATTGAAATTTAGAAATATTATTCACGACTCACCATTGGATGACTCATCAGTGGACGAGAAACCATTGGATGAATCACTATTGTGAGACTCACCATTGGATAATTCTCCATTGGATGACTCACCATTAGATGAGTCACCATCAAAAAAGCTATTGTGGGATGACTCACCATTAGACTAGTAACCATTTAAAGAATTGCTGTTTTGGAAGCAATGGACACATACAGTTTGATGAATAACTATTCTAGAAACATTGTAAACCTATTGTGGGATGACTAACAATTTTAGAAGCATTATACACCTATCGGTGGATGACCCATTATCCTGGAAACACTGTACACCTACCGTTGGATTAGTAACAATTTTTGAAACATTGTACAAATACCGTTGGACGACTCACAATTCTAGAAACACTGTATGCCTACCATTCGACAAGTCTCCATTCATGAAACAAAATAAACACCCCGTTGGATGAATCTTTATCCTATAATAACTATAAACCTACCTTATGATGAATCACAGTCCTAGAAACCCTAAACACCATCTGTTAGATGAATCAACATTCTGGAAACACTATACACCTTTCGTTGGATGACTCACTATTCTCGAAACAATGTAAAAGTACCGTTAGACGAACCACCATTCTGGGAAAACTATAAACCTACCTTTGGATGATTCCCCATTCTAGAAACACTCTCCACAAATTTCTAGTTGACTCACCATTGTAGAAACACTTTACACCAACTGTTGGATGACTCACTGTTCTGGAAACATTGTACACATACAGTTAGATGAATCACCATTCGATAAACACTATACACCAACTGTTGCATGAAAAAATATTTTGGTAACACTATACACATTCCATTAGATGACTCATAGTTTTGGAAACACTATTCCTAAATCTATAAATTTTGAAATGTGTAAGAAATAAATGTCATTGACCTCCCAGAACACCTCAAACACAAGATTCTCACAATATAATGGATAGAAGATGTCAGAGCCATTAAATTAAATACCAATGAAAACATTCCTATCCAAATGAATCCAAAACCAACCCAGAGAGGAAACATAAAATAGAGATACCATGTGATAAAAAACCAATCTACTAAACACTCTCCTAGTCGAGATTCCTATAAAAATAATGAATGCCACAACAAGCATCAAGTGATATCTGTCTCAAAAAAATGAAAAGTTATACAAACACTAGGAATAAAATGTTACAAGAGAAAAGGTAAATTTAAAAACGAGGTGTACTAAGCATTTTTCTATGACTCAAAATCTTCGGAACGCCCCTCTTTTCCATTGTGCTTCCAGAAGACACAAACTAAGGGGATAACATTCCCATGCAACACCTTCTCCTAGCGGTCATGGATCTCTAGAGGCCACTCCTAGAAGGTCACATCATCATTAAATTTTCTCTCTACCAAATTGATGACATGATATTCATCATAATGATAAAAAAGGAAATGTGACACAAATAAAACATCATGTATTCATCTCATATATTGGGTAAGTGCTACTCGATATGCCACAACACCAACATGATCCAACACATCGAATGGACCAACAAACTATGGAGAAAGATTACTCCCATGAACAAACCATTGATGCCCATGATGCGGAGTCCCAATAAAAAACATGTGACCTCAATGTCAACCTCTAGAGGTCTCCTCCTATGATCAGAATAACATTACTGACAATATTGTGCTGCCATCATCTTCTTCTGAATCACTTGAACCATCTCGTTCGTAATCTATACCAGTTTCATCTAGATAATTACTGACTATCTGACCCCAGTACAACACAATAGAAAAGGTCAATCTCAACCATAAAAGGTTCAAAATGGTTCCATTCCAATTTTGGAATGGAAACTATTGTTGTAAAAGAACACTACTAAGGGCGGTTTCCTCATCCACGAAGCACCAAAAATTCAGTACATAAGAGTGCAATACGTCTTCAAGTATCTGGATAGTCTATTCTGTCTCCTCATCCATCAATAGATGAAAATAAGTTCTATGTCACGGCTTAAAAACAAATATATTTTGGAGAACCCTCTACATCATGATGTAAAACAAGGATCATTATTGGAAATTATCATCCTCAGGTCTATATGGAGCCTTTCCACCTCTTCCCAATGTTTCCTCCACAAAACCACCATTGGGATCAACTCCATGACTTCTATAAATTTTTAATACATCCTCAGTAAATCCAAAAATACTCGTATATTTTCATATCATCTCTGATCTTGATGTAAACTAGAATGATAGTACATAGAGATGTCCTCCCACATTGACTGAAGACCATATGATGGCTGGAGAAACCCATCGGGACCGTGGTGCTCGGATCTCACCTTCTGGAAGATAAAACATCAATACAAAAACTCAACAACCATACAAATAATCCTAGGCCATAAAAACAGACTCTTCAAAGATCTGGATATCTTTATCATGCCAGGATGTACCACTAATGGGGAACTATAGAACACTCTAATAACCATCTCAATATTCAATATAGGAATGATTATCCTTCCCTAAAAAAAACCTGGTGTTTTCACCCTATGACCATCCATTAGGGGCCTATCGAAAAACAACTCTGTCTCTCTAGACCTCCACCCCATGATCCACCAACTGTGACTCTTCTACCTGCTCCAAAAAAGTTGAGTTCCCCAACCTTTGAAAAAGTAAACCTCTTCCCCATATTCTCCCATAACCATATGTAATGGTGAATGTTCTTCCATCACTCTCCAAGAAGCACCTGATTCATTCTCTGAATCACTACACAACATTCACTCAATGCATCAGCTAAAATATTCCCCTTTCTAGCAGTATGTGAAATTTCGAATTAATAATCATGTAATTACTTCATCCACCAATGATGTATCATGTTCAATTCATGCTAGGAGAAAACATAACTCAGCATCTTATGATTGGTGAAGACCACATAATGATTTCTAGTGAGGGACTGACTCCACAACATTAGAAAAAATAACATTACTATAAACATGAAATTATGGGTGGAATAGGTACATTTGTGGGGATGCAACTTCCAAGACCCATAAGAAATGACGAATCTCTACTACATCAAAACACAACCTAACCCTAAGAACGATGAATCACAGAAAACCACAAATAGAACACTTTCTACTGGAATAAAATGAATCAGATCAGTAACCAATTTCTCTTTCAGATACTTGAATGGTTCATGAAACTGGTCAGTCCACATGAATTCTTGATCCTTTCTATTCAACATTGTTTTAGGAGTTTCAACCCGTGGAAATAAACTATGAACCTCCTATAATTTCCTAAAAGACCAAGGAAACTTTTCACATGTGTCATTGTCTTAGAGGATTCCTACGAAACAACCACTTCTATCATTGA
Source organism: Viscum album (assembly GCA_963277665.1). Classification (NCBI taxonomy): domain Eukaryota; kingdom Viridiplantae; phylum Streptophyta; class Magnoliopsida; order Santalales; family Viscaceae; genus Viscum; species Viscum album. The sequence continues at coordinate 2,073,387,665 of OY728140.1, forward strand.
TGGATATACAACTACTCCCTAATAGGATACAACATGTCCCATGAAACAGACATCATTAGCCCAAAAATCACACATCTACAACATCCCAAACAACCACTAATGATGAAGAACTAAAAAAATGGAAAGGATTTTCTTTGCATGATCCTCCTCAGGCGTGGAGTATGCATGGATATCATTGATGCAAACCACCATGATATTATACAATAACTCCTGAAACATAGTGTACATCAACACTATAAACATATCTAGAGAATTCGTCACACCAAATGACATCACAATGAACTCATAATTCCCATGAAGATCAGAGAATTTAGTATTTGGGATCCTAATTCCTCACACATATCTTAAGATATCTTGACTGAAAATTGATCTTTGTTTATCAAAATGCACCCTTCAGTTCATCGAATAAATCATCATTTCTTGGAAGGGGATATGGCTTCTTCACTGCCTCTAGGTTCAACTAACGATAATCGATACACAACTGTAAACTACCATCATTATTATTCAGGAATAAAAATGTTTCACCCCATAGTTATATTCTTGGATGAATGAAATCGTACCACCAATAAACAATCGATATTTATATTCTACTCTCCCAACACATAATTAACCATCTTGTATGGATACATCGAGATAGGATACACTCCTAGAAAAAGTTCGCTGCCAAGATTGACATATCATCGAGGGGTAAGACTACAACCTCTTCTAGAATGACATCAAGGTATAATTATATGATCCTAAGAAATAATGACAATTGAACCTCTAATAATGTTAACATCATATCATATATAAAGGATGATATTGACCGAACATGCCTCTTCCCCATTCGAGGGCCTTTGTCTACAACCAACACTAATGGATCTCCATTAGCATCTAAGAACACCACCTAACTCAAGATGAAATACACAATACCCCACACCAAATACAACTAATCCATGACAATTATGAAGTCATAATATTGTATTCATAACCATTGGACTTCTCCCCAAGAGGTGGGTTACCCAAGCACTTGCTCATAGTTTCTGTTTACATCAAAGAAGAAATCTCTACTTCCAGCTAGCATAGTAAACTCCAAGGGAACTAGAAGCCACTTTACCTCATGTCCCAATGCATGGAAAATGGAATTTTATATGAAGGACTATGTCACTATTGAATCAAAAAATGCATGTACCCATGTAGGACACTAGAAATGGGTACATTGAACAATGTATCACTCGTCTCGCACTAGAAACACTAACACATTATGTTTACCGCGACCTATTACAAGAGTTATATAAATCTATTTATGACCACCTCCACACTCACGATCTTCTATAAGAGGATGATGATCATCCCAGGGTTATCCTATGCCTTCCCCATCTCCTCTTTGCAGATCCAAAGCTGGTGTACACTGCTGATGTTTCCTCGACTGGAACTACCTTAAAGGAGGAACCAAGAGAGGAAAACCCAGAACCCGCTGGCATCTTAACAAGGCTGAGAACTCATTCCGTTGAAGCCATTATCTTTTATAAGACAAACATTAACCTTTTCCCTTATCATATTAATGAGAGCCACTACCCCTAAGTAAATGATACATTGAGGGTTGCGACCTACCTCGGCCGAACACAAACTCTTCTTCCCTAAAAACTAGGAACCACATATGAGAGCAATGCTTCATGTTGAATCCTAATGACTCCACACTCATGATGTAACGATTCTAGATAATCTCATATCCATGAACCATTCACTTTCCATCACCTAGAGATACATTTTTAGAATAAATGGGGTAAACTGACACTATATCCTTATACGTAATGCCTCATCTAAATTCCATGAATTGGATTCCATATTGGGAAATAGGTCAGAAGCATATCATAGAATGATTCTGAAACAGATCCTTATCTCTATCAAACTGGTGATCCTCTATTGAAGGAGAAGCAGACCCTGGAGAATTCTCCCCTTCATTCAAGGAAATTAAATCATCTCTAAACTTTTCTCAAAACACCTCCCAATAGACTACCGACTCCTCGCAATACCTAGATAAAAAGAATCATAAATTCCTCTCTTACCCATGAAGAATATTCGCAACTAATGATACCCAATTATTATTCAACGAACTGATCAAAATAAAGGTTATATCATCCTCCTCTAACCATTCTTTTATGAATGAAACTGAAATGGAACCCTCGTACATCTGCAAATTCTGACGCCAAAAATCTCGGAGTGCCCTTCTCCAATTTTCTTCATCATCAATATATTCTCTATGGTAATTTACAGGTGAAAAATTCAAAACTTCATCTGATCAAACCTTATGAGGATGTCTATTGGGTTCCATACCTACAGAAAATAAAATAGTTAGAGCTTCTAAACCTTCAATATGGAATGTGTAAGAATATAAAAATAATTAATTATATCATTTAGTCCTATTAGTTTAACCTATCCCAAGGTATAATCATTCAAACATAGGCGAAAAGAATAATGAGGAAATATCCATTCATATAACTCTACCCTGCAACCAATATCACCACGTTTAGTAGACTATGTAAGCCATAAATTCTATAAAAAAGATCAAAGGGTCCTTGAATATATGTGTGTCTTAGCCAGACTCTATGTTTCAATTCTTTCTAAACATAACTGACATTGTTCCCCAACCAAATCATTAAAAGGCAAGTTATCCTTACTCTAAACTCTGTATTATCCCTCAAATAGACCTCTGATACCTCTCTGTCTCAACACCATCCCCTCAAATAGTACCCTTCCTAGGATGGAAATGGGTGAAGGTGGATAATGGCACCTAGTTCCCACCTACAATAGGATTCAGATCGGTGACTAGAACCTAGGGTATAGTAAACACACAGATGTGAGGCATCACCTTATAAGGGAACATATGCAAAAGAGATAGACCAGATAAACACCAACCCACACCTGATCAGACTAAAAAGTAAAATAAACCCATGTTCACATATGTAATGTCATGCAAGAAATACTGAAATTGAGAAGGGAAAATAATATATACAAAAAAGAATGTAAAATGGAAGAGACCATGAAGACCAAACATCACTTGTAAACCCCCAATCTTGTAGTAACCCGACTGATCTCTAAAATTCCCCACTAGAACTAAAAAACTATTTTTATATGTAGGGTGACTATTACAATATACTTAGTATAATCCTCCCCAAATCCTCTCCGGAAAATGTAAAGGATGTATGCTAAAGCATAGTGAACAAAATGTGAAATGGACAAGTCACCTAAACATGTATACTAAGTTCCAAACATCACCATGGATACTCTCATCATGTATCACATACAAGAGCATATTATATAACAAATAATTTCAATGGTACCCCTACTACCACTTCCCCATTAGTTTGAAAATTTTCCCCAACATCACACGTCTTGAGTATCCCTCTCAAAAAAGGTTAGCCCAAGAAAATCATGGAAAATCACCACAACATGCACCTCGTTTGACACACTACCCATAAATACTCATTACCAACAGTAACTAGGTAGTTTCCAGGAGCCACCATAGCTCACATAACATGTATCATACATTGAGTATTATACATAAAGACATCATAACACGTGCACTGAGTAAGGATTCTCAATCCATCATAGCCAATGCACGTTATACCTATAGTTGTACTTAGGAAACTATATCTAGAATATATATGTGTGAAATAACCACATGATTTTACATCCCTATACACAAAAATATGGGGAAAAACACAACCATGGATACCAGAACTAGTAACTTCATAAAGATGAGTGTGGGGTCAAAGGGGTTAGTCATCCATACATTCTCTCAAAGTGATGTTGGGGAAAATACCGACATGGGTTATAATCCCTAAGGTGTCAGTTTCCCTATCTAACAGGGTGGAGTAGGATATAGAATCAGAAAACTTATATGATATAGTATATCCCACAACCATAGTAAGGGAATAAACTAGTCTTAGACTTAGATTCAGTTAAAAACTCTTAGACACCCAGCTTCCGTTGTTAAGAATAGATATTGTATGATCTCACAAAAATTTAAAGAGATAAATTAAGTTACCTATTCCTTTATATCAGTTGAAAATTATGTTAATTAATTATTCAACCATTCATTAACCATTATCCAATTCCATATTACATTTCATTTGAATCACAACAATGTACCATTCCCCCTAGGAATATCCAAATTGATTCCATGGTTCCTTAGATGTCTAACCATGCCTTTGAATCCCAACAAGCTCTAACTCCATCGATTGAACATGATATAGTCATTTATTTAAAAAAATTATTTTTTCCCATAATTACATGCATTCTATGAAATCGTTCTACAATACCAAACAAAATGGGATTAACACGGTGATTAGAAAAAATATCCATCGAGTCAATTCCACCTATAGCAGTAGTGTTGACCCATCCATCCTCTAGAATCTAAACACGGAAAGCACTTGACATTCCCCAAAAGTCACCTATATAGGAAAGAGGGTATTAAATACAATATTCCATAAGGAGAGGGGAAAGTAAAGAATATAAAAACAACATATTCAACACCAACCACTTTCATACAAATGTGTATGTTCATCTTCAACACGTACCATCATCCCATGTGTCCTCCCTGACACGCACATGAAAACACCGATGAATATGAACTCTCTAGGTGTCAAATATAGCGACAAACACATGGACTCCCTACACCCACATATGACAAGATCCCTCTCATGTCAACTATCCCAGGATCACACACAACGTGAGAAGTAGGAAAAAACCAATATAGCAACTGTGATCTTGATCCCAAAAAAATAATTAACACTTCACACAAAACAAGCACTTGTAGCTCCAAAGAATATGGTTCTTGGACTTTACAATAGAGAAAGTAACACATAACACTAAATGTATTTATATTTTAACACACAATAGGTTATTTATTCCATCTTATATTAACCGATTCTATAAAACATTCATAACTTCATCCATTTAATTATCCTAAAATCACAACAACAATAACCAGATTCAATAACATTCCTCTTTATATCTTATCCAATAAAATTATTATTAATCATTGATTTAAATTATTTAACAATTTCAATCAAGTATTCCATTTTAAATAAGAAATGCATATATCCCAAAATATATAGAAAATCCAGAGGCAATAACATAGCTATAAACATGATAACAATTCACTAATCCTGTTCAAATATTTACTATGTAATGTTCATTATGATCTAGGTGATAAATCATGCAATATCTAAAATATCACATAATTAAATAGAGAAGTAATGAATCTGGTACCTCAAAATGTTTCCATTATTCTTTCGATGAGAATATTTCAACACAACAGAACACGTTCACCACTCCCGCAATGGCTACATCCACCTGAGGATGATGTGGCACCACTACACCAATCATAAATTGATAATACTTTTTTAGAATCATGGGGACCACATGCCATCACATGGAAATGATAAATGGGAGGAAAAATTTAGGAACCCATAAAAATGGAGGTATAATATACTATATATTGAAGATGTATCGACACTTCCTTGTTTCATTAAAGAAGGGGGTGCACATGAAGTAACAAATATATAATGGAACATGATACCAGGATTGATGTTTGATAAAAAAACTAATATCAGAGTAAGAACTATGGATTCACTATACCATGGATGAAAATAATTAAGAAGAAGGGTGAGAGGTATTTCATCCCTTTTGATAATTGAATGGAGCTGAGGTGTAAGATAAAATTAGATTTTATAGTAATGATGTATTTGTTCAAGATTAAGTGGTTTGAAAAAGTAAATACTCCAAGACACAGAAGAAAATTTAGATATAAGTAATGGGATTTAAATAAACCTTAAATCCATAGAAAATAAGGCTTTCAATTAATTCCAGGTCAATTATAACGATTATGAGGTGAAACTGATTGAAGTTAGAAAAACTATTCATGACTCAGCATTGGACGATTTACTGGTGGATGAGTCACTATTTTAGGACTCACCATTTCATGAATCACCATTATATGAGTCACCATTAGATGGATCACTATTGGACAAGTCACCATTGGATGGGTCACTATTTGATGAGTCAACGTTGGATGAGTAACCGTTGGATGACTCATCATTTTGGAAACAATGTACTCCTATGATTGGATGAATCGCCATTATAGAAACACTATACACATACTAATGGATGAATCATGATTCTAGAAACCCTATACACCTACTGTTGGAAGGCTCACCATCTGTGATACCCTACACACATACTGTTCGATAAATCACTATTTTGGAAACATTGTACACTTACCATTGGATGACTCACAATTATAGAAACATTATGCACCAACCGTTGGAAGGCTCTACTTTATAGAAACATTGTAAACTTACCATTGGATGACTCAACACCTTGGAAAAACTATACACCAGCCATTGGATGACACACCATTTTGAAAACATTGCACGCCTACTGTTGGGATAATAACCATTCTGGAAGCATTGTTCACATACCATTGAAGGACTCATCGTTTCGGAAGCATTGTACACCTGACGTTTGATGAATCACTATTCTGTAAACACTAGACACATACCGTTGGATGACTTATATTTCAGGAAATAATGTACACCTATAGTTGGATGCATCACCATTTTGGAAACACGGTATATCTACCGTCGAATCACTCTCCATTCTGGAAACATTGTACACCAACTGTTGGATGACTCACCATTATTATAACAATATACACCTAAGTTGGATGACTCATAGTTCTGGAAACACTATACACCATTCATTGGATGATTCACAAGTCTATGAACAATATTCACAAAATCATAAATTATTCAAATTGTTTGAAATACATCTCCATATCCTCCTTGAACACCTCAAACACCAAATTCTCACAACGTAATGATTTGGAGGGGCCCGAGTGATTATAGTTTCAAACAAGTAGGTATTATACTTAATACCAATAAAAATTATTTTTCCTATATTTTATAATGTACACCTACACATGGAATGATACCGAATCAAAATTTTAATACCATTGGAGTCCTTAATCCTGTATGAACATCACCATGTTTGTTATGTGTTTTTACACATATTCTAAATCCAATACCGCAATCATAATACTAAATAATATTATATAGATCACATTTTATCTATATCAATTTTCCATATACTAAGATTTATTTTCAATCTCAATAGGAAGTATATCTATTAATAGTTTACATTCAAATACAAACTGAATTATGTAGCAACCATGAAATACTATTCAACATATTCTTATTCTTATTTAATATTTGTATCTATAAAAATATTATATCTACATTTATAAATAATTATAATAAATATTGATCTCACATGTATTAACATATGAGGCACAGAAATATATACTTCAATAAAAACATTGAATTATATAATATTTTAAAATTCATGGCATAATGTCATATGTTGTTTCAAGATAATATAGTTTTACTCCAATTATTTCTCATTATAATTCTATATTTTTAGTATTAGCTTATTCTATATGGGATTAAAAAATTTCATAAATGATTTTAATATAAATTTATTCTTATTATCAAAACATAGTTCTTCTAACCACCTCAAAATAGCATGGGGATTTACTATCATGCCATCACATAATGAAAAAAATCAACCCCACAATCCATACTTTATCATATTCTACATGATAACCATTTTTAATATGGAGTGCCTATCAATCAATTTAGAGTCGAATATTAATTCCTTTTTATCCATATATTTCACTATAGTGTGATAATTATCCTCATAATACAATGCTATATTTGCTAAAAATATTTGGAAGAAAAAATAACAAAAATATTCTTTATAGAATGGATAATCATGAAGTAATTGATTTATTTATGAAAAATTGACATATTATATTATTGAATCATATGTGGAGACATTTTTTGTAGTGTTACTCATATGAATACTAGAATATTTAATCAATAAACAAAAATATTTTTCATACAAATCAATATTACATAACTCCCTTAATGATTTTTATTAATGGAAGGTTTATAAATGATACTTACATTGATAGAATAAATTCCATATAATTGAATATATTATATGAAACATATTAAGTTCATTGGATATTTTGGACCATTATAAAATATATAATATAATATTTTAAGCTTGTTAAGAATCACAACCATTGATTATATAGATTTTGTAATATTAAAGTTAATATAATAATATATTAAGGATTATGAAAATATCTAATTGATATATATGAATTAAGTGTGGGTCTTGACCATTAGGATTGTTCTAATTTCATCTCTTTTATTGTATATTATGAGGGGGATGACATCATGAGGCTTATTCAATGTCCATGACATACAAGATATTAAAAATCTAAAACATAGAAACCCCATTTATATGACAAGCTCAAGTATATAGATATCATGACAAAAAACATGTTCTATAAACCATCCCATGTGGATACTATAATCACACACCTTACCATTACATGAAACCAAGAATTAATAAATCGTTATATAGGTAGACCATACTATCATGAATTTTATTGTTTTATATGTTATAAATTAATGGCTATATTTACCAATTTTAATTATTAATATATATATGTATATATATATATATAATTTCATATGATTTGGTGAAAATAATATTTGGATGGGAAGGAACAAAATTTTTTTTCTTAGAAAATAAATTGTGTTAACACACATCAGGATAAATTCTTGAATTTTTCATTAAACTTTATTTTAATATAATAGTATTATAAAATAGTATTAATTTATATATGTATTATTATATATCTTTTTTAGTAAAATATAATCATTATGTGGGTTCCAAAATTGATATTTTTATAATAAGGCGTATTTTCTAATAAAAATGATTGTTATTTGAAAGGACACATTCACATATTTCTAAACATATTTTCAATAAAATAAATATTCTTTTTAAAATGACCATGTTTAAATTATCCAATATTATTTTTTTATAATTTTCAACTATTTCTAAATATTTGGGTAAAAATTAAATATATTATAAATATAAGATCATTATTAAGACATCATAATAGAAAAAAGTGATCTCATAAATTCTATAAAAATAAATCCCCCTAAAATATATATTACAAATTTAAATATATATTCTTTTAAAAGTTAATTGATTAATTTTATAAATCCATAATGTATTCCCCAGAAACTATATATTATTATATTTTATTAAAATAAAATCATTTTTTACCTGACTTGTATCCACATACCCAGTGGTATAATTTTAATATGTTCGGATCATGACTTGTAAAATATTTGAGATCATTAATTTTTTGAAGAAATCTTGTGAAAAAACTATGGGATGTTTTTTTGGATTTTTTAAATATATATAGTGTACAACCAATGTTTAGAAATTAATATATAATTTACACCTATTTTTTAAATAAATATCGCCTAACTTCAGTCATCTCTCAACAAAAAAGTCAATGAAATTGAGGTTCCTCTCCCTATCCTTCTCCAAACCCCATAGTTGGTGTTACCAATATCTAAAGAATCATGTAATTCTTCTTAAAGGTTATTCTCCCATCCGTATCTTTATTGAATAAATTTATTTGAGTTGTGCCTTTAGATTTAGAATAGTTCATTTTTGAATTAATTTTCAAACAAAAAATTACTATACATATGATCCCATTTAATGTCATACTAATAAAACTCATTAAAACCTTGTATAAAAAATTTTGTATCCTAATTACGATGTTAAAATAATATCATGTTAACCACACTAACATTTTATTGTATGTACTCATCCCAATTTCCACTCATGGAAAATAAATTAGATGTACTAATATGTTATTGATTATTGACCTCCATGTGTGTAACCCTTATTACTTATAATTTGTATTAAATGTTATTAAATATATTATAATGTAAAATGATCTAGGTGGAATACAAATTAATATACCTAATTTTAATGTGATGGGTGATCTTGAAATAATATAGAGCACTAATGCCTTGGTTAATGTTATTATCTCATGAGGTGACATGTATGGTGCATGAGAGTCTATCCTAAGTATACAATTTTATGATATATAGGCGGTTAGAAATGAATAATTCTTATGATTTAATGTTTTATATTGTTTTAAAATTCCTATGTTACCATGATGTTATCAAGTAATATCATTTTTCGGTGTTAATTTTTATGATTCTTACATTTTTCACCTTGATATGGATCCTCACATGTATTATATTCATCATGTTATTTGTTGATTATTTCCATACAAGACTATATAACTCAACCCTTTCTTATGCACATCACCAAGTCATGTCATACTATTTTTGATGAATTTATTGATTCTAATAGAATGTTTCCGAATTTCAAATTATGTTTGTTTTGATCATGATTAAAATTATTTTGGTTGGTTCCTAACAGACCATAGGTTGAAGAAATTATGATATTTAGGGATTGTATTATTTGTATCATTATTGAATAAATAATTATTTATGTTTTATTAATGATATAGGTTTTCATTGTTGGTATCATATGATGGTTTAGTTATTTTTTTAGATTAGGATTATGAATACATATACAAATCAATAAAGAGAAGGCTAAACATTGAAAACCAACAATGAATTTTCGTGAATTATACAGTATGTGATTACCATTAAATAAAATCATTTTAAGGATGATATAAGATGATTTTGGACTAGAATTGTTTTGAAAAGGGTTAATTACTCTAAAAATGGTTATTTTCTTGTTAACTCGATCGTCACTTGGTGTACGACAAGGTGTTTTTACAAGAAACCCTATTTGGATCTCTCGAGGGATATTCCATAGTGAATTACTATTCACTTGATTAAACATCATAATGGGAATAAAAATATAACTTCTTTTTAGTAAATAGAAAATTGATAACATAGAGTCAAACATATAAATTCATATGTTATAAAATATTTGTTCTTTATTGGTTAACCAATCAATTCTCATTTTACACTTTTTAAATTTTTAATAGCTCAATGATTAGAATCCATAAGTCTATTTTGTATAAATTAAATGAATAGAAACAAAGTGAATATTTTAAAGGATGGACTATCATCTATTCGGGACATTGTAATTTCCTCGGTTAATATGATTATATTCATTTATTCATATTACTAATTATTATTATAATAATATGAAAAACACCTCAATACTAAAAAGTAGAGCTATTAAAAAAATGGGAAATGTGGAAATTTTTTCACACCAATTATACAACGTATCACCCATCAATATTTATGAGTTGAATTTTCAAGAGAACCTTGAGATATATAAATTAGTATAAGTATATTTTATTGGTGAGGTTGATAGAATTCCCATATATAGAGGAAACATAAATTACAATGAGAAGGAAATCAACCCACATATCATGAATCTCCCTTCTATTCTACACATGTGCAATGGAGATGATAAATATCCTTTAGAATCATCATCTCAAGAATGGTTATTATTTCACAATTATAAATAATATATTGATCAAATGAATGATACTGTGTAAAACATATTCTTCAATTTTATTCCCTTTGTAATGGAATAATATAACATCTTTCTTGATGATTTTTCTGGTCTTCCTCTAATACACGAGGTTAGGTTCTCAATTTATCGATTTCCCAATGCTATTGTAATATCCAAAAAACCATATAGAATAACTGATTTCAAATGTGATGATCTAAAGAAGAATCTATAAGAAAATCAGGATAAATTGTTTATATTCACATATGATTTTGCATGGGGTGTTCTTGCCCTCTTAATCATAATTAATGATGGGTTAATGTCAAATTTCATTAATTATTGTGAGCTCAAAGAGATCATCATAAAGAATGTTTGTCATATTATGTCTATTAATGACATGTTCGATTATATTTGTGGGAAGAAAAAACACTATAGAGGGTCTTCAATGATGATATAATTCATTAAAATTCAATATCGAGGATGTCACTTTGAAATCCATTCATACAATTTATGGACACTATAAGATCAATGTGATTCCATTCGGACTTAAAATTTATCTAGAAATAATAATGACTGTAATGAACATATTCTTTAGGGACAATAAAGAAATATATATGGAAATATGTATTAATTATATTCTTATATACTCAAAAATCTTGAGGAAAACGATATTAAATTGAATTTTACACTAAATACCATGAATAATTTGATGATGTATGTAAAGTAGAGTACATGAATGATTCAGATAGGGAATGTTGCATTCATTGTTATGCTATAACGCAAGAAGGGATATCTATATATCTTTCAAATAATTAGGAAACTGAAGTATTTTGAAAACCAATATATATGATAGACATCCACAGTTTCCTTGGATTAGCTTCATACTATCAATGGTTTTTTAGAAACACATCATTATTAAGAATCCCAATAACCATGATAACACTAATGGGTGTGATGTTTGTTTGGATTTATGGGTGATATGAAAGATTTAAATTATCATTGAATAGGCTAATCACATCCCTTGTGTTCACATTTCCCACCCATGGGGAAATCTTTATGATATACAGTGATACCTCTAAAAAATGACCTTGGAAAAATACTCACGCAAGATTATTATGTTATATCATATTCTTCCATCCAAGCAACGATACATGAGAATAACTACAAATTTATTGATCATGAATATTATTCAGAAATCTTAATATTAATTTTTAATAGGAATTATCTCCCTTTGGAGAAGTGTCACATATTTATAGACCAAAAAGCCTCTTATATATATTAATATTAATATAGCTCAATATGTGCCAATGAAGGTGATTTTATATGATCATTAATTATGAAATCTCAATCCACTACAATCATGTCATACAAAATAACATTGAATATTCATTATGTATAATGGATTCTTTAACAATATAAATAGTGAGGATTTAAAGGGATCTGTTCTTTAGGGAAAGGAAAAGGGTGGAAATATTAATTATAAAATGAATGATGTCATATGTTTCTTGAATATATTCTAAAAATGACATTCATAAGGGGATCAAGGAGTCCCAAAATTGTAAATAGGAGTTATAAAAAATGGTACTGAACATTCGAGAATTGGAATTTTCTAAAGATGGATTTATATGATGTGGATCATTTATATGTGTCCAATAAAAAATGAACCTGATGTGGGAATTTCTAAATGATTTCAATATCACATCCTTCTCTATAAATCTATAAGAAACTATGATATATACAGATAGAAAGAAAAAATTATGGTTTGATAACATGAAGAGAGAGACTATTGAATTTGTTTCACAATTATGTTATGGAAACTAGTCAAGGATGAAAAATGAATGCAGTTGTGTATGATTAAACCATTTCCCGTACCCGTATGGAAATGAGAAAAATAATACTGGATTTCATCATAGGACTCCCTGAGATATCTAAGTGTAATAACACCATGTGGGGGGTAGTTTATCTCATTAAAATTTCAACACATTTCAATTCTAACAAGGGAGATCTATCTCTTGAGAAATATAAAATCATATATAAAAGGTTTTTGGTAACACTAAATCTAGTGACACTCCCCATTGTATCTTATTTAGATCTAGGTTTCATCTAGATGTTCTAGAGAATCCATCCTCATGTGTTGGATATAAAAAAAAGTTTTAGTACTTGTTATCACAATTATATGGATAGTCATTCTGAATGAAATTATCAAACTTTACAGGACATTTTTTTATCATTGATAATGGAATTCCAAGGATATTGGTATCACTAACTTTTCCTTGTGGAGTTCTCACATAACATATTTTTCCAATTTTAAAATTATAGAAGATCAGTAGTTGTAACACCCAACGGATTTACAGAAGAATATTAATACGTAATGAAATGCATGCAACATAATGTCTTTGTGATAAAACACATTGTTTTGAAGAGATATTTATAACCTTTCCATTGAACTAAAATTTTTCTAGTACTATGATTTGAATTATAAAAAACATACAAGCATGGTTGCAATGAGTGAAATATCTAGAGTATGTTATTATCAACATATTTTTTGGTGAATGACAACTTACCCTTATGGATAGTAATGTTACCCTCAGGAATAGTAAAATGACCCTGATGCATAGTTAATCATACAGATCAATCGTAACTTCACCAATGAATGTATAAATAAAACTTATGAATCATTTAATTTACAATATGATCATAGTATTATTTTTTAAAAAATTAATAAATAATTAATCAATTTATATGAATAATTTAATAACATAAATGATATTTTAATTCCATGAAATGTAATAATAAATTTTATTTTATGGCTGTAATATTGTTTATTGAGACCTTTATAAATTTTTCAATGTTTTATAGAATTGATTGTAGTTTTTCATTTGTTATTTTTCAAATAAATTATAATTTTCATTTGTAATGTTTATGATATCTCCTCTTTTATGTTCTGTAATTAATATATATACATAGTATTATGTTATTTAATTAATATAGTTCGTTATTATCAATGAACAGTCAAAATGATCTAAAAGAATTTAAATAATTTTTTATCTAATGATTCATAATAATATATTAAAAAATGATTTGTTATATCATTTAATATTATGGAAATATATTATTTACATTTCATTCCACTTCTTTATTTTCAATTCCATTCGACAATAAAATCCTTTTCGAATTGACCATTGAAAGCATGTAAAGAACACATCTGAAACAACGTAAAGAACAAAATATTATAAATACATGGGTGGAATTATGTTATAAAATGATCATATAATGTGTTATAAACATGAATATGTCAATGTAAATCATTAATAAAAAACTCTTAAAAATTATAATGTAGTGTTAAACACATTTTATGTAAGATGAAACTGATGTAAGGGAATTGGTCCACCATTTTCCATTCATTGGGTTAACCTTATATTTCATTAATTTTGTGGTTCTATGATTATTTTTGTAATTGATATTCTTTAAAATATTTTTTTATTATATTTATTTATAGTATATACACATATTTGGTTAATTATATTAATCCTTATCTAAATTAAATAATCTTTGTATGGGATCATTCTTTAATAATATTCTATTAAAAATCTATTTTAAAAAAAATTGACATGAAATATTATTATGTAATTATCCATGAATAATGATTATGTTATGGCTCTTGAGAATTGATTATGATGAATGGATGGAAAAAATATCTCCAACAAATGTATTGGTTATCTATAAGTTGTATTTCGATCGTATGTTTACTCAAAGTGTAACACTAATGGATACACTATAAGGTAGTCGTGAGGGATAAATTTTAAAGTAGCCATGACGGTTACAAAACATATGGTAGCTGTGAGGGTTAGAATTTTATGTACGTAATTCCCCATTTTGTCTTAATGTTTTATTTTTTTCATTATTTTATGTAAATATCATATTTCATAAAGTTTTCTTATGATACAATATGGGTGAGAATTACATCTTTGTTAAAATGTTTTTATATGTTTATAAGTATTCATGGAATAAGGGTTTCTCTTATTCTTTTTATATATATTACTAAGATTTTATGCTCATGTAATTATTCCATAAGTTTTTAATACGGTATAATGATAGGTAACAGAGAGGATGAAGAAAATATAAAAGTTTTTAATATTGTTATCAAGAAAAACAAATCATGTTTTATTTCAAATGTTTTATATTTAGTATAAAGAGGATATTGTTTTGATAGAATCGTCTTGTATGATTACAAAATTTTATGTATTTATTATGTCCAATTTTTTTATAAATCTAAACATGAAAATTTTCTCAATGTGTATGATTTTATATTCTTGAATAAAACGTAGGATTATGTAATGTTTATGGGTGGGACCTTATATTAGGTTGGAATATATTGGATGTGGTTTTATACTCAAACCTTTTATTATAAATTGTAATAGTGGATACTTATCGAACATGATCTTATCAATTATATTTCAATTATGTATCAATGCATTAGACATCATAAAAATATTCCCAAAATATATATAAAATCTATGTAAAAATCATTGAAAATACATTGAGTTTCATTAGAGATAATATGTTCCTTCACATATCACTTTGGAACAAATTGACTGTGATTAGGTAGACATGGAATCATAGTACAATATATTTTGACCAATTTTATATCATTTATCACTTAAGATATGTGGCATATTGACTATCACACCAACCTAATATTCCGTATGTACATGATGTGTTTCATGTATCCCTCAAAATTATGTTCATATTGCAACACACTCATGTAATAAATCCTTTATTGTATCCATAGGATTATGAAGTTATATATCATTAGGACCATACAAATCTCTTAGTTCATAGAGACAATGTTCAATGAAACAAAAAACTATGTTATTGAAATTATTATTTTAAAACCACTTGTTTGTAGATGAAATATAAGAAATAGAAGAGATAATGAAACATAAGTATAATCATATATTCTACTATAAAAATGAAATTTTGATAGGGGAATATCTAAAGGATGGAATAATCTAGGGCTTTAATTTTTCTAAATTATGTTACCTTTTGAATGTATGAATTATTATTTCATTAATTTATTTATGGGAAACACCTGCACTTCTATTTTTATATCAGACCATTATAAATAATATCACATTGGATTTAGAAGTTCATTAATAATCATAACAATTGTTGAAATTTCCATTGTACAATGACATTGATGATTATTATATAATAAGGGTTATAATAAATTCTAATTGAAAATATCATAATAGTTTTTGGGATTGAATAGTATAATAATTCTCTATAAAGCCCATTTACTAGAGCTTACGAGGGATATAAAATCACTACGATTTTCACAAGAAGGACAAAATAATAATCAATAAATATAATTAAAACAAAACTAACTAAAATATATGTTCAATATTATTCAGATCACATCCCAATTCATGTTCTTTAAACCACCCAAAAAAAAGTTCAATCATACAATATACCCTACACATGTACATCAGTGACATATGTTGTAATGTATCTTGAAAAAAGTAGAATGGATTTTTTAGTTTTCATTATAATAAAATAATGGTTTTGATTATTATTTTCTATTATTAAATTATATTTACAAAAAATTATGATTTTATTAAAAATATATTTTTATACGAAGATTCAAAAATGGTTTTTTTGTGGAAAATAAAGGGTCTTGTGAAAATTTTGATAAATTGAATAATTTTGAAATTAATATTATATATTTATAACATGAATGTTAATAAATATTTACATATACACAAATGATAATATTATATAATGATGTCGAATGTAATATTTCTACGCACTACAAAATTATTATTTCCATAAAAACAAGTATTTTCTATTAAATTAGGATTATTATTTAAACATGAATATTATCATTTTTAGATTTATTTTAATGTAATTGAATATGATTTAGGAAATCATCATGTCAGAATTATCCAGTAATTATTTTTTCTTAATTTTATAAGGTAAACATAGTTTTGGTCAAAACTATATAGGATATAAATACATAGTCTATATTATAACATGTAAAAGAAAAAAAATGATGTAATACACGTGACTAAAATTAATCTTTGAAAAAAATAAATAGTTCCCTTTTAAAAAAGAGTTTTTATGAATTATTTGGTTAATTATATATACCATTAAGGATTCATTCATAACCTATATTATATTTTATGGTTATAAAGTCAATTATTTATTAAAATGACTCACTTCCACATGGACAATGTTATTGTTTTAATATGTAAAATTTTCATACATATGAAATACGTAAATCCACTTATTTTAAGTAGTATATATGGTCAAATAACATTCGAATGAGTTTTGTTTTGGTTATTTTATTATATATTTTCAATAAAAATTTGAAATTAATAAAAAAACTCTTTCCTTTTGTTAAAATTCCCTAAAAAATTCCACTCATCATTACTAAAACCCCATTGAGAATTACTCTCCTCTCCAAATGCCACTCTAAATACCCCCATGGGGTTCTCATGATATTAAGCAGATTCACCCAATCTTTTGATGAGACCTCTCATGGTCAGTGGATTATTCAATCATCATTATTCAATAATTTTCTTTTTGATATGCCAATTTATTTCTAATTGTTCATTTCTGAATATTTTTTTAACATCCCTTTAATATCCATATAATGACCATGTAATTATTTTCCACTATTCCATCTCATTAATCCATTTGATAATCATTTATGTCCATTCATTATTTTGTTGATATTGCCTCATGATTTAATATGTCATACATTTCAAATATTTAATACCATCCCCATTTCCACTAATGGGTATTCATCTAGACGTACTTATCACCTATTTAATTATGAAGTCTACGTATATAACTAGTAGACTATAATGATGAACTAATATTTTATCATACAAATTCTTATTTTGAATGACCCATAAGTAACAAAAATGCATGTAAATAATATAACTGTTATGGGTGGTATGATAATAATATATCCCTCTTTTGAATTAGTTAATGTTTTTATCTCTTAATATTACTTGTACAGTGCATGGGATCATATACAATAGACAATATACTATGATTCTTTTCATTTACCTTGACTTATTATAATAACATTTTTTTTAAATTGATTCCACATTCCTATGTGGCATGAATATTGTAATCATATAGCATGACATGGTGTCCATGTATATGATTCTCACCCATTTTTTCACCTTTATAATTTTGTTTACTAGTATGTAGTACTTTCATTTATGTATAAATTTATTACTCTCATTCGGGAAATCTCAAATCACAAATTTTCTATGCTCTTATCCACCATCTCATTAATCCATTTCATTAACATTTATGTGCATTCACTATAGATAATGATATTTTTGATATTTTATTATGTGCTCCAATATGTAATAATTCATGATTTAAGGTGTATTAATGATAAGGGGTTTAATAATGGTTTGATCATAACAACCCTGGTAAGACCAAAATAAGTCTTTTATTAGATAGAATATATCTCAATATGTATAACCACAAAAATAATTCATTAACATCTTAATTATTATGATTTATACTTCATCATGGATTAATTACACATGTTGTGATTTGATTTAGATTTCCACATGAAGAAAAATAAAAAACCTCAAAATATTAAATCCAATATTCTTTTATCCATCTCTGAATATTAAAACCAAATCACCTCTCAAAAAAATTAATATAGGATTGAATAATATTTTTGAGTTGATTAATATATAAAAATTAAAATCAAAATCCTAATTGACTATTATGAAATTCCTTTTCTATTTCAGAACCATTTCTGAAATAAAATTTTTTTCTTTGACATGTAGACTTAGAAACCCCCCTAGATAATGATAACAATTATTTTTTCAAAACCAATAATGTCCTCACTATTTTATCTTTAAACTAAAGAATCTATTTTTCTCTTACAATTGTAATGACTTGTAGAAAAGTTTTCAATTGAAACTATATTTTTTATTTGATTTACTACTTGACATTTGTAGTGGACAATTATTTGATGACATGAAATCGTATTGGTACATAGATATGGTTTCAGAATCAAAATCATTAATGGTGATTTGGGATATTTACATTCATCAATTATTCGTTATCAAAGTGGATTTTATTTATTTTAAATTTTTCTAATGATTGATGACATCAATATACCTTATTATACATCCCTCTATTATAGAAATTTTCCAACATTATTTTTTTTTGAATTTTTTTTAAATATTTTATATGAATGTTTATAATTTTACTATCATTATTATATGTGGTTTTATCACCGCTACATATGAATTTGGAGGAAAATTATTCTAATGTTGATAATTTATTTCACATCTCAACGTTGATATAGACAATGTTGACTAATAACATGGACACTCGCAAATTATAATATAAAATAATTGTATTCTAATTGAATCAATATTGATGAAGCAAACATTTGATTTGTTAATGTGACATGGTCACATAAATAAGAGGTACTATAACATTGTTGTAACATATAGGGTGGACGTTCACATTGCACACATGAATATAACCAGGGTGAATTTTGATATTTCATGTGAATGGGAAGATTTTATAGTAATTAAATGGAAGATTATAAGATTCCCCTTAGAAACAAATTTACAGGTCTATTTGTATCATATATATAGGATTATGATTCATCATTGGTATCATATATTTTTATTTTATAAAAAATGTATTTCAAGCTAAAAAATCATTCTTATTTTTAAAATGAAATTTGGGACTAAATTCTATATATGTATCCAAAATAAATAACAATTGTTCTATAATTTAAAATATTATAAAGAAGAGTACTAGATCTAAATTATTCTTATATCTAGGGTTGTGTGCGTATTTTTTTGTTTTGTAGACATTCCATGAAATAAATAATATTATATGGGGAATGGGAGAAGATAAAAATATAATCTTGATATTGATTATGATTCTGAAAAAAATTAATTATTCCCATTATTTGGGGATTAAAAACGTTTTACATAATTGGGGACCATTGCAAAATTCATGGAATATTACTAATTTTTTTTTGAAAAATTGAGAATATAATATTTCGATAAACTAGATGGTGATAACTTAATAGAAGAACATATTTTTTATAAATTATTTTACTTCACAATGAATTATAAAAAGGGCAGAACTATACAAGATTTATAGAATAAAGAATAAATTTTTCTATGTATTCAGTTGGGTTGCAAATTCATTACCAATTGGTTTATTTCATTAAAAAGCTCTAAACCATAATAATTTATTTATTTAGTATGAAATACATTTATATTTTTCATTTTTACCATATTGAATATGGCATTAAATGATTATGAATAATTCCAAATAAACTTCTATATTATTAATTGAAGGTGTGTGTCTAGGATTTTAGATCATTGATAAACAAACTATATACTATATAAAGTAAGTAATTATATTCATTGTTTATTCCTTTTAATTATAAAAGCACACCTTCAATTATATTAGTTAGGATATTCGGACTATGATGGATTTATTTCACTTAATAATATTTTTTTATATCTCTTGAAACATATGTGGTATTATTAAAAATCATAAAAAATTAAGAGTTCAAAATTTATTTTTTTGGATAATTTTTCTTTACGTTATTCTTCTAAAAACTATCGAATGAAATGGTTTAGATGTTCTATTTATTCACATTAAATAAAATTAAATATTTTTTGTTCCATTTTAATGATAATTGGTTAGAATTAAGATTAATTTATGTGAAAAATGAAACAACATAATAAAAATGGAAATATAAAGAATCAACTATAAATCTCTTAGATAAAGGATTGGGATGGAGGATTGGGAATGGCTCATCAATCAAAATCTGGACTAATCCCTGGCTCATTGAAAAGTATGGGCTACATGATACATCCCTCGCCCAACCATATCTTCTGGATCGATGACATCTCGGGCGAATACACGGTTAGATCCTGTTACATACTTGCTTTTGGAATCCACTCAGTCGGCTGGGATGAGGGACCTTGGAAATCAATTTGGAAGCTCAAAGTCCCCCAAAAAATTAGCCAATTTTGGTGGTAGGTTTTCTCAGGGATTCTCCCAACAATTAGCCTTCTTGTTTGCTGACATATGGCAAGTACCGTTTTCCCATTCTGCTCGAACACTCCAGAAACTCCTCTGCACGCTATTGTTTACTACCTTGGAGAAAAGGAAAATTGGAATCCTTGGGGTACAGTTTCAGTTGCTTCGCTGGAATGGGAAAATGACCTTCCCAATCTGCTGTTGCGTTGGTGCTCCTCTCTCTCTTCGGCAGATGTAGGATCACTTTGAACCTTGGCTATGATTATTTGGGTCTTGCATAACGATGATGTTTTTAATCAAGCCCACAGACCCAACAAATTCTAGATTGATCGGGCCACATCATGGATTGATGGTTGGAAAGTCCACAAGAGACATTCTATGTGAGGAGTCCCCCCTCCCATCGCACCCACTGGAATCCCCTAATAGAATGTATCATCAAGATTAATGTGGAGGCGTCTCTTCTGAAATATGGTCTTGTTTCCCTCAGCATCCATGCTCAGAATCCTATGGGGCAGATCCTTGCTCCTAAATATGAATCACATCAGCCATTCTGGGGAAAAGACGTTGCTGATTCCATGTCAATCCTTTCTGGTTTGATGCTCTCTTTAGAATGTGGATGGGGTGATATCATCATTGAGTCTTACTGTCTCACCATGATCGATGCAATTAATCACATGACGACGACCTCTAGTCTTTTGGCATCATCATTAGGAGAAATCTCTCACATCTCCAATTCTTCTCATTTTGTACTTTCTCCTTCACCAAAAGGGAAGGATACAACGCGGCCCATCAGCTTGCGTCCTTAGGCCCTTTCGATTCTAACCAGTTTTGGTTGGTCAATTTCCCTTCATGGCTTAGCACACGTACTTCTGCTGATCTTTGTCATTAATCTTATATGCCTTTTTCGAAACAAATCATTAAAATATGAATAATTTATCTAATTACTTATTAAAAAACAATGAATGAATCATTGGACCATGAATATATCAATTTAATGCTTTTCAATTACAAGTGACCCATTAATTGGTACCTTTTAGAAATATACAATGCATGTCACAAATAGTAAGAAATATTCGAGAGAGCTATGTGACAGAAGCACTCAATTAATTTTTTATGATGCTAATAAGAATAATTATGAATCTAATTTATAATAGTATAAAAACAATATTAAATTCATTATGAACACTCCAAGAGAAAATGAGTATAATCTGATGTATAAAATTGAATTTACCTACATGTAATGTTATATGGATCATTAGAATCATTATATAAGGGATGATACTTCAAATAATAATTCAATTTATAAGGAGAAGTTTGATTCCATAGATAGTGATGAATGATTAATTACCTTATAGTGATCTATTGACAAGGAGTGGTAACCCTCTTCATTTCTAGGTTGTTATAATGTCCTAATGATGAAAAAAAATCCAGGAGATCATACTAATATCTAGAAATCAATGTCAATGATGTAATCTAGTACAAAAAAAATGAAAAAACATTAGAGTAATAGAAGATGAAATTCTCAATGATTTATTTTTTGTGATTTTTTTATGATTTACTAATTCATTGAATTGAATAAATAATAAGATATTATTTTTTTCAGGTTTTCAAGAACATATGTGATTTTTTTTATGATATTAAAACAAAATAAAAAATAAAAAGATCTATCAATTAAATTAACAATATAATCTGAATATTACTTTAAATTTTATTGATTTACTTTTAAATTAATTTTCCCTTGATCTAAATAATTCATTTTTTCGTTATTACATGGATTTAATGTATTTTGTTATTTTTTTCATGGAGTTGTTGAAAAATTAAATTTTTAGTAATATTTTACTGAATAATTTTTCAAGAAAATTGTTTATTTATATGAGGATATGTTTATTGTATTATAAAAACAATGCTTTTACGTACTCATATTATGTTTATATCTATATTAATTTGGCTCATTTGATGATTTTTTATAATTAAATTTTAGTAGGGATATAATAACAAAAAATAATTCATTGAGAATTATTTGTGAATGTTATAGAACAATAATTATCCAATTTTATATAATGTCTAAAAGGTTGTTTATGTCGATAATATCACTAGATGAGTTCTTTTAGGAATACTTTTAGTGCTTGTTTCATTATCTAATTGTATTTTTTTTCCTTACTGTTTTTGAAATTATGACTTTTATAATAATTTAATTTCAAATGTATATGTAATTTTTTTATAAACCATATTTTCAGTTGGGGTTTTATATTTTAGATCCTTGATTCATGTCCTTTTTGTTTATTATTTTATTATTATTCCCCATTGACCTGGTTTGGTGTGCATAATGGGAAAAACCAATGTTATCTACTATATATGTCATTCGATGCACCAATGGATAAAATAAGTTAATTCCTTATAGTTACACTAATTTTTCAGTTATGAAGGATCCCGGGGTGAGGTAAATGTATGAATCCTTCCATTCTATAATATTATCCTTTCTCCTTCCCATGTTTTTCTCTTTTAGAATATTTTTCATTTGTGGATAGAGTATTTTTTTATGTATTTTGAGTCCAGGATTTTGAAAATCATTGAGAATGACTTGATCAACATATGAATTTATTCCAATGAGGATAGATTTTCCATTTTCTAGTCCAATGCATATCTATTGTGGTTTTTTCATCATTAATTTCCAAATCGATGAGATATATTAAGTTTTTATCTATTATAAAGAAGAAAATTAGTTTCATGATTAATATGTTTAGTTTATTATTGTTTTTTGGAATATTAAAATGATGATACATGTCATGTTTTTTTATATTTCAATGAGGTAAAATGTTTTTTAATATCTCAATATATATAAATATATATTAATAAAATATAATATTTTGGGAATCAAAATATTAATTAGTATACTCTATATTTTTATTATAAATATATTTTCTTATCAAACATTCATGGATAGAATATTTTTTAGGTGGAATAAGAATAAGTGAAATAAGAAGGATCATATATGAATATTTTCTCTCAATTTGATTATATTCCATTTGGTAACACATTAAAGATAATTACCATAGTATATTGCAATAGGCAAGGAATATATGACATGTAGAGAGAGTAAAAGAGATACCAATATATAGTTTATATTAATTTAATTCGTTTGAAAGTGTAATTAATTGGGGGTATATGAGAGATCCATTTATTAGTGAAAGAAATTTCATTTTAGAAAATTTAAAATTTTAATATAATTATAGCATATGTTTCATAACACATTAGGAAAAAAGGTGGACCATAATATAGTGGTAGAATAGTTAATATTTATAATTCCTCTACATTTTAGTTTCACACATCATTCAATCAATATTTTATATTTTATAAGATATGATTATTCACCTTTTCAATTTTTGGTTTTACCATGGTAATTAATATTTATCTAATTATGTTACATTAAAAGAGCATCAATAAAATAATGTATATAATAAAATTTTGCTATAATGATTGAAAATATAAAATCCATGTTCTCCAGTAAAACATATAAGGTTTAAAGGTTTTATTTTTAATATTAATAAAAATAATTCATAAAAAAATTAGAAACAGAGTATTTTCATTATTTAAACTTATGGTTATAAATAAATAGTAAATAAATTTTAAATTAATGACAGAAATTTATTTATTATTGAAAGAATAATATTTCCCATGAAAATATTAAAAGATAAAACCAAATATTTTCCTTCCCGAAACTATTTAATAATAAAATAAAACATATTTTTTACAAGAGTAAAATATTACTTATGTTATCATAATTCTATAATGGGTCTTATAAATAAAAAATTTCATTTATAAAATATTTAATTTAATTTTTCATAACATATTTTTGAGGAAAATTGTATTCATCATCATTCAAATCATTCATGTATTATGAAAAGGTAAAAAATTTAAAGTATATCAATAATCAATATTTTTGACATTCCACACAAATTTTAATATTTTTCATAAAATTTCAAAAATTAATCATATGATAATTTTAATAATAAAATTAGAAAATTTATTTATTTTTAAAAAACAAAAAATCCCAATTTTATAAAAAATATCATATAAAATTAATAATTATAAATGAAATTTACTTATTATTGGGGAAAGAAATTTTTTTATGTGTTCATCATATAACTTATTATGAAATTATAATCTAAAAACTACTACTAAATTAATTTATATAAAATATGTTTTAAAAAATCAATTATATTTTAATTTAAAAACATATAAAAATTATTTAAATAATTATTTTAGAAATAATAATATTCTCTAATGTTAAATATTATTATTTATTTATAAAAAATGATAAATAATATTTTGTAGTTTAATATATATTTAATAAGTTAAAATAGAAGGGTAAATACATGTATCAATCTGGAAGGGTATGCCTCGTTGACTCAATGATCACATCAAAGTTTCTTTACTTCATTTCCATTTATAAATGGCCAAAAAATATGCTCAAATAAATCCAATGCATGATGATGAATTTTATCTGGACGGGCTCTATTAATGAAAAGAAGTTGATCACTGTTTCTTAGAAGGACTACATCAAACCCATTGAGTTCGGTGGTCTTAGAGTGAAGGGCTTTCAACATTTTAATGAGGGACTTAATAATAGGTTCACATGGAATCTCTTAACCTTCAATGACTCATCCCTAGATTTTCTTTCATGCAGATTCAAAATGAAACTTATTAATGGATACACCCATTATATTCCATCTTCTGTATGGACTTCCCTTCGACTCTCCTTCAATGAAGTTATTCATAATTCTAAATGTCTTGTCTGTAGACAATCTGGTCTTAACTACTGTAACAATACTTGGCTGGACAGCCCCTCATATAATGGTGATATTCCCACTTCCCAATGGACATGTCTATAGCAGATTTTCTAGATCGTTATCATGGCCTTGAAACCATGATTTCATCTTAGGCCAAACATGAAATCCAGACCTAATCTTTCATGGACATTGATACTCTGGTCTAGAGTCCCAACAGGAATGGAAATTTTAATCTAAAAGAGTTCTACAACATGCATCTTGTTGGCTCCACACAAGCTCCCCCTTGGTTTCTCACATTTAAAGTGCCTTTTATCCAACCATCCCAGATTCTTCTATGGAGAATGTGGAGAAATTGGTTTCTAAAGCATGATCAATTATGGAAGGTTGGCCAATGTGTTGTGTCTTCCTGTTATCTATGCCTGAATGAAACTGAAACTGTACAACACCTTTTCATCTCCCGCCCCTTTGCTCAGAAGCTCTGGAAATACAATGGAGACATCTTCAACATGGATCTCTGCTCATATAGGTTGCTGGAAGACTTGATGTTGTTCATCTCCAAGTCTATAAGGAGTGTGCATATTTAGAACATGATGTTGGTTGCTACATCGGCTATTTGTCATGCCATATAGACAGCCCGGAATAGCCTCTTTTTTGACCATAAGGCTCCGTCCGTTCATGAATGTGCAATGCTGATTCACTGGTAAATACATGCTGCTAATGCAATAAAAAATGGTTGTATTGATAATACCTGTACAGATTTAACTACCCTGCGGATGCTTGGAATTTTAGGTAAAATGAAGAAGCCATTGGTGGTAAAGTTTATTCACTGGATACCACCGATCACTCCATGTGTTAAGGTTAATGTTGATGGAGTCACATCTGGAGTGCCGGGTAGATTGGGTTATGGGGGTGTCTTTCGCACACATCTTGGATTCGTCATGGGTTACTTTCATAATTTTATTAGGATGAGAGTTGCTTATGAAGCAGAATTATGGCCCATTATTTATACTGTGAAGCATGATGTCTTTCATAACTAGAATATCTTATCGATTGAATCAGACTCCGAACATGGGGTGCATGTCCTCAAAATGAGAACTCGGGATGTTACATGGAGACTTATACCTCACTAGATCTGATGTCTTAATCAGGTAAAACATCTCAACTTGGTAATCACTCATGCATATCGGGAGGCCAATCAAGTGGCTAATGCCTTGTCCAAGAGGGCAGTCATGGAGATGACTACCATGTGGTCCTTTCGACTTCCTAATTTTTGTGCATCTTTGGTTGAGGCTGATATGAGGGGAGTGTCTCATTCTAGGCTTTGTAAAACCCCATACACAACATGACTGTGTAACGTTACTTTTTCTTTAATATTTTAGGGGGACAGTTTAATTGGACCCGATTTTATGGTATATTTAATAACAATAGGTTTTACAATTATTATAAAATTATATTTTAATGGTTATATGACATCTAAAATATAAATATAGTTTATTATTGCATTTGGATAATTTAATGTAAAAAATAATAATTTGAATAATATAAAATCTCATGGTATAAAATTCTCCCCCTTGTAAATATATAATTTCACCACAATATTTATTATCACACAATAATGAATATTAATATGGATATTGATATTTTTTACAAAATATAATATATATATTGTAATTTTATAGAAATATAATACTCAAAGGTGCGACTATGAAATATATTTTTCTTCCAAAATATTCTTCTTTCATAGTGTCTAATGAAAAAGAAATGTAAAAACGTAATTTTTGGGATCATTTTAACTGCCAAATAATAAATTAAATTTGATTATTCTCAAATGAATCATTCATTTCATCGTATGATACGTTTTATTCAAAAGTGTCACAATTGTATGATCTAATAAGACAATTGGTCAAAATATATTTCAATGATTATATTCACATTTTCTTTTAACTAATATTTTATATTCTTTCATAATGATTCCTAAAGAGTGTTTCAATCATCCATTTCTATCCAGCTAAAGTATCAATCTAGGATTGGAATTGTATGTGAGTTTATAATGCACCGAGTGAAGAACTTATTGATACTTAATGAGAATTTTCCAATGTGAGTTACCTATTTTTCATATGTTCAACATATGTGTCCTACAAAAAAATCAATATGAGAATGTAATTCATATGAAGATAAAGAATATCAACTTTTCATGAAATTTAGGATGTTTTTTAATATATAGAAATAACCATCATATATTTATTATCTTTCTATATTCCTATTCCCTATAAATAAATAAACAATTAAAAAATAATATTTAAACCATAGTCTAATAAAAACTGAGCTTCCTGATAATTCACTCCCATATATTGTTATGAAAATATATACTTTTTTTAATATGTTTAATTTAAATAAATTTTAAATTATAATGATTCCAAATATAGAATCCATTTTTCACAATTCAAATCATATATTTGGAATAAATTAATTTAAAATAAATCTCACCGATAGGACGACACTACAAGGTTTAAAAATAAAAACAATCAAATTTTTTCTATGTTATTATATCAAATTTCAATATAAAATTTTTTACAATGAAATAAATTTGATTTATTGATAAATATTTTATCTAATTAATGTTTTAATTTATTTTAAAATATAATTTCCCCTTATTATGATATTATTTAAACAAGCTGTTTTGAATTAAAATCTAGTATTTTCAAATATTCATTAAGAAATGAATCCTTATAGTAAAATACTAAGAATTCATCCTAGAAAAAAAATTTATATTTCCCTTAAAAATAGAAATTTTATTTTGAAATATTATACCTTTGAAAGTGTAGAAATATTATTTAAAATTGGTTCTCCATTAAAATGTGGTAAAAATACGTTTATTAAAAAAATAGTCTTTTAAGAATAACATTTGGTTTGTTCTTAGATTATATCTATATAATCTAGTGGATGAATTTAAAAAATATTTTGTTTCATATAAATCATATATATTTAATCAATATCTTTCACTGGTTATAATTAATAATTTTTTTTTGGTAAAACAAAATTGTAAACATAAAAATAATTATATTTCCATTTACATTCATTTTTCGTCAATTTCATTTCGAATTAATATGTAAAATATGAATAAATATCATTTTTATGTAATCCATAAATTCTTATAAATTATATTATACTATTAAAAAAATAATTTATTTTCTAGGTAATATATTAATATATTAAATCATAATATTTTTCTGATAAACTATTGTTTTGTAAAACTCTATCTTGTGTTTTAGGCAAGCGATCGATGGAAGTCATTGTTTCTTGTAATTAAAGATAAAATTGATGTTCTATATAGAGAACAGATTTTTTTTTGTAGTGAACAAATATATTTTAAATGTATAAAAATATTTCCAAACATAGTGTTTTAATCTAAAATAAACTATTTTATTTGTTGTTTAAAATGTAAAATATCAAAATGGTTTAATTAATTTGAAAAAAATAATTCACAAAATATTAGGGTTTTACAGGAAAACAAACACCTATTCATAGATTAACTTTTCAACTCTCGTGGGTATGCATGTGGAACACTGCTACCCCATATTATTAATACAAACTAAACCTCACTCCAACGAATCTCAATCATTTTATATGTTGATTA
Organism: Viscum album; assembly: GCA_963277665.1. Taxonomy (NCBI): domain Eukaryota; kingdom Viridiplantae; phylum Streptophyta; class Magnoliopsida; order Santalales; family Viscaceae; genus Viscum; species Viscum album. The sequence goes on from OY728140.1 coordinate 2,073,417,581, forward strand.
GATGGAACATACATTTCAATGTCGCATAACCGTTACATCAAATATCTAACTCATGTAGTTTCATGATATATTGACTGAAAAATAGACATTATATATCATACACACATTTCATATAGTATGTTACTATTATATACATTTTATATATACGTCATTTGATTTGGGTTGATTTAGCCTCCATCTGGGTGCCCCACAGTATTTGAGTTAAATATTATATGATGAATAATTTGGTATCTTTATCATATAGATGTGTGTTAAAACATATTAAATTTTATCACATGGACCTCAATAGCCAATATGGATCCTTATAATTAATTCCATCAAATACATTAAGCCTATATTACCTTGGAATAAACCCTCATCAATAGAACCGTCTCTGATTTTTTTTCCAACCACTAACCCCGTTAGTAATTTAGTATAATTTAAAACCATGTATTTTTAGAGACCCTGATTTCATATATACTTTTTTCACAATTCAACATATAACTACCAAATATTAGTGATGGAATATTAATAATAAAAAAATAAAATATAATTAAATTGTAATATATATCATGGTCTCATTTGATTATAATGTTGTCATGTTTGAACCCTTCATGGATTTCAAATATGATATAGTGAGTTTAGTTATTATTTCATATGAAAATGTGATCAATATTTATGTAAAATATAAACGAAAAGATATATATATATATATATATTAAATCTACATTTTCTTTTATCATTTATTTATTATTTGATAGTGTTTGGATTATAGATTTGGTAAAAAAATGTTGTTTGGACTCCCTATATTCACAGATAAAACCCGTGTTCAAATATAGTTTAGATAAATTGCCTATATGTAATATAGAAGAACAATATCATTTTATATGTTATAGTTGGAAATTATGTAGTATTAATATTCAACATGAAGGGGTTTTCATGCCACATATATTTTATTTCAATCCACAGTTTCTTCAGTTGATCAAATAAAATTGGGTAATTGATTAGCCAATAACATCATGTGGGATATGTACCTAAATTGTAGGTATATGAAGTTGAATATTTTTACCTGATAATCAGTTGGATTTGGAGGACAATTCATTGAGTATATAGTGAAAACAGGTTCTTGATCCTATGAATGAGATACATAAACGGTTAACTGAAAACATGAAGTCATTAATACAGACGAGAGGGAATGTTTTACAAAACAAGGAAAGGGCTATTACAACATTGGGGATTTGTAATTGGATTCATGGTTAATATACAAGGAATATGTTCCATTGATCCTATATTCTATGTAATGGAAAAATTCTACTAGGATTTTGATCCATGTTGGACTCTAACTCAATTATGTTTAAAAGGTATTTATCAAAAAATGAAATAAAAAATATAAGGCCTTCAGTCCATTTAATGGAAAATTAGTGTACAACTCATTAGATATGTAAAAACATACTGAAAATTCATGTTTATATTTTCTAAATTATTTATGAAAAAAGAGGATAAATTTAGTGATGTTTATGATGAACTTGAATCAATGAACTGAACCTGATTTTAGTTTCTACTCATCGAATAATGATAAATCTTTGAACTTACATCCCTCCATCTTCCAAGTTGGTTGGAACCTCCACCAACCATACCTCTCCAAACAGCCACTATAAAATATTCTAATGTAAGAGAGAAACGAGTTAATAATATAATAAAATAATTTTTAATTATTTATTAATTTATTAAAAATGTATATCCATGAATTTCAAGTGACCTAGTATACGCTAATATATATAAAAGACCCATGTTATGTTAAGAAAAATATTATAGATTTGATAGTGTAGTTTCTTTCCCTATATGAGACCCTGATAATATATTACATATAATTTGACACATTTGTTTCAATATTTTATCAAATTAAAATCACTGATGATGATTAATAATATGAAAAAGAACATAATTTATATTTAATAGTGTTTTGTTAAACCCACCCACACTAAATCATGAATTAGGTTCATTTCACATTAAAAGGAGTTAAAGTGGGAAATCACATAAACATACATTTTATCCATAATAAAAATATTTCATCAAAAATAAGTACACCACAAACACCATGATCTACACATTAGAATTCACTAATATTGAAAGGGTTCCCTTTTAATAGTTTTAATAAAATAAATTGAAATCAATGAGAAAAATTTCAGTCAACTAGGACATATAAAAACTCCAAATGGACATGGGAGAATAAAAAATATTCCTCATCATTATGGTAGTTTAATCAAGAGTTTCATTTAATATAAATTTAATAATAAATTTAATCATTTGAATAATATAAAATCTAAAGATATTATAGTATGAATCAAAAAACCATTTGAAGGATTATGTATATTGGTTTTCTCACACAAAGGATGATAAAATACACATAAACATCTATTTAGAAATAAAAATTTAGTATATTAAATAATCCTTATTTTTAATGTTTGATTCTACCTTAATAAATTCATCCACATCTCATAAACATTTATTATCCATTATAGAAAGAGTATCATATTATCTATTTTTTAATCAATGATCAACATTACTGCATTATTACATTAGATCTTAATTTATATCCTTACAAACCACCTTATTTTACTTAACAATTCAGCATGAAGATTATTAGTACATAAATTGGAAATAATTTATATGCTGACATATACATTGATGAAAATATAGTCCTAGTTCATCCATCAATCCTAACATATAAATTATTTTTCCTTGGATAAGAAGTCTCAATATTTGGAAAACAATATATGATAATAATTATTCAGAATTTTCTTATACAACCAATTCATCAAATCATTAAACAAGATTCAATTATCAAAATTCTTCTCCAAGGGTATATAAGAGTTAACTAACGACCTTTTATTGGACATACCAAGAATAAAAAAATTGATAAAAACTTAAAAAGTAAACCACTAATAATGTGCATATATAAAATTACATAAAAATTAATTATATCACATTAGATCATCTTTTTAACATTCACTCATATCCCTGAACCTAAAAAATATAATCCAAATGACCCCATCATAAAGATATCCAATTATCTCTCCAAAATTCTTATTTATATATTTTAAACCATCTTATTATCATAATACTCATGAATTATACCATAGAGATAAAATTATTTTTTATGTACACATAGACATATTCAACAACGACATGGTGGCCTTACTTCATATCATAATTCTCATTTAAGTTGAACAATTATCCTCTAATTTTCCCCACCATTATCACACTAGTGAATGACAACCACATATTTATCCTCATAACATATATTTTGTCTTCATATGGATATAGTCACCACTAACTAGTTTTCTCTTACAATAATTAATTTCAAAAGTGGTTTCCATCATATCATTAGAACTCTATAGAGGAATCTATTATTTGGAGTGGCATTTTATCTACACCGTAATTTCCGAATATAGAGAATGATGCTTGATGGATTATCAATACCCATGAAACCACATCAAAAGTGATTGGTTCCATCCAAATAAAAATTATCTCAACCATCTTGAAAAAGGATTTAATATAATAAATATACAGAGGAATGATAAATTAATGATTCCTTTAAAAAATCCCCATGAATTTAATTCACTATTTTCACACTACACATTTTAATACATATCATATATATATACAAAACCCAAAATTATATATCTCCACGTCCCACATGATAAGCGTCACACTAAATCCATTGTGAAGTATCCTCATATTGAAATTTATAGTAATGGGACAACTTACTTCCCATTAAAGAGTATTACATATACATTAAGAATGATAATTATTATTATACGAATAATTTGTTTTATGTTCATTAATTAAAATGTAAAATACAAACTTTGAATGAGAATCATTATTATACATTGATTAAAAAATTCCAATAGGCTAACACAAACACTAATGGAACTCTATTTGTAAAAACTCAACGATGAAACCATCGATTTGCGGCAGACGTCCACAGAGACTCATCTATCAAAAAAATAATGTATTAAAAATTATTATCAAATTATAAAAACTTTATGAAATTTGGAGTCTATCAATTAATTGAGTTATCATTCTATAAGACATCAATACAACTAATAAACAAAAAATACTACATGATTCTACACTAGTATCCAAAATACTATTAATTGAGATATATTCCAATAAAAAATATCATATATTAAATACCTATATTATCATGTAATCATAAATAAAAATTAATCACATTGAATCCCAATATTTGAAATTATTTTCCATTTTACCAAGAAAATATCTAAACCAATAATTCATAGTAAATGCTGATTATTTAGATAGATCCCATCTAGTTTAGTCTAAATTGTTTTTTAAATTATGAATTCAAACAAATCATGAAATAAAAAATTCAAAACCTATATATTTATATTCTATCATCCCCTATTTTTCTTCCTAGTTCACAGAATATCAAATACAAAATTCACCATAAATAAGATTCGTTCTAATGAATATGTATTCTACAGAATCATATTAAATTCTATAAATTGTGACTACATGTAATGCGTAACCATATTAAGAATCCATTTCAAATATCCTAAGTAGCCCTGGCATGTTCCCATCTCCAAACAATATCTAATTTTTCAGAAATTATTTTGTCTGGTCTGAGATTTCTTGAAAGTGACCTCCCTAAGGCCACCTCTAATAGGCCATGTCCTGAAACGAATAATGAGGTATCCCCAAAACATGGGAATAGATACCTCCAAATCAACCTTTCACCTGATATCATACTTAAAGATATACCATTATATTCTGGAATGTGAAATTGAAAAGGTAAAAATTTTTATATAAGAAATAAATCCTTGATGATACAATGTAAAATTATATACATGAATAACCAATAAATGAAATTGTATCACAATATTATTCTACATGAAATATTTACAACATTAAATTTTTAATTGGGACGCAGAATCTCCTCCAAGATATATCAAATTCACCTATAAATCCCTAGAATCTAGGATTGTCCTTTATTTATATATATACTAATCTCTAAGAATATAAAGAATTCAGTGTGATCATAATCATATAGGTGAGATGATAATAATAAATAGAATGATCGTCCCATGTAATAGGATGACCCCTATAAATATATAGTGTCAAAAAACTAGTTGTCAATAATTTGTTGACAATCCAATTTTATCAAATGGCATCATCATCAATAACAAAAATGATAAAATCAGTATCAAACTACAAATGAGTTAATTTATCATGTTAACCAAATAAAAATGAATCTACTAAAATGAAGTAATATAAAATCTTATAAAACAATAATATAAACTAGTAAATATATGGGATTTAATTTTGATATAATAACTTCGATTTTTTATAAACCGACACTAATAGTATGTGTGGGAACTTATTGGAATCAGTTTTGATAAAAACAGATGCCAAAACACAATTATTGATGATTTTCAATTCATTTTTTGTTAAATCCTACGCAAAAAATAATAAAAAAATATTTTCGCATCAGTTTTGGGGAAAACCGATGCCGAAATCAAAAAAAAACAAAAGATTTTTTCATCAGTTCATTTTGAAAACCAACGCCAATAATTATCAAAATATATTTTTGGAATCGGTTATTACAATAACTAAAACTAAAAAGTATATTTTTTTACTATGTTTTAGATTATTTATTAAGATTTGATTTGACTGGTCGTGTAGAAAAAATTAACTTACATATTAAAAGTTATGGTTGTAGGAAGTTGATTTACTATAATAGAACTTTAAACGAATTTCAACTTTCAAAGACCATAATTTTTAATCTGTAACTCCATTTTAGCTCCATGACAAGTCAAATCTAATCTTACGAAATTATATATAACATTGTAATATTTGTTTCATTATTTGGCACTGGTTTTCATAAAAACCTATGCCAAAACCCATTTATTAATGATTTTTCAAGTTTTTTTGTAAAAACTGATGTGAAAAATAAAAAAAAAATTGGCGTCGGTTTTTGGGAAAACATACACTAAAAATAAATAAAAATTATCTTTTTTGCATCAGTTTTCCCAAAAACCGATGCTAAAATAAAAAAAACTAAAGACATTTCGGTATCTGTTTTTACAAAACCCGACTGTAAAAATTATATTTTTTTACTATGTTTTAGCTTATTTCTTAAGCTTTTATTTTATTGGTCGTGGAGAATAAATGGAGTCACAGATTAAAAGTAATGGTTGTCAGAAGTTGAAAATCTATAATAAAAATTCTTCAAGAAGTTCATTTTTCATAGACCATAACTTTTAATCTGTAACTCCATTTTAGATCCACGACAGCCAAATCAAATCTTGTGAAATTATAAAAAAAATTGTAATAATTTTTTTCATTTTTGGCATCGGTTTTGATAACAACCGATTCCAAAACCTATTTATTGATGATTTTTCGCAATGGTTTTTGTTAAAACAGACACCAAAAATTTTAAAACAAATGGTTTTCATTCGTTTTTGGGGAAAATGGATGCCAAAAATAAATAAATACTTTTTTTCATTGGTTTTCCCAAAAACCGACTTAGAAATCAAAAAACCTGAAGACTTTTTGGATTTGGTTTTTTTAAAATCCGATTCCAAATATTAAAAAATATATATATTTTGCAGTCAATTTTTACAAAATACGATGAAAAAATTTATATTTTCTTTTACTAAATTCTATATTATTTTTTAATCTTCTATTTTACTGGTCGTAGAGAAAAAAGAGAGTTATGGATTAAATGTTATGGTTGTCGGAAGTTGATCTTCTCTAATAGAAGTCGTAAAGAAGTTCATCTTTCAAAGACAATAACTATTAATATGTAATCTTTTGTTGCTTCACGATCAGTCATATTGAAGCTTAAGAAATTATAAAAATCATTGTAATATTTTTTTCAATTTTGGCATCTGCTTTCATAAAAACTGATGCCAAAAATATATTTTTTATTAGTCACATCTCTTTTTTTAAATGGATGCGAAAACATTTTTTAGTCTTTGGCCTCGGTTTTTAAAAAAACCGAAGAGAAATTTTTTTTTTCTTTTCGCATATTTTTATTTTAAAACGGAGGCCAGAATTTTTTTAAACAAAAATTTTCCCCTCGGTTTGTAAAAAAACCGATGTGAAAATTAATTTCGTTTTTACTTTTTGGCATCTGTTTATTTAAAAATAGATGTTACAAAGGATATCGATTGGCATTATTTGCATCTATTTTCTTAAAAAATGATTCCAAAAGACCAATGTAAATCCACTTTCATCTTAGTTTCAAACAATACTGAGACCAAAGAGTATTCGCCAAAACGCGGGATCAAAATTTCAATTTTTTCACCAAGCGCGTTTAACTTTTTAAAATCTCGTCTACATTTCCGTACAAGACGGCTTCAATCATTTAATATATATAAATTCATTTTATCCTTCGTTCAAACTTTTCAATCTCTTCAATTCAATCAATTTTTCAACGCAGCTTCAATCATAAATTTGAACACTGTACCTATTCTAATCATTTATTTTATTTGTTATTCTTTTCCTTCATTTCTAAAAAACTCAATTAGCTTTCCTGTAGCGATGAATTATTAGTATTATTGAGTTACAAATATAGAACATTCAAATGAGTTTTACCAATTGTGGTGTAATTTTAATTATCAATCACGATTTTCATTTTTTTATGTGATTTTAATTTATTTTTATCGAAATTTATTTGAAATGAGTTGTACCAATCAAAACATTGACATGTTCCACTTCCGACGACCATAGCATTTGATCCATAACTCTGTTTTTACCCAAAGGCATGTCAAATTGAATCTTATGAAATTCTACAAAACATAGAAGAAGAAAATATTACTTTCTGGCGTCAGCTTTGGTAAAAATAGATCCCCAGTATAATTTATTTTCATTTATGGAGTCGATTTTTTAAAAAAACCGACGCTGAAACTATTTTTTAAAATTTTTTGGCCTCATTTTTTAAGGAAACCGACGCAAAAAATGATAATAATTTAATTTTTTGGAATATATTTTTTACAAAAATGATGCTCAAAAAAAATGTTATTCAATTTTGGAATCAGTTTACAAAAACTGATGTAAAAAGTCATATTTTATACCTCGGAAACATCAATATTGGTTAAAAATTGACGTTAAAATTAAAAAAACCGATATTAAGGACCATTTTTCATCTTGTGATATTCTAAATTTTATAATTATCCACATGAGGGAATAATCATGTTATGTTAGATGAAATACATGTTTCCACCTCTAATAAATGATTATAATGAAATTTAAATAATCAACCATACATAATGTTATATTAGAATTACACATATATTTCTATATATTACGTACTAGTTAACAATATATATATATATATAAAGTATTCAGTGTATACATGATTTGAATTATGATGAAATATAAATCTCTATGAATGAAGCGAAATATTATAATACTGGTGGAAATAGACATCATTAGTAATGAAACTATATATTAGTTACCCAATATCATAGATCCATGATTGGGAAAAACATTGTTTATTCTAAACTTTTGTCTACCTCAATCCACAATATATTAGAGACAATGTGTGTCACTAAAGGGGTGAATTATTTTCACTCGGATTCCTATAACGAACATTATCAAATAACTACTCTTCTCTACTAATCCAATCATTAGTGATCTTTATTTTGGAATATTATATTAATTTTCAATTTCAATCTACTTTTCAAATGATATGATGGATAAACTATACATATCTAACTATATCTAAATAAAACATGATATATATTAACAACAAAATTTTGGTGATTACAAATAAACCAATATATAAATCCCCACTAGTGTCAAACCATATTACTGATAAAGAAAGATTATCATGTCTATAATCCATCAATATCCAAGGAGAGTCGGTGAGTGTAATGTAGATGCACAATCATATCCTTTCAACATCGATAAAAATCTGTCACATGGTACATGAAAACCTAGACTAGATGTTTAACCATAGTTAATAAAAAGAGTAACTTTCAAATATCACATAGCCATAATAAAAATTATTGTCAAAAAATCCATATAATAAATTTTCTTATATGATTCCATCATCCTAAAATCATAGGTAGTGACGGATAGTTAAATAAAATATTGATTTTATTATTGAGTTATCCCCCGAGTCAATATAAATTTTCAATGACATATCCCATATAAAAAAGTCTCCATGAATTCATTAAATAGAAATCATGGAACTTATTATGTGTTCCCAACATAAGGAAAAACTATCTAACTCATACCTATAACTATTCAACCACCTTTTTCTATTAATTTTTCTTAACCATTCATTGCTTTCTTCCAATCATTCATATACTCTTGATTAAGTACATTAAATTTATTTATGGTTTTTTCTAACCATTTAAGGAAATACCCATAGAATATATAATACCATTATATCAATCCTATTATTTATTTATAATATAATTAATAATCAGGACTATTAATAAATAACTACATTCTCATATTTATTATTCCAAAAAATTTATTTCAATACATTATTCAAATGATTACATTTATATCTTCCCACAATCTACTAAGTGGTCTACGTATTATATTCCCAATAAAAAATCCAAAACCTTATATTGAAACTACTTCATTCATAAAAGTTGTGATATATAATTACTCAGACATTAATTGAAAACCCACATTAAATTTTATTAGTACTTTCATTACATTTCATAATTATATTCATTTATATAAAACCTTATTGACATCATGAATCTAACCATTCCATATTAAATTCATAATCTCCTAATTATTATTGACATATTTCAAGTAAAATAATTATTAAAAATAACTGATTATCAACCCTTAACTTCAAAATCATGTTGCATTGACTAAATTAGAAACTATCTGCAATCAGTACCTCATGTTGTTAAAATACTCAAAAATTTATGGAATTATAATCCTCATTATTACCTGATAACATCACACTAATTTTATTATAATAATGAAATAATATTATCATTAATTTCACAATTTATATAACTACATAGCCCTATAATATGATTCATAATTTTATGATTTTATATCCATTATTAAATAAATCTATAACATCACTTGATATAAAATATTTATCCAATAAATTTCATCATGATAGATTGTTTTTATTTAATAATAATATTTTTTTAGATTCATTTAAATAGATGTAGATATTTTAATTATCAAAAATCATTGAAGTTATCCCAAACATGGTTGAATTAGGTTAGATCTATAATAAACATTCTAATGAAACATTTCATTTCAAAATATTTTATAATAAATGCACTAAAATATGGGTTGTTTTGTGGAAAATTTAAGGGTGTTGTATGACACCCCTAGAAATACATATTCATGAAATTGACATAGAATACTCCAAAACAAATTCTTATATTCGTTTATTTTTCAGATGTACATTAAATCACCATAATTCATAGATTTTTCATCTCTATTTGATCTCACATACCAATATTAAATAGGGAATAAATTATTGAGGTACTACAACATCACACCCCAACTTCATTGAATATAGTGTGTCAGTTCAATTCAAAATATGTAGTGAATGACTATGTTTGATTTTCCCATAGTTTTGGTCCCCCACTATTCCAATAATCCAATACTCGAAATAATAATATGATCTCTAGATATAATTTATATTCATTCAACTAAGATACTTATCATCCAATTCCACAGAATAGGCTCTGTATCATATTCTAAATGATCACACTTTAGAACATATGACTATCATTCTGCATCCAAGTAATTTTTTACCTCCCCTAACAGTACTTAATGTTTATCTCATTCCAAGGAGGTCAAAAAATGGTTCACCTCCTCTGGTAATGTCAAAAATTCGTACCAAATAATTTTATTACCCCTCAACTATAGATCTAGACATTATTTTTAATATTTGATTATTATAAACCTCATGTCATGATATGAATAACAAAAAAATAATTAAGTTAATTTAAACATTATATCTTGTTAAAAATATAGTTATAGTGATTAGGATGTGGTTAATTCATTCCATAAAACGATTTATTGTGTATTATGGTGTGTTATGTGATTATTTGAAATGAAAATACTATATATTTCATTAAATTTCCCTCTAACAATTCTCTATAGGTTATCTCAAAATATGTTTCTTCGATATTGAGAAATGAAATAGTGATTTTTTAAATGGAACATAGAAAAAAATGATGTTATGATTCAATGAATAATGCATTAATGATATAATAAAAGTGTAATGTTTTAGAGATTCACCAGAATAAAATAATTATAATTAAATATATTCTCTTTTTATCACCATGAAAGAATTATTTGGTCCTTTGTGGCTCATTGCTCTATACTGGATATGACAACCTTGAATCCTATATATATTTTATATATACATTAAATGTTATTATATATTGGAGATGATAATTAAAAATAAAATAAATAATTTTTTTATTCATTTATTAACAATAAACTAATAATGTGGTAAACTAAACTAACATTATCTGAATATTATGAAATAGACATCAATGTGAGAAATAAAATGAAAACAAAAATTTATTAGGTTCTAATTTTATAAAAAGTTATTGTGGGTTTAATTATATCATAACATTTAGTAAATAATGAAAAATTTTCCCTTACATGATTGTAGTAACAAAAAAACTACTAAAATACAAAATATAAATTTATGTGAGTGATATTTGTCTCATAGACTGTCAAGCATGTGTTGAATTATGATAACATGACATTGTAATTTTCATATTGAAACACGAACTACTATAATTTTTCTCAACCATTTAAAATATGATGACTTATATATATTAGACATATTTATATCATGGGTGGAGAATTTACCAATGGTTTTTTATATTAACAGTTACAATTTATTACTTTAAATGAATACATATAAGAAATTTTATTTTCTACTATTCTATAAAAAAATATATTTGCATGATATTGATAAGACATCTTATATCTTCCAAATGATGTTATAAGATATAACTCAATTCCTTTTTCTATAATAATTGAATGAATAAATACAAAGAATTATTTTTTGAAATCCATTTTTAGATTAATGTTAATGGAATTCATGTTTATGATGGTGAATAGTATATTTTTTAAATGTTTTTCTAATGAAAATATAATATATGGTTAATATTTTAAGAAATAATTCATTGATATTCATCGAACAATTTTTTATACTAAATCTTGATTTTGAATTTCCTTATAATGTACTTCATCAAATATAGGTAGAGATATTTCATAAAATCATTTTCATATATTAGTTTAAGAATGTTATTAATGATCCATAACATGTGGTTCTAAGAATAAATTGAAAAGTTTATGAGTATTAATCATTCAATGAGAATCTTTTGGACAATAATGATAACCAAGTATATAATTTTCAAATAAAAAATATACCATTGGGTTAATTCTAATGGATGTGTTTTAGATTCTAACAAATTAATTGATAGTGGGAATCCCATATCATAGTTCAATATCATGGGTATTTTATTTACTTTTACTATAAATATAGTGATTTTAATCATTGATATAATTTAATGAATGATTATTGAATTTATAATGTGTCAAGATATTGATGAAATTTATTATTTTATTTAACAATAATTTCATTATAAGAAGAATTTATTATAGATTCCATGAAATGTAAATACATGGGAAATGTGAAATTAAAATTCTTATTAAGGTTATTTTTATTATAAAAGTATAATATTATAACATCCTAAAATAAGGATAAACCCATCCATTGTGTTTTTGGTTGATTCACTGTTAAAAATATAATTTCTAAGAAATTTTAATAAATTTTTAATTAATTCATATGACTATATAACGATAAATATAAACCATAAATATTTGAAAAATAAATGTGGAGAATAATTCATTGATCAAGGTATATTTTAATAAATATGTTCATTATTACAGATTGGGTACTATATAATTCTGTGTTCTGGAGATAATTAAATAACAATAGAAGATAAATACTCTATCCTAGTGGATTTGGGAAATACATGATTTGAGAACACACACATTAAAATATATTAGTATCCAAATCAAGAATATTAATTGAATTTATATATTTTCATTTTTACTTTCCGCTTTTAATAATTAAACATATATTTAACCACGAATAATGAATTTCTAAATCCGTAGTGTAAATTATGATTGATTAAATATTTTTTTATATTTTTTCAATTTATAATCAGTATGGGTTCATTGATTAAGAACCAAATATAACATAACTAATTTTTGATCATCTTGTTTATTAAATACCTCTATCATTCAACTCCCATTAATCTATATTTTTTTTTATTATAATAGTAATTATGAGAGACATATATATAAATATAATTGTACATTAATATTTGAAAATTTATAGATTCAATATTAAATATATCAGAATAAATTAAAACAGATGCTACTAATAAAATCCTAAGAGTATTGTTTGGGGGTATATATTATAAAAATTGTACATCATTATACATTATAATATATACCCTATATAATATTCAAATATTTCTCAATATTTATATTTTTTTTAATTTCATATGGAAATATACAAATATATTAGTTTTTATTAATGTCATGTTTAAAAAAATTGTGGGTTTATCTTCATTGTGGTTACTAGAATATTTTTTTTTATTATGTTTTTAAAAAAAAACTAGTATGGGAGTGTGGAAAATTGTGTTTGTAAACTCTACAGATATAAAGGATTTATATGGGTATTATTATTATATGTTACTATGACTAAAATGAGAAAATATGATTTTTTGTTTTGAATTCATCCATGTTCCATTTAAGAAACACTTATATAGAATGATGATGGAGAAATTTTGTAATTTATAGTATATTAATGTTAATTCAATTAATATTTTATAATTTGGGCATGATTATATTAGTTTATTGTTAATTTATATGTCATATAATTTTACATACAGAAAAAAATTTCAAAAACCATGAGGATGAGAATTTTGTTTGATTTATATGGAAATAATTGATTTATTGTTTTGGTTTTATGTGTATAATTGTAAAATTATGCTAGAAAATTCATTATATAAATTAAATTTTTGTTCTTTTAACTATATAGTTTGTGTTGTGGGATATATAATATTGTTTTAGATATTTGTACCTCTTAAAAAATGAAATCCCTAGGAGTGGACATTTTGAACCCACTATATAGATGAACCACCATCCCATGAAGAGGTAATATAGACAATCCCCAGTTGAGAATGATCCATTTCCAGTCTATATTGTGGATATTTATAAAGGGTAATGGAAAAATAAATTATTGTTTAACACAGCAATCCATCATCTAGGGGTAACACCCACCCACCTGATAGAACTTGGAGATTGGAATAATTGTTATTCCTCTCTTGATAATTACTATAGAGTATGAATATAGTGGGTTATTGGGTGTGTAAGATGATGAGACTAAACATGGGTTGTTTATTGTATTATAATTGTATAAATTTAATATTCATTATTATAGCTTATTCATGTAGTTTTATTAGGTTTCATGGAATGTATAAAACATGTTTCTTTGTATTCTCACCCCAGTCTATAGATGTTATTCTATTAAATTTTTTGGATTATTTAAAAGGTGGTGTTGAAATACATTAGCTCATCAACACAAAGGTAATAGTTTTGGAGAATTTTAGATAGATATTTTTATTTTAAGATGAGGTTATTGGATGAATTTACATACAATATTTTCACCCATTTTGGGTAATTTTTAAATGTTTTATGAACTTAAAATCATTTTTATTCATTAAGGGTTACTATTATTTAGGGAAACTACCCTAAACATGATAAATAAATTCATTTATTTTTATTATAGTAATTTTTTGTTTTTAGTAATCGTACAATTCATTCAACAGTTGATAAAATAACATTTACAACAATATTTTACCCTTATCCTACTAAAAACAGATTGAGTGGTTTTTATTGATTTGGTTTTAGCTAAGGAATGGCCTCGTTTCCCCTGGGATATTTAACTCACTACTTAATATTTCACCTTCATATTTAAAATTTTTTATTATATATTTTAATATTATTTTGATAATTGATAAATTATTTTCAAAACATATAATATTTTAGGCGAGACCATGATCTAGTATAAATAGAATTGTTATCGAATTACAATAGGTGTAACCAAATGTGTGATATATTTTTAATAAATAATTTATAAATAATAATTATTCTTTTGAAATTGTTTACAAAGTTTTTTTATTTTTTTATTTTTAGATTATTTTTTTATTTTCATTAATAATTTATATATATCTGGTATAGGTTTTCACTTGAGATCATTTATTTATAGTTGAGTTATCAACATTTTCAATCAATGAGTGTATGATAATGTAAGCTAATTATTTTTAACCACAACATTTATCGAAATTTATATGATGGTAGATTCATAGTGATGATTTAAAAGATTCTTATATATATTTTTTGGTTAAAGACATATAATAAATTGTGAGTGAATTAACAATATAGATTCTCATAGAGTGAGATATTATATTGAATAATTGGGTTTTCAATATCCTTATTTTACCTACATTATATAAAAATATATTTTCTAAATAAAATATATAATTATATGATGAATAATGATGTATAATCAAGTATACCAATTAATGTGAACCCAAAAAAGTTCTTATCAATATTTTAAAAAAAACATATGATACATCTAAAAAGTAAAACTTTTTCAATGAAGTTTTTAAGATAATTTTTTGCATTTTGTAATGGAGGATGATTAATTATTTAGATCAATATACATTCACTGAGGATGATATATATTTCTAAAGAACATAAAATTATAACATCAGTGAAATATTTCAGGCAAAACTACTATATGGGTACAGTTAAGAGTAACAAAATACTAGAACAATATATCATATAAGTACATTTTTTGGTCTTCCTTTTGAATTGATGATATCATTCTCACTCTATTTAATATGTCTAAATTACAATTTCATTCAATTTAATAAAAAGATAATTCATAACATCCATTTTTTGATCAATATAAACACTAATTGATGTGTTATATAAAATAACCAATGTCAACATATTGGTTTCTAAAGGAATATTAACGTGTATTTTAAAAAATGATATCTGAATGAAACCTCGTATTTGTAGATATAAAAACCTGATAAAAAAAATAAATAATATTTTTAATATTTATTCATGAAATTTTTTCTAAATAAATTAAGAAATTCCAACCTCAATATCGACCTTAACAATTGTTTTACAATTATAATTTAAATGCATCATTACGTATATTCCATCATGTCTGTTGTTTTGGTCATAATAGATTTTTAAATTCTTATTTTGAAATTTATAAACCCGTATGTGTCAATATAACACACACATATATATATATATAATTATATATTATTCCACAAAAAAATAAAAATATTCTCATATCTCCAACAAGGGAAAAACAATTGCGATGTTCTCTTTGGTGAAATAATGAAAAGACCTACATTTCAAAGAAAAAAAAAAGAGAAATGGTTTTTTGGTTTACCCTTATAAAATAATGTATTATAAATTATTAATTAGAGTATTACTAATAGATGGAAATTGATTTTGTAATTTTTTTCAAATTCACATCTATTTATATATAATTCAAATAAGTGATAACAATTTTGTGGAATGGGGAATCAGTATTGGGAAGATACATGATTTGAATGAAAAATGTTTGAAAAAAATACCAATAAACATGTTTGGGATGTTTTCTAGAAAAATATTTTAAATTATATTCTTAGAATATACTAAGAATCAGGGGGAATCGTTGGAGGGATATTTTAGAAGTATGAGGAATGTTAAATTTGTTCTAGTAAAAACACTTTGATCTATAAAATTATTCATTATGTGAAGCAAAATGATATATTTTTTTAAAATATAGAGTTGTAATATTGATTTCAATAGGAAAAATGCTACCATTCTATAAGTATTCTACATTGAAGTAATGTCATTGGTTTATGCCAAAACATAGATATTGTGAAAATTAAATTATTTACCATAAAGATATGGTTTCACTATGATACATTATTCTCACTATGATGTGTTAGTCATGTATATTTTCCAAATGATTCAATATGAAGAAAATAAATGAGTTTCATCCCTAAATCTCAAAGGCATAAACATGTGAACTTGAAATGTAAAAGTCATACAATAGAGGTGTCGAGTCAAAATGATTTTTATTATTTTAGGGGTCCTAAATTATAAGAAATTTTTGTGGTCTAGATTTAATTTTATTATCGTATCTGTATATTTTTATATCAAATTGATTAAAATTTCATAGAAACCCAACCATTTAGTTATAAAAAATACTAATTATTGTTAATCACTATAAATATTATATAAATAAATTTATATATTATGATAAAGAAGTGAAAATAGAAATGAGTTGATTGGGAATTGATTTATAGGTATTTTTAATAAGAATTAAGTGATTTCCAATAGTATTACATATAATAATATCATAGGGATCCAACACATTGATCAAGGATGAGAAATTTATATACCATCATTGGAGTAATATTTATTCATTATTTTTGAAATATCATGGTGTCATATGTTTGATAATGGGTCATTATATTACAGTTAAAACATTGATATTTATGCCATCATGAAGGTTATAAACATTATGTATAAGTGAAAATAATATGAAATTATATCACAAAATAGTGAATTTGGTGATTTTCATAAAGTTACACATCCCCAGTGTATTCTCATTGGATTATTCTTAATAAGGGTGAATCTTGTAAAAATAGCTTCTAACTCTTTTCTATAGTTTATAACTTATATATTTTGTTATGAGTGAAATTTTTTTGACTATTAATGTATATAAATCATTATAATAATTATTTGAAATTGATATAAACTTCTTCACAACACATCATGAGTATTTTATTTTCTATAGATCAATAAAAAAATTCTGAAAAGAGTGGATAAGATATCATTACATATGTTGTTTTAGTTTTTATAGTAAATATCCATTAACACATAAAATTATGAGAATATAAATCAACAATGGTTTGAAATATAATTTGATGGTTAATGAGACTATGCTAGTGTGAAGTGTTTCATAGATTGTTCTTATCATGTTTAATTAAGAGTTCTTAAACACTCTTTTTTGAAAAAATCTTTATTATCTTACTATTCCATCTATTTGGACATTTTAAATGACTATTTAATAAATAATCCATATCCAAAACATCTTTATAAGGTGAATCCGTTGTGTTTAATAACATTTATTTATAAAAATGTTACAACACACTTCATATCTAAATGAAAATTTATCACATTAACCTATAGATGTCGAAATATTTAAATAGAATAATGTTTCAACATAATATATTGAGATTATAATAACAATATTATTGCTTAAATTTTTCTAAAATAAAAAAATTAAGTTATATATGTTAAAAGAGAATTTTATTAGATTAAAGGATGATATTAGTCTCGCAAAAATCATCTCATGCGAAATATATATAACATTACTATTATGATGTCTGATAAAATAAAAAAATCAATATTTAGAATGTATTAGGGATTTATATAGTATTTTTTTGAGTAATAAAATAGTCTAAATAATATCAATTAATGCTTAATACAACCACATAATCTTTTGAAGATATAAAATAATAAGAGTTATTAATATTGTTATTAATATTAAAATTATTATAGTACATTTAGGATATAATACTTATCATAATTAAACACATTGGATACAATTTACTATATATGGAAGAAAGATAAATTTTTAGATGATTATAATGAAATATTATACAGTTATGGAAGAATTAGTGGAACGTTATGATTAAATATATACAATATTAAATGAATGAATAAAAGTGGAATGTATAGGAAAAAAATTGAGACTTCTTACACTTTATTGATATTCATTTGGCTACAATATCTACAATGAAAATAAATTCAACATGAAAAAATAACCATATTTTTCATAAATGTGAACAAAATCATCAACTATTATTTTTTATTTAATAAATTTTTTTAATTAACCATAATATACTATAATACAAATTGATATGAAAAAATTTTCTGTAATTTGTGAATGCTGAGAGAAAATATTGGTAGTCATTTTCACACCATAGAAAAATATTCTTATCTTAAATATTGTAATAATTTAATTAGGGATCAATTATTCTTCAAAGAACCATTACACTGTCATGTATATACTCATATTCAAACCCTGGGGAGAATAATTGAAAAATTATAGTGGCCTTGTGAGTTTGTTTTCGTTACATGGTTGATAATATTTTTTATAATAAATTGAAAAGTATTGTAAAATTTGACACTAATCTAATATGATTTCATTGAAATATTCTACATAACATTATTTGTGATTATGTTTTTTGGTACATTACTGTTCTAAAATAACTACCCCAGAGTGAACATCTTTGATGGATAAAATAATTGCTTATAAAGAAATATGATGAGATAAAATACATAATCACATGGATTAATGATTTTCTATATAAATAATTATGGAATTAAAATGAATGATATGATGGAGATTTTTTAAACTGGATAATGATAAGGGAAACTCATCTCTAAATAAAACAATCCAATTATTTATTTAAGAAGCTTTTAAATAAAATATATATGAATTTCATGAGTTAAAAGCCCAAATCTATCGTGAACATATTTTACAATATATATAAGAAAGATAAAATAGTGAATGATACAACACACCATGTTCTGTGAATAAATATGGATAACATCGTGTTATAATCTTATCAATTAATTATTCAATTATTTAATAATTTTTTGGATGTCACAGTTTTTATACACTGACATGTCCTGATACCTGACAAGATGGGAATATTGAATTTGATAATTAGGAGACACCAAATGTAAAAAAATGAAATCGTTTATGATATAGTAAAATTTTAATACTACTCCCACGTCACATGATCACTGATTAATTTTGTTTCGATGTATGAGATGAGTGTAAACTATACAGATTAAAAAATATGTAATAAAACAGTATAAATTTCATGAAAATATTTAATCAAAACTAAAACATGAATATTATAATAAATATTTCAAATATTAAATTTTATTATTGGTGATAATAGGGAATGTAATAAACATCCTAGTATGGTATATATGGGGATAAGAAGATGAAGATGGTTATATTGATTTCCCATTTGAATATAAATGAAACATTGACTCAAAGGATTTCTTAATTAAATATTTTTTAACAATAAATAGTTAAAGGTTTATGAAGTACATACATGATTGTAGATGTTGTTGATACTGAAAATTACCTCATAGAAAAATATGAATGTGAATTGAAATATGAATTATAAAATTTGAATATTTTAAAGATTAACATTATCTTGTTAATATAAAAAATAAATATAAATTTTGAAGTAGTTTTTTATCATCAAATATAACACCAATTTAATTTATATGATTCAGAATTATATATAATATTTAAGAAGATTATTATTGTATTTTTGATGTATTCTTTAATTATTTTGACATGATTAATGATGTGATCACCTAATGTAAGAAGTTATTAATGAGAAATATACAACTCATGGAAATATAACCTATATAATATTATTAAAAAAAATAAAACTAAAGTATATTATTAATGTGCATGAATCTAATAAATAATATAGTGGAAATTTTATTGAGATATTTAAAGATGAATTGGTCTTGTTGAATAAAAACACTAAATATTGGATAATTTTTTTAGGAATATTATGAAACAAAAAAATTAAATTATTAATAAAAAGATATCCAATGAGTGATCACAATAATTATCAATAAAATATAAGTGAAATTACTTTTTTATTGGAATTAATAGACAAGAGATGAAGGTCTATCATTGGAGGGGGAAATATTAAATGAAACCTACTATATAACATCATGTTGCACTTTGCGGGTACTCCCATATTCATTATTAGTTTATCATGTGTATATATCATAGTTTTTGGGATTCTAGGGTACATAGTTCCTTTGTTTGGGAAAATAAACTAATGATGATGGATGTATGTTTTTATTAATTAATTATGTTTGTATATAATGTGTTAACGGCTTAAAGGTGTTCTCTACAAGATCAGAGAACATATCATCGGACTTGGTGTTTCTTTACTCAGTCACAGAATATTTTCAATCTGTTGTAGAATTGAAGGACATTTAAGGGGATTACACATAGTGTAATGGTCACCAAGAAGATTCAGTGAGAAATTTTTGGGGGTGATTGGTTTTCTCACCATGTAATAGGATGCCATATTTTAACGTAAAAAAGTGAAGTTTTCTATAAAAAGAAGATTTGTTTTTTATTATTTGATAATTTTTAGAATTACTAAAGTGTAATGGGTTTACAAACCACATAAATTCATGTCCTGTAGGTATCAGAAAATGGTTAGATGATTTTTTTTTCCATAAATCGTTAAAAATCCCACCCTCCACCCAAATCTCAACCTATTCAATTTTTGGTGATTCACACCCTTCTAAATTGATTCATTTGATTATAGATCATCTTATATGTTCTGGTTTAACTGACAAGGTATGTGTTCCATCATGGATTTATTTTATGTGGTCACAACTATCATGTTTCGTGAGGTTAGTTTTTAGATTCATGATTAGATTGTTTTTTTAATCAATAATTTTTATTTATATATCCTGACAATTCTTTCAAAATATGGTCTATTTGTTCTAGTCACAGTTGATTATTTATTCTGGGATTACTCTATTTCGAGGTATGATTTTCTATATAAATGGTTAATGTAATTAGTTTCTTGTTATTCATGGAAAATTCCAATGGATTTTTCTTTAAATTTTAGGGATATTTGGATTCAAATGAATTCCTGGAATGAAAAATTTTTATAAAGGGGTTTTTTATTGAAAAAAATATTTCTTGATTTTAAATGTTGTTTAAAATACAATAATTTATTGGCATGGTGTTGATTGTGTTTTAAAAAAAATTATTTCCTTTTGAAAATTATTTAGAAAATTTTTAAATGTGGAACCTTGGTTGAATAATGAAATAGACATAGATATTATTGGTGTGTGTGGAACAATTATATTGAAGAATTTTCTATATCAATATACTATGGGAAAACTCAACATATTTTGTTCCAAAGGTCAAACATTATTAGTATATTTAGTTTCTTGTTAAAAATTTTCCATAGGATATGGCCCAATATTAGGTGATTTTTTCATTTATGGTTATTTATTGAAATAATTATTTTATCATGGATGGCTCATTATAGGTTTTTATATTTGCCTTTTAAGACATATCTTTTAATGATGGATTATTTTAGGGATATGTTTTTAATTGTTTACCTCTTAATTCATGTATATTCTTTAATTATTTACCAAATATACTTAATAAATTTCAATTTCCATAAAATGGAATGATTTTATGAAAATAAAATGGGATAATTATTTAAAAATGAATTAGATTTATAATAATTAATTATAATTTCGTTGGTTTGAAACCTCAAACTATTGAATTCATGATATTATAACTTGTATTAAATTAGTTATAGTACCCTAGTGGCCTTTTTCATCACACCATACATTTCAAATTTGAATGTTTTATATGTTTTATTAAAGGATTCATTTAATGGGAACAGAATAATTTTGTGTGTTGTATTATCATGTTGTTGTTGCCTTTTGTTAAGGTTTGTTTAGAGGTGAGTATTTGTAACATTGAGTAATTTTGAAATTAATTTTTTCAGACTTTTATTTTTATCCAAGTTTTACATGGTTTCATTGATCTGTGTGTATCTCTTTGTTTCAAATTATTATATAGTTTTATGTCTAGTTTCATGATATACCAGATTTTTTATATTTCATTACTTCACCTAAATATTTGAAAAATAGATCAGGTATATGGTTTGATTAAACAATTTTCAATCTAATATAGATTGGTATCAAAGGTAAGGATCATCCTGGAGTGTGTTAAATATACATAAATTTGGTGTTATGTCTCGGGTAGATAGGAATTAGGACCATAAAATTTTTAATATTATATGTTGAAAAGGGTGTAACACCCCAAACTTCCACGGTACGCTTCTCGTTGAATAATACATTAGCGTGTGTCATACGCAACTTCGAGTTCAAACACAAACCACAACCAATCAAACTAGCCATTATGAATAGTAATAACCACTTTTTGAAATTTTATACATTTTATATTTCAAAATGGACTTCATTTTTTGATTTCTAATTTCGAAATTATCTTAGGGTGAATTTTTGGTACATTCCTGATAACTATTATATTTTGATGAATAATGAATATTAATAATTTTTAATTAAAATCAACTTTTTTAATCGAAATAATTAATAGTGATAAATTAGGAATTTTAGTGGTTTTAAAGTATATTTAAAATATATTTTTACCATTTAATATAATTTTGGGCACTATAAGTAATTTCACATTTAAACTGGACATAAACAAATGTCAATCTTTTGATAGTTATTATTTCTGAAAAACACACTTTTTGTTTTGACAGCGGGAATTAATTTTAAATTAATTTCTGCCAATTTTTTGTTTTAAATTTGGAAAAATGGATTCCATATTTAGAATCATGAGGTAAATATTGTGTAAATTGTTAACTTTTATTTTTAGACATTTTGAATAATTATTTCGGTAAATATTTTATTTTTCATGGTTAAATGGGTAAATCTGGAAAATAAGGGTAAAAAAATAATATTATAATATAAATAAATTACCCTAAAACGTGTCATAACCCTATTGGTTGATATATGTCTGAACATGGTAATCTTTGGGTCGATTTTAGAATGCCATTGATTCACTTGAAAGTGATAATGACACTTTATATTAATTATGTTAAAGTAAATACAAAAATGACATAAGCATATATCTTTTAGAAAAACAATTTTTGCATAGGGTTATATATGTTATATATTCAACTATAAATATTAATTAGAATGAAAAAAATATTTCCTACATAATATAATTTTATTTTTAATTTTTAGACATTGAATAAATAAATGTATTAATGACACAAAAATGATGTAGTATTTTCCTTATTTATGAAAGAATCAAATAATTAGTATTATAAATGTTAATATAAATACAATTTGAATGTTTTGATGACATAAATTTTTTTATTGTTTAATATGACATGTTAGTATATCTTGAATGAATTTGGTTTGATTTAATAAATTTTTTATGACATTAATGAAAATCAATTATTAAATAGTATCAAGATTGACATAATGGAGTTTTAAAAAGAAATATTATATTATTAATTGATATTCTATTCCTAAAAATCTATGGTTTGTCCAAATGACTTATATAATAATAGGAGTATTATTAATGGACCACTTGGAGGTCTCTTGGAATTTTAATGTAAGATTATTAACTATATAATATAAAAACACAAAGAGACCAGGTAAAGGTCAAACTCTTTAACTAAGAGTAAAATCTAAAATTTAAAGTTAATATAGTGACCCAACCCAGTCTAAAACCAATTGGTTGAGTGGTTTTTGTCATATCCCGAAATTAACCTTTAAATAATCCACTTTTGAGCCATTATAAACTGAATATTAATTTATTATAAGATAATATTTCTTGCTCTTCCTAAGGTTCCCCTCACCCATCTTATAAAAGGGCACTCCCTCCTCTCTCTAATTCACACCTTAAAATCATTTTTTCTTGGACAATCCCTACCCAAATATTCTCTAAACGTCCCTAAATTCAACTTATAGCCGTTATTTTGATCATAAATCCATCCTAAGGATCCCTTTTGGTCAAATCAAAGGGAAGAAACTAAAGCAGAGGTAATGTTTTCACCACCCTCTTCCAAGTTCCTTTCATCATGAACTTCACCTTTCATTGTTATTTACATTATAAGATAATAAATCCATTATCATATATATATTTTTATGTTATTATAAATATGGTACAACTATATTCATAATTCTATCCATCCATTTAATTTCATGTCACCATATGTGGTACGTACAGCTTACTGTCTCCACGTCGTGGTGTAATTGTTATTCAAAACATTATTATTTGGATGGGTATGAAAATTATGTGCAATTGAAGTAAATAATTAATATAACATTATCATTATTCTGTATATATGATATACCATCCAATTATATATTATTTTAATATAAAAAAATGATATTATCGCTCGTGCTTATGGACGGACTACCGTCTCCACGAACGCGATGAGATTCATTTCTCATTGTATCCATTCAAGTATAATTTTTATATTATGATTAAAAATAATTTCTAAGGACATGATATAAATCTGGATATTAATAAGATACAACCTATCCATAACAAACACGGTTTATGTAACAAAACATATAAAGGAAAATGAAGCTGTTAACACCCAAAACGACGATAATACTAAGATATTATTAACAAATCAATGTTAAAAGATCATATATGATATCATATTACTGTATATGATGTTTTAATAATACAATAAAAATTATTTCACCATTATATAGTAGGATAACCAACCCTCGACTACGGAAAAAGTACAAACTAAGGGGCTTCTTATCTCACTTTTAATTCCGTGAGATTTCCATTATTCACCCCTTATTTATTTTATGTGGTGTGTATAATTCCCATGATTGTATTCATTGTGTAATATAATTTAATTTATGGATATTTACATAATCATTTTGTGATCCTCCTTTCATGGGTGTATGTTTCGTATGTTACCAAATTGATAAGGGAATTTTAAATTTCAATTTCCACTCATTCGGCTTTACGCATACTTCATTGATTATTTTAATCCAAGATTATGTGTGGAATCACTATTCATTTTATTATTTCTTAATTTTGACTCCCCTTTCTGTGGATTTAATTTTGATACACATATTCACTCCATTGATAAATTTTCAAGTCATCGATATGAACTTGGTAAGAGTAATTTTAACTCAATCTCCGTTTGTTGAGTTAAATATCCAATTCATTGTTATTGTCTTTACAAGAATATGTGTGAATGTACTCTAATTTATTTACACTAAAAATCCAATCATATTTAGTGTATTTATATTTTTCACAAATAATTATGTTTTTGATTTATCACTAACCTAAATATATGGTCTTTATAAGAGATTGCATCTCAACTTACATTCCATTGAGACTTCTTTTTTATTATACACCAAATAACTTTTATATGGTGTATGTAATGTACTTTGACATAGTTTGTCATGAATCCCTTTATTCTCATGATATTACAAAGTTTTCATTACCTAAATTATTTTTATTCAAGTGTCTCTATTTTTTTAGGAACTCTAACTAAAATATCATTTAAATGTTTTAAAGATTTATTCTTCTAAATAATTATCATTAATGTCCATGTTTTAAAAATGGTTTTAAGGATTTATTTATATGGACATTAATGTTTTAAAATTAAAATTTATTTTCAATGTTTCAAATTGGTATGGGACACATTGATTCAAAAATCTATTTTAAATGGCTTCTTGATAAATAGTGATACTTTCAAATGTTTTCACGAAAAAAAGTGATATTTCTCTCAAATAGTTTTGATTATTGTTTTCATCTATGTCAATATACTTCATTATTCACAATTGAGGTTAATCTGTTAAAATACATTCTTCCATATTGTATTTAATGAGTTATGATTGACTATGGATGTGCTATTTATATTCCATTCATGGTTTGTGGATAAATTATTGACATTTCATATGCTAGTTTTAATACAAATGTTTGTGTTATGTTTCAAACTTCTCACATGAAGAATGCATTGGAGTTAGTAAGTGATGGCTAGAGCCCGCTATAGCTCCTCGATGCATCGGTAGGTCTCATGAGAAAAACTAGTGTCTTGGCACAAGGCCTTGACCTAATATTATTTGTAGTCTTGTCACAAGGCATTGACTATGTGGTTATGACAGTCTGACATTATTCTTTCCATCATTATGAAAGTAGTTATTTATATTTCATGTGATTATTCAAATAGTAGAATATCCATGTGAATAATTAAATGGAATTATTTCGTTTTATCTTTTCTATATTATGCCGATTTTCATGTTTAAAAGGATTTTGTTTTAGTTATACATTTCCTTAAATGTTTATGCTTATTTATGAAAGTTTACGCTATATTGTTATCCTTACTGAGCATCTCAGCTCACCCCTTTCTATGTTTTATTTTTCCCAGGATGAGAAGATGTATTTTATTAATAACCTACAGGGATAGTATGAGGATATGAGTGTGTTCTATGGAGACAATATTTTGTTTTAGTTTTTCACTTTATGATTTAATGTAAACATTGTGAATGTATCTAGTGATTCCAAGGACACTAAACTAATCGGTCTTTCGATACATTATCTTTTGTGATCATGCCAATGATGCATAATATGCACCGACTTTGGGTAACTGGGGTCAGGGAGTTACGGTTGGTATTAGAGTAATTTTATTACAAACCTTGAAAGCAAGAGTTAGATAAACTCTGATTAGAGCACATAGTCCTATGATAGACATTGAGGTTTAGTATAGAAGAACTTCCTAGAATTTTGGTATTGTAGAGATTTTGTGAGTCTTCCAAGAAATACATCTTTGTCTAGATACGAGCAGGTAGAGGTGGATCTGGCACAGATGTACCTAGGGGTAAAACCTGAAAACACCACTTTGATGTAGACTCGAATAGGAAATAGTGAATGACAACGGGCCTTGCTGCACTCTTGGTTACGACACTCCCATGGGATATTCTTAGGATAATATACATTTTCATTAAAAATCGATTTAAATTATTTTAATATAAGATAAGAGTAAATGACCTTGGTTAATCCTAAGGTGTTTCATATTAATAATATCTTGTCATGATATTCTCTAAATGATTTTATGACTACTGTTACTCACACAATGATTTCTATTTTTAGTCAATGGTTGGATTCCAAGGAAGTCATAGTATCTTTGACAGAAATGTACAAGGTGGGAACAGTGGTGGCAATGAGAAACAAAATAGAATGTTGATATTCATAAAAGATATTGTGTTCATGACAAATCAGTTTTCCAATAGTATGATTAAAAACATATATATTAACCAACTCCCAGACTCAACAAAGAAGGGAATCGTGATGAATGATAAGCGCTCCAGCAGTGGAGACCATGGAGAAAAAAATCCTCAATTTCCATCATGTATGAAACGTGTAAGGAGACACCGAGGAATGTGTCTCAATTGAAAAAAAAAATGCTTTATGTCTTGGAAAGAAGGGAATAATGTGAATAATTGTCAAAGAAAAATGAATAATACTATGGAAGAAAATAAAAATGGTCCCAAGAATCCATTTACAGTCATTTTCCGTAAATTTAGGGGACCTGGCTATTACCCAAGTGAATTCTCTATTCTATATGATATTTTCTTGGTCAAAGAAGAATCTATGTGGAAATAAATGGTTGGAGAAAATTTTAAAAGTACTAGTACTCCTTGTTGTAGGGATTACTTAGGAATAATTTTCTATTATATTTGTAACCCTACAGTTTGTCATGTGAAAATGAAATTTGAGGAAGACTTATCTTTTCTATTGTGGATATAGTTATAATTAACCATTTGTTTTTATATGATCATCGGGTTATAGGAAATTACAAGTTATTACAATTTGGGATGTAAATGAAAGGTATGAGATAACATTTGTGGTTAAATTATGTTATGGTTATTTTGTAGAATTTAACTCAATTTGGTAATGTTATAAAATATATTTTTTGAAAAAGGACAACACGCACACCATGTGACAACCCGTCGCGTCTGAAAAGCTGTGGGAATCGAACCCACAACCATAGTTCAATTGAGATTTATCGCCTACCACTAGACTACGTGAAGTCACTGGTTAGTGTGACTAATTATTTTTAGTTAAATGATTTTATTGATCAACAATATGTTGATTTGGGATCTTATGTCTTATCAAATGAATACCCTTAGTATTGAAAAATGATTTGATGATTACGTGATAAATGTTATTTTGGAAGACATTCACTCTATTGGGAACACAATATTCTTATAGAAAATAGAATACTATGAGATTTCATTTGATAAGTAATGGTGGATTTTTATCTATGATTTTATTGTGGATTTATAGTGATTTAGGTTATTTATGGAAATGATTAACCTATAACAGAGAATATGTGATTAGGTTAATTACTTTTAAGTATCTGAATTTAAGAGTAGTTGATGTCATTTGGAGATAAAATTTAAAGTGGAAGACTACATAACCAAATTATACTATGTTTTGGGATTCAATATTATTTTGTATTATATTGAATGATTTTAAGGAAAATTGTTTATTGAGTGGTATTTATTTATCATTGGGGGGTTGTTGGTTAAATTTTACAAAATAAGATTAGTGTCTCTTTCTCTAAAGTAATATCATTTTGGGGGATCATCAGATCTTGTACTAACCGTTCTGGTTTTGATTATTCTCTGTAGACTAGGTAAATATATATTTTATCCTTTGTGGATCATGTGATTCTCTAGAAACTTATTCTAGATCTTCCAGTGCGACCAAGTCTTCTAGAATACTCATCGTTTAAAAATGAGTTACTAGTAGAAATTTAGTAAAGAATGAAACTTTACATAAAAAGTAAGTATATCTCTTTATGTTCTTAATTATTCTCAGAAATGAATTCCTAATCTTTATTTAATGTAACTTAATAAAAAAAGTTCTTTGTTTACTTTTCCTACTAGGAATCT
The DNA here is from genome assembly GCA_963277665.1 of Viscum album. Taxonomy (NCBI): domain Eukaryota; kingdom Viridiplantae; phylum Streptophyta; class Magnoliopsida; order Santalales; family Viscaceae; genus Viscum; species Viscum album. The sequence goes on from OY728140.1 coordinate 2,073,447,269, forward strand.
AATGATCATTTGTCCCTTCACAAGTTTGTGGTCTTCTTGTTGTTAACTTTCTCCTGATCATGTTTTATATCCCTCTCCATCAGAACATGAAACATAGGTTATCATCGATATCCATGTTTTTCTACATGGAATCCTAGTATAGGTTATCTCGAGTGACCTTTGTACTTCTCTTTCATTCTTTTAAACTGAAAGTTTTATTGACTCTTTATAATGTGATACCTTCCATTATATTCCCAATCCCAATTTTAAAAATTGAATGAAAACAATTTATTGAAGTATTGGAGAATGTAACACCCCAATCTTCCATGGTATTCTTCTTTTTGAATAATACAGTAGTGTGTGTTGTACGCAACTTTGAGTTCTAACCCAAACCACACCAATCAAACTAGCCGTTATGAATAGTAATACCCAATTTTTTAAATTTTATACATTTTATCATTCAAAATGGATTTCATTTTTGGATTTTTAATATAAAAATTATCATAGGGTTAATTTTTGGTAAATTTATGATAACTTTCATATTTTGATGAATAGTGAAAATTACTAAATTTTATTTAAAAACAACTTTTTCAATCAAAATAATTAATAGTGATAAATTATGAATTTGAGTGGTTTAAAAGTATATTTAGAATATAGTTTTACCATTTAATACAATTTTGGTCATTGTATGTAATTTAACGTTTAAACTGGACATAAGCAAGTTTCAATCTTTTGATTGGTATTATTTTTTTTAAAACACGCTTTTTGTTTTGACAGCAGGAATTAATTTTAAATTAATTTCTTCCACTTCTGTGTTTTGAATTTATAAAAATTTATTCCATATTTAGAATCTGGAAGTCCAAATTTGGTAAATAAGAAACTTTTATTTTTAGACATTTTGAATAATTAATTCGGTAAATATTTTATTTACCATGGTTAAAGCGTAATTCCGGTAAATAAGGGTAAAAAATAATATTATAATAAAAATAAATTACCCTAAAACATGTCCTAACCCTATTTTTTGATAAATTTCATACCATGGGAATCTTTTTGTCAATTTTAGGATCCCATGGATCCACCTAGAAGTGATAATAACACATTATATTAATTAAGTTAAAGTAAATACAATAATGACATAAGCATATATCCTTTAGCAAAAAAATTTTACATAGGGTTATATATGTTATATTCTCGACTATAAATATTAAATATAAATCTAAATAAATTTAACACATAATGGTATTTTATTTATAATTTCTAGATATTGAATAATAAAATTTATTTATGACACAATAATGATGCAGTATTTTCCTTATTAAGGAATGATTCAAATAATTAGTATTATAAATTTTAAAATAAATATAATTTGAAAGTTTTGATGACATAAAAAATATTTATTGGTTAATATGACGTGTTAGGATTTCTTAAATTAATTTTGGTCGGTTTTATAAAGTTTTATAACTTTAACAAAAATCAATTATTAAATAGTTTCAAAATTGACATAAAGTAGTTTTTAAAACTAATAGTATATTATTATTTGATATTTTATTCCTAAAAATATAAGGTGTAGAGAAATAACATATATTATTATAGTTGTGTTATTAATGGACCACTTGGGGGACTCTTGTATGTTTATTGTATGTTTATTAACTATATAATACAAAAATACAATAAGACATGGTAAATGTCAAACTATTTAACATAGAGTTAAATCTAAATGTTAAAGTTAATATATTGACCCAAACCTGTCTAAAACCTATTGGTTGAGTGTTTTTCGACAGATAACCACCTTAAACTTTAAATAATTTACTTTGGAGCCACTATAAACTGAATATGAATTTATTATAAAATAATATTCCTAGTTTTTCCTAAGGTTCCTCTCACCACTCTTATAAATGGTCAGTCCCCCTTCTCTCTAATTCACACCATAAATTCATTTTTTCGCGGCCAACCACTGACCATATATTCTATAAACTTCCCTCACTTCAACCTAGAGGAATTATTTTGATCAGAAATCCAACCTAAGGAGCCATTTTGGTCAAATCAAAGGGAAGAACCCGAAGAAGAGGTAATGCTTTCCCCAGCATCTTTCAAGTTCCTTTCTTCTTCAATGTCTTATTTTTTGTTATTTCCATTATAAAATAATTAAAATTGTATATTTTATATATTTTGATTTTATTATATATATTTTATATCCATAGTTAGTATTCTATACATCCTTTGAATGACATTTCACCATACGTGCGTAAGTACGACTTACCGTCTCCACCACATGGTGTAATTGTTATTCAAAACATTATTAATTGTATGGATATAATAATGGTGTGTAATTGAAGTAAATAATTAATATAAAATTATAATTACTCTGTATATATGATATAACATCCAATTATATATTATTTTAATATCAAAAAATGGTATTGTCGCTCGTGCGTACGTACGGACTACCATCTCCACGAACGTGATGAGATTCATTCTCCATCATATCCATTCAAGTATAATTATCATTTTATGATTAAAAATAATGGTTATGAATTGATATAATTCTTTATATGAATAATATACAACCTATCCATAACAAAGTCATCTTATGTAACAAAACATATAAATTAAAACGAATCTGTTAAACCCCGAAATGACAATAATACTAAGATATTATTAACAAATCAATGTTAAAAGATCATATATGATATCATATTAATATATATGATTCTTTTATAATTTAATAAAAATTATTTCACCATAATAAAGAAGTCTAAAATACCCTCGACTGAGGAAAAAGTACAAAGTAAGGGGTTTCTTATCTCGCGTTTAATTCTATGAGATTTCCATTATTCACCACTTATTTATTGCATGTGGTATGTGTGCTGCCCTTTATTGAATTCATTGTGTAATATAGTTTAAATTATGGATATTAAAATAATCATTTTATGATTATTCTTTCATGGGTGTATGTTTTGTAATTTACCAAATCGATAAGGGAATTTTAAATATCAATTTCCACTCATTCATCTTTACGCATAAATCATTGATTATTTTAATCCATGATTATGTGTGGAATCACTATACATTTTCTTATGTCATAATTTCCACTACCCTTTTTGTGGATATACTTTTGATACACATAATCAATCCATTGATAAATTCTCAAGTCATCGATATGAACTTGATAAGTGTAATTTTAACTCAATCTCCATTTGTTGAGTTAAATATCCAATTCATTGGTGTTGTATTTACATGAATATGTGTGAATTTCCTCTGATTTATTTACACTGAATATCCAATCATATTGTGTTTATTTATATTTTTCACACATAATTATGTTGTGACTTATCTTTAACCTAAGGATACAGACTTTATAAGAGATTGCATCTCAACTTGCATTCCATTGAGACTTCTTTGTTACTATACACAAAATAACTTTTATATATTGTATATAATGTACTTTTACATATCATATCATGAATCCCTTTATTCTAATTATATTAAAAAGTTATTATGACCTCAATTATTTGTATTCAAGTGTCTCTCTTTTGGTAAGGAACACTAACTAAAATATCATTTAAAAGTTTTAATGATTTATTGTTATAAATAATTATCATTAATGTCCATGTTTTAAAAATTGTTTTACGGATTTAATAATATGGACATTAATGTTTTAAATATAAAATTCATTTTCAAAATTTCATTTTGGTATGAGACACTTTGATTCAATAATCTATTTTAAAGGGCTTCTTGATAAATAGTGATATTTTTAAATGTTTTCAAGAAAAAGGGTGATATTTCTCTCAAATTGTTTTGATGGTTATTTTTATCTATGTCAATATACTTCATTATTCAAAATTAAGGTTAATCTATTAAAATATAATCTTCCATATTGTATTTAATTAGTTATGATTGACTGTGGATGAGCTATTTTTATACCATTCATGGGTTGTGGATAATGTATTGACATTTCGTATGCTAGTTTTACTAAGAATGTTTCTGTTATATTTCAAACTTTTCGTATTAGGAATGTATTGGAATTACTAAGTGATGGGTGGAGCCCACTATAGTACTTCGATGCATCGGTAGTTCTGATGAGAAAACATATTGTATTGGAACAAGCCCTTTGCAAAATCTTATTTGTAGTCTTGGCAGAAGGCATTGAATTTGTGGTTATGATAGCCTAGAATTAGGCATTCCATCATTATGAAAGTAGTTATTGATATTGCATGTGATTATTCGACTAGTAGAATATCCATTTGAATAATTAAATGGCATTATTTCATTTTACCTTTTCCATATTAATCTGAAGTTCAAGTTTAAATGGCTTTTGTTTTAGTTATACATTGCCTTATATGTTTATGCTTATTTATGAAATTTTCTGCTATATTGTTATCCTTACTGAGCATATGAGCTGACCCCTTTATTTGTTTTATTTTTCCCAGGATGAGAAAAATTATTTGATGAATGACTTTCAGGGATAGTATGAGGATATGAGTGTGGTCTATGGTTAAAAGCTGTTGTTCTAGTTTTTCACTTTAAGATGTAATGTAAACATTATGAATTTATCTAGTGATTCCAAGGCTACTAAACCTACCAGTATTTTGAGACTTGATATTTTGTGATCATTCCAATGATATGTAGTAATGCACCGACTCTGGGTCACTTGGGTCGGGGCATTAAATTTTGTATCAGAGGCAGTTTAGTACAAACCATGAAAGCTAGATTTAGATAATCTCTGATTAGAGCACATAGCCCTGAGATAGACATTGACGATTAGTATAGAAGATCATCCTAGAATTTTGTTATTGTAGTGGTCTTGTGAGTTTTCCAAACAATACATCCCTGTCTGGATACGAGCAGATAGAGGCGGATTTGGCACAGATTTACCTAGGGGTAAAACCCAAAATCACCGCTTTGAGCTAGAATCGAACAGGAACTAGTGCACACCAACAGGCCTTGCTGCACTCTTGGTTACGACACTCCAGGGGGATATACTTAGGATAATTTACATTTTCTTTACAAACCAATTTGATTTAATTTAATATATGATGAAAATAAATAACCTTGGTTAATCCGAAGGTGTTTTAAATTCATAATATGGTGTCATGATATTCTATAAATCATTTTATGACTACTATTACTCACACAATGTTTTTTGGTTTTAGTCAATGGCTGGATTCCAAGGAAGTCATAGTATCATTGAGAATGATGTAAAATGTGGGAACGGTGGTGGAAATGAGAAACAAAATGGAGTGTTGATGGGCGTAAAAGATACTGTGTTAATGCCAAATCAGTATTCCAAAAATAATATCAACAACATATATTTAAACAAACTCCCCGACTCAACAAAGAAGTGAAAGGTGATGAATGATAAGATCTCTAGTAGTGGAGATCATGGAGAAAAGAATCCTCAATTTCCACCATGTAGGAAATATGGAACGAGACACTGAGGAAAGTGTCTCAATGGAACAAAGAAATGATTTACGTGTGAGAAAAATGGCATAAAGTGAAGAATTGCTTAGGAAAAATGAAGAGTACTATAGAAGAAGATAAAAATCGTCCCAAACATCCATTTACATTCATTTTCCATAAATATAGGGGACCTAGCCATTAACCGAGTGAATTCCCTATTCTATAGGATATTTTCTTTGTCAAAGAAGAAGCTATGTTGAAATAAATGGTTGGAGAAAATATTAAAAGTACTAGTACTCCTTGTTGATGGGATTACTTTGGAATAATTTTTTCTTGTTTTTGTTACCCTACAGTTTGTCATTTGAAAATTATATTTTGTGGAAGACTTATCTTTTCTCTTGTTGATATTCATATAAATAACCATTTGGTTTTATATGATCATTGGGTTTGAGGCAATTACATGTTATTATAATTAGGGATGAAAATGCAAGGTATGAGATAACATTTGTGGTTATATTATGTTATGGTTATTTTGATGAAGTTATCTCATTTTTCTGATGTTAGAAAATATAGTATTCGAAAAAATACAACACTCAGACCATATGAAAACCCATTGCGTTGGACAAAGCTGTGGGAATCAAACCAACAACCAAAGTTCAATTGGGATTTATCTCCTACAACTAGACTACGTGAAGTCCCTGGTTAGTGTGACTAATTATTTTTAGTTAAATGATTTTATTGATCAATAATAAGTTGATTTGGGATCTTATGTCTTATCAAATGAATACCCTTATTATAGAAAAATGATATGGTAATTATGTGATAAATGTTATTTTGGAAGATGTTCGCTTTTTTGGGAACACAATATACCTATGGAAAATAGAATAACATCAGATTTCGTTTGAGGAGTAATGGGGGATTTTTATCTATGTTTTTATTGTGGATTTATAGTGATTTGGGTTATTTATGGAAATGATTAACCTATAATAGAGAATATGTGATTAGGTTAATTACTTTTAATTATGTGACATTAAGAGTTGTAGATGTCATTTAGAGATACAATTTAATATGGAAGACTACATAACAAAATTATTCTATGTTTTGGGTTTCAATATTATTTTGGATTATATTAAATGATTTTAAGGACAATTGTTTATTGAATGGTATTTATTTAACTTTGGGGTGTTTTTGGTTTAATTTTTAAAATTAAGATTAGTGTTTCTTTCTCTAAAAGAATGTCCTTTTGGGGGATCATCAGATCTTGTACTAACCGTTTTGGTTTTGATTATTCTCTAAAGGCAAGGTAAATATATAGTTTATCCTTTGTGGATCACATGATTCTCTAGAAGTTTATTATAGCGCTTCTAGTGTAACCAAGTCTTCTGGAATACTCATCATTAAAAAATGAGTTAGTAGTAGAAATTTATTAAAGAATAAAACATTACATAAAAAGTAAGTATATCTCTTTATGTTCATAGTCAATCTCAGAAAAGAATTCCTCATATTTATGTAATGTAACATAAAAAAATGTTCTCAGTTATGTTTTCCTACTATGAAATAAATGACCTTTCGTCCCATCCAAATTTTGGGGTCTTCATGTTGTTAAATTTTTCCTGATCATGTTTTTTATCCCTCTCCATCAGAACATGACACTTAGTTCATCATCTATATCCATGTTTTTCTACATTGAATCCTAGTATAGGTTATCTCGGGTGACCATTGTAGTTCTATTTCATTCCTTTATAGTGACAGTTTTATTGACTCTTTTTCCAATGTGGGACTTTCCATTATATTCTCAAGCCCAATTTTAAAAATTGCAAGGATAAAATTTATTTAATGAGAGGAGAATGAAACACCCCATGTTTCCATTTTATGATTCTCTTTGAATAATACAGTAGCGTGTGTTGTATGCAACTTCGAGTTCTAACACAAACGACAACCAATCAAACTAGTCATTATGAATAGAAATACCCAATTTTTTAAATTGAATACATTTTAACATTTAAAATGGACTTCATTTTTTATTTATAATTTTCAAATTATCTTCGGGTGAATTTTTGGTACATTTCTGATAACTTTCATATTTCTATGAATAGTAAAAATTACTAAATTTTAATTAAAAACAACTTTTTTAATTGAAATAATTAATAGTTATAAATTTTTAATTTTAGTGGTTTTAAAGTATATTTAGAATTTATTTTTACCATTTAATTCAATTTTGGTCATTGGACTTAATTTCAAATTTAAACCGGACATACACAAGTGTCAATCTTTTGATAGTTATTATTTCTTAAAAACAAGCTTTTTGATTTGACAACGGGACTTAATTTTAAATTAATTTCTGCCACTTCTATGTTTTGAATTTAGAAAAATTGATTCCATATTTAGAATCAGATGTTCCAAATTGTATAAATAGGTAACTTTTATTTTTAGACATTTTGAATAATTACATCGGTAAATATTTTATTTACCATTGTTAAAGGGTAAATCCGATAAATAAGGGTAAAAAATAATATTATAATAATAATAAATTATCATAAAACGTGTCCTAACCCTATTGGTTGATACATGTCCGACCATGGGATTCTTTGGGTCTATTTTGGGACCCCATGGATCCACTTGTAAGTGATAATGACACTTTATATTAATTAAGTTAATGTAAATACAAAAATGACATAAGCATATATCTTTTATAAAAAAAAATTTTACATAGGGTTATATATGTTATATGTTCAACTATAAATATTTATTAGAAAGATAAACAAACTTCATATATAATCTAATTTTATTTATTATTTTTATACACTGAATAATTAAATTTATTTATGACACAATAATTATGCAGTATTTTATATATTAACGAAAAAATGAAATAATTAGTATTATAAATGTTATAATAAATATAATTTTAAATTTTTGATGACATAAAAAAAATTTATTGGTAAATATAACATGTTGGGATTCCTTAAATTAATTTTTTTCTAATTAATAATGTTTTTAAAACTTTAACAAAAATCAATTATTAAATAGGGACAAAATTTACATAAATGAGTTTTTTTAAAAAATAATATATTATTAATTGATATTATATTCCTAAATATCTAAGGATCGTCCAAAAGACTTATATAATTATAGGTGTATTATTAATGGACCACTTGGGAGTCTTTTGGAAGTTTATAGTAAGTTTATTAACTATATAATATAAAAATACAAAGAGACATGGTAAATGTCAAACTATTCAACTAAGAGTTAAATCGAAAAGTTCAAGTTAATATAGTGAGCCAAACCTGCCTAAAACCTATTGGTTTAGTGATTTAAGTCCTATCCCCACCTTAAACGTGAAATAATATACTTTTATTCTCTTTGAAACCGAATATTAATTTATTATAAAATAATATTTCTAGCATTTCCTAAGGTGCTCCTCACCCCTCTTATAAAAGGGAACTCTCCATTCTCTCTAATGCACACATTTAAATAATTTTTTCTAGGTCAAAACCTGCCCAAATATTCTCTAAAATTCCCTAAATTCAACATATAGGCCTTAGTTTGATCAGAAATCCAACTTAAGTAGCTCTTTTGATCAAATCAATCGAAAGAACCCGAATAAGAGATAATGTTTTCACCACCCTCTTTCAAGTTCCTTTATTCTTCAACTTTTTATCTCTTTGTTATTTCCATTCTAAAATAATAACTCCAGTATCTTTTATATATTTTTATGTTATTATAAATATGGTACATCCATATTAAGTATTCTATCCGTCCTTTTAATGACATGTCACCATACGTGCGTACGTACGGCTTACCGTCTCCACGTCATGGTGTAATTGTTATTCAAAACATTATTATATGGATGGGTATGATAATGATGTGTAATTGAAGTAAATAATTAATATAACATTATAATGATTCTGTATATATGATATTCCATCCAATTATATATTATTTAATATCAAAAGAATGATATTGTCGCCCGTGCGTACGTATAGACTACAGTCTCCACGAACGCGATGATATCCATTCCCCATCGTATCAATTCAAGTATAATTCGAATATGATGATTAAAAATAATGTTTAAGTACTTAATATAATTATGGATATGAATAATATACAACTTATCCAAGACAAACACGGATTATGTAACAAAACATATAAAAGAAAATGAATCTGTTAACACCCAAAACGACGATAATACTAAAATATTATTAACAAATATATGTTAAAAGATCATATATAATATCATATTAACGTATATGATTCTTTTATAATTAAATAACAATTATTTCACCATTATAAAAGTGGTTAACCTACCCTCTACCATGGAAAAAGTTCAATGTAAGGGGTTTCTTATCTCACTTTTAATTCCGTGAGATATCCATTGTTCACCACTTATTTATTGCATGTGGTGTGTGTACTGCCCATTATTGTATTCATTGTGTAATATACTTTAATTTATGGATATTTACATCATCATTTTATGATCCTTATTTTATTGGTGTATGTTTTATAAGTTACCAAATCGATAATGTGATTTTAAATTTCAATTTCCACTCATTCGTCTTTACGCATACTTCATTGATTATTTTAATCCAAGATTATGTGTGGAATAACTATTCATTTGATTATGTCATAATTTCCACTCCCCTTTCTCTGGATATACTTTTTATACACATAATCACTCCATTGCTAAATTCTAAAGTCATTAATATGAATATTATATGAGTAATTTTAACTCAATCTTCATTTGTTGTGTTAAATATCCAATTAAACGGTGTTGTCTTTACAAGAATATGTGTAAATGTCCTCAGATTTATTTAATCTAAATATCCAATCATATTGAGTGTATTTATATTTTTTACACATAATCTTGTTTTTTATTTTTCCTTAACATAAGGATATGATCTTTATAATAGATCTCATCTCAACTTACATTCAATTGAGACTTTGTTGTTATACACCAAATTACTTTTATATGGAGTATATAATGTTCTTTTACATAGTATATCATGAATAAATTTACTCTCATGATATTAAAATGTTTTTATTATCTCAATTATTTGTATTCAAGTGTCTCTATTTTGGTTAGGGCCTCTAACTAAAATATCATTTAAATGTTTTAATGATTTATTCTTCTAAATAATTATCATTAATGTCCATGTTTTAAAAATGGTTTTAAGGATTAACTTATATGGAAATTAATGTTTTAAAATTAAAACTCATTTTCAATGTTTCAATGTGCTATGGGACGCATTGATTCAAAAATCTATTTTAAATGGCTTCAAGAAAAATAGTGATACTTTTAAATGTTTTCAAGAAAAAGGGTGATATTTCTCTCAAAGAGTTTTGATGATTATTTTCATATATGTCAATATACTTCATTATTCTCAATTGAGTTTATTCTCTTAAAATACATTTATCTATATTGTATTGAATGAGTTATGTTTGACTGTGGATGTGCTATTTTTATTCCATTCATGGTTTGTGGATAAAGTATGACATTTTGTATGCTAGTTTTAATACGAATGTTTATGTTAGGATTCAAACTTTTCATATAAGGAATGAATTGGACATAGTAAGTGATGGGTGGAGCCCGTTATAGCTCCTTGATGTATCGGTTGGTCTCATGAGACAAACTAGTGTCTTGGCATAAGGCCTTCACAAAATCTTATTTGTAGTCTTGGCACAAGGCCTTGACTATGTGGTTATGATAGTATGGAATTATACATTCCATCATTATGAATGTAGTTATTGATATTGCATGTGATTATTCGACTATTATAATATCCATGTGAATAATCAAATTGCATTATTTCATTTTATCTTTTCCATATTACGCTAAAGTTCATGTTTAAAAGGATTTTGGTTTAGTTTTACATTGCCTTTAATGTTTATGCTTATTAATGAAAGTGTCTACTATATTGTTATCCTTACTTAGCATCTGAGCTCACCCCGTTCTATGTTTTATTTTTCCTAGGATGAGAAGTAGTATTTTACGAATGACCTGCAGGGATAGTATGATGATATGAGTGTGGTCTATGGAGACAAGATTTTGATTTAGTTTTTCACTTTATGATGTAATGTAAACATTATGAATGTATCTAGTGATTCCAAGGCTACTAAACAAATCGGTCTTTCGAGACTTTCTCTTTTGTGATCATTCCAAGGATATATAATAATGCACCGACTCTGGGTAACTGGGGTTCGGGCATTACAGAGGGTCCTGGATTTCTCATATTACAATGTAAACCCATGGTACCATTGGGTTCAGGGACTTTTACCATAGTAGAGAATTGGGGTCTAGGATAACAACAATTAACTATCTAGGATGTGAAATTTAATTTACCACATACTCTTTATTTCAATTGTTGAATTCAAGACTTATTTAAATTGTTCGTGTTTTAGAAAAATTATATTAATTATAATAGTGGTCAAAATATTTTGATTTGTGGTCATGATATATTTGGTTATTTTCATGTATTTAATAGATAGCGAGTTATATAATATATATAAGGCCCCATCTTTACACCTTACTTAATCATGAGTTATTACAAGATTACACATTGAGGATCTTTTCGGGTTTAGTGTTTTAGAGAATTAGATCATAAAACTTGCATTACATTCCATATATAAAAAAAGTGGTTACATAAATATAGTATTCATCTTTCCCATCAATGGAATAATATTTATAATAAAACATGGATTCTTTCATGACACTTCCTTGACACTATCATCATATCATTACCTTTACCTTGACCTGTGAAAAACATTTCAAAAAACATGGGATGAGCCTAAAAAGCTCAGTAAGGGATATAAAAAAATGGAAAGGAAACAGGAGTTCATATATACAGAAGAATGAAATCATACTTTACCCATAAAACATACCTCATCAAATCATGAATAAATCATAGAAATCATAAGACATAAAAGGTAACTTGATGCATTCATAACATTTTTACATAGGGAGTAACCCTCTTGGTTACGTTTGGAATACCCATCACAGTATATTCCCTAGATCTCTTCGGAGAAACCTTAACGTTTCACTACTTCGTGTTACCCAATGCATTGGGGACCTATATCAGGCTAACCCTCCCTTAGTTTATCATGGAACCACCCGTCTTCATAATAATTCCCAAAAACCTCAACATAATCGTATCACATAAAAAATGCATAAAGAAAACAAAAAATTTCCACCTTTCAATCACAAGATATCAATACAATACATTGATATAAAAACATAATGAAGACCATTTTCAATACCAAAATAAACGAAAATTAAAACATGGTATTTATTTTTCTTCTAAAAAAAGGTATGGCTTGTAGAGGAAGCCGAAACTCAAATAATGGTCACGGCGGTGGAGAAGACGTTGTCGCCGCATACCTACGACAAAAACATTCCCATTTGTCATTTAGTAAACGCTTCATATAAAAACTATTCCTTTTGGATAAATGTAAAAGTCAAAGGGGTTTATACACCGTATAAAATAAGGTTTTGTATAAAACAAAATATTCCTCAATGAAAGGAGATTGAGAGAAAGTCCCATACCTCGGGTCTGACTTGACTCAATCGTTCATTAATGTCCTAAATAATAAACCTGAGTTAATTTCTACATGCTTAAGAACCTTTTTCAAGTTCATTATTCCTTTTATATCACTTATTTCCATGTCATGAACACTATGTAATTATTTAAGTTAATAACGGCTGTTTTAACGATCATTGGTACTTGAGTCAAAAATAAACACTTTATAATTACAAGTTGTTCATGTATCCATTATATCCAGAATTATAATCATTATGTATATATCATATATGTCATATATATCCAGTACATGCATGCATTTATAATATTACATAATCATTTAGAGGTAAGAAATGATATGCACCATTCAAGGAGACGGTAAGCCGTACGTACACATGAGCGCTACATTTATTTCTATTTCGTATTTTATAGAATAGAATCATAAGGATATAAAGGTATATTATATTTCTAGTGTATTATCATATATAATATCATAACTCCATCCTTTATACGTCCCGCATATGGTATTTAACGAATCAAATCACTTTGGGGGGGCAGTAGTCTGCTCTTCCTTAAATGAAGATATCGCGTTTACCCATAATGGGAACCATAAAGGTATGCCAAAAATGAAAAATACCGAAGCTTAAAATAAACATAAACATATTATATATCATATATAAATATAGTTTCATCTTAATGGCCACCTTTGAAGGTGTTAAAATAATGTTGAACAATCATCGTTTCGGGAGGCATAAATTCACCATCCACGGAAACAGTATGTCCTTTAACCATTATATGTAGGTGTGTGTAAGTGTAGCTCAAATATTTCTTATAAAAACATCCTAGTATATTGAAGATACTCGAGTTTTTACAAAAGAAATGAATAAAAAGAGTTTAGGGGGTTGGAGAAACAAAATAAAACAAAAGGACTCAAATGAAGACATTACCTTATAATTGGGTAACTCTCGTTGGATTGAGCTCAAAGGCTTCCTTGGGAAGACTTCTGCCCAATGTGAGGCTTCAACAAGTAATATAGGGAAGTTGAGAGACAAAATGGGCAGGGTTAGGCCGAGCCAAAGGCTTTGGATGTGTGGGTAATGAGGTAGAGGTGGGGGCCTTTTATAAGAGGAGAGGAGGGGCACTCTTAGAATGTAAAGAAATGTTACTTTATTTGAAAATGATTTTCGGATTCAAAAGATCCCACATTGATATAATTTTAGGGTAAAGTGATAAGGGTTCGAAATCCATCCATCCAATCGCTTTTGGTCATGTTTGGGTCATAGATTTTATATTATCTTTCCATTTTATTTAAATCGTCAAATAATGAGGTCATCGCTGCATCATTATGATGTCATAAATAATTTAATTTATTTAATGTCTAAAAATTATAAAACAAATACTATGCTGTAGAAAATATTTTGAGCTTTCCAATGACTATTTATAGTCCAAAAGATAATATATGTAGGCAAAATTAAAAATGTTTTAATCATGTGATACATTCTTGTTATATTTACTTTAAAAAAAATAAAAAGATAACTAGTCACTTTCCACAAACGTGATTCTATGGGGTCCCCAAGATTGGCACAAGACATTCCATGGTCGTCCATGAGACAACCAGTAGAATTAGGACACATTTTGGTGTCATTTTTTTATTATTATGAAATTATTTTATTATCCTTAACTACCCGTTTACTCATTAATCAAGATAATTAAAGATAATTACCGTCGTTCCTATTCATAATGTCCAAAAACAAAAGAATCTTGATTAAATAATTTGGACCTTATGATTCCAAATATTTAATCCATTTTACCAAATTACAAACATAGAAATTGCAATAATTGATTTATAAATAATTCTCGTTGTCAAAACAAATAGCGGGTTTTTTTGAAACAAGATCTATGAAAAGTTTGGCATTAGTTTATGCCCAATTCCAAAGTGAAATTAATCCTAATGACCACCATTGGATTAAATGGTAAAAATATATTCATATTACACTTTAAGACTAATTAAAAAAATAACATATCTATATACTTAAATTAAATTATAAAGCAGTTTTGATGTAAAATGCGGTATTTTTCACTATTCATTAAAAAATGAACATTGTCAGAAAAATACAAAAAATTTATCCAATGTAAATGTCAATGTCCCAATCATAATGAATATGTTTATTTTGATAAATATATATTATAAAATTGTCAAAAGTTTGATTTAAAAAGGGTTTTCTATTAAAAGGTAGTAAAACAATCTTTTAAGAATATTAGTGTATTCCATGCTTAAGATTGGATTTATTTGCATTTTAAGCCTCTAAAACACTATATAATTCAATAATAGACACAGATATAAATATCTATTATTCATTACTTACTTGGTATGTTACATCCTTCCCCCCTTTAGAAAATTGTGTCCCCGTAATGTATTTACTTATCGAATAAATGGGGGTACTTATCCCTCGTTGCATTTTCAGATTCCCATATAGCCTCTTCCATCATGTGGGTTTTCCACAAAACCATTACCTGATTAATCACCTTATTTCATAACACGTGCTCCCTATGGTCAAGAATCTAGACCGGTTGTTCCTCGTAAGATAGGTTCTCTTCCAGCTGAACTACCTCTGGACTCAAAACATGAGATGGATCTAGCATATACTTCCTCAACATCGAAACATGAAAAACATTGTATACCTGAGAAAAACTCGGAGGTAAAGCCACTCGGTAAGCAACTGATCTAACTCTCTCCAGAATTTCATATGGTCCAATGAACCTTGGACTCATCTTTCATTTCTTACCAAATCGCATCACACATTTCCACGGTGATACTTTGAGAAAAACATCATCACCTACCTCAAAAGAGAGATCCTTCCTCATGTTGTCTGCATAACGCTTCTTCCTACCCTGACCTGTTCTCATGTGTTTCTGAATCAGATGAGCTTTTTCTACCATCTATTCTATCAATTCGGGTCCCATAAACTTCCTTTCACCCACTTCATCCCAGAAAGCTGGAGTTCGACACCGCTTCCCAAATAACGCCTCAAATGGTGTCATCTGTATACTAGAATGAAAACTGTTATTATATGAAAATTCAACCAAAGAAAGATGTTGGTCCCAAATTCATTGATAATCCATTGAAAAAGCTCGTATCATATCCTCCAAAGTCTGAATTTTTCATTCCGACTGCCCATCTAATTGAGGATGAAAAGTTGTACTAAAATTTAATTCAGTACCCAACGACTTCTGAAGGCCTTTACAAAAGTTAGAAGTGAAACTGGGATCACGGTCAAATACAATGGAGAGAGGAACTCCATGTAACCTGTCTATCTCTTTAAGATACAAATGGGAAAGTTGATCTAGGGAAAAAGTATCTCGTATAGCAAAGAAATGAGTAGATTTAGTCAAGCGATCAACAATAACCTAGATTGCATTATTACATCGAGATGTATTCGGTAATCTCACAACAAAGTCCATGGATATATTCTCCCATTTCCACTCTGGCACTGGTAAAGGTTGAAGCATCCCGTTCGGTAATAGTCGCTCTGCTTTAACCTTCTGACAAGTCAAACACTTCACAGTAAAATCAGCAATATCTCTTTTCATTCCATCCCACCAGTAGTACTCCCGAATATCTCTATACATCTTAGTACTGCCTCGATGAACTGAAAACGGAGAACTACGAGCTTCACATAACAACTCTCCCTTTAACTATGAATCACAGGGCACACACAATCTCTTCCCAAATCTCAAAACTCAATCATTATCAATTTTGAATTTAGGAAACTTACCTTTCTGAACCAGCTCTTCCTTTTTCTGCAACTCACTGTCTTGCTTCTGTGCTTGCTTGATTCTATGTGATAGAGATGATCTCACTAATCTCTGAAACAAAACAAGATAATTTCCTACACCAACAACTTCTATGCCAAAGTTCATCAAATCCTTAACCAAAGGATCACGTTCCAAACTCAAAATTGCTAAAGAAGCATTACTTTTTTGACTCAAAGCATCAGCAACTTTACTTGAATTTCTTGGATGGTAATGAATTGTACAATCATAATCCTTGATTAATTTCAGCCATCTCCTCTGTCTCGTGTTTAACTCTCTATGAGTGAATATATAATTTAAATTTTTGTGATCGGTATATATTTGAAACATTACTCCATACAAATGATGCCTCCAAATTTTTAAAGCAAAAACAACATCAGCTAATTCCAAATCATGTGTAGGGTAATTTACCTCATGATTTTTCAAATGTCATGAAGAATAAGCAATTACATGATCATTCTGCATTAGAACGCAACAAAGTCCTTCCAATGAAGCATCACTGTATATAAAAAACACACCATTCCTGGAAGGAAGTTCCAAAACTAGAGCAATCACCAATCTTCTTTTCAATTCCTAAAAACAATCATCACATTATTTTGTACAGATAAACCTAACACCCTTCCGAGTTAGCTTAGTCATTGGACTAGATAACCATGAAAAATTTCTAACAAACCATCAGTAATAGCCTGCCAAACCAAGGAAACTACGATTCTCTGTTATATTTGTGGGTCTTGGCCATTCTCCAACAACTTTTGTTTTTTCAGGATCAATGGTTATCCCATCTTTAGAAACAATGTGACCAAGGACAGAAATTTGTTGCAACCAAAACACGCACTTTCTGAATTTTCTATACAGTTTCTTTTCATTTATGGTTTGCAAGAAAACCCTTAAATTTCATTCATACTCCTCTTTACTTTTAGAAAACACCAAAATATCATCAATGAAAACCACTACAAACATTTCCAAGAACTCATGGAAAATTCTTTTCATTAAGTCCATGAATACAGCAGGTGCATTGGTTATCCCAAAAGGCATTACTACAAATTCATAATGGCCATATATTGTACGAAACACAGTCTTCGGAACATCTGATTCCTTTACCTTGAGCTGATGGTACCCCGATCTCAGGTTAATCTTTGAAAAATGCTGAGCTCCCTGGAGCTGATCAAACAAATCATCGATATGAGGCAAAGGATATTTGTTCTTAATAGTGATGTTATTTAAGGAACTATAATCAATGAAAAGTCTCATTGAACCATATTTCTTTTTAACAAATAAAACAGGAGAACCCCATGATGATGTGCTAGGTCAAATGAAACCTTTATCTAATAACTCATGCAATTGTTTCTTTAACTCTAAAAGTTCAACTTGAGCCATTCGATAAGGGGGTTTTGAAATTGGCTTAGAATCAGCAACTAAGTCAACAGTAAATTCAACATCCCGATCTGGTATTATTCCCGGCAACTCATCAGGAAAAACATCAGGATACTCATTTACCACTGGCACATCATTAATCTAAACAGTTCCCTTGTTTTCAACAATATTTGCAAGGTAACATTCATTTCCATCTTTTACAAGTTTCTCGTCCTCTTGATATGTTATCAATAGTAAGGGTTCATTATTGTACACAAACTGAATGTATTTCTGAAAAGAATCTTCTTTATCTCTACAATCAATCTTACCATGGTAAATAGAGAGCCAATCCATACCTAGGATAACATCAAACTCTACTAGAGGTAGAACAATAAGGTTTGCAAGTAGGTTCTTTCCACAGATAAGGATAGGGAGTTCTTATAAATTCTTTTTTCCTCAACATTTCTCCGAGGTGTTTTTACCACAAGTACATGAGTCATTTCTTGAGATGGTATTATCATTTAACTGGAAAAGGTTTCAGAGTTGAAAGAATGTGTAGACCCCGAATCAAACAACACACTGGCATAATCTGAAAAAACAAACAATGTACCTGATACAACTTCATTTGATGGCCCGACATCTGCTGAAGTAGTTGCAAAGGAATTCACCACCCCTTTCATCTTGTAGTCTAACTACTTCCCATCACCCAAGCTCTTTGTCGGACACACGTTTGCATAGTGACCCATCTCATTGCACTTAAAACATTTCACTAACTGTAAATCAAATTTGGTCTTATCTTCACCGTGATCTTTTTCAGTGCAATCACGAGACTTATGTCCCATCTTACCACATCGGTAGCACTTTCCAGAATTTAGAAGACATTCCCCAGCATGCCTTTTGCCACATTTTTCACAAACTGGAAACTTAGTTTTCTTACCATCAGACTTTTTTGAAAATTCTTACCTTTTTCCTACCACCTCGGTCTCTTCTTCTGTTGGTTGTTATAGAACACTTGATCATCGGCAAACTCCATTTCCACCTTTTCAGCACATCTAACAAGCTTTTCATAAATTTTAAACACACGAGAAGCTAATGCCCTTCGAAATTTTGGCTTTAATCCTGAGTAAAAATGATTGATTTTACTGTCAAGGTCTCGGATAAAATTTGTAGCTTACCTTTCCAATCAAGTGAAACTTTCTTCATAGGCAGCCACTGAGTCTTCCTCTTGCTTCAATTCCAAGAATTTCATTTCCATCCTAAGTCAAAAAGCCTTAGGAAAATACTACTCAAGAAACATACCTTTGAATTCATCCCAGTCGAGAGCATCAATCTCATCAGCGTCCCTGATATTTTTAACCGTAGACCACCACTGATCTGCCTCACCCTCCAAACGATAAATAGCAAGACTAACCTTTTGATTGTCTGAACACCCCATGACCTCGAAAATCTTCTCCAGTGATTTAATCCACCCTTCAGCTAACATAGGGTCAGATGATCCTCTGAATGATGGGGGATGTTGCCTCATGAAATGTTCCACCACTGACATGTTCCTCTGCGGTTGATCTGGCAGATCTCGTGCATGGATACCACCACCATTTTTCGCTTGAGTCAACTGCACCATTACTGCAACAAACTGTTCAGTTCCAATTCCTACCATCTCGAGATGCTGATTCGGAAGGTTATTTCCTTCTTATGCCTTCCTAGCACTTCTTCCCTATTTACTCTATGGAAAACCATTCTGAACAAACATGTCTTAGATGAAGAAACATAC
Source organism: Viscum album (assembly GCA_963277665.1). Lineage (NCBI taxonomy): Eukaryota > Viridiplantae > Streptophyta > Magnoliopsida > Santalales > Viscaceae > Viscum > Viscum album. Next base: position 2,073,467,099 of record OY728140.1, read on the forward strand.
TAATCTTCCAAAGCTATATAATTTTTAAAAAAATATTTTTGGATAATCATTTAATAGAAATCTAACTCCTGAAGTTATCTAAACCGACCTTTGATACCAACTATAAGGCCCTATCCTTAAACCTAACTTAATATTGAGTTATTACAAGATTACACTTTGAGGATATTTTCGGGATTAGAGTTTTAGAGAATTAGATCATAAACCGTGCATTACATTCCACATAAAAACAAAGTGCTTTCACAAAGATAGTACCCTTCATTCCCATCAATGGAAACATATTTAAAATAAACCATGGATTCATTCTTGACACTTCCTTGAAACAATCATCATATCATGTACCTTTCCCTTGACCTGTGAAAAACATTTCAAAAAACATGGGATGAGCATAAAAAGCTCAGTAAGGGATATAAAAAATATGGAAAGGAAACATGAGTTCATATATACATAAGAATGAAATCATATGTTACCCATTAAACATACCACATCAAATCAAGAATAAATCATAGAAATCATAAGACATAAAAGGTAACTTGAGGCATTCATAACATTCTTTCATAGGGAGTAACCCTTTTGGTTACGTTTGGAATACCCATCACAGTATACTCCCTAAATCTATTTGGAGAAACCTTAATGTTTCACTCCATCGTGTTACCCAATGCATTGGAGAGCTATATCGGGCTCACCCACCCTTAGTTTATCACGGAACCACCCGTCTTCATAATAATGCCCAAGAACCTCAACATAATCGTATCACATAAAACATGCATAAATGAAACATAGAATTTCCACCTTTCAATCACAAGATATCAATACAACACATTGATATAAAACATTATGAAAACCATTTTCAATACCAAAATAAAAGAAAAGTAAAATATGGTATTTATTTTTCTTTTAAAAAAAGGTATCGCTTGTAGTGGAAGCTAAAACTCAAATAATAGTCACGGCGGCGGAAAAGTCATTGTCGCCGCATACGTACGACAAAAACATTCCCTTTTGTCATTTAGTAAATGATTCATATAAAAAATATTCCTTTTGAATAAAGGTAAAATTCAAAGGTGTTTATACACCGTATAAAATAAGGTTTTTTATAAAACAAAATATGCCTCAATGAAAGGAGATCGAGACGAAGTCCCATACCTCGGGTCCGACTTGACTCGATCATTATTTAATGTCCTGAATATTAAACCTGAGTTAATTTATAATTTCTTAAGAACCTTTTTCAAGTTCATTATCCCTTTTATATCACTTATTTTCATGTCATGAACACTATGTAATTATTTATGTTAATAACGGTCGTTTTAACGATCATTGGTACTTGACTCATAAATAAACCCTTTATAATTACAAGTTGTTCATGTATTTATTATATCCAGAATTATAATCATGATGTATATATCATAATTGTCATATATATCCAGTACATGCATGCATTTAGAATATTACATAATCATTTAGAGGTAAGAAATGAAATGCACCGTTCATGGAGACGGTAAGTCGTACGTACACATGAACGTTAATTTCATTTCTATTTCATATTTTATAGAATGGAATCATAATGATATAAAGGAATATTATAATTCCAGTGTAATATAATCTATAATATCATAACTCCATCCTTTATACGTCCCACATATGGTATTTAACGAATCAAATCACTTTGAGGGGGCGGTAGTACACACTTCCTTAAATGAAGATACGGTGTTTACCCATAATGGGAACAATAAATATATGACCAAAATGAAAAATTTAGAAGCTTAAGGAAAACATAATCATATTATATATCATATATAAATATAGTGACATCTTAATGGCCACCTTTGAAGGTGTTAAAAGAATGTTTAACAATCATCATTTCGGGAGGCATAAATTCGCTATCCACGGAAACAGTATGTCCTTTAACCATTAGATGTAGGTGTGTGTAATTGTAGGTCTATTAATTCTTATAAAAACATCCTAGTATATTGAATATACTGGATTTTTTAAAAAATAAATGAATAAAAAGAGTTTAGGGGGTTGGAGAAACAAAATAAAACAAAATGACTCAAGTGAAGACATTACATTAAAATCGGGTAACTCCCTTTTGTTTGAGCTCAAAGGCTTACTTGGGAAGACTTATGCACAATGTGAGGCTTCAAGGAGTAAGATATGGAAGTGGAGAGACAAAATGGGTAGGGGTTGGCCGAGCCAAAGGCTTTGGAAGTGTGGGTAAGGAGGTAGAGGTGGGGGCCTTTTTTAGGAGGAGAGGAGGGGCACTCTTGGAAAGTAAAGAAATGTTACTTTATTTGAAAATGATTTTCGGATTCAAAAGGTCCCACATTGATATAATTATAGTTTAAGGTGATAAGGGTTCGAAAGACACCAGTACAATAGGTTTTGGACATGTTTGGGTCATAGATTTTACATTATCTTTCAATTTTATTTAAATCGTCAAATAATGAGGTCATCGCTGCATCATTATGATGTCATAAATAATTTAATTTATTTAATGTCTAAACATTATAAAAAACTACTATGATGTATAATATCTGTTTATCTTTCCAATGACTATTTATAGTCCAAAATATCATTTATGTAGACAAAATTAATTTTTTTTATCAGGTGATACATTCTTGTTATATTTACTTTCTTTAAACAATATAAAAAGATAACAAGTCACTTTCCACAAAAGTGATTCCATGGGATCCCCATGTTTGGCACAAGACATCCCATGGTCAGCCATGAGACAACCAGTATAATTAGGACACATGTTGGTGTCATTTTTTTATTATTATGATATTATTTTATTATCCTTAACTACCTGATTACTCATTAATCAAGATAATTAAAGATAATTACCGTCATTACTATTCATAATGTCAAAAAACAAAAGAGTATTGATTACATAATTTCGACCTTATTATTCCAAATATGTAATTCATTTTACCAAATTCCAAACATAAAAATTGAAATAATTGATTTAAAAATAATTCTCGTTGTCAAAACAAATAGCAGGTTTTTTTGAAACAATATCTATGAAAAGTTTGGCATTAGTTTATACCCAATTGCAAAGTGAAATTAATCCTAATGACCACAATTGGATTAAATGGTAAAAATATATTCATATTACACTTTAATACCAATTAAAAATATAATCTATTCATGTACATAAATTAAATGAAAAAGAAGTTTTGATGTAAAATGCAGTATTTTTCACTATTCATTAAAAAATGAACATTGTCAGAAAAATACCAAAAATTTATCCAATGTGAATTTCAATATCCCAATCATAATGAATATGTTTATTTTGACAAATATATATTATAAAATTTTCAAAAGATTGATTTAAAAATGGTTTTCCATCAAAAGGCGGTAAAACAATCTTTTAAGAATTTTAGTGTATTCCATGCTTAAGATTGGATTTATTTTCATTTTAATCCTCTAAAACACTATATAATTCATTAATAGACATAGATAAAAATATATATTATTCATTACTTACATGGTATGTTACAATATCTCTTCCAAATCTGGTAGAGGAAGTTGCGAGAAAATGTTTTTAGGAGAATCCCTTAATGGATCCTTCTTTCGAAAAGATGTTTTTTGAAATATTTGGAATATGAGAAAGTGGTTGTTGGGAAAATCAGATTCATGGCTGATAATTACTAAAATATTAATAAGAAGCATCCACATTCCTTTCAAGGTGAATGCATACATCAAGAATCTTTGGATTGGGTTGGGAAGATTTAGAGGATCTTCATTTTCATGAAGACCCCTAAGACTTGATGGTGTGTTTTTTCATGTACCCTCTCAAAGGACTGGAATAATTATAGTGAGACTTTGTTCTATAATATATCATTCACAAGGACTTTACATGTGTTTATTTTTATAAAATATTTAATTAATCATTTTTCAATAATATTATATTAATGGAAAATACATAGGAGTTTTTGACAGCGTAGTAGGGGAATGATAACATTTGGGAGTATTATACCTATTTTGATAAGCTGATTCATTAAGAACTAGATATTTTCACAAATGGGTACAAATGGTTTCAAAGTCTTAGTTATGAATGAATCCTGATATTAGGATGATATTTATTTAAATGTGTCTTCTAAATATTGTGGATGTACTTCTAAAAGTACCAATGGATTAGGCATATATTGCTGGGAAGACCGCATTGGGTGGTGCTTTAGTTAGTGTTGATGTTAGTGAAAGTGTATCTTCTGGCCATAAATAGAAAGTTAAGTATGGTAATAAAAATTGAACAATTTCAAGAAAATATTAAAAATAGTAGTATAATTTTGTCTAGTAGTGTGGGTGGACTAGACATTCCATGAATTAAATTATTGAGGTGTCATGAGACTTTTCATCAGTGCAGATTATCTGAATATCTAAATAATTCATGTTAAATGATGATCCATGACTATAAGAAAAGATCCACTCTCATCGAGGGTTCATTGTATTATACCAATTCATACAAGGGTGGTGGTTGAAATCGTCAGGAAATGTGGGATGTTCATGTGTCTAAAACATGACATCATTATGCAACCGAGTATACACAAGAATAATCTAATGTAGATCTGACTACTGTAAGTGGTAAATAGTTCATTTAATATTATATGGTTCTATATATTTTGATATATTTTATAATAATTATTTTATTTTTTAACATTTATTTGACTTTTTCGGCTTATGATCAGAATATATTATGTACTTTTACATCTTCCCATTCCTTTTAAAAATAAGTTAAAACAAGGAATTAGTTGTACTGCCTTCAAATTAATAATAGATGACATTTAGTAATAATGGGGCTTCTGGATGATGGATACAAAAATCATAAAAAATATTATTAGTGTGTATTTTGTGATCCATGTTAAGGATAATATAATATATTATCTCCATTTGGTATAGTTTATATCTAGTTATGGGGTCAATCACGTATTTCATTGTTAATGGGACTCATAATCAGAAATGGTAGGTCATGCTTTTCTTTATCTTGGTGTGATATCATTTTATATTTTTTAAGAGGTGATTATTGATGTAGTTGATCATGTATGGAATGTCAGCATCCTACAGTTGTCACAACATACATCCAGGACATTATGGAAGAATATTCTAGTTACCTCTATAGAGAGAGGTCTACATTACTATTGACTATTTCCTTAGTCAGATTAAAATTTACATTTCATCTTATCAAATGGCACATATACAGAGTCATCAGAATATATGTTCTATCTTGATCAACTAGAAGCTAAATGATTTATTCATCCGACTGTTTCGCCATGGGCTTAAGCTATCATCTTTCTTAAGAAGTCATATCGTATATTCAGAATTTTTAATAACAATAGAAAGATATATATTGCGGAAGATAGGAATATAAATAACATTCATAGGTTTTATGAACCATTTGACCATATTTGAGGTGAATAATGGTTTTCAATTGATGAATTTCAGTCAGGGTAACACTAGTTGGGGTGTTTGACAAGTTGATACACCTAAGACAATGTTTAGGTTCTTCTATGGGGATTAAGTGTTTTTTTGTTATGCCATTCAGTATGACTAATTCTCATAGAATTTTTTTCATTGATGAACTAAGTATTTTATATATTTATGGAATATTTTGATTTTGTCTTCTTTTATGATATATTGTTGTACTCCAATTCAGAGGAGGAGAATAAAGACTATTTGGATTTCATTCTTGAAGATAAGAAGTAACAAAATAAATAAGGTAATTATTCCAAATGTGAGTTTGGATTCTGGAATTGAAATTTCTTGGTCATTTTATATCTTAGAGGTTTGTCTTAGTATATAATACAAATATATATATTTTTATGTCTTATGCGCAGCCTACAATTGTTTTATACATCTAGTACTTTTTTGTTTTGGGTGGTTATTATAGATAGATGTTAATGTAATTATCCATGGTCACATATTAAATGAATACATAAGCATTTAATAGTGTAATGATTGACTATAATTTAGAATTTTATTGATATTTTTAGGATATAAATATGAGGTTGACTTCAAAACATTTTTTAATTCCTCTGAAACATGGTTGGGTTCGGATATATTATATGATTCTTCTAGTACATGTTTTTGAGGTGCCTTGCTACAAGGGACACATGTGGTGGAATATGGATAACTCAGTTTATTCCATAATGAGAAGAACTAACCTACCCATGAACATTATAATCGATTGTTTGTGAATGAATTCAAAATAATGTGACAATACCTGTTTGGGGAGTGGTTTTAGTGCATTCTAATAATATGACACGTAAATATATTTTTACTAAGATGGTTATTAACTTGTGATAGAGTATTTCGGTAGTGTATCATCAGACTACTGACATTGATATTATTTACACCCCTAGGATGGGAAATATTCATTCTTATGTTTTGAGAATTTAATTACAAACAAAATCCATGCATGAATTAATTGAGCAGGGTTCTCATATGTGTTTTTCGGTTGAGATTATCTTGGTATTAGAATAGGTTAGTAAAAATTTATTGTTACATTTACTGAAATAATAATTGTATTTTGAAAATATAGTTCATCTTGAGATGGGGACGTACACTGAGTTATAATTATTATGTAAAATAATTTTTGGTGGGGATATATTAAGTTAGAATTCATAGTTTTCGAGTGTCTCTTTATGCATTTGTAGTATGAGGATTTTTTGCTTTTCAATGGATTTGGAGTTGTCGGTCTGTGGAAACTAGTATTGTTGGTCATTTCAACAAATGATTCAATGATATATCATGGATTGTGAATTTAATATTGGTAGACATTGATGAGGTGTTTGATTATGGATTTGGGTTACGGTGTCCAACTTGTTAGAAAACAAAGAAAGAACACTATGGGACTGTAGGTTTTTTATCCCTTACCCATTCTAATAATGAAATTCTGTTGATATTTCAATAGATTTAATAGTTGGTTTTCCACAGAGACCTAATGGGAATAATATAAATTTTGTGCGCATCAATAAACTCCAAAAATTGGTGAGTTTCATCCATAAAAATGAGAAGACAGAGGTGGGAGAAGGACTTCTATTTCTAGGATATTAGGAGACTTCATGAGGTTCCATATATGGTAATATATAACAGGGACCTGTGGTTGATGTGTAGGTTATTGATTTTTTTATAATATGGGATATTTTCATATATTATATACTGAAAGACTTGTCATCTTTATACAAATGGGAAAATATATATGGATATCTTGGTTCATAATGATATTATATGGGCTTGACATTATTATTTTTATGGATCTTTGGAAAGAAATTTACCTATGATGGATTTTACCTTTAATATTTTTTTATCATGTTTGGTATATGATATCCTTGATTTTTTTTTTGAAATTCATATATATCTCAATTTATTTTGTGTATAGCTAGTATAATGGTCCATGGTTGGTTTTGTCTTTGTTATGGGATAATTTAGATGGTGAAAGTGATCCTTATGAAATTTATCATGACTCAGAGACACCCAAAATCTTTTTTTGGAACATCGTCATCTTCTCAATGAGTTTTCTGTGGGTTATTATGATTTTATAATAGCTTCTCAAATCACGAGGCATAATTTATTGGGAATGTAGTGTATGTTATCCTGGAGAATTTCCCCCCATAGATAATCCTGAATGAATGTGAATAGTGGAATATCTGGGGGACTATTGATTTGGATTAACGTAATCTTTGGCATGTTTTATGTCTCTCAATATAAGATTTATGAACTAGATCCTAAAAATGTGATTATATGGGAGGAGGTTCATTTTGAGATTGAGACGCCCGTGGTCGATAACCCATATCATTTTATGGATCATATAAATAATGCACTTAATGGTAAAATGAATCCTTTATTATGGTGAATATGTCAGTGTAAATGGGATAGTCACATGAGGTTAGAGAGGTATTTGGTGATGATGTAGTAGAGGAATTCACATTCAGATTATTCATAAATTGTATTCTTATAGGGGAATAAATCATTTATTATGAGGAGATTAGAACATTGTGTTACACTTTTCAGGTTCTCCTTTGTTCATTTTTTATTAATCATCATTTTTTTGTTTATTTTTTGTCCATTCATGGATGTAAATAATTTTCTATATTTCATAGTCAAACATTCTATGACTTAGGCTTATTTTATTTAATGTATCAATATTATAAATGTGTTAATTTCATAGAGGGGTTCTCCCCAATTTCAATGAACATTATGCATGGATTTGTGTTTTTATACAAATAAATGGTTTTTTTCTATCTTTAATGAAATTTCACACTATGTAAATAGATTAAATTTCATATAATAGTCTCCATATAGATTCCATGACATAAGTTCAGGACATGAAGGGTTTATAATTGATGTAATGAGTTCAAATCATATAATAGAGAAAAATATTTTTTTATGAAATAGGAGATGTGTTTTCAGTGATTTCAGCCCTCATGTAAATCATGAGTTGTAATGGAATTAGACACCATGTAAATGTATTTTCATATTGGTTCTATGTAATATAGTTTTATTGTTTTCATAATACTATGAAGCATACCTCTCTTGATCCATATCTCACCCAATGACATATTGGGTGATTCACTCCATTATAGATTCCTTCATAATGTGATTTATAATTATAGTTGTTGAAGTGATCCACTTTGGGTAAAAAATTCTCTTAATATTATATATTTTGATAAATACTATCTTGTTTTTCATGTTTATCCTTAATTATCATGATTAGATTGATTTTTCAATTGATTTAATTCTGTTTCTTATCAATCGTTATCTTTTGAAGGCCAGTCTCTTGGTTTGAAGTCACTATTGTGAATAGTAGTTAGGTTTATTCCATTTAGGTAGAAATTTATATACAATGGGCTAATTTAATTAATTTATTCATGTTCTTGGTAAATTATTTTGCGATGTCTATTATATTTATGATATCTATAGTTTAAAATGATTTCTTGTAAATAAAACATTTCATAATGTAGTTTTCCTAGTAAAACAAATTTTCTAAATTTGGAAGTTTGTTTTCAAAAACCGATGTGTATTGGTATTGATTAGATAATATTTAATAAAATTATGTGCATAGTTTTGAAATTAATTTTAACAATTAGATGATTATAAACCTCGTGTGTGTTTTGAAACATATATATATAACCTTGGTATGTGTGTAACCACTAGGAGGTAACATTTTTGATATTGATGAAATGTAGTGGGATGTGATTTTGATTGGATCAAATGTTATTCTTATTTATTCTCTCGTGAATATAATATTAAATTTCCCATAGTATGGGGACCAATATGTTGTTCATGGTAATTTTTTGTTATTTATGACATGATTTTTTATCAAGTGGTTTTCTCAATGGACTTAATATGATATTGTTTCACATATATTAGCATGACATGTTATTTCATGGATATTTATATATATTCATTCATCTTGATGGATTTAAATTCTCTCCTACTTTATCTACTCTACATGTTATATTTATGGTTTGAGAATATGAATGCCTTTCATGATACCCGAAGGGGAATAACATTTACAAATGATTTATGTTTATAAAAATTATTTATAATCATTTTTTAATCATAAAATGGTGCATTTTATAGTTTATTCCATTCATAGACTTAGTGATGGAATAGTACTAGTCAATGATGTCATAACCTGAATTTTCCATTATGTGGTTTCAGATGCTGTATAATAGGATTTGAGTAAATATAAGAAAATATTGTAGTATTATTTCTTCTGTTATTGTTGATTCCTTTGAGTTGGGTTGGTATGGATGTAAATATTAGTCACATCGAAACATTTTGGAAATTATTTATTCAGAAATAAATATTTGTTCGATTTTTCATGGGTTGTATATATCTATTTTTTACATAGTACTATTATTTTATGAATTATATCATTATATACCTGACGTGGTCTATATTATTTCTTCAACACAACATGTGACTTTTAATATGGGTGTATGGTTTGGTTTACCACAAATTGTTTATTTCAACATCATTTTAAAATATAAAAATTATTGAACCATATTGGCAGAAAAATTTAAAAATAGTACCATGATCATTTTAAATGTATATAAACAATTAATTGTTTATAGAGAGGATGCACAATGAACGTTTTTAAATAAGAAAATGTAAATTATGGGGCTATAGTAGTTTTATGATGAGATATTTTGAGGATGATAGAATTAATTTGTGAGGATAAGTCATCAGGGGAAATTAATAGTGAATGATATTCATATTCTATACACTAAAAATGAAATTATTATAAATAAATTTATCTATATTTTAAATTAACATGAAATTGGATGTGGTAATTTTATTTTTCTCAATATAGTTGATGGATTAAACGAGTCATCTAACAATAATTTTTATTAAAAAATATAAACAAAAAACATAACCATTTTTCCTAGTTTCTACTTTCTTGAATTAATTTATTCTAAGAACAATTATTACGTATGAATTTATAATAGAAAAATTTTATCAAAATAAATAGTATGTGAAATAATACCAAAATAAAAAAATTTATAAAATATATATATATATGTACACATGGAAAAGGATAAAAATATATATAAGGATAGAATATGAATTTTATATTGAGTTTCTATTAAGAAGAACAAGTATAAATCATGAGTAAGTTGAAATCCCATTTTTACATTATCAATAAATTAATAAATAAATAATATAAAAATTATATATTTTTCTTTTTTTCAATTCTAAAAGGATCGATGTCTGTACTCTCTCTAAATAATGATTCCCCATGTGATTGGTCCTTTCACATACAAGTATCTTAGAAAAAATGGTCTATACCTATCCCTAGGGGTTTGTTTACGGTGTTATTACAACATTACAAGTAGGTATTCCTAACTAAATAAATAAATAAATATATTTATATTATAATACTATGTGTTCAGTATAACAAAACAACATAATAATTTAATCAATATATAAATATAAAAAAATTTATTTCAAATTATAGTTTGAAAAAAAAAAATACCAATATGTGTATCTTTCAACATGAAAACCAATACACCATGGAAGCTAACCACACCTACTTGAAGGTAAGCTTGATATCCTAAATGAATTGTTTATATCCTCATTGGATATACCAATTGTGAAATGAAATCCCTCACTATCTCTTTGTTTATATAAATCCTTTTATATTTGAAAAGGTATTGAATATATCATGGATATATCTTATATATAATAGATATTATTCCATATATATTGTATTTAAAATCCAAATATATATATAATTATTTAAACATATATAATTGTATAAGAAAACACTTACATCTAATATAATGTTTTTTTAAATAGAAAGTATATTGTTAAGTGGGGACCACATATAAAAAACATTGAACACAAACACTCAGAAAAAACCTTATACAATAGACTTATCTAAAAAGGAAATCAAACATAGATCAAAACCATTTGATGTGGAAAAAATTATCTTCCTTATTTCCTTTTCATCTGCATAATGATTTTTGTTACTTCTCAATATAACTTATAAAATTAATTCTTCAACATTTTGGAAAACTGTTGTAGGAATTTATATATAAATTGTTTTTATACATGTTTTTTTATTTATTTCTATCAAAATTTTATAATATTAATTCCAATCATTATATAATAATTTTTTACAGATAAATAATCACATGGTGATCCCAATTTTTTCTATTTTCAAAGATCCCCAGCATAAAATCTTATAATGTTTTAAAAATAATATATTTCTAAATGCCAAAAAACAATGAAAATACACATCATGGGAACATATTATTTCCCCAAAATATGTGTCCCTATTCCTTATTAAATTTTTTTAATTGATTTATAAGCTCATTTTATTCCATTATTATCATCAATTAAAATAATGCTCTATAACTAGTAAAATGGAATACAGATGAACTCGGTTTACACCATTCCATTTACTATTATTAAATATTTGTCTCCATCAGATAATGTCACATCAAAAATAAAAATAGAATATATTTCATGCCTTTTAAAATGTATTTATATGTTGATATCATTATTTCCAATAGTAAAATCCATTTTTTTAACATGATCGGTTAAAACTATACAATTATTTATAGGATGTCTTTAGGGATTATCATTTTTTATGAAATACAAATGCATTCATAAAATATTAAAGATCCATTAATATCTATACACAATTCTAGAACATAGTGGAACTATATAATATTCCATCTCAAATAAAAAATTATTGACTAGATAATAAGAATTGTTGTTATATAATGTAAACTACTTCTAAAACATAGGTTAAATCATGTTATTTTATGGGGAAACATAAAAAAATTGTTTCTTGCTAAATAAATGGGGGTTAATTTAACATTGTATTCTTAAAATCACAATAATTTTTATGATCATGGCACCTATTGAATTGTCATTGTCAATGAGAAATGAACTTACATCATGATCAAAACATATCCCATCTATAATATTAAAGGTAATTGGACTTCATATGTTTCAAATTTAAATCTTACTAAGAGGTTATTGACCATCTCATAATTCCTTTGTCTCAAAAATTAATTTTAATTATGAAAACAGGATCCCACTCATTGGGTTCGAGTAATAGAGATTTAAAATTTCCCAAAAGTACATTTTTTTAGAACCAATACAATAAAACATATAGTAATTTAGCTATATTCATCCACTGCTAAACATCATTCATTTCATCCATCAAAAAATCAGTAATATTCAAAAAAGAAATGGGGTTATATATTGAAAAATTATGAAAGTGATGGTGGATGTTGGAAGACCCTAATGTCTGTAATTGAGGAAGTAATCATGTTCTATAATAGTCTATTAAATCCTCATAAGAAACATAAATCAATTATGATGTTATAAATCCGAAAACATCTCATTACGAAAAAATAGACATAAAATGAATTGTTATAAATGAATAAGATATTTCAACGAATAATGATAATGTGAAATAAACATGTATACACAATATGTATATAAAATAATCAATTAAAATATTAAATTGAATGTATAGTGGAAATAAAATTATACATGTAAAACAATTATTTATTTATATCTCATTGTATTCTATGAAAATGAATTTGAATAAAATAGAACCTTAAATTATGGAAGTGGATTAAAATACATAAAATAATATAATTTCATATTACAATATTTTTTGGTATTATATGCCACCAATTTGATTGATTTCAAACCACATGATGATATTATATTGGGGATTTTCCATTCAAAACAATATGAATAATAAATTAAGAGAGGAAGATTATTTTCTCACATTAGTCTCCTCAAATAATGATTATTGTTGTATATATGAATGGAAATTATGTAAAAATAAATATAAAATAGACATGTTATAATGTAAGGATGAAATATATTTTTGGTAGTATCTCAATTATAAGGGAATGATAGATAATTTTAATGGGAACTATTTAATGGATTTTGGATTTCACAAAATGACCATTTCATGTTTATTAAAATATACCCATATGGCAACAATCTATGTACCTGATGTTGTTCCACTAACTAGTTGGTGTATTTAGTTCCCCCTTGATAAAGTAAAAAAGCTATTGTAGCTCTACAAGATACCAATGGGTACCACTTATAGGCCCAACGAGTACCATATTGATTTTTTAAAATTAAAACTCAATTGATTCCCCATTTTAAACCACATCAAATCCTCAAAGTATTCATTAAAATCCTATAATAATAAATTTTATGGGTTTTTTGTGATATTTGTTATTTAATATCAACATGAATCATATGGGTTGTTATAGTGTAGATATATACAGTGTGATAATTCATAAGACTGTATAGTGTAAAATTTAAAATTATAATTACATTATAGTGGATTAGTAACTATTTAGAAGACCAGTGCACTGTTTTTGGTATTATCTTTGGGAATAATACATAAAGTTAAACATTTCTAATCAATCGTGTAAAATTTATTTCATTTTTTATTTTTATTTTTTTATTTTTTTGGTATACATGATAGTTTTTTTACAGACATTACATGATCATGACTATTAATGGATTGATAAGAAAAATATCATCAATAATGAAATAGTAATAATAAATCTAAAATATTAGTATAGAATACTCTATTAGGGGGTATTGAGTTTTTGATTTATTTTTTTATTTATATTAAGTTACTACAATAAGAGATCTAATAAACATTAATTTGCAATATTACCATTAGAATAATTTTTTGGAATCAACCTTCTCTAAGATATTTAAATTAATTATGGAAACACGGAAACTAAAATAGATCACAAAAATATAACATTAATTAATACATTACTATTTGTTATTTCAACAAATATGTTATTATAAACATGTAATTACAATTTAAAAATTAAATAGATATATATTTTGTAATATAATACTCTCAGAAGGATTCCAAATGATAGGCTTCCAACAATTATTAAAGAAGTCATTCAATTGTCACAAAAAATAAGATTATTTACTGATGATTCTAAAATAATGTAGTAGCAGTACTTTTATAAATATCTGTTACTGAAAAAATATATAGTGTTATTTATTATGATTGTAATAATTACAGTTACAGTAATTCGTATTTCATGATACTAAAAGTGATTCCCATAAAAAGTGTATTCATTGTTCCGTGGAATCCAAATATTGAGTAGATAGTATATAAAATATTTAGTTGAAATAATGGGGATAATACTCATAATTGAACAGTTAATAATATATTTATATTATTTATAGCTTAGATGATCAAAAAACAAACTAGGAAGAAATATTATTATTTCATTGATGGGTTTTAAAATCATAATTAGCTTCTAAATAATATAAAATATCAGAAAACAATATTTTTATTTTCATTAGAATTATTAAATACTAAAAAATTACATTAGGATAGAATACAAAAAAAAATTCACCCCATCAATATTTTTTATGATCTTCTAAGAAACAATAATTATGTATTGAATGGATTTATTTATTATTTATTTGTATATTATTATTCATTCATAAAAATTTAAATGATTTTGAGTTTTTTTATTCATATCATTAGAGATATACTTTTACTAAAACAGTAAAATATTTATTTCATAAAAAAATATAGAATTATTTTTATTCATAGGGTATAAAAAAATTAATTGTAGTTAACACATGAAAAATTAGTTGAATTATTATGTTAACCATGAAAATATTAATTTATTAAGCCCAATACACATTTCAAGATCTAATTTTTCTATTGATATGATGAGAACCATATATGAAATTTTAGTTATCATTAAAAATAATTATGTCCTTTTATTAATATATTCTTTAACTAGTTATTAATATTAGAATTTTTTATTTTTGGATCCATAATTGTACTTAAGAAATGGTTCACCAATGTACTATTAATGATTGTTGTTGATTAGAAATACCTATTTGAAAAAATACATGATAGTTATACCTATAAATTATTTTATTCCCTCAAACAAATGGTTGATACTATATATCTTATGACATGCAGTGCATGGAAAATCATGAATAAATAATTTTTTGTTATAAAAATATATAAAATGGAATAATAGAAGTTGAATTCAAATTTGAAAAACTTTAATCATTCTTTTTTCAATCTACTATTATATTTTTTGATCACTGTGGAATCATTTAGTATTTAATAAAAAATATGAAAAACCCATATTTTATCAGAAAAAAAAATTTATTGATTGACTATTTACTATATCAATATGGAGAAAGTGAAATAAATATATTGTACCATATAACCATTATTTACTATCCAACGACATCTTATGTTAATATTTCAGAAAATTTATTGAAAATTTTACTAGTGAGAAGTTTTTAAAAGTAATGAAATTAACACTCGGGTTTTTAGTGATTAAAATTATTGTGGTTATAGCATATGTATAATTGTTCATTATTTTATTTAAAAAAGTAATTATTTTTAACATAAATTACACTACTCAAAGATATTATCATCACTATCAATTTTTCAAAAAAAATCAAACCACCCTTACTATGACTACATATCATCACCTCTAAATAACACATCATCACAACCCTTGAAAATGCAGAAGGAAATGTATTTAAAACTATTAAAAAAATATCATAAAAATTAAAAATTAATAATTACTAAGAAGCACATAAAAATAGATGTTTAAAATATTAATTATATGAGATAGAAACTAATATTATGGGAGAAATCCATCATTATAAAACTTGCCCAAATATACATCACATTATAATAATAAATCTATAAATAGAAAACGAATTTAGAGACTGAATCATCATCATTTAATTTCATTATCTATGTTATTATCCAATTATGGTCATTATAAATAAATTAATGAGGATCATCATATCATTTAACATCATAATAAATATTTATATATGTAATAAATTATCATCAAATCATAGAAAATATGTAATACACATATTATTCACTTGATTCCATTATATTTGTAGTATCATTTCTTTATCCAATTTTTAAAATTCAAAAACATTATTAAATAAATAATTGAATAATTCCCTGATTTGAGATAATAATAAATGATATATTTCATGTCTCATTCTTTAAAGGAAGATTTAGTGATTAGATAAAATTAATGATAATAAAAAAATGGTCACATAACAAAATATTCAAATGAAGAACAATAAAAAACCCATAAATATCATCCAATTAATAATACCTCAATAAAGAACAATAAAATACAAACAATTTCCAAATTTTTGGACTAATGGGATTAAAATTATATATTAAATTAGTAAAATGGAGTGTGAATATTAGAAATGGGTAACGGAAGCATGATGGATCAAAATAAAACTATTCATGTGAAGAATGATATTTAGATTACTATACTGGAGTAAGTAAGGCTAGATAAAATCCTATATTAACTTAGATTCAATATGATTTACGTGGATTAAATAATATAAAATGGTTATTGATGAAGTTATAATAGAAAATCAGGTTTTCGGAACATATTGTGGTGAGAACATCTCCATGAAATATTTGGCCATGTTCAAACAAGAACTCAAATCAAAAGGTATTAGTAATTATAGAAGATCTCCAATTGCCTCATTTTATTTAAATAATATCATGAATTTAAATTAACTATAAAATATAATATTTTGAAACTATCATTATATCTTCCAACACAAACTATAGAAATAAACTACCAGGATATAGTCCAGCTTCCCTTCCCATTTCCAAGCACCCTCAAATACAATGGAAAATCCTTTAAAAAATCGACATTTAATAATATTATTCCTTCTATAAGTATTTCCATCCATTCCTTTTCCAATATAACATCATATAATAATAATTAAACACCACCCATGAAAAAATACATTGTTCCCGGAGATATATTGATGATAGGACATAAATATCAACCAAAATTGGAATTTTAGTCTACAATGCTTCAATCTGTAAATAATGGTTTGTCCACTATGACTATAGAATAATTAATCATACAAAATATTCATAGGGCTCCATAAATAAATGTCTAAACTATGAAATTTTTAAACATGACCTTTTTCTTCTAGATCCCACGATAGATTACCTTTTATCAACAAAAAAACATCTGATAAAATATTTTTAGTCAAAGAAATATCTATTGCACTACAAGACACATTGTTATCTCCATTTTTAGCTTTTTATGTTTAGTAATTAACACTTTTTTATAAATATACATATTATTCATCTTATGGATAATAATGTTCACATTATAAAATCTATTTTTAAGATATTATTTCCATGGGATAATTATTGTAATTAAAAAGATGTTTCCATTAGTGATGAGAAGTATTACATTTTTTTCCTAATATTTATTTTTATTTTTTGGATTTTTAATATAATTATAGTTTAAAAAATTTATAAAATTATTAATTTGGTTATAAATTCATAATATTTAAATGGTATTAAAGATAAGAATAGAAAAAAATTATAAAAAAATATTTAAAAACATGGTCACTAATTCATTTCGCACTTTTTTAATTCAAAGGAACCTATAAATCATAATTAGAATTTAAATTTTGGGGGTATTTGATATTTATATGTAAAAACCCACACCAATAAATATTTCATTTACTATGAAATGAATATTATTGGAACTCAGAAATTCCAGCCATATACATTGTTGTTGAATCCATGTTAAATTCCTTAATTATATACTCACATGTTTAGATATGTAGAGATTTGTTTAAAAACGATATGATGAAGAACATTGGATATATATTTTCTACATGAATTATAAAAACAAATAATTTTTATAAAAAAATATAACATATTTTATCAAATATTTGATACATTTCACAAATACACATCTGAGGACCATATTAAATTAGTCTCCTTCGAATCAAGAATCAAAATCTTCTTATTTTATGATTATCATCAACATATCTCATAATGATATTACCACATTGTATATATAAAAAAACATTCCCAAACAAAAAAATCATAATGAACCATAAAATGAATACAAAATAAGTTGTTTGCTCAGATTCTCAACATGATGAATATCAACATAACATTATATTAAGGGTATGATAACTAGATAATAACATTATAAAACCATACCCTACACATAAAATATTATTAACATGATTTATGTCATAAATCATGGTGGTTTATATGTTTTGAATCATAATGGAATAAAAAACATGATCGGTGAGAATAGAACATTGGTATAACATAATTATTTTTCACATACATAAAAGAATAGAAAATCATATATCATGGTTACCCAGCAAGACATTAATTACATGTTAGGAATGGTATAAACATTCATTTACCATCATCTTGCCTACGATTACCACACATGTACCTTATTGGGAATGGGAGAACCACCTGTGTACCCAATTTTTGGACTGGGGTAAATGAAATTGTACCCATTGATGTTATAAAATATTAATAATTACTTAATTAGTTGGATGTTGATATAGTCATCACTAATAATTTGTTATAATGTGATCATTTTCCTTGGTTATAGTGTAAATATTATTCTTTTTTATAACATTACACCAATCATTGGTTATAACATAATGATAATTACATAATGAAAAACACTCATATGTGTTTCATAAGAAAATAAAACACTATTCATATCATAACAGATGAAATCAAATGTGCTTCATAAACATTTCATCATAATGTAACCCATGAAAAAGAATTGGGATTCATAATTATTTCATCATTTAATCATAGGAAAATATATTGAAAAGGAATGGATATCCTTAACATCATTTCAATATAAATATAAACCATATAGATAAAGAGTATGGATTTACAATTTGATAAGATCAAAATTAAATCATTGGTATCATCAAATATTATTAAAATATCTAGGAAATGATTTTTAAATTTCACATGGAACATTTCTTGAGTAAAATAACCATATCACATTGAAAATTACCTTTCCAAAACAAAATATCAAAAAATTGAAAATAATTTTATTATAAAATATCCATTTAAACTAATAAAGTAAGCTATATAATTTTTTCTGTTCATGATGATATAAAATTTCCTTCATTATATACACATTAAAACAAATATATAAATCACATTTTTGGTAAAATTCAAAAGTTCCCTGTTTAGTATACGACATGATGAATACATTTAATCAATTTACTAAAAAATTGAATATGTTTTAAAATATATTAAAAAAATAATTTGAGATTACTAAAAACAATATTTATAATTTTTTTAGAAAACATTGAAACGGAAGAAATATTTTTTTATAGAATGAAAATTTAAGTCGGTATTCATTAAAAAATTGTTGGAAACATCAATAAATAATTTGATGGAAAATGAAAAAACAATTAATTTATTGAAATAATTAGATGAAAAAACATTAAAATTGTTTCATTATAGATAGATCATAACATTTCATTATTAGAATCATGAACATAACAATCCTGATAAACAATGAGATTCACTAATTAATGAATTAGCACTTTGGTATTTTTTAATTATTACACCCATGTGTATAGTCCAACCCCAAGTTCCAATACCCGGTTCCCTGAGTTGGTTAGTAATATGACCTTAGGAATACCTCCTTGTATTATAGAGGTGCCCAACTTGGAAAGAGGGTCTAATGTATAACATGGGTTGACTATGGACTCTATATCAAAGAAGGACATGAACATAAATAATTATTTAATAGAGAAATGACAATATCCAATATCCATAATAATACTAAATTCATTACATACCAGTATCAAATGATGAACTATATGATGAAAAAATATTCAATCCATAGTAGTAGATATGTGAGGCCATATATGTGTCATGTATCAAACTAAAAACCAAAAATAAAGACACTAACAACTCCCAAGATGGTCCTGACATAATGTTTGATTCCCTCATCCATGCACCATCCAACACATTCATATTACATAGGCCTATTTCCCAAATCATATCCTAATACAATGAAATCTATTCTAGTCATGATTTGGAATCTTGAGTTGGTTGTGAGTACAAGTATGTAGGGAACAACCAATGGAATTTCAAAATAGTATCCACTCTATAAAATTATATTCAATTGAATAAATAATAATGTAAAATAAATAATGAAAAAAAATTCACATTAAAATATTCTTAAATTAACCACATTATTTTTCTTATGATTATTATGACACCAAAACCATCAAATCCTTCTTTGTCCCATACTGGAGTACGAACCTTCTACAAAGGGATATCTCATCTCATTACATTATGGGTTTCTAGTAATCAAATCATTCCAATTCACATTAAAAAAAAGGGCACTAGTACATCTTTCTAACACCCCTAGGGTATTTGGAGCAACAGTCTATGTCCCATAACCCAATGATCACATATATACATAAATATATATTAGAGAATAAAACTGATGTCTGGAACCCCATGGGTATTTGGATCACTAGTCCATGTTCCACAACTCGGTCACAAATATAACTTCCCATACTTCTATATTTCCAACCATTTATCAACATTTACCCTAAATAAGGATTTCAATCATTTTAGAACACCCCAAGGGTATCTATCAATTTCATAATCCCATTAACATATCAATTTCATTAACCCTTCATTTATCAATTTCATATCAAAATTATTCATCAATTTCATAATCATAATATTAAAGAATTTAATTATCAAATGTTAGACCAATTTCATTATCACATGTGAAAATAACTAATCAATTTCATTAATAATGAAATTACCTAACGTTTCAATTGAAATTATAAAATTACATTCAGTAAAATATAATGTAGACTTCGGGATTTTAAAATTAGATCACCAGCATTATGGTCGTTGATGAATGTTCCCAAAACCAAAATCTTATAAATTGAAGTGGAATAGTTGATATAAATATAAAAGAGAAGGTCAAGTTACACAAACTATGATCTAGAACCTATAGTTCAAACCCATTAAAACCAATATCTAAACTCATATACAATAGTGGAAAACTCATATCTCTTCATTAGGAATGAGATATGAGAGAGATAGGGAGAGAACCAAACAGGGAAGGAATCACTTACCAAAAAGGATATGATATATCACATACATGACTTATTTTAATGTCATATTTCATTTAATTTACATTCCCAATTTTTTTAGGGGGTTTACTATGCATTTTGGTGTACATGGTGGGTTTTTGAAATTCTGGCCAAACTGTATGCCCATTACTATATTTAAAAATAAATTTGTGTTTCTCTTATAACCCCTTCTTTTTTCAACATTTTACACCCATTTTACTTCCCAAATGGAATACCCTAGTATATTAAAATAAGAATATAAATTTTGAATCCATAGGAATCTATAATAATGATGGATTTGGGTTCTTTATTAAGGTGTTTCGCCATCCCGAAAGCCCATTTCCTACATTAAAAATATTTTGTAATTCGTTAATATCTCCTTATATTTTTATGTTTTTTAGTTATTCTAACTCTTTCACAAGCCCACTTAAACAAGGCGCGCTCTCATGCTCTCTTCCCAATCTTTGGAGATCATTTGCATCAGGAAATTAGGCAAAACCTCTCTAGATGTCTCAAATCACTCAAATTTGAAGAGGTAAATTGATTCCTTCATAACTCATTCATCTCTCACTATTTTTTCCCCATTCTAGTTCTTAAATTATTAGGAAAATCCCTCAATAAATCATTGGATAATTTTTGAGGTGATTGTGTTTGTTGACAAAGTGGGCATCCATGCTGTGTTTGTTCACAAATTAGACCATGATGTGTAATTTGTTGACAAAGGAGGTTTACATGGTGAGTTGTCGAGTTCAATGGATGTTGTCAACAATCCATGTTTGAATGAAGAATCTTGAAAAAGGAATGGATGATTTGGAGGCTTTGAAAGTTGTGCGCCATATGTTTTTCAAGATCATGACATTAATAGATGGAAGAATAAAAAGGGGTGCCCATGTTTTGATTAGGGCGCGTAAGTGTCTATGGAGACAGAGACTAGGATGGTTGGACTTGCATGCTGAGAGGAGACTTGCACACCGACACTCAGGGGGTCCAAAATGCTTATAAATAGAGGTCCACCCATACTCATTTTTAGGGGTAGTTCAACACATAGAGAATATTCGAGCTCCAGTCATGTAGGTGGTTCGGTCGTGCAATTGGTGGTTTGGTCGCCCAGTATTAAGATTATTAGAACTTGCACGCCAGTTGATAGTTGAACACACATATTGATTTGGAAGTAAAAGGGTGTCAGTCAATCAAGTTCATAGTTGAAGAAGGGGTTTCATGAAATTGGTGTGGTGACACTTGCATGCCAATATTGGAGATGCGTGCAAAATCATAGATAAGTGCGCCAAGAATATAGAAGCGCGCCAGTTATTCTAGGGCTGCAAAAAAGTTGGAAGATTTCCTGATACATCTGTGGAAAAGTTGTATTCATCAGTGGATTAAAGTGGAACTTCAACAGAGCATTTACATACATTGGAATATGCATTCATTTGTGATAATCAAGGGACCTACATGTCTTTATACTATGAGTTGATCTTCTGAAGGAGCAGTGAGCACACTTCAGTTGAGAGAGCAGTGAGCTTTCATATTGTGATTGGTTGTAAACTAGAAGGGATAGTGAGTCCATATAAATCATTGTAAACATCTGTGTTCTTTTATTGGATTTGGTACAATGTCATATTGGTGGTGTGTGCTACTTAGACATATCCCAGTGAGGGTGAATCAGGTAAAAATCAATGTGTTCTATGCATGATTTATATTCCGTTTATTATTTTCTACAGGAAATAGAGAGAAGAGAGTTTTTCTTAACATCAAAACAATATCAATAGGGGAAATTGTTTTAAAATGCCATACCCTGATTCACCCCCCCCCCATCTCAGGGCATCTAACCTAATGGACCTAAAAATTGGTTTCAAAGGGAAAGGTTAATATCAATGTTTCTATCTCAAATAGAGGTCAGCAATCACAAATGGATTCTGATCTTCAACGAGAAAAATTTTGATTTATAGAAGAATCATATGTAACAATACTTCCGATAATTGGGAATGGATGTGTTTATAGCAGAAATTCATGGTATCTCAGATGACATCAATAACGGCACACTATCAGAGGCTAAAATAAGGTTATTGGATGTTGATGTGAAAGGAAACAATGATTTAGGGAGAGTCATATCCAATGCTATATATACGAAGGTGATGTCATGAAAAAACATCACATGCCATGTGGGAAAATATATTGAGTATATTTGAGGGAGATACGAAGGTCTGAGAGGCAAAGTTTCATGTTCTGTGGAACAACTATGAGGATTTGAAAATGAACCTGAATGAGTCTCTTGATGCATTCATTGACAGGTTAAATATTATTGTGGAAGATATGCGAGGACTTGGGGAATTCATTGAAGAAGTTAAGATTGTAAAGTGAATCTTGATGAAAACTTCTACCCCAGTTCAATCCAAAAGTCTTAGTGATGGAAGTTAAATATCCAAAGGAACTGACACTGGACAATTTTCACAGTACCTTGGTTGCATATAAAATGAGGAATGATGACATCGAGGCTATGTAAATGGGTAAATCTAAAGAGGTCGCATTCAAGTCCCTGAAGAATCTCACCGTTGAATATTATCTGGAGGATGAAAAGACATATGAGGTGATGACATTTCTATCATCAAATTTTCAAATAAGAGAAGGAATTATGAAAGGGAAACATCCATTGTCTTGTTTCATATGTTTAACGGTTGGTTATCTTACATCAAGGTATCTGAGAAAGTTCCACAATGATTATGATTTAGATGAAGTCGAAATTCCCAAGAAGAATTATTTAGCCTATGGGAAAGGAAAGAAGTTGTTCAAGAGAAATTTGATTATGAAAAAGACTCTCCCTTCAAAAGAATGTAACAGTCTAGATAAGTTTGAGATTGATGGGGTTGAAGATATAGAGAACTATAAAGATCATGGAGAAAATGCTATGGTGGCAGTTGTCAACAGTACTCTGAAAAAGGAAGAAACTGACATAGATGAAGAAGAAGAAGTTGAAGGAAGAGTTGATATTCAAGATGAGTTAGAGGCTGCTCTTGGTGAGATAGAGGTTTAGAGAGCTAAAACAAATAATTCCAACAATGTTGTTCATGATGCCAAACTCTATATGCAGCAACAGGAAGAAGAGAAGTCTAATTTGATGAAAAGAAATTGAAAAACTCAAGTCATCAACACTAGAGGACTCACAATTGTTTAGTGAGTATTAAATCATGATTTCTGAATAGAAAATGGAGAACAATGGATTTAATAACACAATGGAAGATAATATCAAATGTATCGATGATCTTAAACGAGAAGTTTTCAGTCTGTGACCAAAAGCTAAGAAACAATAAAAATATCTGATTCCTAGAACGCTATCAAGAAAGAAGATCATTCAGAAGAACTAAAAGATTAAAGAGGAGCCCAGTGGTTCAGCAAGAAAAAAGCAACAACCGAATCAAGATGTTAAGGATGATTTTGGTCTTGATCAAAAGAAGAAAGTAGTTAGGCACCTTTTCTATGGATTAAAATTGATGTTGGAACAAACCAGAACCAATAAATTCAATATACCCAAGTGATGACTGATAGAAAAAATGTGACACATAGGAATGAACCTTTCATCAAGTGTTATTGATATGGAATTATGGGACGATCACAATACATATGTTCTATAGCTAGAAGATACCAAAGGACACAAGAATAGAAGTGGACTAAAATATGAGAATGGTTCCCTAGAACATATCTGGAAGGAAACTTCATATGGGGTGGAAGATTTGGGAACATGGGTAGATATTGTAAATAAACCATACAAATGAATGTTGGAAAGAAAAATCAAAATAGTCACGAGCAGTAATTCAACAAACCAAAAGGTGATTTGAAATTGCAAAATCGATTTGTAGCTTTGCAAGATTAATTCAGTCCATCATAATCTAAAAATGATCAGAAGTGTCAGTCTATGCCGACTGTAAAAACTAAAATATGGACCAAAAAGAAGAGAGCAGAGAAGACAGTGGTTGCTGAAATTTCCCTTAAAGCATCAAACTGTTCGGGTGTATGGATCCTTGACAGTGGTTGCACGTCCAACATGACAAGCAATAAGGATCTGGGCATAGGAATAAAATATGACCAAAAAAGATTTGTCATTTTTAGAAACGATGAAGGCCTGAAGATTATTGGCTCGGGAAATGCCAGGTGTGGGGGAAAAGAAATTATACATGTTGATATTTTGGTTGTAGAAGGTCTCGGTCATAATTTTCTCAGTGTTAGTCAACTGTGTCACTCATGGAATTCTATACGGTTTACCATTAAGATGTGTATCATCAAGGGAAGATATGGTACAGTGATCCAACCATGTAAAAAGGACAAAGGGGAATCTATACATGCTAAGTGGATAAGAATATATGTGTTTTTAATCTAGAGAGGAAGAAAAAAAGTTTTGGCATAAACAACATGTTCATTTATGCCATCCATCCATGTTAAATTTGTTAATGTTTGATGCAGCTAGAATCCTTCCTAAGCTATCATGGGATCATAATCATGCATGTGATGCATGCCAGCAAAGGAAGACCATCAGGAAGACGTATAAGGAAAAAGAATAGAAGTCAACAAGAGTTCTCGAATTGGTGTATACTGATGTTTGTGGGCCTATCACACCAAGGTAAATTGACTAAAATAGGTACTACGATCATTTCATTGATGACTATAGCACAATGGAATGGGTGTTTGTTATTTCCCATAAGTCTAATTTGTTCACCTGTATAAAATAGTTCCAAAGGGAGTGTGAAAGGATTCTTGGAAAGAAAATTACGAATTTTCATACTGACAATGTTATGAAATTCGCAAATAGTCTAGTGGAAGTCTATTTTGAGTATCATGAGATAATGCATCAATTTTCTTCAGTGAGAACACCCTAAAAGAATGTAGTGGTTGAAGACAGAAATCAGATCATCATTAATATGTCCAGAATGATGATCGTAGAAAAAAAACTATATAAATATTGGAAGGAAGCATTATTGATATCGGTATAATTTTCTAATAGGGCTCTATTGTGTCTGAAGGAAGGAAAAACTCTGTATGAGATGTGGTATGGAAAGAATAAAATAGTGGAATACTTTCTAATCTTTCGAAGTAAGTGCTTCATTATCAACAAAGAATAACATATCAAATTTGAGACACATGGGGATGAGGGGATATTCCTTGGATACTCAGGAAAAAGTAAATCATATAAATGATTTATCAAAAGATTGGGAAATGTAGTTGAGATCAATGATGTTACTGTTGTGGATATTGATGAAAATTTCAAACCGTATAGTGAACAATTTTCTGATGAAAATAGTGAGGAGGAAAGCAATGCAAGGGGAGCGGAAGTGGACGATGCTGATTTAGAAGAATATACTGATGATGAGCATGAGGATGTAAAATATATTTTTGCATAGATGCCAGATGTCGAGTTGAAATTGACAGGAATAATATCATTGATGATCAATAAGCTCCAGTTCAGGCAAGAAAAATGAAATCTTTGCATCATACATCCTCTATATCTCATGTAGGGTTGAAATTTTTTCTTATAAATATGATGATAAAAACTGGATTCATGCTATGAATGAAGAGCTCGATCATATTTAGAAGAATCAAACGTGGGAGATTGTTTCAAGGCCAGTAGATAAGAATGTCATCGGGACTAAAAGGGTCTTTCTCAATAAGATGAATGAATATGACAGAGTTATTTGAAACAAAGAATGACTACTATGAAAATGATACTACCATGTAGAGGGTATAGATGTTAATGATACATTTGCACTGGTTGTAAGGCTGGAGACAATCAGATTATTCATAGCCATTGCAGTTCAACAAAAGTTCAAACTGATCCAGATGGATGTCAATTCTACATTCATTAATGGGGTTTAGGAGGAAGAAGTTTATATCAGGAATACATATGGTTTTATCATTCATGATTATGAGAACAAGGTTTTTGGGCTCAAGAAGGCGTTATATGGTTTGAAACAAGCACCAAGAGCATAGTACTCAAGGCTTGATCAGTATTTGAAATAACATGGTTTCTAAAATGGTGGAGTTGATTACAATCTCTATTTCAAAAAAGACAGTAATCAAAGGATGATGGTGTTATTTTATGATGATGAAATAATATTTTTCAGATCTTATGAATCATAGTGCAAATAGTTTTCCGAATTCATGAAATGTGTGTTCAAAATGTCAATGATTGGAGAATTGATATTTTTCCATGGTTTACGGGTGAACCAAAGAAATAAAGGAACATTCCTTTCTCAATCTAAATTTTCTTAGGAGGTTATGATAATATTTGGAATGGAAAATTCAAAGAATATGAATACTTTGATGTTTACCTAAATGATATTATCAAAAGATGATAATGGTAAGGTAGTTAATATCACAGAATACGGGTAGATTATTGAAAGTTTACTATACCCGACATTGATGAGACCTGATATTGTTTTTTCCACATTCTAAGATGTGAGGTATAAATGTAATCCCAAGGATAGCCACATGCTTGAAGTGAAAATAATACTTCGGTATATCAATGTCACGGTTGATTTAGGGTTGATGTATAATAACAAATCTCATACATAGTTATTGCGATATATTGACGTAAATTGGGTGGGTTCAGCGGATGAAAGGAAATCAATGTTAGGTGGTTCATTCTATCTTGTGTGCTATGTATTTCATGTCTTTGCAAGAAAAATTTTTCATTTCATTAATCACCAAAAAATATAAGTATATTGTTTCCACTCAAGCATGCACACAATTATTGTGGATGAAGTAGAAACTTGATGATACCGGAGTTGAAGTGACGTCTCCGATCGAAATCCATTGTGATAACTCAAGTGCTATAAATATTTGGAAAAATCCAGTCCATCACTCAAGGACAAGGCACATTGAGATAAAATATCATTTTATCATGGAGAAAGTGGAGTAAGGGAAAGTGAAGATGGATTATGTACATACAGAGTAACATGTTACGAACATTCTGACAAAGGTCTTACCCAAGGATACATTTGAGAGGTATCAGATGGCTCTGGGAGTCCCATCGATTCCCCGCACATGAAAATGTGTGGATGTGACCCCCCCCCCCTCTCCCTAAGGAATGGTATGTTATTCTCTATTGTGCTAATATGTGTCCTTTCCATTGTCTCAGACCACAGAGGATTGACCCTTCATTTCGTTGAAAAAGGAGGAGAAATAGTGACTCTTCAAGGGGGAAAAAATATAGATATGGATGGAATAAAATGTCTTAGTGAAAGACAAAGGGAGAAGCTAATAGGTGGAGCTGCGAGATAGGGGAGTTGAAAGGCTTAAAGGTGTGCTCAAATGCTCAGTAAGGGAAAACATAGATAACATAAAACAATCCATAAACATTTGGAAGAAAAAACATGAACATGAAATTTAAACATCAAAATCATGAGAAAAGACATAAATTGTGGAAGTACGTAAGGCATATATCATAATAGAACATCAACCGTGATAAAATATAATGGGAATAAAACATGTAATTGTGGCAACCATTCAACACCTGTTATTATTTCTATAGTATCCAAGGCATTGCTTCCAAGACCATCTTATTGGACAACGTCCCTTTCTGAATCGAGTTCACTCCTCGTTTCAGTCCTGTAACACTGAACCAGATTAACATATCATTCTATACATGTCTATCGCATGAGATATAAATATGTACCCAATGCATTGGATGGAGATATGGGTCCCACCCATCTCATAATGAAAGCATTCTTACTTGTGCCACAAAATAAACATACATCAATCATAATAACCCAATAAATAAAATGGGTTTCATAAACATCATCTCATCATCACAGAATCCATATAAAATAAATGGATATCATTTCATCATAAGAAAAGCGAAACCATGTAAATCATAGAGAAATTATACTTTAAACATACACATATGAAATAATTTCATCTTAGAGGAAAAAATGGTATTCATAAAACACATGAAATGAATTCTTGAGAAAAATATCATTTCTTCTTAAAAAATCAATTTCTTTTAACAAAACCTCATGCACTTTAAAAGAAAGAGATTTTGTTGAAAATAGTCAGGAAATATTTTGGAATAAGCTTCATGAAAATACGTCTTTATAAAACCGTAAAAATCCTTTCATGCCGTATAAGTTAAAAAAACATTCTTCTCTTACTTTTGATGGAAAAGTCAAAAAGTACCTCGTAAAAGAAATATTTCATACATACCATGTAGTAAATGTCAAAAATGGGTAAAAAGGACTTTAAACATACATGAAAAAACTTTTATAAAACATGGACATGGATGATAGAAATAACCCTAGTAAATACATACGAATAAGCAATCTCGGATAAAAATGAGATTTTCAGAATTATCCATTACCTTAGGTCTAATATGCTTCGTACGTTTCGAAACCTCTTGTATAATGATTTCAATAATGTCATTGACTTATTACAGAATCATATTCATTGTTATTATATCATATATGGTTCACTTATGACTCTATATTACATGTTCATTTGTAAGTTCAATGTGAAAGCAGCGTTTTGGGTTAAATCGTTTTATTTATCGTAAGTGTTTGGACTTGTTGTTATTGATATTATTACTTATATCCTGATTTAATTAATTCTAGAATGTAAGACATGATTTAAATATAATATATATTTCAGTATATACATATATATATGATAGATCGTTTAAATGAAATCAAATACACCGTTCATGGAGACGGTAGGCCGTACATACGCATGAACGCTGTTTTCGTTTCATTATTGAATTGAATGAAATTAAGTAGATGACATACATGTATATACACATAAATCCAGTATCATTATTATTTCATATATTTCATGATTACTTATTATATATACTTTATAATCATTCACGAATGGTTAACATGGAGAATGAATCTCATCGCGTTGTGGAGACAGTAGTCCGTACGTACGCACGAGCGATGATATCATTCCAATGATCATGGAATTGTATTGGAGTGTATGTATACTATTTCAGAATCAATATCAATTTACAATAATAATATATAGTTATTATTTACACCATTATACCGATCCAAGTATGGTGGTGGTGGAAAATAGATTACACCACGGCATGGAGACGGTATTCCGTACTTACGCACGCGCGGTGATTTCATTTTCCCTAGGATGGATAGATGGTGAAAAAGGGTTGTTTCATAATTATAAAAACATATAATTATATGAGTGAATCTGATGTAATTACTTCATGAATAAAATACTAGATAAGAATAAGTAGAAGAATAAATAAAGTTGAAAGAATCGGTAACGGACATTATCTCTTTCTTGAAGCGCCTCTTTGAGATCTCCTCTTAGGACACCAAAATTGGACTTTGAAGAAAACAAGGACCTCTAGGATGTTTCTCGGGAAGTGGAGAAGAAAATTTGGTAGTGGTTGGCCGAGCTTGAAGGCTCAAAGTGTTGTGAGGAAGAGAGGGAGGAGGTGCCCTTTTATAAGGGAGGGGAGGGGCACCTTTGGAATAACAAAAAATATTATTTTATTATAAAGTCATATTCGGTTTTTAATAGCTTCAAATTGAATTATTTTGAAACTAAGGTGGGGATGGGTGTAAATCCTCTCATCCAATAGAATTTATATTAGTTTAGTTCATTATATTAACCTTATCTTATAGTTTTAACTCGTAGTTAATTAGATTGACATTTACCATGTCTCTTTGTATTTTTATATTATATAGTTAATAAACATACCATATATATCCAAGAGACCCCCAAGTTGTCCATTAATGATACACCTATCATGATATAAGTATCTTGACCGAACCATAGATTTTTAGGAATAAAATACAATTAATAATATAATATTTGTTTTAAAAACTATTTTATATCAATTTGGACACTATTTGGTAATTGATTTTTGTGAAAACCATAAGAGAATTTTTAGTTCGAATAATGTTAATTAAATCAATACTAACATGTCATATTAATATAGAAAATTATAGGAATTCATTTAAAGTCTAAAATTACATTTATTTGGGTATTTATAACATCATTTATGTCAGTATGTCATTAATAAGATAATTACTACATCATCATTGTGCCATAAATAAATTAAATTATTTTAAGTCTATAAATTACAAATAAAATACCATTATGTAGGTAATCGTTTTAGCTTTTTAATGAATTTTTATAGTCGAATTTATCTTATGTATAACCCTATATTAAAAATGATTTAGTTATTAAACATTGATTTTAACTATTTTTACACTTCTTTAAATAAATTATTAATAAATGTCCTAATCTAATCCAAGTGGGCCTAAATGGTCATATATTATTCCTAAGGTTTTTTTGGCCGAATTACACTTTTCGAATACAATTAGGACATGTGTTAAGGTAATAATAATATCATTTTTACCCTTAATTATCCTATTTACTTTTAACCGTGGTAATAAAAAGTAAAAAGTTACTATTCACCAAAAAATTATTTTCATCTCATTGAACCACATTTTACTTACTAAAATCAACAGTGTCTCTCGGATTTTTTATGTTCTAATCACAGAAGTGGTAAAATTATGTTTTATGTAAATTTTGAAATTCTCCAAGAATGTGGGTAAAAGACGGTGAAAAGTTCAATAAAATTTTTATATATCTATAATTATTATAAAATGACTCTAATTAATTACATTGAACTTATATAGGTATTATGTGTCAATTTTGACCTAAACTAAATTTAAATAGAATAAATAATTATTTAAATAAAAAGTCGGTTTTTAAATAGTATCCCAGTGTTTTCACTATTCATCAAAAATTGAAAGTTTTCAGAAAAATACCAAAATTTCACCCTTGGATAATTTCGATATTCCGAATCCAAAAATGAAGTTCATTTTGAATTATTAAATTTATATAATCTCAAAAGGTGGTTATTACTATTCATAACAGCTACTTTTAATAATATTTTAATAGCATATAGTTGTTTAGTAAAACTCGGTATTGCGTACAACACACGCTATCGAGGAAGGTCGTGATTGCATGTAATGCAGCCAAGTTAGGGTTGCATGTTGTGCATGAATCCTTTGTATTAGCGTACAACTCAAGACATCCATAAAATTAAAATCAATATTTTTCATAAAATCTCAGGGTGTTACATTCTACGCCCCTTAAAATGAATTTCGCCCTCGAAATTCGTCGGGGTTATAAATGGTTTACTACTCAAAAGTTTCTTTAATAGAAACCCACATCGTAAAAAGTAATACCAAAACCAATCTTTAAAAACTAAAGTATGAAACATAACGGTTACCCAAATTAACTAATCATTGGGTTTCCACATAGGAGAACATAGGTTAAAATATGGATATGGAAGAGAAACCTAACCATCATGTTCTGATGGAGAGTAGTAGAGAACGTGGCTATGAAAAAGCCAATAATAACAAAGCCATAGATTTGTGATGATTTAAGGTACCATCTGATTCATCGGATATAAGGTAACTAGGACAACATTTTTGGTTTTCAATATAATTTCCCTAATGTTGAAATTTTTGAATTAGAAGAAATACTTGCTTGATTCCGGTACAATCCCACTATTGTTCGTGCTTTGAACAATTTCTACTTCATTTCATATAGAAATGAAGTTTAATTTGTTATTCGTGAATTTTTAACAAGTCATGTGATAGAATGATGGGTCATTCCATCTGTTTCAAACAAAAGGTTAGCAAAAGTTATCAAATATACATAAGTCCATCTATGGTGACACTAGTGCAGAAAACATTTTTTAGGTCAGTTATTTTAAATTTTTTAGTAACTTTTTAGCCGACGTTAATACGACCAACGTTATTAATAATGTTTTTTACGTCGGTTATTTTAAAATCGACGTAAAAAAATAATATCACTATTTTTCACGTCAGTTATTAAATAATCGACGTGAAAAATGCGCGGTAGGCTTCATTTTTCACATGGGTTATTAAAAAACAGACTTCAAAAAATGATAGGGCAGGCGTTTATAACATCTGTTATTTGAATAGCCGACGTGATAAACCACTGGGTTATCATTTTTAACGTTGGTTATTAAATAACCGACGTGAAAAATTAGGCCTGCCGCGCATTTTTCACGTCGGTTATTTAATAAATGACGTGAAAAATAATATTTCCAAGCCTTTATCACGTCTGTTATTAAATAACCGACTTGAAAATTCAATACCAACTTGTAGATAATTTTATGAGCTTCGATTTGGCAGGTCGTGGTGCTCAAACGGAGTTACGGATCAAAAGTTATGACTATCAAAAGTTTGATAAATGTTTTTGAGGAAAGATTCATTGCGAAAATTATTACTTCATCTTGGAAAGAATTTTATATTTCAAAGGAGTATTTATTGTTTTTCTATGATATGAAGAGTTATTCATCATCATAATAATTTAGGAATCATTAATAGGTATATAAATTATGAAAAACACTCATATAAAATATAAATCATGGAAAATTGATTACACATACCTTGACGAGATCACAAAAAGAAGAAATAGTGGATTCATGTGGAAGATCAAACAAGAAAATTCAGTGGAAAGATTATTGTTGAAGGAAATTATCATTAAATGGTAAATCAATTTAGAAAACAAATCATAAAAAATATAAATCATGGATAAATGATTACAAATACCTTGAAAAGATCGCGAAAATAAAAAATAGCTGATTCACGTTGAAGATAAAACGAGTCCAGTCGGCGGATTGATAATGGTTGAAATAAATGATCGATAAGTTATTATATTCATATAATGAAACATTATAATTGATATGTAATAAGAAAACGCGGTATTAAAATTTTTAGGCGGAAAATGAAAATTTCGATGCCGCGATATAAAAAATTGAAATACCGTGTGGGAGGGATATTAAAATTATATTTCACGTCGGTTTTATAATAACAGTCATGAAAAGGGATTATAATTTATTCACATTTTTCAAGTCGGTTATATAATAACCGACGTGAAAATTCAAATTTAAATAACGGATGTGAAAAATGAGGCATGCCGCACGTTATTCACGTCGGTTATTTAATAACCGACGTCAAAAATCATATCCTAGGTCTTTATAATGATGGTTATTAAATAAATGATGTGAAAAATCAATTCCAACTTGTAGATAATTTCCTGAGCTTCAATTTGGAAGGTCCTGGCGCTCAAACGGAGTTACGGATCAAAAGATATGACCATCAGATGTTGAACGTCTCTTAACAATGTATGAGGGAAGACCAAATTCCGAGGGGCATAACTTTTAATCTGTAACTCTGTATGGGCTCCAAGACCTATCTAATCGAAGCTTGGGAAATTTTCTACATGTATGATCACATTTTTCACGTTGGTTATTCAATAACAGACATGAAAAAGGCATGAAAACCATATTTTTCACGTTGGTTATTTAATAACCGACGTTAAAAATGCATTTTTCAAATTGGTTATTAAGTAACCAATGTGAAAACTGTTAACACATATGTAGAAAATTTCCTGAGATTTGATTTGATAGGTCTCGGAGCCCAAAAGGAGTTACGGATAAGAAGCTATGCCCCTCAGAAGTTGGTGTTCCCTAAGACTTTGTTTAGTGACGATCAACTTCTGATGGCTATAAATTTTGATCTGTAACTCCGTTTGGCTTCCGAGACCTATAAAATCTAAGATCGGAAATATTATACATGTAGGTTAGCATTTTTCACATCGGTTATTTAATAACCGACGTGAAAAATGCAGCCTTTCGGGAGTTTATCACGTCGGTTATTAAATAACCGACGTGAAAAATAGTGATATTATTTTTTTGATGTCGGTTATTTAAAAACCGACGTGAAAAATGAATCATGTCATGCGTTTTTCACATCGTTTATTTAATACCCGATGTGAAAACCAATGATATTATTATTTTTATGTCAGTTATTAAATAACCAACGTGAAAAGTCATGAAAACTAGATTTTTCACATCGGTTCTAATATAACCAATATGAAAAGGTCATGAAATATGAATTTTCACGTCGATTATTATATAACTGACATAAAATATAATTTTAATTTCCGCCAATGCGGAATTTCATTTTTTTTACATCACCGCATCGAAATTTTCAATTGCCGCTTAAAAATTTCAATACCATGTTTTTTTACATCGTAGAATTTATTTTTCACGTCGGTTCTTATACAACCGACGTGAAAAAGTCATCAAATATTATTTTTCATGTCGGTTCTTAAATAACCAATGTGAAAAGGTCTGCACAAATGGATTTTCACATCGGTTATATAATAACCGACGTGAAAACTCCTCGCAAGTGGATTTTACGTCGGTTATATAATAACCGACGTGAAAAAATGTGACTTTAAAAACAATTTTTGTACCAATGTGAGGTTAATCATATACGATTCCAATAATGAACATGTACTTCATATATCATACCGCATAATAAAATAAAACCAGTTTATACTAACCAGGGAATTTCTGTAGGACAGTTGTAGGCGATAAAGGCCTGTCACACTCCATTTGTGGGTTTGATTCCCATAGCCTTGTCCGACGTGATGGGCTATCGCCCGTCCTGCAGGTTTTCCTTTTTTCTAAAACTACATTAATATAACATCCCATCAATAGTATCGAAAAAAATTCTTATCTAAAATACTTCGGTCCAAGCTCATTATTACTTGCAATGTCAAAAAAAATCACTTGAATTCCATCATTTATCCCCCATATATCATAAGATATATCTTTTTGGTCAAATTACAAACATGTGAATACCTTAATCATGTATTCTATTGAAGAATGAATACCCATTGAACCTTAGTGAAAACATGAGAGCTGTCAAAAGTTAACTCTTTCCACATACCAAAACCCCAAAATTCAACATACTCAAACCATGATATAACTATTTCCTTATATCATTCATGAGCTCATTAATACTGTCAAACATTTCATTTTCTCATTATCCCTTCATTATGAGCATATCATATTATTTCCAGAAATATCTCAATCACATTCCATGGTTACCGGTACCATAAAATTATTGAAAACCACAATATACCAATACATAAATATTCCAATATTCCACAATACTATATACAAAATTATTTTGGAATCCCATTACATAAACACATAATCATTCCACCACATTGTTGTCATATTCAACATCGGCAATAGTGATCGCATGTGACTTCCCTTTTTTCCTTTGCCTTAAGTGGTTTCTCATGTAGATCATCACTAACCCTTGGATTAGAGAATTTATTAGTATAATACCCCATTTCCTTGCACTTGAAGCATTGATGTGTTGGTGGAGAGTTCTCTGTAGTCTTTTCTCTATTCACATCATTAGCAACCTTTTACCCCTTACTTCGACAATCAACTACTCGATGACCTTCGTTCCCACACTTAACACATTTTCTAGTACCATTTAGGCAATCTCCACCATGCTTCTTTCCACACTTTGAGCATAAAGAAACATTCATCTTCTTTTCACCATTGTTCTAAGATTTCTCCTTAAACTCTGTCTTTCGTTTCTTTTCAAAACCATGAGATGGATATGTTCAACGAACTTCCAGTTCTACCTTGATAACACAATTCACAATTTGTTCATAGCTACTGAAGTCTGTTATAGATAATGCCCTACGAAGATTTGGTTTTAAGCCACTGAAGAATTGATCAACTTTACTTTTAGGTTGGATGATAAATCCAGATGCATACCTTGCAAGCCTTGTAAGATTCGCTTCGTATATACCAAAAGATTCATCATCCTTTTGATTTAGTTCAAGAAACTTCTTCTTCATCTTTGTTCGAAGAATACGAGGAATGTTCTTATTGAAAAATAAGTTCATGAACTCTCCCCATTCCATGGACTCAATTTTATCTCTTGGCCTTGTATTCTTGATAATATTACACCATTGATCAACTTGACCTTCCAAATGATATACTACTAAGATGACTTTATCATGTTCAGATCATTGAAGAACTGAAAATACCTTTTCAGGGGTACTAATCCATTGTTCAACAATAAGTGGATCAGAAGACCCACTAAATGAAGGTGGACGTCACCTCATGAAGGACTGAATATAATATTGTTCCCTTCTCTGCTCATTTGGAAGTCCAGAATGATTCATAGCTTGTGTAAGTATAGAAATAAGATTTTTCACTCCATCTCCGATAACATTGGTTTGTTCAGGTGGACAATCATTGCATTGTCCATTACATTGATCAACACGGTTCCTTTGAGTTCCCTCCATCGTCCAAAACCCAAAAAAAATAGTGTGAGAGGAAAAAATAATTCTAGGGAAAACAACATAATAAAGGGGGAGTACCATCAATATCTAACAGCTTAGGTTAAATTCTAAGAATGTTATCGTAGTTTTAAGACTATATCCTATACGTATACTTATCCTTAGGGACATCCCTGGACATACCTTAGAAATTTCTCTAGGGATATCACTAATGTTTTCGCATCCTAGTTTTCCAAAGGTTGACTAAACCTTTCCTTTGATACTAATTGTAGTGACCTGAAGCTTGACATACGTGGAAATTACATTTCTTTTTCGGAATACTTAATACATAACAAAAAAACACACAAGGACCATAATAGATTAGTGTCTTTCAAAACCCGGAATATAATCTTCTAATCATGTTGAAATATATTCAATAACTCCCATAATGAACTTCCCCTTTTTGTTTCCTTGCCTAAAACCTTTATTTATTTCCTAGGGAAAATAAAACATAAAATGGGTGAGCTCAAATGCTCAGTAAGGGCAAACATAGATAACATAAAACAATCCATAATCATTTTATAAGAAAAAACATGAACATGAAATTTAAACATCAAAATCATGAGCAAAGAAATAAATCATGGAAGTACGTAAGGCATGTATAATAATAGAACATCAACCATGATAAAATATAATGGGAATAAAACATGTAATTGTGGCAACCATTCAACACATGTTATGATTTCCATAGTGGCCAAGGCATTGCTGCCAAGACCATCTTAGTGGACAAAGTCCCTTTTTGAATCGAGTTCACTCCTCATTTCAGTCCTGTAACACTGAACTGGATTAACTTACTGTTCTAGCCATGTCTATCTCATGAGATATAAATCTTTACCCAATGCATTGGAGGGAGATATAGGTCCCACCCATCTCATAGTGAAATCATTCTTACTTGTGCTAGAAAATAAACATACATCATTCATAATAACCCAATAAATAAAATGGGTTTCATAAACATCATCCCATCATCACATAATCCATATAAAAGAAATGGATATCATTTCATCATAAGAAAAGGGAAACCATGTAAATCATAGAGACATTATACTTGAAACATACACATATGAAATAATGTCATATTAGATGAAAAAATAATATTGATAAAACACTTTAAATGAATTCTTGAGGAAAATATCATTTCTTCTTAAAAAATCAATTTCTTTTAACAAAACGTCATTCATTTTAAAAGAAATAGATTTTTTTGAAAATAACCATGAAATATTCTGGAATAAGCTTTATGAAAATATGTCTTTATAAAATTGTAAAAATCATTTCATGCAGTATAAGTTAAATAGCATTATCCTCATACTTTTGTAGGAAAAGTCAAAAAGTACATCGTAAAAGAAAGATTCCATACATACAATATAGTAAAATTCAAAATGGGTAAAAAGTAATTTAAACATACATGAAAACACTTTTTTAAAACATGGACATGGATGATAGAAATAACCCCAGTAAATATTTACGAATAAGCAATCACGGATAAAAATGAGATTTGCAAAATTATCCCTTACCTTAAGTCTAATATGCTTTGTACGTTTCCGATCCTCCTGTATAATGATTTAAATAATGCCATTGAATTATTACAGAATAATATTCATTGTTATGATATCATATATGGTTCACTTATGACTTTATATTACCCATTCATTTGTAAGTTCCATGTTAAAGTAGCGTTTTGGGTTAAATCGATTTATTTATCGTAAGTGATTGGACTTGTTGTTCTTGATATTATTACTTATATCCTGATTTACAAAATTCTATAATGTAAAACATGATTTACATATAATATATATTTCATTATATACAAATATATATGATTGATCGATTAAATGAAATGATATACACCGTTCATGGAGACGGTAGGCCGTATGTGCGCATTAACGCTGTTTTCGTTTCCTTATTGAATTGAAT
Source organism: Viscum album (assembly GCA_963277665.1). Taxonomy (NCBI): domain Eukaryota; kingdom Viridiplantae; phylum Streptophyta; class Magnoliopsida; order Santalales; family Viscaceae; genus Viscum; species Viscum album. The sequence goes on from OY728140.1 coordinate 2,073,506,687, forward strand.
GAAATTAAGTAGATGACATAAATATATATACACATAAATCCAGTATCATTATTATTTCATATATTTCATGATTACTTATTATATATACTTTATAATCATTAATGAATGGTTAACATGGAGAATGAATCTCATCGCGTCGTGGAGACGGTTGTCCGTACGTACGCACGAGCGATAATATCATTCCCATGATCGTGAAATTTTATTGGAGTGTATGTATAATACTTCAGAATCAATATCAAATAAAAAAATCATATATAGTTATTATTTACACCATTAAACCCATCCAAGTAAGGTGGTGGTGGAAAATAGATTACACCACGGCGTTGTGACGGTATTCCGTACGTACGCACGCGCGGTGATTTCATTTTCCGTAGCATTGATATATGGTGAAATAGGGTTGTTTCATACTTATAATAACATATTTTTATATTAGTGATACTAATTTTATTACTTCATAATTAAACAACTAAAGTAGAAGAAGTAGAAGAAGAAATAAAGTTGAAAGAATCAGTAAAGGACATTAACTCTTATTTAAAGCGCCTCTTTGAGATCTCCTTTTAGGGCACCAAAAATTGTCTTTGAAGAAGAACATGACCTCTAGTATGTTTCATGGGAAGTGGAGAAGTTAATTTTTCAGGGGTTGGCCGAGCTTGAAGGCTCAATGTGGTGTGAGGAAGAGAGGGAGGAGGTGTCCTTTTATAAGGGAGGAGAGGGGCACCTTTGGAATAACTAAAAACATTATTTTATTATAAATTCATATTCAGTTTTTAATAGCTTAAAATTGATTTATTTAGAATATAAGGTGGGGATGGGTCGAAAGCCTCTCATCCAATAGAATTTATACATGTTTAGGTCATTATATTAACCTTAACGTTTAGTTTTAACTCTTAGTTAATTAGATTGACATTTACCATGTAACATTGTATTTTTATATTATATATTTAATAAACATACCATATACATCCAAGAGACCCTCAAGTGGTCCATTAATGATAAACCTATCATGATATAATTATATTGGCCGAAACATAGACTTTTAGGAATATAATAACAATTAATAATATAATATTTGTTTTAAAAACTATTATATGTCATTTTTGCACTATTTGGTAATTGATTTTATTGAAAATAATAACAGAATGATTAGTTCAAAATGTATTAGTTACATCATCAATAACATGTCATATTAACATATAAAATTATTGGAATTCATAAAAAGTCTCAAATTACATTTATTTGGGTATTTATAACATCAATTATGTCAATATTTCATTATTAAGATAATTAATCCATCATCATTATGTCATAAATAAATTAAATTATTTTAAGTCTAAAAATTAAAAATAAAACACCATTATGTAGGAAATAGTTTTATCTTTCTAATGAATATTTATAGTCGAAATTATCTTATGTATAACCCTATATTAAATATGATTTAGTTATTAAACTTTGATTTTAGCTATTTTAACCCTTCTTTAAATAAATTAATAATAAATGTCCTAATCTAATCCAAGTGTCCCTAAATGGTCATATTTTATTCATAAGTTTGTTTTTGGCCTAATTACACTTATCCAATAGTATTAGGTGATGTGATAGGGTAATAATAATATCAATTTTACCCTTAATTAAACTATTTACTTGTAACCGTGGTAAAAAAAGTAAAAAGTTACTATTCACCAAAAATTATTTTCATCTCATTAAGCCACATTTTACTTACTTACATTAACCATATCTCTTGGATTTTTTAAATTCCACTCACAGAAGTGGTAAAATTATGTTTTATGTAAATTTGGAAATTTTTCTAGGAGGTAGGTAAAAGATGGTCAAAAGTTCAACAAAATTTTTATATATCTAAAATTATTATAAAATGACTCTAATGAATTAAATTGAACATATATAGGTAATATGTGTCAATTTTGACCTAAAATAAATTTAAATGGAATAAATAATTATTTAAATAAAAATTCGGTTTTTAAATAGTAACCTAGTGTTTTCACTATTCATCAAAAATTGAAAGTTTTTAGAAAAATACCAAAATTTCACCCTATGCTAATTTCGATATTCCGAATCCAAAAATGAAGTCCATTTTGAAAGGTGAAATTTATATAATTTAAAAAAGTGGTTATTACTATTCATAACAGATAGTTTTAATAATATTTTAATAGCATATCGTTGTTTAGTGAAACTCGGTATTGCGTACAACACACGCTATCGAGGAAGGTCATGATTGCGTGTAATGAAGCCAAGTTAGGGTTGCATGTTGTGAGAGACTCTGTTGTTGTAGCGTACAACTCAAGACATCAATAAAATTAAAAATAATATTTTTCATAAAATCTCAGGGTGTTACATTCTACCCCCCTTAAAATGAATTTTGCCCTCGAAATTCGTCGGGGTTATAAATGGTTTACTACTAGAAGGATTATTTAATAGAAATCCACATCGTAAAAAGGAATACCAAAACTAATCATTAAAAACTATAGTATGAAACATAACGGTTACCCAAATTAACTAATCACTAGGTTTCCTCGTAAGAGAACATAGGTGAAAATATGGCTATGGAAGAGAAACCTAACAATCATGTTCTGATGGAGAGTGGTAAAGAACATTTTCTATGAAAAATCCAACAATCACAATGCCATAGATTTGTGATGATCTAAGGTACCATCTGATTCATCGGATATAAGGGAACTAGGACAACATTTTTGGTTTTCAATATCATTTCCCTAAAGTTGAAAACTTTGAATTAGAAGAAATACTTTCTTGATTTTCGTACAATCTCACTATTGTTCGTGATTTGAACAATTTTCAATTCATTTCTTAAATAAATGAAGTTGAATTTGTTATTCGTGAAGTGTTAACAAGTCATGTGATAGAATGATGGGTCATTCCATATGTTTCAAACAAAAGGTTATCAAAAGTTATCAAATATACATAAGTCCATCTATGGTGAGGTTAATCATATACGATTCAAAAAACGAACTTATACTTTATATATCATATCGCTTTATAAAATAAAACTAGTTTCTACTAACCTGTGACTTCCTGTAGGAAAGTGGTATGCGATAAAGGCATGTCACACTTCATTTGTGGGTTTGATTCCCACATCTTTGTCCGACGTTATGGGTTGTCGCTCATCCTGCAGGTTGTCCATTTTTCTAAAAATACATAACTATAACTTCCCATCAATAATATCGAATAAAGTTCTTATCTAAAATACTTCGGTCCAAGCTCATTGTTACTTGAAATGTCACATAACAATCACGTGAATGACATCATTTATCCCGCATATATCATAAGATATATCTTGTTGGTCAAATTAAAAACATGTAAATACCTTAATCATGCATTCTATTGAAGAATGAATACCCATTGAACCTTATTGAAAACATGAGTGCTATCAAAAGTTAACTCTTTCCACATACCAAAACCCCAAAATTCTACAAACTCAAACCATGATATAACTATTTCCTTATATCAGTCATGAGCTCATGAATACTGTCAAAAATTTCATTTTCTCCTTATCCCTTCATTATGCACATATCATATTATTTCCAAAAATATCTCAATCACTTTCCATGGTTACCGGTACCATTAAATTATTGAAAACCATAATAGACCAATACATAAATATTCCAATAGTACACGATACTATATACAACATTATTTTGGAATCCCATTACATAAACACTAAATCATTCCACCACATCATTGTCATATTCAACATCTCCAATAGTGATCGCATGTGACTTCCCTTTTTCCTTTGCCTTAAGTGGTTGCTCATGTAGATCATCACTAACCCTTGGATTATGGAATTTATTATCATAATTCCCCATTTCCTTGCACTTGAAGCATTGAAGTGTTGGTGGAGGGTTATCTGTAGTCTTTTCTCTATTCACATCATTAGAAACCTTTTTCCCATTACATCGACAATCAACTGCTCGATAACCTTCTTTTCCACACTTAAAACATTTTCTAGTACCTTTTAGGCAATCACCACCATGCTTCTTTCCACACTTTGATCATAAAGAAACATCCATATTCTTTTCACCATTGTTCTGGGATTTCTCCTTCAACCCCATCTTTCGTTTCTTGTCAAAACCATGACATTGATATGTTACACCAATATCCAGTTCTACCTTGATAGCACAACGCACAATTTCTTCATAGCTACTGAAGTCTCTTATAGATAATGCCCTTAGAAGATTTGGTTTTAAGCCACTAAAGAATCGATCAACTTTACATTCAGGATGGACGATAAAACCAGATGCATACCTTGCAAGCCTTGTAAAATTCGCTTCGTATATACCAACAGATTCATCATCCTTTTTCTTTAGTTCAAGAAACTCCTTCTCCATCTTTGTTCGAAGAATACGAGGGATGTACTTATTGAAAAATAAGTTCATGAACTCATCCCATTCCCTGGAATCAATTTCATCTCTTGGCCTCGTATTCTTGATAAGATTCCACCATTGATCAGCTTCACCTTCCAAACGATATACTGCTAAGATGAATTTATCATGTTCAGAACATTGAAGAACTGAAAATACCTTTTTAGTGGTACTGAACCACTGTTCAGCAACAAGTGGATCAGAAGACCCACTGAAAGAAGGTGGTCGTTGCCTCATGAAGGACCCAATAGAATATTGTTCCCTTCTCTGCTCATTTGGAAGTCCATAATGATTCATAGCCTGTGTAAGTATAGATATAAGATTTTTCACTCCATCCCCTATAACATTTGTTTGTTTAGGAGGACAATCATTGCATTGTCCATTACATTGATCAACACGGTTCCTTCGAGCTCCATCCATCATCTAAAACCCAAAAATAATAGTGTGAGAGGCGAAAATCATGATAGGGAAAACAACATAATAAAGGGGGAGTACCATCAATATCTAACATCATAGGTTAAATTCTAAGATTGTTACCATAGTTCTAGGACTATATCCTATACGTATACTTATCCTTAGGGACATCCCTAGACATACCTTATAAATATCTCTAGGGATCTCACTAACGTTTTCACATCCTAGTTTACAAAGGTTGACTAAAACATTCCTCTGATACCAACTATAGAGACCCGAAGCTTGACATACATGGATATTACATTAATTTTGTGGATTACTTAATACAAAACAAAAAAAACACACAAGGACCATAATAGTTTAGAGTCTTTGGAAACTCGGAATATAAACTTCTAATCATGTTGAAATATCTTCAAAAACTCCCATAAAGATCTTCCACTTTTTGTTTCCTTACCTAAAACCTTTATTTATTTCCTGGGGAAAATAAAACATAAAAAGGGTGAGCTCAAATGCTCAGTAAGGGCAAAAATAGATAACATAAAACAATCCATAAACATTTGGAAGCTAAAACATGAACATGAAATTTAAACATCAAAATCATGAGCAAAGACATAAATCGTGGAAGTAGGTAAGGAATATATTATAATAGAACATCAACTATGATAAAATATAATGGGAATAAAACATGTAATTGTGGAAACCATTCAGCACGTGTTATTTTTTCCATAGTAGCCAAGGCATTGCTGCCAAGACCATCTTAGTGGACAAAGTCTCTTTCTGAATCGAGTTCACTCCACATTTCAGTCCTGTAACACTGAAACAGATTAACTTAACGTTCCAGCCATGTCTATCTCATGAGATATAAATCTTTACCCAATGCATTGGATGGAGATATAGGTCCCACCCATCTCATAGTGAAATCATTCTTACTTGTGCCACAAAATAAACATACATCATTCATAATAACCCAACAAATAAAATGGGTTTCATAAACATCATCCCATCATCACATAATCCATATAAAAGAAATGGATATCATTTCATCATAAGAAAAGTTAAACCATGTAAATCATAGAGACATTATACTTGAAACATACACATGTGAAATAATGTCTTCTTAGATTAAAAAATGTTTTTGATAAAACATTTGAAATGAATTCTTGAGGAAAATGTCCTTTCTTCTTCAAAAATCAAATTCTTTTAACAAAACATCATGCAATTTAAAAGAAAATGATTTTGGTGAAAATATTCATGAAATCTTTTGGAAGAATCTTCATGAAAATACATCTTTATAAAACTGTAAAAATCCTTTCATACCGTATAAGTTAAAAAACATTCTCCTCGTACTTTTGTCGGGAAAGACAAAAAGTACCTCGTAAAAGAGTGATTCTATACATACAATGTAGTAAAAGTAAAAAATGGGTAAAAACGACATTAAACATACATTAAAACACTTTTATAAAACATGGAAAAGGATGATAGAAATAACACCAGTAAATACTTACGAATAAGCCATCTCGGATAAAAATGAGATTTTCAAAATTATCCCTTACCATAGGTCTGATATGCTTCGTACATTTCCAAACATCCTGTATAATGATTTAAATAATGGAATTGACTTATTACAGAATCATATTCATTGTTTTGATATCATATATGGTTTAATTATGACTTTATATTACCCGTTCTTTTATAAGTTCCATGTTAAAGCAACATTTTGGGTTAAATCGTTTTATTTATCGTAAGTGTTTGGACTTGTTGTTCTTGATATTATTACTTATATTATAATTTAATTAATTGTAGAATTTAAAAAATGATTTAAATATAATATATATTTCAGTATATAAAAATATATATGATAGATCGATTAAATGAAATGAAATACACCGTTCATGGAGACGGTAGGTCGTACGTACGCATGAACGATGTTTTCTTTTCCTTATTGAATTGAATGAAATTAAGTAGATGAAATACATATATATACACATAAATCCAGAATTATTATTATTTAATATATTTCATGATTACTTATTATATATACTTTATAATCATTCATGAATGGTTAACATGTAGAATTAATCTCATCGCGTCGTGGAGACGGTAGTCCGTACGTACGCACGAGCGATGATATCATTCCCATGATCGTGGAATTCTATTGGAGTGTATGTATACTATTGGAGAATAAATATAAATTTACAATAATAATATATAGTTTTTATTTACACCATTATACCCATCCAAGTAAGGTGGTGGTGGAAAATAGATTACACCACGGCGTGGAGACGGTATTCTGTACGTACGCACGCGCGGTGATTTCATTTTCTGTAGGATGGATATATGGTGAAATATGGTTTTTTCATACTTATAATAACATATTTTTATATGAGTGATACTGATGTTATTACTCCATAATGAAACAACTAAAGAAGAAGAAGTAGAATAAGAAATAAAGTTGAATGGATCGGTAACGGACATTACCTCTTCTTTAAAATGCCTCTTTGAGATCTCCTATTAGGGCACCAAAATTGGTCTTTTAAGAAGACCAGGACCTCTAGGATGTTTCTAGGGAAGTGTAGAAGATAATTTGTTATGGTTTGTCCGAGATTGAAGGCTCAATATGGTGTGAGGAAGAGAGGGAGGAGGTTCCCTTTTATAAGGGAGGAGAGGGCCACCTTTGGAATAACTAAAAATATTATTTTATTATAAAGTCATATTTAGTTCTTAATAGCGTAAAATTGAGTTGTTTCGAAGCTATGGTGGGATGGGTCGAAATCCTATCATCCAATAGAATTTAGACAAGATTATGTCATTATATTAACCATAACATTTAGTTTTAACTCTTAATTAATTAGATTGACATTAACCATGTCACTTTCTATTTTTATATTATATAGTTAATAATCATATGATATATAACCAAGAGACCCCCAAGATGTCCATTAATGATACACATAACATGATATAAGTATTTTGGCCGAACCTTAGAATTTTAGGAATATAATAACAATTAATAATACAATATTTTCTTTAAAAACTATTTTATGTCAATTTTGACACTATTTGGTATTATTTTTTTTAAAACTCATAATAGAATGATTAGTTCGCGAAAAGTTAATTAAATCAATACTAACATGTCATATTAACATAGAAAATTATTGGAATTCATAAAAAGTCTAAAATTACATTTATTTGGGTATTTATAAAATCAATATTTCAATATTTCATTAATAAGATAATTAATGCATCATCATTGTGTCATAAATGAATTAAATTATGTTAATTATAAATATTACAAATAAAATACCATTATGTAGGAAATCGTTTTAGCTTTCTAATTAATATTTATAGTCGAATTTATCTTATGTATAACCCTATATTAAAAATGATATAGTTATTAAACTTTGATTTTAACTACTTTATCCCTTCTTTAAATAAATTAATAATAAATGTCCGAATCTAATCCAAGTGGGCTTAAATGGTCATATTTTATTCCTAAGGTTGTTTTTGGCCAAATTACACTTATCCAACAGAATTAGGGCATGTGTTAGGGTAATAATAATATCATTTTTACCCTTAATTACCCTATTTACTTTTAATCGTGGTAAACAAAAGTAAAAAGATACTATTCACAAAAAAATTATTTTATCTCATTGAACCACATTTTACTTACTGACATCAACTGTGTCTCTCGGATTTTTGAAATTCCACTCACAGAAGCAATTAAATTATGTTTTATGTAAATTTCGAAATTCTCCTAGGATGTGGGTAAAAGACAGTCCAAAGTTCAATAAAATTTTTATATAAAAAAAATTATTATAAAATGACTCTAATAAATTACATTGAACTTATATAGGTATTATGTTTCAATTTTGACCTAAAATAAATTTAAATAGAATAAATAATTATTTAAATAAAAATTCGTTTTTTAAATAGTAACCTAGTGTTTTAACTATTCATCAAAAATTGAATGTTTTCAGAATAATACCGAAATTTCACCCTAGGCTAATTTTGATATTCTGAATCCAAAAATGAAGTCCATTTTGAATGAGAAAATTTACAAAATTTCAAAAAGTGGTTATTACTATTCATAACGGCTAGTTTTAATAATATTTTAATAGCATATCATTGTTTAGTGAAACTCGGTATTGCGTACAACACACGCTATAGAGGAAGGTCGTGATTGGGTGTAATGCAGCCAAGTTAGGCTTTCGTGTTGTGCAAGACTCCTTTGTTTCAGCGTACAACACAAGACATCAATAAAACTAAAAAGAATATTTTTCATAAAATCTCAAGGTGTTACAGAAATGAAGTGATTCATTAATGATATTTTCATTTACGTTTTTTTCTCACGGAGAGCATTGCTCATGTGGGATTAGAGTATGTGTTTAGTGAATCCTTGAACACTATCAAAATCGCAAGAGGTGAAGGGTGGAAGCAGCTGAAATAATCTTTAATGTGGTATCCAAGTGCATAGAATTTTTATGAGAGTGTTCTCAATAAAACTAAAGGTAGAAATTATTGGGGGAAAATCCCTCAATGCATCATTGAATCATTTTAGGTGATTATGTTTGTTGACCATGTGGCCCTCCATGTTGTGTTTATTCACAATGCAGACCACGATGTATAATTGATTGACAGAGGGTTACACGGTGAATTTTCGAGTTCAATGGATGTTTTCAACAATCCATGTTTGATTGGAGGACCTCAAAAAATGATTGGATGATCTGGAGGCAGTAAAAAAAGAGTAGATACAAGGTGGCACTATTTTCTAGTGTTTTCCAAATTCTTGGCCCTCAAAATTGACAAATGGAGAAAACTGTTTTTGGAAAAGGGACTTCTGTGCCGGTGTCTTCGAGGCTATGAAAGATGCATGCCATATTTTTTTCATGTTCAGGACATAAAATTATGTCAAAGGAAAGATGGGATCCCATGTTTTGGTTTGGGAACACAAGTTACTTGGACGACAGAGACTAGGGTGGTTGGACTTGTGTACTGAGAGGTGACTTGCACTCCAGCGCTCAAGGTGTCCAAAATTCCTATAAATAAAGGACCACCATCCTCATTTTTGGGAGTAGTTAAATACGTATAGAAAAATAGAACTCCAATTGCGCAGGTGGTTCAGTCGTGAAATTGGTGTTTTGGTCACGCAAGTATAAAGATATTCAAAAGTTTCATGCTAGTTGATAACTACACACCAATATTGGTTTGGGTGTAAAGGCTATGATTCGTCCATGTTTAGAGTTGAAGAAGGGGTTGTCATGAAACTAATGTGGTGAAACTTGCATGCCAGGTTTGGAAATGCACTCCAAAGCTTTACTACTACAAATAGGGCTTATAATAGCGCTAAAAACTGCCTTTAACAGCACTAAAAAAGCGATGCTTATCTCATCGAAGATAAAGGGGGACCTTTATCGGTGCTAAAAAATGTGCTAATAAAGGTGATCATTTTTAGTGCTTTCTTAACGCTGATAAAGGTAGTATTTATCAGTGATATTTTGAGCGCTGATAAATGTATAATATATTATCGCTAAAAATAGCGCTCATAAATACTACCTTTATCGGTGTTATTTTGAGCACAGATAATCACTACCTTTATCAGTGCTCAAAATAGCACTGATATATTATCCATTTATCAGTGCATAACTAGCGCTGATATAGGCCAATGATCATATGCAAAACCCAAACCTACACAGAACCTGAACACATGACAGCACCTACACAAATCACAAACCACACCTACACACAAAGCATAGAAGAACAAAAAAGCTACATACATTTACATAAAAGCATGAATACAAAACAACACACTACTATATACATTTAAAACAATGTTTAATTTGGTTACAATTACAATTATCCAACAAAAAGTTAAAAAACATTGACGTTTCATCCTTTTTTCATCCATGATTTGCTCTATAAAATTGTCGTCCATGGCGGCGGTTTTCAAACAAAGCATTCAAATTCAGGAAAACGGTTTCACCTATATAAGAAAACTAATATTATATTAGTAATATAATAATGAAATAAATTTATCATTAATATGAAATAATACATTAAAAAATATCAATTTTTACATGTTACAACATTTATTTTCATTAGTTCATAGGTCTAGGAGAGATGACTATAGAGCGAGAGTTCCTTCCCCATTGTGAGGTGATGACCTGGGTAGGTAAATATTTGTGGGTTAGTTTGTGGATTTTTGGGACTTTCATGAGGATTTCAGGCTATGATGACAAATGGGGGACCCATGAACATTCCCAAGATATATGCGCTCATGATTTTCTATATAAGAAATGAAACCATTCATGAAATGGGACCCTTATTTACTCATGTTTCTAGAAAACTACCGGGATGCCTAGATAGTAGTAGAGGACTCACTGTAGATATACCTAGAATATGGTTTCATCCTTTTTTTAGCTAATCTTGGGGTATGTACATACTATTGGATTAAAAAACAGATTTTATTCCAAAATCGATTGTATAAAAAGAGTTGTGGACAATCGGGAAGAAGTCATAAAAAGGAAATGCACTAATGAATGCCTATAATAGATATCATAGGGAAAGAAGCACCATGAATCTTACACAATCGTTTCAGTTTTCATATCGGTGGGTAGGGAAAGACCTCCATAACCAGATACCTAGATAATAGAAAGGGAAGCACTTAGCACACATACAGGATTCACCTCACTCTATTCCTGACTAGCATCATGAGAGAGAGGACTTGGGGAGATCAGTTTGGATCAGAGGGGAAATACCTCTTCTGGTAAACAAATAGTTATGGACTCAGATATAATGCACGTAATTATATTCATATTTCCATATCGAAGAGACTCCTTCTTGTAAATATACTCGATCGGGATACCCCGCTAGAAAATGACTCCATTTATGCCATTTGTAAGGACTACCCCTTATAAAAGGAAGAGGTCTTTCAGCACCTGATTGTAGACCAACCATAGGAGGGTCTGAAAGTGAGAAGCCTCTCTAATCTTCTTACAGGACATAAAAAATACCTAACCTAATTAGGATATATAAATTTTTTTCTCAATGTGTAAGAGAGACCTTCAGGAACTATAAAAGAGAAGGCGACCAGAGGGAGGATGATAGGTTGTTGTTGTTGATCTCTTCTATGTAAAAAATACACAAGGTTGGGACTAGATCAGAAGGAAAGTGTTTCTAGATATTTCGGTCATAAGGGTCCTCCCTCACTCTCACTAGAATATAGATATAAATGATTTCACATTCGGTCTCCCTAGGGGGATCCCTTCGCTCAATGTGAAATTCAAAACAATATTATTGTATAATAACCACTAAAATCATATTGTATCCTTTAATAGAAAAGCAACCAGACTCAAAAAATTTAAAAGTATCTTTCTGATGCACATAATATATCGGTTTTGTTGGAAGCCGACAACTCAACAGGACCCAATACCAAGTTCTAGATTTAGTTCAAGGGCTCCTGCTTCCTCGTAGGAAAAGGATTGATCTCCATTATTATCCAAACTTTCTTCAGGCATTACAAGTTGAATGGTGCTACCTTATGACATACTAGTGAGTGTCCGGATCATAGAAAATATATACTTTTTGAGAAAACACCCACTGTATGACTTCTTCTTGTACTTCATTGTAGTAAAATTCTTCTCTCATGTCCATGGGAATGTTTATCAAATTTGATACCTCAATGGTTTCTTCAGGCTCCGGTGTTGACGTTTCGGGTTGATGGATACAAGCAGGCAAAGAATAATTAATAGAAATTGGAGGCACATATCCCAAACATGTCATGGTAAGTTATTTTTCCTCCTGTTTTTTCTATCATCTTCCTTCGGGCTGCATGTTTCATGTCATATTTGGTTGGCTCGTACCCCAGAAGATGAGGATAAAGGGGTTCACTCTATAAAAAATCCCTTGTTTGATCTTCATCCTCTCCTTACATCAATACGTGCCATGGGAACTAAGGTTTTTTACTGTCCTTTCATTCTATTGTGTCTATCTAAGTAGGAAATCCCTATGTAAGTACCGAGTGACATGGGTATCCCAATTAAGAGATCTTCTCCTATGGGGATGAACTCCATGAGATATTTAGAATGTGAACCACCTCGATCTTAATAAAAGATTTATGATGGTTCAAACTAGTTTCTTAAGTTCAATTAAATAGATAATTTAATATATTAATAAAAAACATAACATACTATAAAAACATCACTTATTGGCACCTCACTCCCATTTAATTTGATTGAATGTATTAATTTTTATTTTTTTACTGAATTTAAGTTTTTTAAAGTTGAAAATATTGTTTAAAACTGTAATTAATTATTTATTCATGTGTGTGCCTTATTTGCACCTCACGCCCCGCCTTACGCCGCATCTTCAAGCGGCCTTTGCGCCTTATTGCACAGCTCACCTTTTACAACAATGGGTAAGGGGATATCCATCTTACAACTCATTCAAGGAAGAAGAGTATTCGACACCTCTAAAAGTACCTCAACAATACCCATTATCTCATGCATCTACCTAGAAATAATTGTGCAAGTCAAACAACAACTCATGTGCTCAAATAGAAGATCAAAAAAACGAGATACAGAACATTGGAATTTTTTAAAAATGAACCAAGGGGTACATGACATGTGAGAGGAACCAAACGGTGTCTGGTACCACTCCACTGGGCTACACACCATGTGTTCATCCTTGTACATAATGTGTAGTCGGGTTTTCTCAAGATTATCAAATACTATCTCTACATGTTGAATCTGATCCCTCTACTTTAATTTCAGAAATATATATTTAGGCCCTATATCTAACTAAAAATTGTGTATATAGGCCATATTTGTTGTTTCCATCCATTGTTTTTTGGAAAATGGATTTTATTGATCCTCATTGGTTTCGTCGTTCACCCCATACACACTACACACCGTCATGCCATACATCAATATTTATTTGTTCAAAGATCAATAATATGAATCTTGGGATTGAAAACATTGGGTAATAAATTAAGATTTCAATACATTGGAGCATTCCCAATCCAAAATTGGTACATATCCATAGAAGGGATCGATCTAGTCAAACTATTTAATCAACAAGGGTGTAAACATAAAATTTAAGATTCCTACTCAGATATTGGATAGATTTTCATCAAAAGCAATCTATCAAATGATTGAATGAAGTCATTGTGTTAATTGTATCTTGATATGCTCTAATATGTCATTTCTTCATCATCTAAGGTTATTCACCAAAGATGGTTGGAGGATAATCAATGATCATATATAGATAACATAAGTCGTAGGAATTCACCTTCATAATATTTGTGTACAATCTTCCATATGGTATGATTCCCATTAGTTTCTAAACACATCTATATCATCTTATAAATATGTGTTTTTGTGACAGTCAAGGTAGTACTGAAAAAATATAAATACATAAAGGATTAATAAATATTTTAAATGAACTCATAATTATTTTCGAACATACCTCGTTAGGGCTTCTAGTTTGTTGATGAAATACAACCTCTTTCATAAATTTACAATCATAATAACCGTAGTCCTTTCTGTTTGGTTTTTTTGGACACTCTAGAAAAATCGACGACAATATGTAATTTGTTTTGATATGTGTTTAGAAAGTGCAATGTTATGATATATACAAGGATACCTTTCCTGTTGCAGTTTTTTATAGGAATTCTTATCCTTAGGCTCTAGATTCATTCCATACAATAAACGATATTGATGCACCTCCCTATCATAATAGAATTCTCATTAAAAGAAAACATAAATTATATAACTAGATGTTTATTTTTAAAATTTTGCATCTAATGTATTACAAATTAACAAACTCCATCATGAATGTTCGGTTTGTTGGATATCCATGCATTGAATCTATAACATAAATCTTTAGAGTATCCAAATTGACTGCAATTATCATCCAATGCTTCCTAAAAATAAAAAAAGGAATAACTAAAGAAGTAAATGAAAATATAGTTTATATGATTAAATTTTAGAGTTTTACCCCTGCATCGTTGGTATTAAAAAACCATGTCATCTGTAATTTTGTATTCAAATGATTTGAATAGGGATGAAATTATTACAACTTCTTTATCAGAATCTATTTCATCTTCTAAAGAGGTGGTGTGAGGACTAACGAGTCCAAAAAAATTTCATGGTGAAATCCCTTCAATTTTTTTTTCATATATACGCTTGAGAAAAAAAATGTATTTAGTCATAATTATCAGAGTATATCTGCTTTTGTGAAATCAAATCATAAAAATATACCTCATGTATACATTTACAACTAAGGAACCTAGACATTTATACATAAGGACTTCATTTACATTTTTATCACTAATGAAATCTGATGTTTTATCTCCATACTTATTTTTTTCAAAATCAATAGTGTTAGTTTTTCCATCTTCCAACATTATATCCACATGAGCCTACAATGATATTAACTGTGGATATAGAACTGGAGGGGTGAAGGTGCTCTCAGTAGACTGTTCCAATTTGTAGGTTGGTCCTTGAGATAGTTTTGAGATTATATTTTGTTTCACCCCACCCTCATTTTCGTTCTGTAATAACATTCATCAGCTAAGAACTTATTTCATTAAATGTTAAAGGTCAAGCTTGAAAAATAAATTGGAAATGGATACCTTTTTGTCGACATGTTTTTTTAAAAGAATTTACAGCCATGATATGAATTTTCCAACAGTTATTTCAACCGTATGAATGTCATCATCATCATTTGAAAAAGGTAGCTCGGCACTCAGCACATTATCTACGTTAATTGACACTCTAAGATGATCTTTTGGAAGCTGTCTGTTGTGTAGCATGTCGTTCTGCGTATTGAACACCGTAGCCCTCGCTACAAGGTGATAGGTGGGAGTTGATAGATATAAATAACAGTAATTTTCACCCTATATAATATTAGTACAGAAAAGGTATTAGTGCCTATGTGAATCACATTTCAAAGAAACAATTTTTAAAACATTAATTACCTCAGCTATGTCAGGTTTTTTAGGGTAATGGCTCACCGCAATGCTGGTGGGGGGGGAGTCATCACGAATGGGTTGTTGTTGATTTGTTTCTTCTCTTAGCCTCTCCCTCATCAATTTTTATATCATCTCTCTCTATTATTTAAATTATTCTTGATTAATAGATAATTTTTCTTGTAGATTTTCCATTTTTTCATTTTGATACTCCGCTTGATTTTGTTTTTGAAATTATGTTCTGGGTGTCACCCCAAAACCCGCACCTCTGATGCGGCCATACTATTCTAGATGCATCATGGCATCTGAATGTATTTCGGTATCTGGTGCGGTTGTTGTTGATTATTGTGACTATGTCAGATATATAATATAGAAAAATAATTATTTATTGTAATGTAATAGAGATTTAAAAGAAAATCAAATTTATATTATGTCATACTTACACATGTTTCCCATACTATTTTTTTTGTTTTCATCTATCAGTATCCCCTCTTTATTTACAAAATCATCCTTCCATAGCACATGGCATAGGATGGATTTGGATTTTGATTTTGATTCATCAATCAATATATAAATAGATAAACATGTTTATGGAGTTGTTTTATGTCACATAAAAGTAGTACAGTAGATTTAAAAGATGTACCAATTTTTTCTCAGGTGAAGCATACTCCATCCTTGTTTACGGTAAGGGTACACTAGTTCTGTTCCACGTTTTTTATTTTTAGCACTTAGTTGTTGTTTCATAAATAAAACACTATCAATCAAAGTTATTAATAAAAGAAAATGTCAAACAACATATTACCCCACACAATGTACCTGAAAATTCTACTCCCCATGACGGTTGTTAAATGCATCCCATGCTCCTTGGGATATCAAGTGTCCCTAAAGAGGAGGTGGCTGCGGCTTGATTTTCCCTTCTTCATCATTAAGATGATATTTTGTTAAAATTGTGCGGAAACCTCTATGAATCCTTCCTGCAACTCTTAATACGTATTACTTGTGCGAGGCATCTACTATAAATGCACTTTGTAATGGATGATGAAGAGTAAGTCAATGTTTTTGTTATTTTATTTTATTTTAATAAATTAAAAAATTGATATCATAATATTACCGTAATCACTTCCCACATTAGTTTCTTCATCACAGTGACAACATGGTGCCACAACTGTACATCAATTATCACGCATTGTCGAGTGACGATTCCAATGTAGCTACTAAAGATGGCTCTGTTGGGGTTAACATGTTGGCCCCGCTTATTCCATCCCTCCTTAAATTTTACGCCTTTTACTTTTTTCCTTATGTATTTTGGCTAACACTATCAAAAAATGATGCTCCTATTTTTTTTTTGCACTTTCAGAGTTTCATTTCCTATCATTTTCTCAAAAGTATCATCAATATGTTCAACAGGAGTACTAGCATTGACACTGGGACTAGTAGCAACAAGTTTAGAAACCTGTTGTACCTCAGCAGTGGGACCAGCAACAATAGGTTGAGAAACCTTTTGTTGCTCTGCAATGGGACTACCAACATCTAGTTGATAAACCTTTTGTTTCTCTACAGTGGGACCACCAGCAGCTGGTTGAGAAACCTGTTGTTTCTCTACACTAGGGCCACCAGCTGCTGGTTGAAAACCTTTTGTGCCTTGGGATTGGGCACATCAACAGGTGCATAAGACATTATCTGCAGAAGTGGTTTAATATTTAATTTAGATTACATAAAAATAGCAGCGAATAGATAATAACATAACATAACACAATGTATATTTCAATAAAAAAAATAACATGATTATTGTACTCTATTTAATTATTAAAGTATGCAGATATTTGACTCCTCTACTGACCATGTAAATCCCTTCATTGTGGTCTCCTCGGATATAAAAAACTACATCTACATTGGGACCTCTATGAAAGGATTTTGAATTCCTTATAAAAGGGTCAACCTCTATTGAAATTTCATCAGACCTTTCAGTTGTTTTGGTTGATAACAGAACAATTGACCAATTTTGATTTGCGGGTTTTGGAACATAAAATACTTGTACTTCCTATGGTGCCCTTATAAATGGTTCATCTTTATCCCCTTCCTTACTGAAATTAACATTCAAGAATCCTAATTCATCTATTTTAATAGCACCCCCGTTATCAACCCACTTGCATTGAAAAATCGTCACTTTTAATTTCATATAATCTAACTCCCATATTCGTTTGATGATGCCAAAGTATGACATATTCGCATAAATTTGATTTTAATCCTTAGCACCAGAAACATACATCACCTCATCCACAAGTGTAACCCCACTATTCTGCAAGGTACTGTATTCATCATGTTCATTATTATAGAATGTATAACACTTAACTGGAAAAGAATTGTAATATAATACGTGCACACTTCCTCCTTTGGCTAGCTATCGAAGTCATTCTGAAATTGAGTCTAGATTTTCATCTAACTGCTTAAAAATATGGTCCCAAAACCATCCTATAAACTGTTGATTATGTGTATCTGATATCAATTTTTCATCACTAGAAGGATTCAAACGCACAAGAATTTCATTGTGGGTTTGAGAATATGGGTCAACATCGAAACTGTTTTGAAAAAATGTAAAGGTGGGCCTGCTCTCGATCTATAATAATGATTTTGACATCCATTCTTCCAAAAATTCATTCACCCTCAAGCCACTCAGTGTGAAGAGGTTTCGGTTGGCCAACTATTTCTACACTAGATAGTTATTCGGTACAAAATTTAATGTCTTCCTCAACAATATATTACTCTGCAAAATACAACCGTCGGGCCGACTTCTGTTTTTGACATACCCTTTCAAAATCTTCATATACCATTCAATGGGTTACATCCATCTATAGTGTACAGGACCACATAGTCGAATCTCTCTCAAAAAATGAACCATCAAATGAACCATCATATTGAAAAATGTCGGTGACAAGAACATTTCCAATTCATATAATATGACGACAACTTATCTTTCCATAGATGGTAATTTTTCCGGGTCTATAACTTTGTTGCATATATCTTTGAAGAAGAAATATAGCTTCATTAATATATGGAGGAAATCCTAGGGAAAATTCCAACGTAAATCTATATGAATTAGATATTGCATCAAAAAATTGCAGTCAAGTGATTTCTAACCCTTTAATTTTTAATCACTAATTGACACGATGTTCTTGATATTTTATTAATACCCCTCTATAACCTTTACATCATTCATGAAGTTTCCAAACTGATATCTCTCCTTCCTGGAAAGATTTAAATCCGCAGGAAGAAGAAATGTTTGTTTTTCACCCTTCACTAGGACCAACTCTTCTCGTTTTCCTATATCAACCTTGTCTAGTCTATCCTTAATTCCATCCTTTGTTTTGCCGGGTTCATTTGGCAACGTGCCGATGACACTATCACATACATTTTATTCAACATGCATACATCCAGAAAATGTCTGACATACAGACAATTCCAATATGGTAATTAAAAAAAATATGATCTCTTTTTCCAACAAGTTTTGGTAAGGTTTTTCGAAAACGGTTTATGAAATGTAGTGTCAAAATATTTTACTTTCTCAAACAATTGATCACCTGTTAGTGGGTACGATTTTTTACGTTCTACTTAACATCCATCTAATGATGACATCAAATATCCATACATATGTCGTCGGGGTAGAAATATGTCATGTCCTAGAAACACGGTTTTCGATGAATGTTTCAACCTAATTGACTATGTAACTTGTTCGCAAACGGGACACCCTAGATTTTTTTTAATTCTATATCCTGAAAAATTTCCATAAGTAGGAAAGTCATTTATTATCCCATACAACATGGTTTTCAAAGTGAAATATTCATTTTTGTAAGCATCATGCAATGTAACACCCGAATATCACAATATTTTCAAATCCTCGACCAGTGGGGACAAATAAACATCAATATCATTACCCGGTTGTGTTGGTACTCATATAAGCATAGATAACATGATTTATTTTCGTTTCATGCATAACCACGGTGGTAAGTAATATTTTACCAACATAATCAGACATGTACTGTGACTGCTGCATTGAAAACCAAACAGATTCACCCCATCTATATATATTGCCAGACAAAGGTTTCTCGGATCGTTCACAAATTCCGGATACTCGTGATAAATTCTCTTCCCCTAAGGAGAGTCAGTCGGGTGACGTAGTTTCCCATCTTTAATTATTGTTTTTGGATTCCATTTCAATTGTCCTGCAGTATCCTCACTTCAATATAGGTGCCTAAACCTTGGAATGATTAGAAAGTACCATACAACTTTCGTAGGACTAGAATAATATTTCTTGTATTGAGAGTCACCACACTTTGGGTATTTTTAAGTTATTTGTGGTCATTGTGAAACAATATACAGTGATTCAGGTAGGCATGTATTCTTTTAGAAATCACACCCATCGATATTAGCATTCGTTTGGCATCATGTGTTCGGCTTGGGAGTTCATTATCTTCTGGGAGCATGTCATTCAGGAGAGCAAGTAGTTCCGTAAATCTGGCATCACTCCACCGGTTGCCTACTTTTAAATTATAATGCTTCAATACAGCTGAAAATGTTGTATATTTAGTGCAACCAGCATACAATGGCGTTTTTTCAAAACTCTTTAAATTCTCAATCAATTTTGGGAAATCGTGATGTTTTTCTTCAACTGTCCTTGTTATTTCCTCAATATGGTCTTCATTTTCATTAAAATCTGTAATCACACCCTCCATACGTTCGTCTTCACTGTTCAAGCTTGTAATCATATCAAATGATCTATAAAATGTCATGTTATATGATCCACTACCTACATTCATTTTTCCCCATGTTTATTCCAACATGTATAACTTTGATCTATTCCATGACAGATCACGTGTTCTTCCAACTCCTCTATAATAATTTGTCTTGAATAACAACAGTATATAAACGGACAAAGGATTTGATAAGGGTAAGATGCATGATCTTCTAAAAACTTGATAAACTCTTTCACACCATCTTCATACTCTTTTGTTAACCTATTGGCATTCATCCATTATTTATTCATATTCATCATCTTTATGGGTTCAATATCGAACTTGCCTAATATTATGTTTTAATTAATCAATTATCATTGTTTGGGTTTTATAAAAACAAATCATTGTACAAATTCTTCTAAACTCATGTGAAATCCATATACATGTTGTGTCTAGTAGGGTGAACATTGTGTATGGTTAAGATACCTGATTTAATCTGACATATATCAAATTAATTCCAAGTTAGTCTCACAAAGATTGAATGAGGCCTTTAAAAATACATGACATGTAGAACAAATTGTGCTAAAGGCGTGTACTTTAGATACATACTGAGTCACCTCACTAGTAATGCATCACATTTTTGTGGAATACACAGTGTGTAGTCCTTACATGACCACTAGGGGTGTATAGTCTATACACATCAAGTTTATATGGTATCTATACATGGTGTGAGGGATGTAAGACACATGTCATATTGTTCTACCATTAGTTCATTGAATGTACATGGTTTCATGCTGAAGTATATGTCTTGAAGATACGTTGTGTGTGACCTAGGTTCACATGACATCTACCATTTAAAATGATACTTATTCCAAGTTTCAGTCAAAAGATTAGTCATGTGGTGTAAATATTGGAGATAAATGTTGTGTGGCATTAAAATATATATGAAATCCATGTACGGTGTAGTATGTTACATTTAACAAGACTATATACCATGTATTTTAATGTGTGTCATAGAGTCCTCTAGAAGTGGTTTTCTAGGATTTAGTGTAATTGCTATAGTAACAATGTTGTAGTTCCATTGAAATCGGTAAAGTTTGGATTAATATTCAATGGTGGAATGACTAAAACAAGGAAAACAAATGTCATATCAATCATTCCAACAACCATAAAACCATACAAAAACACAATTGTGATCACAACCGCAACACCATACAAACCAAACAATCACAATTTTAGATTTTACAAATCATCCCTTATTCAATTTTGTTTGTTAATTCAGGGGTGATAACAGAAGTTTTATTATCCTGGGGTGTTCACTCATAAGTCAAATATACATTAATTACCAATTTTTATATTCCAATGTTCAACAAGAAGCAACCAACATTCAATTCAGTTAGTGCACAAAAAAGGGCCACCAACGACCGCAATTTTCAGCGGGGCGTTTAGCCCATACATTTCACATTATAACCATCAATATCAAAAAATAATAACATGTGGAAAAGAGGAAACCAATGAGTAATAAGACTAAACTCACTGCGAAGGTGTCGTTAAGCACATAGAAGAGGTGTGTTCATGGAATATGAGAGGCGCATAGTAGATGATATTTCCAACCTAAAAGAAAACATAAAATAGGGGAAACCCATGAGAATTAAATAATCTTAAACTGAGTACACCATTTACCGAATCCCACAAACCCCAAGAACCCACTAAAACCGAAATAAACCAACACCCTAGTGTAACACACCTTAAGATAACAATAAATTATATATCCCCCCTTCGATACAATGAGTTTAATAGACTTTTAAAATATACAAGATGAACATACAATGGGTAATCCCTGAACAATAGGTCCTCCACACAAGGTATAACCCCCATATTTATTCTAGACAGTATATCCCAAATGAGTAGGCCCTGATCAATCCTTTGTTTTCACACCTTTCATGACTTTCCCAATCCTAATGATGGTCATTATTAAGAACACAACAATTCCACCCTGATAGTGGTTGTTATCCTTAGATGATGGAATGTACCAACCAAATTATTTGAAATAATTAGATAACACATCACCCTTGCATGGAATTCTCCAAACTCGTCCTATATTTGATGGATTCTTAACCCCTGCATGTTCTACAGGTAATTCGATAGTATAAAGAATATACACTATATAAAAAAATAATTTGGAATATCATGAATAGTTCAGAAGGGGATATAAACTAACCATTAGATCATATATAAATAACGAGATTCAAGGTATACTCACACTCTTGCAAGCAATAACATCATGAATGGGAATAAAGTGTAAACCATTAATCCTGGAAACATCATATACAAGGACTTATTTTTTAAGGAACTTTCGAACATAATATCAACATTAACATCAATGTTCATTAGGTGTTTTGTATCCTAAAACATTTTCACACACCAACTAGAATAATATATCACTCTAATAACTTCTAGAACCAATTATATATAAATAAATGATTTTATATAAAGGAAAATGGAATAAAAATCCAAGCGGTAGAAAAAACATTTACCTGAAAATGAATATCAATAATGGTAGCAGCGGCTGTGGAGGAAGCAGCGGAGATGGAGGTAGTGGCGGCGGCAGAGGCAGCGGTGGTCACAGTAGTGGGGGTGGAGGCAACGGCGGGGGCAAAGGCAGCGGTGTAGGAGGAGGGAGAGGAAAAGTAGTAGGAGGATGAGAATTAAGAGGAAGAGGAGGACATGGAGGTGGAGGAGGAGGACCACAGAGAGGAGAGATCGCGACAGATGAGGGGCCTGGTTCCGCTTCCTTGAAAGATTGACCACATTCGAGCGAGGAGGTACTGTTAGGGATATTAAATAAAAACTGATGGAACCTTTACCGGTGCTCGTTAAAAGTGATGATAAAGGTCGATTTTATAAGCTCTAAAATAAAAACACTAATAAAATGATTTATGTTTATGACATGATTTTTTATCAAGTGGTTTTCTCAATGGACTTAATATGATATTGTTTCACATATATTAGCATGACATGTTATTTCATGGATATTTATATATATTCATTCATCTTGATGGATTTAAATTCTCTCCTACTTTATCTACTATACATGTTATATTTATGGTTTGAGAATATGAATGCCTTTCATGATACCCGAAGGGGAATAACATTTACAAATGATTTATGTTTATAAAAATTATTTATAATCATTTTTTAATCATAAAATGGTGCATTTTATAGTTTATTCCATTCATAGACTTAGTGATGGAATAGTACTAGTCAATGATGTCATAACCTGAATTTTCCATTATGTGGTTTCAGATGCTGTATAATAGGATTTGAGTAAATATAAGAAAATATTGTAGTATTATTTCTTCTGTTATTGTTGATTCCATTGAGTTGGGTTGGTATGGATGTAAATATTAGTCACATCGAAACATTTTGGAAATTATTTATTCAGAAATAAATATTTGTTCGATTTTTCATGGGTTGTATATATCTATTTTTTACATAGTACTATTATTTTATGAATTATTTCATTATATACCTGACGTGGTCTATATTATTTCTTCAACACAACATGTGACTTTTAATATGGGTGTATGGTTTGGTTTACCACAAATTGTTTATTTCAACATCATTTTAAAATATAAAAATTATTGAACCATATTGGCAGAAAAATTTAAAAATAGTACCATGATCATTTTAAATGTATATAAACAATTAATTGTTTATAGAGAGGATGCACAATGAACGTTTTTAAATAAGAAAATGTAAATTATGGGGCTATAGTAGTTTTATGATGAGATATTTT
This sequence comes from Viscum album, assembly GCA_963277665.1. Classification (NCBI taxonomy): domain Eukaryota; kingdom Viridiplantae; phylum Streptophyta; class Magnoliopsida; order Santalales; family Viscaceae; genus Viscum; species Viscum album. The sequence continues at coordinate 2,073,530,984 of OY728140.1, forward strand.
GAGGATGATAGAATTAATTTGTGAGGATAAGTCATCAGGGGAAATTAATAGTGAATGATATTCATATTCTATACACTAAAAATGAAATTATTATAAATAAATTTATCTATATTTTAAATTAACATGAAATTGGATGTGGTAATTTTATTTTTCTCAATATAGTTGATGGATTAAACGAGTCATCTAACAATAATTTTTATTAAAAAATATAAACAAAAAACATAACCATTTTTCCTAGTTTCTACTTTCTTGAATTAATTTATTCTAAGAACAATTATTACGTATGAATTTATAATAGAAAAATTTTATCAAAATAAATAGTATGTGAAATAATACCAAAATAAAAAAATTTATAAAATATATATATATATATGTACACATGGAAAAGGATAAAAATATATATAAGGATAGAATATGAATTTTATATTGAGTTTCTATTAAGAAGAACAAGTATAAATCATGAGTAAGTTGAAATCCCATTTTTACATTATCAATAAATTAATAAATAAATAATATAAAAATTATATATTTTTCTTTTTTTCAATTCAAAAAGGATCGATGCGTGTACTCTCTCTAAATAATGATTCCCCATGTGATTGGTCCTTTCACATACAAGTATCTTAGAAAAAATGGTCTATACCTATCCCTAGGGGTTTGTTTACGGTGTTATTACAACATTACAAGTAGGTATTCCTAACTAAATAAATAAATAAATATATTTATATTATAATACTATGTGTTCAGTATAACAAAACAACATAATAATTTAATCAATATATAAATATAAAAAAATTTATTTCAAATTATAGTTTGAAAAAAATAAATACCAATATGTGTATCTTTCAACATGAAAACCAATACACCATGGAAGCTAACCACACCTACTTGAAGGTAAGCTTGATATCCTAAATGAATTGTTTATATCCTCATTGGATATACCAATTGTGAAATGAAATCCCTCACTATCTCTTTGTCTATATAAATCCTTTTATATTTGAAAAGGTATTGAATATATCATGGATATATCTTATATATAATAGATATTATTCCATATATATTGTATTTAAAATCCAAATATATATATAATTATTTAAACATATATAATTGTATAAGAAAACACTTACATCTAATATAATGTTTTTTTAAATAGAAAGTATATTGTTAAGTGGGGACCACATATAAAAAACATTGAACACAAACACTCAGAAAAAACCTTATACAATAGACTTATCTAAAAAGGAAATCAAACATAGATCAAAACCATTTGATGTGGAAAAAATTATCTTCCTTATTTCCTTTTCATCTGCATAATGATTTTTGTTACTTCTCAATATAACTTATAAAATTAATTCTTCAACATTTTGGAAAACTGTTGTAGGAATTTATATATAAATTGTTTTTATACATGTTTTTTTATTTATTTCTATCAAAATTTTATAATATTAATTCCAATCATTATATAATAATTTTTTACAGATAAATAATCACATGGTGATCCCAATTTTTTCTATTTTCAAAGATCCCCAGCATAAAATCTTATAATGTTTTAAAAATAATATATTTCTAAATGCCAAAAAACAATGAAAATACACATCATGGGAACATATTATTTCCCCAAAATATGTGTCCCTATTCCTTATTAAATTTTTTTAATTTATTTATAAGCTCATTTTATTCCATTATTATCATCAATTAAAATAATGCTCTATAACTAGTAAAATGGAATACAGATGAACTCGGTTTACACCATTCCATTTTCTATTATTAAATAGTTGTCTCCATCAGATAATGTCACATCAAAAAAAAATATAGAATATATTTCATGCCTTTTAAAATGTATTTATATGTTGATATCATTATTTCCAATAGTAAAATCCATTTTTTTAACATGATCGGTTAAAACTATACAATTATTTATAGGATGTCTTTAGGGATTATCATTTTTTATGAAATACAAATGCATTCATAAAATATTAAAGATCCATTAATAACTATACACAATTCTAGAACATAGTGGAACTATATAATATTCCATCTCAAATAAAAAAATTATTGACTAGATAATAAGAATTGTTGTTATATAATGTAAACTACTTCTAAAACATAGGTTAAATCATGTTATTTTATGGGGAAACATAAAAAAATTGTTTCTTTCTAAATAAATGGGGGTTAATTTAACATTGTATTCTTAAAATCACAATAATTTTTATGATCATGGCACCTATTGAATTGTCATTGTCAATGAGAAATGAACTTACATAATGATCAAAACATATCCCATCTATAATATTAAAGGTAATTGGACTTCATATGTTTCAAATTTAAATCTTACTAAGAGGTTATTGACCATCTCATAATTCCTTTGTCTCAAAAAATTCATTTTAATTATGAAAACAGGATCCCACTCATTGGGTTCGAGTAATAGAGATTTAAAATTTCCCAAAAGTACATTTTTTTAGAACCAATACAATAAAACATATAGTAATTTAGCTATATTCATCCACTGCTAAACATCATTCATTTCATCCATCAAAAAATCAGTAATATTCAAAAAAGAAATGGGGTTATATATTGAAAAATTATGAAAGTGATGGTGGATGTTGGAAGACCCTAATGTCTGTAATTGAGGAAGTAATCATGTTCTATAATAGTCTATTAAATCCTCATAAGAAACATAAATCAATTATGATGTTATAAATCCGAAAACATCTCATTACGAAAAAATAGACATAAAATGAATTGTTATAAATGAATAAGATATTTCAACGAATAATGATAATGTTAAATAAACATGTATACACAATATGTATATAAAATAATCAATTAAAATATTAAATTGAATGTATAGTGGAAATAAAATTATACATGTAAAACAATTATTTATTTATATCTCATTGTATTCTATGAAAATGAATTTGAATAAAATAGAACCTTAAATTATGGAAGTGGATTAAAATACATAAAATAATATAATTTCATATTACAATATTTTTTGGTATTATATGCCACCAATTTGATTGATTTCAAACCACATGATGATATTATATTGGGGATTTTCCATTCAAAACAATATGAATAAAAACTTAAGAGAGGAAGATTATTTTCTCACATTAGTCTCCTCAAATAATGATTATTGTTGTATATATGAATGGAAATAATGTAAAAATAAATATAAAATAGACATGTTATAATGTAAGGATGAAATATATTTTTGGTAGTATCTCAATTATAAGGGAATGATAGATAATTTTAATGGGAACTATTTAATGAATTTTGGATTTCACAAAATGACCATTTCATGTTTATTAAAATATACCCATATGGCAACAATCTATGTACCTGATGTTGTTCCACTAACTAGTTGGTGTATTTAGTTCCCCCTTGATAAAGTAAAAAAGCTATTGTAGCTCTACAAGATACCAATGGGTACCACTTATAGGCCCAACGAGTACCATATTGATTTTTTAAAATTAAAACTCATTTGATTCCCCATTTTAAACCACATCAAATCCTCAAAGTATTCATTAAAATCCTATAATAATAAATTTTATGGGTTTTTTGTGATATTTGTTATTTAATATCAACATGAATCATATGGGTTGTTATAGTGTAGATATATATAGTGTGATAATTCATAAGACTGTATAGTGTAAAATTTAAAATTATAATTACATTATAGTGGATTAGTAACTATTTAGAAGACCAGTGCACTGTTTTTGGTATTATCTTTGGGAATAATACATAAAGTTAAACATTTCTAATCAATCGTGTAAAATTTATTTCATTTTTTATTTTTATTTTTTAATTTTTTTGGTATACATGATAGTTTTTTACAGACATTACATGATCATGACTATTAATGGATTGATAAGAAAAATATCATCAATAATGAAATAGTAATAATAAATCTAAAATATTAGTATAGAATACTCTATTAGGGGGTATTGAGTTTTTGATTTATTTTTTTATTTATATTAAGTTACTACAATAAGAGATCTAATAAACATTAATTTGCAATATTACCATTAGAATAATTTTTTGGAATCAACCTTCTCTAAGATATTTAAATTAATTATGGAAACACGGAAACTAAAATAGATCACAAAAATATAACATTAATTAATTCATTACTATTTGTTATTTCAACAAATATGTTATTATAGACATGTAATTACAATTTAAAAATTAAATAGATATATATTTTGTAATAAAATACTCTCAGAAGGATTCCAAATGATAGGCTTCCAACAATTATTAAAGAAGTCATTCAATTGTCACAAAAAATAAGATTATTTACTGATGATTCTAAAATAATGTAGTAGCAGTACTTTTATAAATATCTGTTACTGAAAAAATATATAGTGTTATTTATTATGATTGTAATAATTACAGTTACAGTAATTCGTATTTCATGATACTAAAAGTGATTCCCATAAAAAGTGTATTCATTGTTCCGTGGAATCCAAATATTGAGTAGATAGTATATAAAATATTTAGTTGAAATAATGGGGATAATACTCATAATTTAACAGTTAATAATATATTTATATTATTTATAGCTTAGATGATCAAAAAACAAAGTAGGAATAAATATTATTATTTCATTGATGGGTTTTAAAATCATAATTAGCTTCTAAATAATATAAAATATGAGAAAACAATATTTTTATTTTCATTAGAATTATTAAATACTAAAAAATTACATTAGGATAGAATACAAAAAAAAATTCACCCCATCAATATTTTTTATGATCTTCTAAGAAACAATAATTATGTATTGAATGGATTTATTTATTATTTATTTGTATATTATTATTCATTCATAAAAATTTAAATGATTTTGAGTTTTTTTATTCATATCATTAGAGATATACTTTTACTAAAACAGTAAAATATTTATTTCATAAAAAAATATAGAATTATTTTTATTCATAGGGTATAAAAAAATTAATTGTAGTTAACACATGAAAAATTAGTTGAATTATTATGTTAACCATGAAAATATTAATTTATTAAGCCCAATACACATTTCAAGATCTAATGTTTCTATTGATATGATGAGAACCATATATGAAATTTTAGTTATCATTAAAAATAATTATGTCCTTTTATTAATATATTCTTTAACTAGTTATTAATATTAGAATTTTTTATTTTTGGATCCATAATTGTACTTAAGAAATGGTTCACCAATGTACTATAAATGATTGTTGTTGATTAGAAATACCTATTTGAAAAAATACATGATAGTTATACCTATAAATTATTTTATTCCCTCAAACAAATGGTTGATACTATATATCTTATGACATGCAGTGCATGGAAAATCATGAATAAATAATTTATTGTTATAAAAATATATAAAATGGAATAATAGAAGTTGAATTCAAATTTGAAAAACTTTAATCATTCTTTTTTCAATCTACTATTATATTTTTTGATCACTGTGGAATCATTTAGTATTTAATAAAAAATATGAAAAACCCATATTTTATCAGAAAAAAAAAATTTATTGATTGACTATTTACTATATCAATATGGAGAAAGGGAAATAAATATATTGTACCATATAACCATTATTTACTATCCAACGACATCTTATGTTAATATTTCAGAAAATTTATTGAAAATTTTACTAGTGAGAAGTTTTTAAAAGTAATGAAATTAACACTCGGGTTTTTAGTGATTAAAATTATTGTGGTTATAGCATATGTATAATTGTTCATTATTTTATTTAAAAAAGTAATTATTTTTAACATAAATTACACTACTCAAAGATATTATCATCACTATCAATTTTTCAAAAAAAATCAAACCACCCTTACTATGACTACATATCATCACCTCTAAATAACACATCATCACAACCCTTGAAAATGCAGAAGGAAATGTATTTAAAACTATTAAAAAAATATCATAAAAATTAAAAATTAATAATTACTAAGAAGCACATAAAAATAGATGTTTAAAATATTAATTATATGAGATAGAAACTAATATTATGGGAGAAATCCATCATTATAAAACTTGCCCAAAAATACATCACATTATATTAATAAATCTATAAATAGAAAACGAATTTAGAGACTGAATCATCATCATTTAATTTCATTATCTATGTTATTATCCAATTATGGTCATTATAAATAAATTAATGAGGATCATCATATCATTTAACATCATAATAAATATTTATATATGTAATAAATTATCATCAAATCATAGAAAATATGTAATACACATATTATTCACTTGATTCCATTATATTTGTAGTATCATTTCTTTATCCAATTTTTAAAATTCAAAAACATTATTAAATAAATAATTGAATAATTCCCTGATTTGAGATAATAATAAATGATATATTTCATGTCTCATTCTTGAAAGGAAGATTTAGTGATTAGATAAAATTAATGATAATAAAAAAATGGTCACATAACAAAATATTCAAATGAAGAACAATAAAAAACCCATAAATATCATCCAATTAATAATACCTCAATAAAGAACCATAAAATACAAACAATTTCCAAATTTGTGGACTAATGGGATTAAAATTATATATTAAATTAGTAAAATGGAGTGTGAATATTAGAAATGGGTAACGGAAGCATGATGGATCAAAATAAAACTATTCATGTGAAGAATGATATTTAGATTACTATACTGGAGTAAGTAAGGCTAGATAAAATCCTATATTAACTTAGATTCAATATGATTTACGTGGATTAAATAATATAAAATGGTTATTGATGAAGTTATAATAGAAAATCAGGTTTTCGGAACATATTGTGGTGAGAACATCTCCATGAAATATTTGGCCATGTTCAAACAAGAACTCAAATCAAAAGGTATTAGTAATTATAGAAGATCTCCAATTGCCTCATTTTATTTAAATAATATCATGAATTTAAATTAACTATAAAATATAATATTTTGAAACTATCATTATATCTTCCAACACAAACTATAGAAATAAACTACCAGGATATAGTCCAGCTTCCCTTCCCATTTCCAAGCACCCTCAAATACAATGGAAAATCCTTTAAAAATCGACATTTAATAATATTATTCCTTCTATAAGTATTTCCATCCATTCCTTTTCCAATATAACATCATATAATAATAATTAAACACCACCCATGAAAAAATACATTGTTCCCGGAGATATATTGATGATAGGACATAAATATCAACCAAAATTGGAATTTTAGTCTACAATGCTTCAATCTGTAAATAATGGTTTGTCCACTATGACTATAGAATAATTAATCATACAAAATATTCATAGGGCTCCATAAATAAATGTCTAAACTATGAAATTTTTAAACATGACCTTTTTCTTCTAGATCTCACGATAGATTACCTTTTATCAACAAAAAAAACATCTGATAAAATATTTTTAGTCAAAGAAATATCTATTGCACTACAAGACACATTGTTATCTCCATTTTTAGCTTTTTATGTTTAGTAATTAACAATTTTTTATAAATATACATATTATTCATCTTATGGATAATAATGTTCACATTATAAAATCTATTTTTAAGATATTATTTCCATGGGATAATTATTGTAATTAAAAAGATGTTTCCATTAGTGATGAGAAGTATTACATTTTTTTCCTAATATTTATTTTTATTTTTTTGATTTTTAATATAATTATAGTTTAAAAAATTTATAAAATTATTAATTTGGTTATAAATTCATAATATTTAAATGGTATTAAAGATAAGTATAGAAAAAAATTATAAAAAAATATTTAAAAACATGGTCACTAATTCATTTCGCACTTTTTTAATTCAAAGGAACCTATAAATCATAATTAGAATTTAAATTTTGGGGGTATTTGATATTTATATGTAAAAACCCACACCAATAAATATTTCATTTACTATGAAATGAATATTATTGGAACTCAGAAATTCCAGCCATATACATTGTTGTTGAATCCATGTTAAATTCCTTAATTATATACTCACATGTTTAGATATGTAGAGATTTGTTTAAAAACGAAATGATGAAGAACATTGGATATATATTTTCTACATGAATTATAAAAACAAATAATTTTTATAAAAAAATATAACATATTTTATCAAATATTTGATACATTTCACAAATACACATCTGAGGACCATATTAAATTAGTCTCCTTCGAATCAAGAATCAAAATCTTCTTATTTTATGATTATCATCAACATATCTCATAATGATATTACCACATTGTATATATAAAAAAACATTCCCAAACAAAAAAATCATAATGAACCATAAAATGAATACAAAATAAGTTGTTTGCTCAGATTCTCAACATGATGAATATCAACATAACATTATATTAAGGGTATGATAACTAGATAATAACATTATAAAACCATACCCTACACATAAAATATTATTAACATGATTTATGTCATAAATCATGGTGGTTTATATGTTTTGAATCATAATGGAATAAAAAACATGATCGGTGAGAATAGAACATTGGTATAACATAATTATTTTTCACATACATAAAAGAATAGAAAATCATATATCATGGTTACCCAGCAAGACATTAATTACATGTTAGGAATGGTATAAACATTCATTTACCATCATCATGCCTACGATTACCACACATGTACCTTATTGGGAATGGGAGAACCACCTGTGTACCCAATTTTTGGACTGGGGTAAATGAAATTGTACCCATTGATGTTATAAAATATTAATAATTACTTAATTAGTTGGATGTTGATATAGTCATCACTAATAATTTGTTATAATGTGATCATTTTCCTTGGTTATAGTGTAAATATTATTCTTTTTTATAACATTACACCAATCATTGGTTATAACATAATGATAATTACATAATGAAAAACACTCATATGTGTTTCATAAGAAAATAAAACACTATTCATATCATAACAGATGAAATCAAATGTGCTTCATAAACATTTCATCATAATGTAACCCATGAAAAAGAATTGGGATTCATAATTATTTCATCATTTAATCATAGGAAAATATATCGAAAAGGAATGGATATCCTTAACATCATTTCAATATAAATATAAACCATATAGATAAAGAGTATGGATTTACAATTTGATAAGATCAAAATTAAATCATTGGTATCATCAAATATTATTAAAATATCTAGGAAATGATTTTTAAATTTCACATGGAACATTTCTTGAGTAAAATAACCATATCACATTGAAAACTACCTTTCCAAAACAAAATATCAAAAAATTGAAAATAATTTTATTATAAAATATCCATTTAAACTAATAAAGTAAGCTATATAATTTTTTCTGTTCATGATGATATAAAATTTCCTTCATTATATACACATTAAAACAAATATATAAATCACATTTTTGGTAAAATTCAAAAGTTCCCTGTTTAGTATACGACATGATGAATACATTTAATCAATTTACTAAAAAATTGAATATGTTTTAAAATATATTAAAAAAATCATTTGAGATTACTAAAAACAATATTTATAATTTTTTTAGAAAACATTGAAACGGAAGAAATATTTTTTTATAGAATGAAAATTTAAGTCGGTATTCATTAAAAAATTGTTGGAAACATCAATAAATAATTTGATGGAAAATGAAAAAACAATTAATTTATTGAAATAATTAGATGAAAAAACATTAAAATTGTTTCATTATAGATAGATCATAACATTTCATTATTAGAATCATGAACATAACAATCCTGATAAACAATGAGATTCACTAATTAATGAACTAGCACTTTGGTATTTTTTAATTATTACACCCATGTGTATAGTCCAACCCCATGTTCCAATACCCGGTTCCCTGAGTTGGTTAGTAATATGACCTTAGGAATACCTCCTTGTATTATAGAGGTGCCCAACTTGGAAAGAGGGTCTAATGTATAACATGGGTTGACTATGGACTCTATATCAAAGAAGGACATCAACATAAATAATTATTTAATAGAGAAATGACAATATCCAATATCCATAATAATACTAAATTCATTACATACCAGTATCAAATGATGAACTATATGATGAAAAAATATTCAATCCATAGTAGTAGATATGTGAGGCCATATATGTGTCATGTATCAAACTAAAAACCAAAAATAAAGACACTAACAACTCCCAAGATGGTCCTGACATAATGTTTGATTCCCTCATCCATGCACCATCCAACACATTCATATTACATAGGCCTATTTCCCTAATCATATCCTAATACAATGAAATCTATTCTAGTCATGATTTGGAATCTTGAGTTGGTTGTGAGTACAAGTATGTAGGGAACAACCAATGGAATTTCAAAATAGTATCCACTCTATAAAATTATATTCAATTGAATAAATAATAATGTAAAATAAATAATGAAAAAAAATTCACATTAAAATATTCTTAAATTAACCACATTATTTTTCTTATGATTATTATGACACCAAAACCATCAAATCCTTCTTTGTCCCATACTGGAGTACGAACCTTCTACAAAGGGATATCTCATCTCATTACATTATGGGTTTCTAGTAATCAAATCATTCCAATTCACATTAAAAAAAAGGGCACTAGTACATCTTTCTAACACCCCTAGGGTATTTGGAGCAACAGTCTATGTCCCATAACCCAATGATCACATATATACATAAATATATATTAGAGAATAAAACTGATGTCTGGAACCCCATGGGTATTTGGATCACTAGTCCATGTTCCACAACTCGGTCACAAATATAACTTCCCATACTTCTATATTTCCAACCATTTATCAACATTTACCCTAAATAAGGATTTCAATCATTTTAGAACACCCCAAGGGTATCTATCAATTTCATAATCCCATTAACATATCAATTTCATTAACCCTTCATTTATCAATTTCATATCAAAATTATTCATCAATTTCATAATCATAATATTAAAGAATTTAATTATCAAATGTTAGACCAATTTCATTATCACATGTGAAAATAACTAATCAATTTCATTAAGAATGAAATTACCTAACGTTTCAATTGAAATTATAAAATTACATTCAGTAAAATATAATGTAGACTTCGGGATTTTAAAATTAGATCACCAGCATTATGGTCGTTGATGAATGTTCCCAAAACCAAAATCTTATAAATTGAAGTGGAATAGTTGATATAAATATAAAAGAGAAGGTCAAGTTACACAAACTATGATCTAGAACCTATAGTTCAAACCCATTAAAACCAATATCTAAACTCATATACAATAGTGGAAAACTCATATCTCTTCATTAGGAATGAGATATGAGAGAGATAGGGAGAGAACCAAACAGGGAAGGAATCACTTACCAAAAAGGATATGATATATCACATACATGACTTATTTTAATGTCATATTTCATTTAATTTACATTCCCAATTTTTTTAGGGGGTTTACTATGCATTTTGGTGTACATGGTGGGTTTTTGAAATTCTGGCCAAACTGTATGCCCATTACTATATTTAAAAATAAATTTGTGTTTCTCTTATAACCCCTTCTTTTTTCAACATTTTACACCCATTTTACTTCCCAAATGGAATACCCTAGTATATTAAAATAAGAATATAAATTTTGAATCCATAGGAATCTATAATAATGATGGATTTGGGTTCTTTATTAAGGTGTTTCGCCATCCCGAAAGCCCGTTTCCTACATTAAAAATATTTTGTAATTCGTTAATATCTCCTTATATTTTTATGTTTTTTAGTTATTCTAACTCTTTCACAATCCCACTTAAACAAGGCGCGCTCTCATGCTCTCTTCCCAATCTTTGGAGATCATTTGCATCAGGAAATTAGGCAAAACCTCTCTAAATGTCTCAAATCACTCAAATTAGAAGAGGTAAATTGATTCCTTCATAACTCATTCATCTCTCACTATTTTTTCCCCATTCTAGTTCTTAAATTATTAGGAAAATCCCTCAATAAATCATTGGATAATTTTTGAGGTGATTGTGTTTGTTGACAAAGTGGGCATCCATGCTGTGTTTGTTCACAAATTAGACCATGATGTGTAATTTGTTGACAAAGGAGGTTTACATGGTGAGTTGTCGAGTTCAATGGATGTTGTCAACAATCCATGTTTGAATGAAGAATCTTGCAAAAGGAATGGATGATTTGGAGGCTTTGAAAGTTGTGCGCCATATGTTTTTCAAGATCATGACATTAATAGATGGAAGAATAAAAAGGGGTGCCCATGTTTTGATTAGGGCGCGTAAGTGTCTATGGAGACAGAGACTAGGAAGGTTGGACTTGCATGCTGAGAGGAGACTTGCACACCGGCACTCAGGGGGTCCAAAATGCTTATAAATAGAGGTCCACCCATACTCATTTTTAGGGGTAGTTCAACACATAGAGAATATTCGAGCTCCAGTCATGTAGGTGGTTCGGTCGTGCAATTGGTGGTTTGGTCGCCCAGTATTAAGATTATCAGAACTTGCACGCCAGTTGATAGTTGAACACACATATTGATTTGGAAGTAAAAGGGTGTCAGTCAATCAAGTTCATAGTTGAAGAAGGGGTTTCATGAAATTGGTGTGGTGACACTTGCATGCCAATATTGGAGATGCGTGCAAAATCATAGATAAGTGCGCCAAGAATATAGAAGCGCGCCAGTTATTCTAGGGCTGCAAAAAAGTTGGAAGATTTCCTGATACATCTGTGGAAAAGTTGTATTCATCAGTGGATTAAAGTGGAACTTCAACAGAGCATTTACATACATTGTAATATGCATTCATTTGTGATAATCAAGGGACCTACATGTCTTTATACTATGAGTTGATCTTCTGAAGGAGCAGTGAGCACACTTCAGTTGAGAGAGCAGTGAGCTTTCATATTGTGATTGGTTGTAAACTAGAAGGGATAGTGAGTCCATATAAATCATTGTAAACATCTGTGTTCTTTTATTGGATTTGGTACAATGTCATATTGGTGGTGTGTGCTACTTAGACATATCCCAGTGAGGGTGAATCAGGTAAAAATCAATGTGTTCTATGCATGATTTATATTCCGTTTATTATTTTCTACAGGAAATAGAGAGAAGAGAGTTTTTCTTAACATCAAAACAATATCAATAGGGGAAATTGTTTTAAAATGCCATACCCTGATTCACCCTCCCCCCCCCATCTCAGGGCATCTAACCTAATGGACCTAAAAATTGGTTTCAAAGGGAAAGGTTAATATCAATGTTTCTATCTCAAATAGAGGTCAGCAATCACAAATGGATTCTGATCTTCAACGAGAAAAATTTTGATTTATAGAAGAATCATATGTAACAATACTTCCGATAATTGGGAATGGATGTGTTTATAGCAGCAATTCATGGTATCTCGGATGACATCAATAACGGCACACTATCAGAGGCTAAAATAAGGTTATTGGATGTTGATGTGAAAGGAAACAATGATTTAGGGAGAGTCATATCCAATGCTATATATACGAAGGTGATGTCATGAAAAAACATCACATGCCATGTGGGAAAATATATTGAGTATATTTGAGGGAGATACGAAGGTCTGAGAGGCAAAGTTTCATGTTCTGTGGAACAACTATGAGGATTTGAAAATGAACCTGAATGAGTCTCTTGATGCATTCATTGAAAGGTTAAATATTATTGTGGAAGATATGCGAGGACTTGGGGAATTCATTGAAGAAGTTAAGATTGTAAAGTGCATCTTGATGAAAACTTCTACCCCAGTTCAATCCAAAAGTCTTAGTGATGGAAGTTAAATATCCAAAGGAACTGACACTGGACAATTTTCACAGTACCTTGGTTGCATATAAAATGAGGAATGATGACATCGAGGCTATGTAAATGGGTAAATCTAAAGAGGTCGCATTCAAGTCCCTGAAGAATCTCACCATTGAATATTATCTGGAGGATGAAAAGACATATGAGGTGATGACATTTCTATCATCAAATTTTCAAATAAGAGAAGGAATTATGAAAGGGAAACATCCATTGTCTTGTTTCATATGTTTAACGGTTGGTTATCTTACATCAAGGTATCTGAGAAAGTTCCACAATGATTATGATTTAGATGAAGTCGAAATTCCCAAGAAGAATTATTTAGCCTATGGGAAAGGAAAGAAGTTGTTCAAGAGAAATTTCATTATGAAAAAGACTCTCCCTTCAAAAGAATGTAACAGTCTAGATAAGTTTGAGATTGATGGGGTTGAAGATATAGAGAACTATAAAGATCATGGAGAAAATGCTATGGTGGCAGTTGTCAACAGTACTCTGAAAAAGGAAGAAACTGACATAGATGAAGAAGAAGAAGTTGAAGGAAGAGTTGATATTCAAGATGAGTTAGAGGCTGCTCTTGGTGAGATAGAGGTTTAGAGAGCTAAAACAAATAATTCCAACAATGTTGTTCATGATGCCAAACTCTATATGCAGCAACAGGAAGAAGAGAAGTCTAATTTGATGAAAAGAAATTGAAAAACTCAAGTCATCAACACTAGAGGACTCACAATTGTTTAGTGAGTATTAAATCATGATTTCTGAATAGAAAATGGAGAACAATGGATTTAATAACACAATGGAAGATAATATCAAATGTATCGATGATCTTAAACGAGAAGTTTTCAGTCTGCGACCAAAAGCTAAGAAACAATAAAAATATCTGATTCCTAGAACACTATCAAGAAAGAAGATCATTCAGAAGAACTAAAAGATTGAAGAGGAGCCCAGTGGTTCAGCAAGAAAAAAGCAACAACCGAATCAAGATGTTAAGGATGATTTTGGTCTTGATCAAAAGAAGAAAGTAGTTAGGCACCTTTTCTATGGATTAAAATTGATGTTGGAACAAACCAGAACCAATAAATTCAATATACCCAAGTGATGACTGATAGAAAAAATGTGACACATAGGAATGAACCTTTCATCAAGTGTTATTGATATGGAATTATGGGACGCTCACAATACATATGTTCTATAGCTAGAAGATACCAAAGGACACAAGAATAGAAGTGGACTAAAATATGAGAATGGTTCCCTAGAACATATCTGGAAGGAAACTTCATATGGGGTGGAGGATTTGGGAACATGGGTAGATATTGTAAATAAACCATACAAATGAATGTTGGAAAGAAAAATCAAAATAGTCACGAGCAGTAATTCAACAAACCAAAAGGTGATTTGAAATTGCAAAATCGATTTGTAGCTTTGCAAGATTAATTAAGTCCATCATAATCTAAAAATGATCAGAAGTGTCAGTCTATGCCGACTGTAAAAACTAAAATATGGACCAAAAAGAAGAGAGCAGAGAAGACAGTGGTTGCTGAAATTTCCCTTAAAGCATCAAACTGTTCGGGTGTATGGATCCTTGACAGTGGTTGCATGTCCAACATGACAAGCAATAAGGATCTGGGCATAGGAATAAAATATGACCAAAAAAGATTTGTCATTTTTAGAAACGATGAAGGCCTGAAGATTATTGGCTCGGGAAATGCCAGGTGTGGGGGAAAAGAAATTATACATGTTGATATTTTGGTTGTAGAAGGTCTCGGTCATAATTTTCTCAGTGTTAGTCAACTGTGTGACTCATGGAATTCTATACGGTTTACCATTAAGATGTGTATCATCAAGGGAAGATATGGTACAGTGATCCAACCATGTAAAAAGGACAAAGGGGAATCTATACATGCTAAGTGGATAAGAATATATGTGTTTTTAATCTAGAGAGGAAGAAAAAAAGTTTTGGCATAAACAACATGTTCATTTATGCCATCCATCCATGGAAAATTTGTTAATGTTTGATGCAGCTAGAATCCTTCCTAAGCTATCATGGGATCATAATCATGCATGTGATGCATGCCAGCAAAGGAAGACCATCAGGAAGACGTATAAGGAAAAAGAATAGAAGTCAACAAGAGTTCTCGAATTGGTGTATACTGATGTTTGTGGGCCTATCACACCAAGGTAAATTGACTAAAATAGGTACTACGATCATTTCATTGATGACTATAGCACAATGGAATGGGTGTTTGTTATTTCCCATAAGTCTAATTTGTTCACCTGTATAAAATAGTTCCAAAGGGAGTGTGAAAGGATTCTTGGAAAGAAAATTACGAATTTTCATACTGACAATGTTATGAAATTCGCAAATAGTCTAGTGGAAGTCTATTTTGAGTATCATGAGATAATGCATCAATTTTCTTCAGTGAGAACACCCTAAAAGAATGTAGTGGTTGAAGACAGAAATCAGATCATCATTAATATGTCCAGAATGATGATCGTAGAAAAAAAACTATATAAATTTTGGAAGGAAGCATTATTGATATCGGTATAATTTTCTAATAGGGCTCTATTGTGTCTGAAGGAAGGAAAAACTCTGTATGAGATGTGGTATGGAAAGAATAAAATAGTGGAATACTTTCTAATCTTTCGAAGTAAGTGCTTCATTATCAACAAAGAATAACATATCAAATTTGAGACACATGGGGATGAGGGGATATTCCTTGGATACTCAGGAAAAAGTAAATCATATAAATGATTTATCAAAAGATTGGGAAATGTAGTTGAGATCAATGATGTTACTGTTGTGGATATTGATGAAAATTTCAAACCGTATAGTGAACAATTTTCTGATGAAAATAGTGAGGAGGAAAGCAATGCAAGGGGAGCGGAAGTGGACGATGCTGATTTAGAAGAATATACTGATGATGAGCATGAGGATGTAAAATATATTTTTGCATAGATGCCAGATGTCGAGTTGAAATTGACAGGAATAATATCATTGATGATCAATAAGCTCCAGTTCAGGCAAGAAAAATGAAATCTTTGCATCATACATCCTTTATATCTCATGTAGGGTTGAAATTTTTTCTTATAAATATGATGATAAAAACTGGATTCATGCTATGAATGAAGAGCTCGATCATATTTAGAAGAATCAAACGTGGGAGATTGTTTCAAGGCCAGTAGATAAGAATGTCATCGGGACTAAAAGGGTCTTTCTCAATAAGATGAATGAATATGACAGAGTTATTTGAAACAAAGAATGACTACTATGAAAATGATACTACCATGTAGAGGGTATAGATGTTAATGATACATTTGCACTGGTTGTAAGGCTGGAGACAATCAGATTATTCATAGCCATTGCAGTTCAACAAAAGTTCAAACTGATCCAGATGGATGTCAAATCTACATTCATTAATGGGGTTTAGGAGGAAGAAGTTTATATCAAGAATACATATGGTTTTATCATTCATGATTATGAGAACAAGGTTTTTGGGCTCAAGAAGGCGTTATATGGTTTGAAACAAGCACCAAGAGCATAGTACTCAAGGCTTGATCAGTATTTGAAATAACATGGTTTCTAAAATGGTGGAGTTGATTACAATCTCTATTTCAAAAAAGACAGTAATCAAAGGATGATGGTGTTATTTTATGATGATGAAATAATATTTTTCAGATCTTATGAATCATAGTGCAAATAGTTTTCCGAATTCATGAAATGTGTGTTCAAAATGTCAATGATTGGAGAATTGATATTTTTCCATGGTTTACGGGTGAACCAAAGAAATAAAGGAACATTCCTTTCTCAATCTAAATTTTCTTAGGAGGTTATGATAATATTTGGAATGGAAAATTCAAAGAATATGAATACTTTGATGTTTACCTAAATGATATTATCAAAAGATGATAATGGTAAGGTAGTTAATATCACAGAATACAGGTAGATTATTGAAAGTTTACTATACCCGACATTGATGAGACCTGATATTGTTTTTTCCACATTCTAAGATGTGAGGTATAAATGTAATCCCAAGGATAGCCACATGCTTGAAGTGAAAATAATACTTCGGTATATCAATGTCACGGTTGATTTAGGGTTGATGTATAATGACAAATCTCATACATAGTTATTGCGATATATTGACGTAAATTGGGTGGGTTCAGCGGATGAAAGGAAATCAATGTTAGGTGGTTCATTCTATCTTGTGTGCTATGTATTTCATGTCTTTGCAAGAAAAATTTTTCATTTCATTAATCACCAAAAAATATAAGTATATTGTTTCCACTCAAGCATGCACACAATTATTGTGGATGAAGTAGAAACTTGATGATACCGGAGTTGAAGTGACGTCTCCGATCGAAATCCATTGTGATAACTCAAGTGCTATAAATATTTGGAAAAATCCAGTCCATCACTCAAGGACAAGGCACATTGAGATAAAATATCATTTTATCATGGAGAAAGTGGAGTAAGGGAAATTGAAGATGGATTATGTACATACAGAGTAACATGTTACGAACATTCTGACAAAGGTCTTACCCAAGGATACATTTGAGAGGTATCAGATGGCTCTGGGAGTCCCATCGATTCCCCGCACATGAAAATGTGTGGATGTGACCCCCCCCCCTCTCCCTAAGGAATGGTATGTTATTCTATATTGTGCTAATATGTGTCCTTTCCATTGTCTCAGACCACAGAGGATTGACCCTTCATTTCGTTGAAAAAGGAGGAGAAATAGTGACTCTTCAAGGGGGAAAAAATATAGATATGGATGGAATAAAATGTCTTAGTGAAAGACAAAGGGAGAAGCTAATAGGTGGAGCTGCGAGATAGGGGAGTTGAAAGGCTTAAAGGTGTGCTCAAATGCTCAGTAAGGGAAAACATAGATAACATAAAACAATCCATAAACATTTGGAAGAAAAAACATGAACATGAAATTTAAACATCAAAATCATGAGAAAAGACATAAATTGTGGAAGTACGTAAGGCATATATCATAATAGAACATCAACCGTGATAAAATATAATGGGAATAAAACATGTAATTGTGGCAACCATTCAACACATGTTATTATTTCTATAGTATCCTAGGCATTGCTTCCAAGACCATCTTATTAGACAACGTCCCTTTCTGAATCGAGTTCACTCCTCGTTTCAGTCCTGTAACACTGAACCAGATTAACATATCATTCTATACATGTCTATCGCATGAGATATAAATATTTACCCAATGCATTGGATGGAGATATGGGTCCCACCCATCTCATAATGAAAGCATTCTTACTTGTGCCACAAAATAAACATACATCAATCATAATAACCCAATAAATAAAATGGGTTTCATAAACATCATCTCATCATCACAGAATCCATATAAAAGAAATGGATATCATTTCATCATAAGAAAAGCGAAACCATGTGAATCATAGAGAAATTATACTTTAAACATACACATATGAAATAATTTCATCTTAGAGGAAAAAATGGTATTCATAAAACACATGAAATGAATTCTTGAGAAAAATATCATTTCTTCTTAAAAAATCAATTTCTTTTAACAAAACCTCATGCACTTTAAAAGAAAGAGATTTTGTTGAAAATAGTCAGGAAATATTTTGGAATAAGCTTCATGAAAATACGTCTTTATAAAACCGTAAAAATCCTTTCATGCCGTATAAGTTAAAAAAACATTCTTCTCTTACTTTTGATGGAAAAGTCAAAAAGTACCTCGTAAAAGAAATTTTTCATACATACCATGTAGTAAATGTCAAAAATGGGTAAAAAGGACTTTAAACATACATGAAAAAACTTTTATAAAACATGGACATGGATGATAGAAATAACCCTAGTAAATACATACGAATAAGCAATCTCGGATAAAAATGAGATTTTCAGAATTATCCATTACCTTAGGTCTAATATGCTTCGTACGTTTCCAAACCTCTTGTATAATGATTTCAATAATGTCATTGACTTATTATAGAATCATATTCATTGTTATTATATCATATATGGTTCACTTATGACTCTATATTACATGTTCATTTGTAAGTTCAATGTGAAAGCAGCGTTTTGGGTTAAATCGTTTTATTTATCGTAAGTGTTTGGACTTGTTGTTATTGATATTATTACTTATATCCTGATTTAATTAATTCTAGAATGTAAGACATGATTTAAATATAATATATATTTCAGTATATACATATATATATGATAGATCGTTTAAATGAAATCAAATACACCGTTCATGGAGACGGTAGGCCGTACATACGCATGAACGCTGTTTTCGTTTCATTATTGAATTGAATGAAATTAAGTAGATGACATACATGTATATACACATAAATCCAGTATCATTATTATTTCATATATTTCATGATTACTTATTATATATACTTTATAATCATTCACGAATGGTTAACATGGAGAATGAATCTCATCGCGTTGTGGAGACAGTAGTCCGTACGTACGCACGAGCGATGATATCATTCCAATGATCATGGAATTGTATTGGAGTGTATGTATACTATTTCAGAATCAATATCAATTTACAATAATAATATATAGTTATTATTTACACCATTATACCAATCCAAGTATGGTGGTGGTGGAAAATAGATTACACCACGGCATGGAGACGGTATTCCGTACTTACGCACGCGCGGTGATTTCATTTTCCCTAGGATGGATAGATGGTGAAAAAGGGTTGTTTCATAATTATAAAAACATATAATTATATGAGTGAATCTGATGTAATTACTTCATGAATAAAATACTAGATAAGAATAAGTAGAAGAATAAATAAAGTTGAAAGAATCGGTAACGGACATTATCTCTTTCTTGAAGCGCCTCTTTGAGATCTCCTCTTAGGACACCAAAATTGGACTTTGAAGAAAACAAGGACCTCTAGGATGTTTCTCGGGAAGTGGAGAAGAAAATTTGGTAGTGGTTGGCCGAGCTTGAAGGCTCAAAGTGTTGTGAGGAAGAGAGGGAGGAGGTGCCCTTTTATAAGGGAGGGGAGGGACACCTTTGGAATAACAAAAAATATTATTTTATTATAAAGTCATATTCGGTTTTTAATAGCTTCAAATTGAATTATTTTGAAACTAAGGTGGGGATGGGTGTAAATCCTCTCATCCAATAGAATTTATATTAGTTTAGTTCATTATATTAACCTTATCTTATAGTTTTAACTCGTAGTTAATTAGATTGACATTTACCATGTCTCTTTGTATTTTTATATTATATAGTTAATAAACATACCATATATATCCAAGAGACCCCCAAGTTGTCCATTAATGATACACCTATCATGATATAAGTATCTTGACCGAACCATAGATTTTTAGGAATAAATACAATTAATAATATAATATTTGTTTTAAAAACTATTTTATATCAATTTGGACACTATTTGGTAATTGATTTTTGTGAAAACCATAAGAGAATTTTTAGTTCGAAAAATGTGAATTAAATCAATACTAACATGTCATATTAATATAGAAAATTATAGTAATTCATTTAAAGTCTAAAATTACATTTATTTGGGTATTTATAACATCATTTATGTCAGTATGTCATTAATAAGATAATTACTACATCATCATTGTGCCATAAATAAATTAAATTATTTTAAGTCTATAAATTACAAATAAAATACCATTATGTAGGTCATCGTTTTAGCTTTTTAATGAATGTTTATAGTCGAATTTATCTTATGTATAACCCTATATTAAAAATGATTTAGTTATTAAACATTGATTTTAACTATTTTTACACTTCTTTAAATAAATTATTAATAAATGTCCTAATCTAATCCAAGTGGGCCTAAATGGTCATATATTATTCCTAAGTTTTTTTTGGCCGAATTACACTTATCGAATACAATTAGGACATGTGTTAAGGTAATAATAATATCATTTTTACCCTTAATTATCCTATTTACTTTTAACCGTGGTAATAAAAAGTAAAAAGTTACTATTCACCAAAAAATTATTTTCATCTCATTGAACCACATTTTACTTACTGAAATCAACAGTGTCTCTCGGATTTTTTATGTTCTAATCACAGAAGAGGTAAAATTATGTTTTATGTAAATTTTGAAATTCTCCCAGAATGTGGGTAAAAGACGGTGAAAAGTTCAATAAAATTTTTATATATCTATAATTATTATAAAACGACTCTAATTAATTACATTGAACTTATATAGGTATTATGTGTCAATTTTGACCTAAACTAAATTTAAATAGAATAAATAATTATTTAAATAAAAAGTCGGTTTTTAAATAGTATCCCAGTGTTTTCACTATTCATCAAAAATTGAAAGTTTTCAGAAAAATACCAAAATTTCACCCTTGGATAATTTCGATATTCCGAATCCAAAAATGAAGTTCATTTTGAATTATTAAATTTATATAATCTCAAAAGGTGGTTATTACTATTCATAACAGCTACTTTTAATAATATTTTAATAGCATATAGTTGTTTAGTAAAACTCGGTATTGCGTACAACACACGCTATCGAGGAAGGTCGTGATTGCATGTAATGCAGCCAAGTTAGGGTTGCATGTTGTGCATGACTCCTTTGTATTAGCGTACAACTCAAGACATCAATAAAATTAAAATAAATATTTTTCATAAAATCTCAGGGTGTTACATTCTACGCCCCTTAAAATGAATTTCGCCCTCGATATTCGTCGGGGTTATAAATGGTTTACTACTCAAAAGTTTCTTTAATAGAAACCCACATCGTAAAAAGGAATACCAAAACCAATCTTTAAAAACTAAAGTATGAAACATAACGGTTACCCAAATTAACTAATCATTGGGTTTCCACATAGGAGAACATAGGTTAAAATATGGATATGGAAGAGAAACCTAACCATCATGTTCTGATGGAGAGTAGTAGAGAACGTGGCTATGAAAAAGCCAATAATAACAAAGCCATAGATTTTTGATGATTTAAGGTACCATCTGATTCATCGGATATAAGGTAACTAGGACAACATTTTTGGTTTTCAATATAATTTCCCTAATGTTGAAATTTTTGAATTAGAAGAAATACTTGCTTGATTCCGGTACAATCCCACTATTGTTCGTGCTTTGAACAATTTCTACTTCATTTCATATAGAAATGAAGTTTAATTTGTTATTCGTGAATTTTTAACAAGTCATGTGATAGAATGATGGGTCATTCCATCTGTTTCAAACAAAAGGTTAGCAAAAGTTATCAAATATACATAAGTCCATCTATGGTGACACTAGTGCAGAAAACATTTTTTAGGTCAGTTATTTTAAATTTTTTAGTAAATTTTTAGCCGACGTTAATACGACCAACGTTATTAATAATGTTTTTTACGTCGGTTATTTTAAAATCGACGTAAAAAAATAATATCACTATTTTTCACGTCAGTTATTAAATAATCGACGTGAAAAATGCGCGGTAGGCTTCATTTTTCACGTGGGTTATTAAAAAACAGACTTCAAAAAATGATAGGGCAGGCGTTTATAACATCTGTTATTTGAATAGCTGACGTGATAAACCACTGGGTTATCATTTTTAACGTTGGTTATTAAATAACCGACGTGAAAAATTAGGCCTGCCGCGCATTTTTCACGTCGGTTATTTAATAAATGACGTGAAAAATAATATTTCCAAGCCTTTATCACGTCTGTTATTAAATAACCGACTTGAAAATTCAATACCAACTTGTAGATAATTTTATGAGCTTCGATTTGGCAGGTCGTGGTGCTCAAACGGAGTTACGGATCAAAAGTTATGACTATCAAAAGTTTGATAAATGTTTTTGAGGAAAGATTCATTGCGAAAATTATTACTTCATCTTGGAAAGAATTTTATATTTCAAAGGAGTATTTATTGTTTTTCTATGATATGAAGAGTTATTCATCATCATAATAATTTAGGAATCATTAATAGGTATATAAATTATGAAAAACACTCATATAAAATATAAATCATGGAAAATTGATTACACATACCTTGACGAGATCACAAAAAGAAGAAATAGTGGATTCATGTGGAAGATCAAACAAGAAAATTCAGTGGAAAGATTATTGTTGAAGGAAATTATCATTAAATGGTAAATCAATTTAGAAAACAAATCATAAAAAATATAAATCATGGATAAATGATTACAAATACCTTGAAAAGATCGCGAAAATAAAAAATAGCTGATTCACGTTGAAGATAAAACGAGTCCAGTCGGCGGATTGATAATGGTTGAAATAAATGATCGATAAGTTATTATATTCATATAATGAAACATTATAATTGATATGTAATAAGAAAACCCGGTATTAAAATTTTTAGGCGGAAAATGAAAATTTCGATGCCGCGATATAAAAAATTGAAATACCGTGTGGGAGGGATATTAAAATTATATTTCACGTCGGTTTTATAATAACAGTCATGAAAAGGGATTATAATTTATTCACATTTTTCAAGTCGGTTATATAATAACCGACGTGAAAAATCAAATTTAAATAACGGATGTGAAAAATGAGGCCTGCCGCACGTTATTCACGTCGGTTATTTAATAACCGACGTAAAAAATCATATCCTAGGTCTTTATAATGATGGTTATTAAATAAATGATGTGAAAAATCAATTCCAACTTGTAGATAATTTCCTGAGCTTCGATTTGGAAGGTCCTGGCGCTCAAACGGAGTTACGGATCAAAAGATATGACCATCAGATGTTGAACGTCTCTTAACAATGTATGAGGGAAGACCAAATTCCGAGGGGCATAACTTTTAATCTGTAACTCTGTATGGGCTCCAAGACCTATCTAATCGAAGCTTGGGAAATTTTCTACATGTATGATCACATTTTTCACGTTGGTTATTCAATAACAGACATGAAAAAGGCATGAAAACCATATTTTTCACGTTGGTTATTTAATAACCGACGTTAAAAATGCATTTTTCACATTGGTTATTAAGTAACCAATGTGAAAACTGTTAACACATATGTAGAAAATTTCCTGAGATTTGATTTGATAGGTCTCGGAGCCCAAAAGGAGTTACGGATAAGAAGCTATGCCCCTCAGAAGTTGGTGTTCCCTAAGACTTTGTTTAGTGACGATCAACTTCTGATGGCTATAAATTTTGATCTGTAACTCCGTTTGGCTTCCGAGACCTATAAAATCTAAGATCGGAAATATTATACATGTAGGTTAGCATTTTTCACATCGGTTATTTAATAACCGACGTGAAAAATGCAGCCTTCCGGGAGTTTTTCACGTCGGTTATTAAATAACCGACGTGAAAAATAGTGATATTATTTTTTTGATGTCGGTTATTTAAAAACCGACGTGAAAAATGAATCATGTCATGCGTTTTTCACATCGTTTATTTAATACCCGATGTGAAAACCAATGATATTATTATTTTTAGGTCAGTTATTAAATAACCAACGTGAAAAGTCATGAAAACTAGATTTTTCACATCGGTTCTAATATAACCAATATGAAAAGGTCATGAAATATGAATTTTCACGTCGATTATTATATAACTGACATAAAATATAATTTTAATTTCCGCCAATGCGGAATTTCATTTTTTTTACATCACCGCATCGAAATTTTCAATTGCCGCTTAAAAATTTCAATACCATGTTTTTTTACATCGTAGAATTTATTTTTCACGTCGGTTCTTATACAACCGACGTGAAAAAGTCATCAAATATTATTTTTCATGTCGGTTCTTAAATAACCAATGTGAAAAGGTCTGCACAAATGGATTTTCACATCGGTTATATAATAACCGACGTGAAAACTCCACGCAAGTGGATTTTACGTCGGTTATATAATAACCGACGTGAAAAAATGTGACGTTAAAAACAATTTTTGTACCAATGTGAGGTTAATCATATACGATTCCAATAATGAACATGTACTTCATATATCATACCGCATAATAAAATAAAACCAGTTTATACTAACCAGGGAATTTCTGTAGGACAGTTGTAGGCGATAAAGGCCTGTCACACTCCATTTGTGGGTTTGATTCCCATAGCCTTGTCCGACGTGATGGGCTATCGCCCGTCCTGCAGGTTTTCCTTTTTTCTAAAACTACATTAATATAACATCCCATCAATAGTATCGAAAAAAATTCTTATCTAAAATACTTCGGTCCAAGCTCATTATTACTTGCAATGTTAAAAAAATCACTTGAATTCCATCATTTATCCCCCATATATCATAAGATATATCTTTTTAGTCAAATTACAAACATGTGAATACCTTAATCATGTATTCTATTGAAGAATGAATACCCATTGAACCTTAGTGAAAACATGAGAGCTGTCAAAAGTTAACTCTTTCCACATACCAAAACCCCAAAATTCAACATACTCAAACCATGATATAACTATTTCCTTATATCATTCATGAGCTCATTAATACTGTCAATCATTTCATTTTCTCATTATCCCTTCATTATGAGCATATCATATTATTTCCAGAAATATCTCAATCACATTCCATGGTTACCGGTACCATAAAATTATTGAAAACCACAATATACCAATACATAAATATTCCAATATTCCACAATACTATATACAAAATTATTTTGGAATCCCATTACATAAACACATAATCATTCCACCACATTGTTGTCATATTCAACATCGGCAGTAGTGATCGCATGTGACTTCCCTTTTTTCCTTTGCCTTAAGTGGTTTCTCATGTAGATCATCACTAACCCTTGGATTAGGGAATTTATTAGTATAATACCCCATTTCCTTGCACTTGAAGCATTGATGTGTTGGTGGAGAGTTCTCTGTAGTCTTTTCTCTATTCACATCATTAGCAACCTTTTACCCCTTACTTCGACAATCAACTACTCGATGACCTTCGTTTCCACACTTAACACATTTTCTAGTACCATTTAGGCAATCTCCACCATGCTTCTTTCCACACTTTGAGCATAAAGAAACATTCATCTTCTTTTCACCATTGTTCTAAGATTTCTCCTTAAACTCTGTCTTTCGTTTCTTTTCAAAACCATGAGATGGATATGTTCAACGAACTTCCAGTTCTACCTTGATAACACAATTCACAATTTCTTCATAGCTACTGAAGTCTGTTATAGATAATGCCCTACGAAGATTTGGTTTTAAGCCACTGAAGAATTGATCAACTTTACTTTCAGGTTGGATGATAAATCCAGATGCATACCTTGGAAGCCTTGTAAGATTCGCTTCGTATATACCAAAAGATTCATCATCCTTTTGATTTAGTTCAAGAAACTTCTTCTTCATCTTTGTTCGAAGAATACGAGGAATGTTCTTATTGAAAAATAAGTTCATGAACTCTCCCCATTCCATGGACTCAATTTTATCTCTTGGCCTTGTATTCTTGATAATATTACACCATTGATCAACTTGACCTTCCAAATGATATACTACTAAGATGACTTTATCATGTTCAGATCATTGAAGAACTGAAAATACCTTTTCAGGGGTACTAATACATTGTTCAACAATAAGTGGATCAGAAGACCCACTAAATGAAGGTGGACGTCACCTCATGAAGGACTGAATAGAATATTGTTCCCTTCTCTGCTCATTTGGAAGTCCAGAATGATTCATAGCTTGTGTAAGTATAGAAATAAGATTTTCACTCCATCTCCGATAACATTGGTTTGTTCAGGTGGACAATCATTGCATTGTCCATTACATTGATCAACACGGTTCCTTTGAGTTCCCTCCATCGTCCAAAACCCAAAAAAAATAGTGTGAGAGGAAAAAATAATTCTAGGGAAAACAACATAATAAAGGGGGAGTACCATCAATATCTAACAGCTTAGGTTAAATTCTAAGAATGTTATCGTAGTTTTAAGACTATATCCTATACGTATACTTATCCTTAGGGACATCCCTGGACATACCTTAGAAATTTCTCTAGGGATATCACTAATGTTTTCGCATCCTAGTTTTCCAAAGGTTGACTAAACCTTTCCTTTGATACTAATTGTAGTGACCTGAAGCTTGACATACGTGGAAATTACATTTATTTTTCGGAATACTTAATACATAACAAAAAAACACACAAGGACCATAATAGATTAGTGTCTTTCAAAACCCGGAATATAATCTTCTAATCATGTTGAAATATATTCAATAACTCCCATAATGAACTTCCCCTTTTTGTTTCCTTGCCTAAAACCTTTATTTATTTCCTAGGGAAAATAAAACATAAAATGGGTGAGCTCAAATGCTCAGTAAGGGCAAACATAGATAACATAAAACAATCCATAATCATTTTATAAGAAAAAACATGAACATGAAATTTAAACATCAAAATCATGAGAAAAGAAATAAATCATGGAAGTACGTAAGGCATGTATAATAATAGAACATCAACCATGATAAAATATAATGGGAATAAAACATGTAATTGTGGCAACCATTCAACACATGTTATGATTTCCATAGTGGCCAAGGCATTGCTGCCAAGACCATCTTAGTGGACAAAGTCCCTTTTTGAATCGAGTTCACTCCTCATTTCAGTCCTGTAACACTGAACTGGATTAACTTACTGTTCTAGCCATGTCTATCTCATGAGATATAAATCTTTACCCAATGCATTGGAGGGAGATATAGGTCCCACCCATCTCATAGTGAAATCATTCTTACTTGTGCTAGAAAATAAACATACATCATTCATAATAACCCAATAAATAAAATGGGTTTCATAAACATCATCCCATCATCACATAATCCATATAAAAGAAATGGATATCATTTCATCATAAGAAAAGGGAAACCATGTAAATCATAGAGACATTATACTTGAAACATACACATATGAAATAATGTCATATTAGATGAAAAAATAATATTGATAAAACACTTTAAATGAATTCTTGAGGAAAATATCATTTCTTCTTAAAAAATCAATTTCTTTTAACAAAACGTCATGCATTTTAAAAGAAATAGATTTTTTTTGAAAATAACCATGAAATATTCTGGAATAAGCTTTATGAAAATATGTCTTTATAAAATTGTAAAAATCATTTCATGCAGTATAAGTTAAATAGCATTATCCTCATACTTTTGTAGGAAAAGTCAAAAAGTACATCGTAAAAGAAAGATTCCATACATACAATATAGTAAAATTCAAAATGGGTAAAAAGTAATTTAAACATACATGAAAACACTTTTTTAAAACATGGACATGGATGATAGAAATAACCCCAGTAAATATTTACGAATAAGCAATCACGGATAAAAATGAGATTTGCAAAATTATCCCTTACCTTAAGTCTAATATGCTTTGTACGTTTCCGATCCTCCTGTATAATGATTTAAATAATGCCATTGAATTATTACAGAATAATATTCATTGTTATGATATCATATATGGTTCACTTATGACTTTATATTACCCATTCATTTGTAAGTTCCATGTTAAAGTAGCGTTTTGGGTTAAATCGATTTATTTATCGTAAGTGATTGGACTTGTTGTTCTTGATATTATTACTTATATCCTGATTTACAAAATTCTATAATGTAAAACATGATTTACATATAATATATATTTCATTATATACAAATATATATGATTGATCGATTAAATGAAATGATATACACCGTTCATGGAGACGGTAGGCCGTATGTGCGCATTAACGCTGTTTTCGTTTCCTTATTGAATTGAATGAAATTAAGTAGATGACATAAATATATATACACATAAATCCAGTATCATTATTATTTCATATATTTCATGATTACTTATTATATATACTTTATAATCATTAATGAATGGTTAACATGGAGAATGAATCTCATCGCGTCGTGGAGACGGTTGTCCGTACGTACGCACGAGCGATAATATCATTCCCATGATCGTGAAATTTTATTGGAGTGTATGTATAATACTTCAGAATCAATATCAAATAAAAAAATCATATATAGTTATTATTTACACCATTAAACCCATCCAAGTAAGGTGGTGGTGGAAAATAGATTACACCACGGCGTTGTGACGGTATTCCGTACGTACGCACGCGCGGTGATTTCATTTTCCGTAGCATTGATATATGGTGAAATAGGGTTGTTTCATACTTATAATAACATATTTTTATATTAGTGATACTAATTTTATTACTTCATAATTAAACAACTAAAGTAGAAGAAGTAGAAGAAGAAATAAAGTTGAAAGAATCAGTAAAGGACATTAACTCTTATTTAAAGCGCCTCTTTGAGATCTCCTTTTAGGGCACCAAAAATTGTCTTTGAAGAAGAACATGACCTCTAGTATGTTTCATGGGAAGTGGAGAAGTTAATTTGTCAGGGGTTGGCCGAGCATGAAGGCTCAATGTGGTGTGAGGAAGAGAGGGAGGAGGTGTCCTTTTATAAGGGAGGAGAGGGGCACCTTTGGAATAACTAAAAACATTATTTTATTATAAATTCATATTCAGTTTTTAATAGCTTAAAATTGATTTATTTAGAATATAAGGTGGGGATGGGTCGAAAGCCTCTCATCCAATAGAATTTATACATGTTTAGGTCATTATATTAACCTTAACGTTTAGTTTTAACTCTTAGTTAATTAGATTGACATTTACCATGTAACATTGTATTTTTATATTATATATTTAATAAACATACCATATACATCCAAGAGACCCTCAAGTGGTCCATTAATGATAAACCTATCATGATATAATTATATTGGCCGAAACATAGACTTTTAGGAATATAATAACAATTAATAATATAATATTTGTTTTAAAAACTATTATATGTCATTTTTGCACTATTTGGTAATTGATTTTTTTGAAAATAATAACAGAATGATTAGTTCAAAATGTATTAATTAAATCATCAATAACATGTCATATTAACATATAAAATTATTGGAATTCATAAAAAGTCTCAAATTACATTTATTTGGGTATTTATAACATCAATTATGTCAATATTTCATTATTAAGATAATTAATCCATCATCATTATGTCATAAATAAATTAAATTATTTTAAGTCTAAAAATTAAAAATAAAACACCATTATGTAGGAAATAGTTTTATCTTTCTAATGAATATTTATAGTCGAAATTATCTTATGTATAACCCTATATTAAATATGATTTAGTTATTAAACTTTGATTTTAGCTATTTTAACCCTTCTTTAAATAAATTAATAATAAATGTCCTAATCTAATCCAAGTGTCCCTAAATGGTCATATTTTATTCCTAAGTTTGTTTTTGGCCTAATTACACTTATCCAATAGTATTAGGTGATGTGATAGGGTAATAATAATATCAATTTTACCCTTAATTAAACTATTTACTTGTAACCGTGGTAAAAAAAGTAAAAAGTTACTATTCACCAAAAATTATTTTCATCTCATTAAGCCACATTTTACTTACTTACATTAACCATATCTCTTGGATTTTTTAAATTCCACTCACAGAAGTGGTAAAATTATGTTTTATGTAAATTTGGAAATTTTTCTAGGAGGTAGGTAAAAGATGGTCAAAACTTCAACAAAATTTTTATATATCTAAAATTATTATAAAATGACTCTAATGAATTAAATTGAACATATATAGGTAATATGTGTCAATTTTGACCTAAAATAAATTTAAATGGAATAAATAATTATTTAAATAAAAATTCGGTTTTTAAATAGTAACCTAGTGTTTTCACTATTCATCAAAAATTGAAAGTTTTTAGAAAAATACCAAAATGTCACCCTATGCTAATTTCGATATTCCGAATCCAAAAATGAAGTCCATTTTGAAAGGTGAAATTTATATAATTTAAAAAAGTGGTTATTACTATTCATAACAGATAGTTTTAATAATATTTTAATAGCATATCGTTGTTTAGTGAAACTCGGTATTGCGTACAACACACGCTATCGAGGAAGGTCATGATTGCGTGTAATGAAGCCAAGTTAGGGTTGCATGTTGTGAAAGACTCTGTTGTTGTAGCGTACAACTCAAGACATCAATAAAATTAAAAAGAATATTTTTCATAAAATCTCAGGGTGTTACATTCTACCCCCCTTAAAATGAATTTTGCCCTCGAAATTCGTCGGGGTTATAAATGGTTTACTACTAGAAGGATTATTTAATAGAAATCCACATCGTAAAAAGGAATACCAAAACTAATCATTAAAAACTATAGTATGAAACATAACGGTTACCCAAATTAACTAATCACTAGGTTTCCTCGTAAGAGAACATAGGTGAAAATATGGCTATGGAAGAGAAACCTAACAATCATGTTCTGATGGAGAGTGGTAAAGAACATTTTCTATGAAAAATCCAACAATCACAATGCCGTAGATTTGTGATGATCTAAGGTACCATCTGATTCATCGGATATAAGGGAACTAGGACAACATTTTTGGTTTTCAATATCATTTCCCTAAAGTTGAAAACATTGAATTAGAAGAAATACTTTCTTGATTTTCGTACAATCTCACTATTGTTCGTGATTTGAACAATTTTCAATTCATTTCTTAAATAAATGAAGTTGAATTTGTTATTCGTGAAGTGTTAACAAGTCATGTGATAGAATGATGGGTCATTCCATATGTTTCAAACAAAAGGTTATCAAAAGTTATCAAATATACATAAGTCCATCTATGGTGAGGTTAATCATATACGATTCAAAAAATGAACTTATACTTTATATATCATATCGCTTTATAAAATAAAACTAGTTTCTACTAACCTGTGACTTCCTGTAGGAAAGTGGTATGCGATAAAGGCATGTCACACTTCATTTGTGGGTTTGATTCCCACATCTTTGTCCGACGTTATGGGTTGTCGCTCATCCTGCAGGTTGTCCATTTTTCTAAAAATACATAACTATAACATCCCATCAATAATATCGAATAAAGTTCTTATCTAAAATACTTCGGTCCAAGCTCATTGTTACTTGAAATGTCACATAACAATCACGTGAATGACATCATTTATCCCGCATATATCATAAGATATATCTTGTTGGTCAAATTACAAACATGTAAATACCTTAATCATGTATTCTATTGAAGAATGAATACCCATTGAACCTTATTGAAAACATGAGTGCTATCAAAAGTTAACTCTTTCCACATACCAAAACCCCAAAATTCTACAAACTCAAACCATGATATAACTATTTCCTTATATCAGTCATGAGCTCATGAATACTGTCAAAAATTTCATTTTCTCCTTATCCCTTCATTATGCACATATCATATTATTTCCAAAAATATCTCAATCACTTTCCATGGTTACCGGTACCATAAAATTATTGAAAACCATAATAGACAAATACATAAATATTCCAATAGTACACGATACTATATACAACATTATTTTGGAATCCCATTACATAAACACTAAATCATTCCACCACATCATTGTCATATTCAACATCTCCAATAGTGATCGCATGTGACTTCCCTTTTTCCTTTTCCTTAAGTGGTTGCTCATGTAGATCATCACTAACCCTTGGATTATGGAATTTATTATCATAATTCCCCATTTCCTTGCACTTGAAGCATTGAAGTGTTGGTGGAGGGTTATCTGTAGTCTTTTCTCTATTCACATCATTAGAAACCTTTTTCCCATTACATCGACAATCAACTGCTCGATAACCTTCTTTTCCACACTTAAAACATTTTCTAGTACCTTTTAGGCAATCACCACCATGCTTCTTTCCACACTTTGATCATAAAGAAACATCCATATTCTTTTCACCATTGTTCTGGGATTTCTCCTTCAACCCCATCTTTCGTTTCTTGTCAAAACCATGACATTGATATGTTACACCAATATCCAGTTCTACCTTGATAGCACAACGCACAATTTCTTCATAGCTACTGAAGTCTCTTATAGATAATGCCCTTAGAAGATTTGGTTTTAAGCCACTAAAGAATCGATCAACTTTACATTCAGGATGGACGATAAAACCAGATGCATACCTTGCAAGCCTTGTAAAATTCGCTTCGTATATACCAACAGATTCATCATCCTTTTTCTTTAGTTCAAGAAACTCCTTCTCCATCTTTGTTCGAAGAATACGAGGGATGTACTTATTGAAAAATAAGTTCATGAACTCATCCCATTCCCTGGAATCAATTTCATCTCTTGGCCTCGTATTCTTGATAAGATTCCACCATTGATCAGCTTCACCTTCCAAACGATATACTGCTAAGATGAATTTATCATGTTCAGAACATTGAAGAACTGAAAATACCTTTTTAGTGGTACTGAACCACTGTTCAGCAACAAGTGGATCAGAAGACCCACTGAAAGAAGGTGGTCGTTGCCTCATGAAGGACCCAATAGAATATTGTTCCCTTCTCTGCTCATTTGGAAGTCCATAATGATTCATAGCCTGTGTAAGTATAGAAATAAGATTTTTCACTCCATCTCCCATAACATTTGTTTGTTTAGGAGGACAATCATTGCATTGTCCATTACATTGATCAACACGGTTCCTTCGAGCTCCATCCATCATCTAAAACCCAAAAATAATAGTGTGAGAGGCGAAAATCATGATAGGGAAAACAACATAATAAAGGGGGAGTACCATCAATATCTAACATCATAGGTTAAATTCTAAGATTGTTACCATAGTTCTAGGACTATATCCTATACGTATACTTATCCTTAGGGACATCCCTAGACATACCTTATAAATATCTCTAGGGATCTCACTAACGTTTTCACATCCTAGTTTACAAAGGTTGACTAAAACATTCCTCTGATACCAACTATTGAGACCCGAAGCTTGACATACATGGATATTACATTAATTTTGTGGATTACTTAATACAAAACAAAAAAAAACACACAAGGACCATAATAGTTTAGAGTCTTTGGAAACTCGGAATATAAACTTCTAATCATGTTGA
Organism: Viscum album; assembly: GCA_963277665.1. Lineage (NCBI taxonomy): Eukaryota > Viridiplantae > Streptophyta > Magnoliopsida > Santalales > Viscaceae > Viscum > Viscum album. Next base: position 2,073,565,634 of record OY728140.1, read on the forward strand.
AATATCTTCAAAAACTCCCATAATGATCTTCCACTTTTTGTTTCCTTACCTAAAACCTTTATTTATTTCCTGGGGAAAATAAAACATAAAAAGGGTGAGCTCAAATGCTCAGTAAGGGAAAAAATAGATAACATAAAACAATCCATAAACATTTGGAAGCTAAAACATGAACATGAAATTTAAACATCAAAATCATGAGCAAAGACATAAATCGTGGAAGTAGGTAAGGAATATATTATAATAGAACATCAACTATGATAAAATATAATGGGAATAAAACATGTAATTGTGGAAACCATTCAGCACGTGTTATTTTTTCCATAGTAGCCAAGGCATTGCTGCCAAGACCATCTTAGTGGACAAAGTCTCTTTCTGAATCGAGTTCACTCCTCATTTCAGTCCTGTAACACTGAAACAGATTAACTTAACGTTCCAGCCATGTCTATCTCATGAGATATAAATCTTTACCCAATGCATTGGATGGAGATATAGGTCCCACCCATCTCATAGTGAAATCATTCTTACTTGTGCCACAAAATAAACATACATCATTCATAATAACCCAACAAATAAAATGGGTTTCATAAACATCATCCCATCATCACATAATCCATATAAAAGAAATGGATATCATTTCATCATAAGAAAAGTGAAACCATGTAAATCATAGAGACATTATACTTGAAACATACACATGTGAAATAATGTCTTCTTAGATTAAAAAATGTTTTTGATAAAACATTTGAAATGAATTCTTGAGGAAAATGTCCTTTCTTCTTCAAAAATCAAATTCTTTTAACAAAACATCATGCAATTTAAAAGAAAATGATTTTTTTGAAAATATTCATGAAATCTTTTGGAAGAATCTTCATGAAAATACATCTTTATAAAACTGTAAAAATCCTTTCATACCGTATAAGTTAAAAAACATTCTCCTCGTACTTTTGTCGGGAAAGACAAAAAGTACCTCGTAAAAGAGTGATTCTATACATACAATGTAGTAAAAGTAAAAAATGGGTAAAAACGACATTAAACATACATGAAAACACTTTTATAAAACATGGAAAAGGATGATAGAAATAACACCAGTAAATACTTACGAATAAGCCATCTCGGATAAAAATGAGATTTTCAAAATTATCCCTTACCATAGGTCTGATATGCTTCGTACATTTCCAAACCTCCTGTATAATGATTTAAATAATGGAATTGACTTATTACAGAATCATATTCATTGTTTTGATATCATATATGGTTTAATTATGACATTATATTACCCGTTCTTTTATAAGTTCCATGTTAAAGCAACATTTTTGGTTAAATCGTTTTATTTATCGTAAGTGTTTGGACTTGTTGTTCTTGATATAATTACTTATATTATAATTTACTTAATTGTAGAATTTAAAAAATGATTTAAATATAATATATATTTCAGTATATAAAAATATATATGATAGATCGATTAAATGAAATGAAATACACCGTTCATGGAGACGGTAGGTCGTACGTACGCATGAACGATGTTTTCTTTTCCTTATTGAATTGAATGAAATTAAGTATATGAAATACATATATATACACATAAATCCAGAATTATTATTATTTAATATATTTCATGATTACTTATTATATATACTTTATAATCATTCATGAATGGTTAACATGTAGAATTAATCTCATCGCGTCGTGGAGACGGTAGTCCGTACGTACGCACGAGCGATGATATCATTCCCATGATCGTGGAATTCTATTGGAGTGTATGTATACTATTGGAGAATAAATATAAATTTACAATAATAATATATAGTTTTTATTTACACCATTATACCCATCCAAGTAAGGTGGTGGTGGAAAATAGATTACACCACGGCGTGGAGACGGTATTCTGTACGTACGCACGCGCGGTGATTTCATTTTCTGTAGGATGGATATATGGTGAAATATGGTTTTTTCATACTTATAATAACATATTTTTATATGAGTGATACTGATGTTATTACTCCATAGTGAAACAACTAAAGAAGAAGAAGTAGAATAAGAAATAAAGTTGAATGGATCGGTAACGGACATCACCTCTTCTTTAAAATGCCTCTTTGAGATCTCCTATTAGGGCACCAAAATTGGTCTTTTAAGAAGACCAGGACCTCTAGGATGTTTCTAGGGAAGTGGAGAAGATAATTTGTTATGGTTTGTCCGAGATTGAAGGCTCAATATGGTGTGAGGAAGAGAGGGAGGAGGTTCCCTTTTATAAGGGAGGAGAGGGCCACCTTTGGAATAACTAAAAATATTATTTTATTATAAAGTCATATTCAGTTCTTAATAGCGTAAAATTGAGTTGTTTCGAAGCTATGGTGGGATGGGTCGAAATCCTATCATCCAATAGAATTTAGACAAGATTATGTCATTATATTAACCATAACATTTAGTTTTAACTCTTAATTAATTAGATTGACATTAACCATGTCACTTTCTATTTTTATATTATATAGTTAATAATCATATGATATATAACCAAGAGACCCCCAAGATGTCCATTAATGATACACATAACATGATATAAGAATTTGGCCGAACCTTAGAATTTTAGGAATATAATAACAATTAATAATACAATATTTTCTTTAAAAACTATTTTATGTCAATTTTGACACTATTTGGTATTATTTTTTGTAAAACTCATAATAGAATGATTAGTTCGCGAAAAGTTAATTAAATCAATACTAACATGTCATATTAACATAGAAAATTATTGGAATTCATAAAAAGTCTAAAATTACATTTATTTGGGTATTTATAAAATCAATTATGTCAATATTTCATTAATAAGATAATTAATGCATCATCATTGTGTCATAAATGAATTAAATTATTTTAATTATAAATATTACAAATAAAATACCATTATGTAGGAAATCGTTTTATCTTTCTAATTAATATTTATAGTCGAATTTATCTTATGTATAACCCTATATTAAAAATGATATAGTTATTAAACTTTGATTTTAACTACTTTATCCCTTCTTTAAATAAATTAATAATAAATGTCCGAATCTAATCCAAGTGGGCTTAAATGGTCATATTTTATTCCTAAGGTTGTTTTTGGCCAAATTAAACTTATCCAACAGAATTAGGGCATGTGTTAGGGTAATAATAATATCATTTTTACCCTTAATTACCCTATTTACTTTTAATCGTGGTAAACAAAAGTAAAAAGATACTATTCACAAAAAAATTATTTTATCTCATTGAACCAAATTTTACTTACTGACATCAACTGTGTCTCTCGGATTTTTGAAATTCCACTCACAGAAGCAATTAAATTATGTTTTATGTAAATTTCGAAATTCTCCTAGGATGTGGGTAAAAGACAGTCCAAAGTTCAATAAAATTTTTATATAAAAAAAATTATTATAAAATGACTCTAATAAATTACATTGAACTTATATAGGTATTATGTTTCAATTTTGACCTAAAATAAATTTAAATAGAATAAATAATTATTTAAATAAAAATTCGTTTTTTAAATAGTAACCTAGTGTTTTAACTATTCATCAAAAATTGAATGTTTTCAGAATAATACCGAAATTTCACCCTAGGCTAATTTTGATATTCTGAATCCAAAAATGAAGTCCATTTTGAATGTGAAAATTTACAAAATTTCAAAAAGTGGTTATTACTATTCATAACGGCTAGTTTTAATAATATTTTAATAGCATATCGTTGTTTAGTGAAACTCGGTATTGCGTACAACACACGCTATAGAGGAAGGTCGTGATTGGGTGTAATGCAGCCAAGTTAGGCTTTCGTGTTGTGCAAGACTCCTTTGTTGTAGCGTACAACACAAGACATCAATAAAACTAAAAAGAATATTTTTCATAAAATCTCAAGGTGTTACAGAAATGAAGTGATTCATTAATGATATTTTCATTTACGTTTTTTTCTCACGGAGAGCATTGCTCATGTGGGATTAGAGTATGTGTTTAGTGAATCCTTGAACACTATCAAAATCGCAAGAGGTGAAGGGTGGAAGCAGCTGAAATAATCTTTAATGTGGTATCCAAGTGCATAGAATTTTTATGAGAGTGTTCTCAATAAAACTAAAGGTAGAAATTATTGGGGGAAAATCCCTCAATGCATCATTGAATCATTTTAGGTGATTATGTTTGTTGACCATGTGGCCCTCCATGTTGTGTTTATTCACAATGCAGACCACGATGTATAATTGATTGACAGAGGGTTACACGGTGAATTTTCGAGTTCAATGGATGTTTTCAACAATCCATGTTTGATTGGAGGACCTCAAAAAATGATTGGATGATCTGGAGGCAGTAAAAAAAGAGTAGATACAAGGTGGCACTATTTTCTAGTGTTTTCTAAATTCTTGGCCCTCAAAATTGACAAATGGAGAAAACTGTTTTTGGAAAAGGGACTTCTGTGCCGGTGTCTTCGAGGCTATGAAAGATGCATGCCATATTTTTTTCATGTTCAGGACATAAAATTATGTCAAAGGAAAGATGGGATCCCATGTTTTGGTTTGGGAACACAAGTTACTTGGACGACAGAGACTAGGGTGGTTGGACTTGTGTACTGAGAGGTGACTTGCACTCCAGCGCTCAAGGTGTCCAAAATTCCTATAAATAAAGGACCACCATCCTCATTTTTGGGAGTAGTTAAATACGTATAGAAAAATAGAACTCCAATTGCGCAGGTGGTTCAGTCGTGAAATTGGTGTTTTGGTCACGCAAGTATAAAGATATTCAAAAGTTTCATGCTAGTTGATAACTACACACCAATATTGGTTTGGGTGTAAAGGCTATGATTCGTCCATGTTTAGAGTTGAAGAAGGGGTTGTCATGAAACTAATGTGGTGAAACTTGCATGCCAGGTTTGGAAATGCACTCCAAAGCTTTACTACTACAAATAGGGCTTATAATAGCGCTAAAAACTGCCTTTAACAGCACTAAAAAAGCGATGCTTATCTCATCGAAGATAAAGGGGGACCTTTATCGGTGCTAAAAAATGTGCTAATAAAGGTGATCATTTTTAGTGCTTTCTTAACGCTGATAAAGGTAGTATTTATCAGTGATATTTTGAGCGCTGATAAATGTATAATATATTATCGCTAAAAATAGCGCTCATAAATACTACCTTTATCGGTGTTATTTTGAGCACAGATAATCACTACCTTTTTCAGTGCTCAAAATAGCACTGATATATTATCCATTTATCAGTGCATAACTAGCGCTGATATAGGCCAATGATCATATGCAAAACCCAAACCTACACAGAACCTGAACACATGACAGCACCTACACAAATCACAAACCACACCTACACACAAAGCATAGAAGAACAAAAAAGCTACATACATTTACATAAAAGCATGAATACAAAACAACACACTACTATATACATTTAAAACAATGTTTAATTTGGTTACAATTACAATTATCCAACAAAAAGTTAAAAAACATTGACGTTTCATCCTTTTTTCATCCATGATTTGCTCTAAAAAATTGTCGTCCATGGCGGCGGTTTTCAAACAAAGCATTCAAATTCAGGAAAACGGTTTCACCTATATAAGAAAACAAATATTATATTAGTAATATAATAATGAAATAAATTTATCATTAATATGAAATAATACATTAAAAAATATCAATTTTTACATGTTACAACATTTATTTTCATTAGTTCATAGGTCTAGGAGAGATGACTATAGAGCGAGAGTTCCTTCCCCATTGTGAGGTGATGACCTGGGTAGGTAAATATTTGTGGGTTAGTTTGTGGATTTTTGGGACTTTAATGAGGATTTCAGGCTATGAGGACAAATGGGGGACCCATGAACATTCCCAAGATATATGCGCTCATGATTTTCTATATAAGAAATGAAACCATTCATGAAATGGGACCCTTATTTACTCATGTTTCTAGAAAACTACCGGGATGCCTAGATAGTAGCAGAGGACTCACTGTAGATATACCTAGAATATGGTTTCATCCTTTTTTTAGCTAATCTTGGGGTATGTACATACTATTGGATTAAAAAACAGATTTTATTCCAAAATCGATTGTATAAAAAGAGTTGTGGACAATCGGGAAGAAGTCCTAAAAAGGAAATGCACTAATGAATGCCTATAATAGATATCATAGGGAAAGAAGCACCATGAATCTTACACAATCGTTTCAGTTTTCATATCGGTGGGTAGGGAAAGACCTCCATAACCATATACCTAGATAATAGAAAGGGAAGCACTTAGCACACATACAGGATTCACCTCACTCTATTCCTGACTAGCATCATGAGAGAGAGGACTTGGGGAGATCAGTTTGGATCAGAGGGGAAATACCTCTTCTGGTAAACAAATAGTTATGGACTCAGATATAATGCACGTAATTATATTCATATTTCCATATCGAAGAGACTCCTTCTTGTAAATATACTCGATCGGGATACCCCGCTAGAAAATGACTCCATTTATGCCATTTGTAAGGACTACCCCTTATAAAAGGAAGAGGTCTTTCAGCACCTGATTGTAGACCAACCATAGGAGGGTCTGAAAGTGAGAAGCCTCTCTAATCTTCTTACATGACATAAAAAATACCTAACCTAATTAGGATATATAAATTTTTTTCTCAATGTGTAAGAGAGACCTTCAGGAACTATAAAAGAGAAGGCGACCAGAGGGAGGATGATAGGTTGTTGTTGTTGATCTCTTCTATGTAAAAAATACACAAGGTTGGGACTAGATCAGAAGGAAAGTGTTTCTAGATATTTCAGTCATAAGGGTCCTCCCTCACTCTCACTAGAATATAGATATAAATGATTTCCCATTCGGTCTCCCTAGGGGGATCCCTTCGCTCAATGTGAAATTCAAAACAATATTATTGTATAATAACCACTAAAATCATATTGTATCCTTTAATAGAAAAGCAACCAGACTCAAAAAATTTAAAAGTATCTTTCTGATGCACATAATATATCGGTTTTGTTGGAAGCCGACAACTCAACAGGACCCAATACCAAGTTCTAGATTTAGTTCAAGGGCTCCTGCTTCCTCGTAGGAAAAGGATTGATCTCCATTATTATCCAAACTTTCTTCAGGCATTACAAGTTGAATGGTGCTACCTTATGACATACTAGTGAGTGTCCGGATCATAGAAAATATATACTTTTTGAGAAAACACCCACTGTATGACTTCTTCTTGTACTTCATTGTAGTAAAATTCTTCTCTCATGTCCATGGGAATGTTTATCAAATTTGATACCTCAATGGTTTCTTCAGGCTCCGGTGTTGACGTTTCGGGTTGATGGATACAAGCAGGCAAAGAATAATTAATAGAAATTGGAGGCACATATCCCAAACATGTCATGGTAAGTTATTTTTCCTCCTGTTTTTTCTATCATCTTCCTTTGGGCTGCATGTTTCATGTCATATTTGGTTGGCTCGTACCCCAGAAGATGAGGATAAAGGGGTTCACTCTATAAAAAATCCCTTGTTTGATCTTCATCCTCTCCTTACATCAATACGTGCCATAGGAACTAAGGTTTTTTACTGTCCTTTCATTCTATTGTGTCTATCTAAGTAGGAAATCCCTATGTAAGTACCGAGTGACATGGGTATCCCAATTAAGAGATCTTCTCCTATGGGGATGAACTCCATGAGATATTTAGAAAGTGAACCACCTCGATCTTAATAAAAGATTTATGATGGTTCAAACTAGTTTCTTAAGTTCAATTAAATAGATAATTTAATATATTAATAAAAAACATAACATACTATAAAAACATCACTTATTGGCACCTCACTCCCATTTAATTTGATTGAATGTATTAATTTTTATTTTTTTACTGAATTTAAGTTTTTTAAAGTTGAAAATATTGTTTAAAACTGTAATTAATTATTTATTCATGTGTGTGCCTTATTTGCACCTCACGCCCCGCCTTACGCCGCATCTTCAAGCGGCCTTTGCGCCTTATTGCACAGCTCACCTTTTACAACAATGGGTAAGGGGATATCCATCTTACAACTCATTCAAGGAAGAAGAGTATTCGACACCTCTAAAAGTACCTCAACAAAACCCATTATCTCATGCATCTACCTAGAAATAATTGTGCAAGTCAAACAACAACTCATGTGCTCAAATAGAAGATCAAAAAAACGAGATACAGAACATTGGAATTTTTTAAAAATGAACCAAGGGGTACATGACATGTGAGAGGAACCAAACGGTGTCTGGTACCACTCCACTGGGCTACACACCATGTGTTCATCCTTGTACATAATGTGTAGTCGGGTTTTCTCAAGATTATCAAAGACTATCTCTACATGTTGAATCTGATCCCTCTACTTTAATTTCAGAAATATATATTTTGGCCCTATATCTAACTGAAAATTGTGTATATAGGCCATATTTGTTGTTTCCATCCATTGTTTTTTGGAAAATGGATTTTATTGATCCTCATTGGTTTCGTCGTTCACCCCATACACACTACACACCGTCATGCCATACATCAATATTTATTTGTTCAAAGATCAATAATATAAATCTTGGGATTGAAAACATTGGGTAATAAATTAAGATTTCAATACATTGGAGCATTCCCAATCCAAAATTGGTACATATCCATAGAAGGGATCGATCTAGTCAAACTATTTAATCAACAAGGGTGTAAACATAAAATTTAAGATTCCTACTCAGATATTGGATAGATTTTCATCAAAAGAAATCTATCAAATGATTGAATGAAGTCATTGTGTTAATTGTATCTTGATATGCTCTAATATGTCATTTCTTCATCATCTAAGGTTATTCACCAAAGATGGTTGGAGGATAATCAATGATCATATATAGATAACATAAGTCGTAGGAATTCACCTTCATAATATTTGTGTACAATCTTCCATATGGTATGATTCCCATTAGTTTCTAAACACATCTATATCATCTTATAAATATGTGTTTTTGTGACAGTCAAGGTAGTACTGAAAAAATATAAATACATAAAGGATTAATAAATATTTTAAATGAACTCATAATTATTTTCGAACATACCTCGTTAGGGCTTCTAGTTTGTTGATGAAATACAACCTCTTTCATAAATTTACAATCATAATAACCGTAGTCCTTTCTGTTTGGTTTTTTTGGACACTCTAGAAAAATCGACGACAATATGTAATTTGTTTTGATATGTGTTTAGAAAGTGCAATGTTATGATATATACAAGGATACCTTTCCTGTTGCAGTTTTTTATAGGAATTCTTATCCTTAGGCTCTAGATTCATTCCATACAATAGACGATATTGATGCACCTCCCTATCATAATAGAATTCTCATTAAAAGAAAACATAAATTATATAACTAGATGTTTATTTTTAAAATTTTGCATCTAATGTATTACAAATTAACAAACTCCATCATGAATGTTCGGTTTGTTGGATATCCATGCATTGAATCTATAACATAAATCTTTAGAGTATCCAAATTGACTGCAATTATCATCCAATGCTTCCTAAAAATAAAAAAAGGAATAACTAAAGAAGTAAATGAAAATATAGTTGATATGATTAAATTTTAGAGTTTTACCCCTGCATCGTTGGTATTAAAAAACCATGTCATCTGTAATTTTGTATTCAAATGATTTGAATAGGGATGAAATTATTACAACTTCTTTATCAGAATCTATTTCATCTTCTAAAGAGGTGGTGTGAGGACTAACGAGTCCAAAAAAATTTCATGGTGAAATCCCTTCAATTTTTTTTCATATATACGCTTGAGAAAAAAAATGTATTTAGTCATAATTATCAGAGTATATCTGCTTTTGTGAAATCAAATCATAAAAATATACCTCATGTATACATTTACAACTAAGGAACCTAGACATTTATACATAAGGAGTTCATTTACATTTTTATCACTAATGAAATCTGATGTTTTATCTCCATACTTATTTTTTTCAAAATCAATTGTGTTAGTTTTTCCATCTTCCAACATTATATCCACATGAGCCTACAATGATATTAACTGTGGATATAGAACTGGCGGGGTGAAGGTGCTCTCAGTAGACTGTTCCAATTTGTAGGTTGGTCCTTGAGATAGTTTTGAGCTTATATTTTGTTTCACCCCATCCTCATTTTCGTTCTGTAATAACATTCATCAGCTAAGAACTTATTTCATTAAATGTTAAAGGTCAAGCTTGAAAAATAAATTGGAAATGGATACCTTTTTGTCGACATGTTTTTTTAAAAGAATTTACAGCCATGATATGAATTTTCCAACAGTTATTTCAACCGTATGAATGTCATCATCATCATTTGAAAAAGGTAGCTCGGCACTCAGCACATTATCTACGTTAATTGACACTCTAAGATGATCTTTTGGAAGCTGTCTGTTGTGTAGCATGTCGTTCTGCGTATTGAACACCGTAGCCCTCGCTACAAGGTGATAGGTGGGAGTTGATAGATATAAATAACAGTAATTTTCACCCTATATAATATTAGTACAGAAAAGGTATTAGTGCCTATGTGAATCACATTTCAAAGAAAAAAATTTTAAAACATTAATTACCTCAGCTATGTCAGGTTTTTTAGGGTAATGGCTCACCGCAATGCTGGTGGGGGGGGGAGACATCACGAATGGGTTGTTGTTGATTTGTTTCTTCTCTTAGCCTCTCCCTCATCAATTTTTATATCATCTCTCTCTATTATTTAAATTATTCTTGATTAATAGATAATTTTTCTTGTAGATTTTCCATTTTTTCATTTTGATACTCCGCTTGATTTTGTTTTTGAAATTATGTTCTGGGTGTCACCCCAAAACCCGCACCTCTGATGCGGCCATACTATTCTAGATGCTTCATGGCATCTGAATGTATTTCGGTATCTGGTGCGGTTGTTGTTGATTATTGTGACTATGTCAGATATATAATATAGAAAAATAATTATTTATTGTAATGTAATAGAGATTTAAAAGAAAATCAAATTTATATTATGTCATACTTACACATGTTTCCCATACTATTTTTTTTGTTTTCATCTATCAGTATCCCCTCTTTATTTACAAAATCATCCTTCCATAGCACATGGCGTAGGTTGGATTTGGATTTCGATTTTGATTCATCAATCAATATATAAATAGATAAACATGTTTATGGAGTTGTTTTATGTCACATAAAAGTAGTACAATAGATTTAAAAGATGTACCAATTTTTTCTCAGGTGAAGCATACTCCATCCTTGTTTACGGTAAGGGTACACTAGTTCTGTTCCACGTTTTTTATTTTTAGCACTTAGTTGTTGTTTCATAAATAAAACACTATCAATCAAAGTTATTAATAAAAGAAAATGTCAAACAACATATTACCCCACACAATGTACCTGAAAATTCTACTCCCCATGACGGTTGTTAAATGCATCCCATGCTCCTTGGGATATCAAGTGTCCCTAAAGAGGAGGTGGGTGCGGCTTGATTTTCCCTTCTTCATCATTAAGATGATATTTTGTTAAAATTGTGCGGAAACCTCTATGAATCCTTCCTGCAACTCTTAATACGTATTACTTGTGCGAGGCATCTACTATAAATGCACTTTGTAATGGATGATGAAGAGTAAGTCAATGTTTTTGTTATTTTATTTTATTTTAATAAATTAAAAAATTGATATCATAATATTACCGTAATCACTTCCCACATTAGATTCTTCATCCCAGTGACAACATGGTGCCACAACTGTACATCAATTATCACGCATTGTCGAGTGACGATTCCAATGTAGCTACTAAAGATGGCTCTGTTGGGGTTAACATGTTGGCCCCGCTTATTCCATCCCTCCTTAAATTTTACGCCTTTTACTTTTTTCCTTATGTATTTTGGCTAACACTATCAAAAAATGATGCTCCTATTTTTTTTGCACTTTCAGAGTTTCATTTCCTATCATTTTCTCAAAAGTATCATCAATATGTTCCACAGGAGTACTAGCATTGACACTGGGACTAGTAGCAACAAGTTTAGAAACCTGTTGTACCTCAGCTGTGGGACCAGCAACAATAGGTTGAGAAACCTTTTGTTGCTCTGCAATGGGACCACCAACATCTAGTTGATAAACCTTTTGTTTCTCTACAGTGGGACCACCAGCAGCTGGTTGAGAAACCTGTTGTTTCTCTACACTAGGGCCACCAGCTGCTGGTTGAAAACCTTTTGTGCCTTGGGATTGGGCACATCAACAGGTGCATAAGACATTATCTTCAGAAGTGGTTTAATATTTAATTTAGATTACATAAAAATAGCAGCGAATAGATAATAACATAACATAACACAATGTATATTTCAATAAAAAAAATAACATGATTATTGTACTCTATTTAATTATTAAAGTATGCATATATTTGACTCCTCTACTGACCATGTAAATCCCTTCATTGTGGTCTCCTCGGATATAAAAAACTACATCTACATTGGGACCTCTATGAAAGGATTTTGAATTCCTTATAAAAGGGTCAACCTCTATTGAAATTTCATCAGACCTTTCAGTTGTTTTGGTTGATAACAGAACAATTGACCAATTTTGATTTGCGGGTTTTGGAACATAAAATACTTGTACTTCCTATGGTGCCCTTATAAATGGTTCATCTTTCTCCCCTTCCTTACTGAAATTAACATTCAAGAATCCTAATTCATCTATTTTAATAGCACCCCCGTTATCAACCCACTTGCATTGAAAAATCGTCACTTTTAATTTCATATAATCTAACTCCCATATTCGTTTGATGATGCCAAAGTATGACATATTCACATAAATTTGATTTTAATCCTTAGCACCAGAAACATACATCACCTCAGCCACAAGTGTAACCCCACTATTCTGCAAGGTACTGTATTCATCATGTTCATTATTATAGAATGTATAACACTTAACTGGAAAAGAATTGTAATATAATACGTGCACACTTCCTCCTTTGGCTAGCTATCGAAGTCATTCTGAAATTGAGTCTAGATTTTCATCTAACTGCTTAAAAATATGGTCCCAAAACCATCCTATAAACTGTTGATTATGTGTATCTGATATCAATTTTTCATCACTAGAAGGATTCAAACGCACAAGAATTTCTTTGTGGGTTTGAGAATATGGGTCAACATCGAAACTGTTTTGAAAAAATGTAAAGGTGGGCCTGCTCTCGATCTATAATAATGATTTTGACATCCATTCTTCCAAAAATTCATTCACCCTGAAGCCACTCAGTGTGAAGAGGTTTCGGTTGGCCAACTATTTCTACACTAGATAGTTATTCGGTACAAAATTCAATGTCTTCCTCAACAATATATTACTCTGCAAAATACAACCGTCGGGCCGACTTCTGTTTTTGACATACCCTTTCAAAATCTTCATATACCATTCAATGGGTTACATCCATCTATAGTGTACAGGACCGCATAGTCGAATCTCTCTCAAAAAATGAACCATCAAATGAACCATCATATTGAAAAATGTCGGTGACAAGAACATTTCCAATTCATATAATATGACGACAATTTATCTTTCCATAGATGGTAATTTTTCTGGGTCTATAACTTTGTTGCATATATCTTTGAAGAAGAAATATAGCTTCATTAATGTATGGAGGAAATCCTAGGGAAAATTCCAACGTAAATCTATATGAATTAGATATTGCATCAAAAAATTGCAGTCAAGTGATTTCTAACCCTTTAATTTTTAATCACTAATTGACACGATGTTCTTGATATTTTATTAATACCCCTCTATAACCTTTACATCATTCATGAAGTTTCCAAACTGATATCTCTCCTTCCTGGAAAGATTTAAATCCGCAGGAAGAAGAAATGTTTGTTTTTCACCCTTCACTAGGGCCAACTCTTCTCGTTTTCCTATATCAACCTTGTCTAGTCTATCCTTAATTCCATCCTTTGTTTTGCCGGGTTCATTTGGCAACGTGCCGATGACACTATCACATACATTTTATTCAACATGCATACATCCAGAAAATTTCTGACATACAGACAATTCCAATATGGTAATTAAAAAAAATATGATCTCTTTTTCCAACAAGTTTTGGTAAGGTTTTTCGAAAACGGTTTATGAAATGTAGTGTCAAAATATTTTACTTTCTCAAACAATTGATCACCTGTTAGTGGGTACGATTTTTTACGTTCTACTTAACATCCATCTAATGATGACATCAAATATCCATACATATGTCGTCGGGGTAGAAATATGTCATGTCCTAGAAACACGGTTTTCGATGAATGTTTCAACCTAATTGACTATGTAACTTGTTCGCAAACGGGACACCCTAGATTTATTTTAATTCTATATCCTGAAAAATTTCCATAAGTAGGAAAGTCATTTATTATCCCATACAACATGGTTTTCAAAGTGAAATATTCATTTTTGTAAGCATCATGCAATGTAACACCCGAATATCACAATATTTTCAAATCCTCGACCAGTGGGGACAAATAAACATCAATATCATTACCCGGTTGTGTTGGTACTCATATAAGCATAGATAACATGATTTATTTTCGTTTCATGCATAACCACGGTGGTAAGTAATATTTTACCAACATAATCAGACATGTACTGTGACTGCTGCATTGAAAACCAAACAGATTCACCCCATCTATATATATTGCCAGACAAAGGTTTCTCGGATCGTTCACAAATTCCGGATACTCGTGATAAATTCTCTTCCCCTAAGGGGAGTCAGTCGGGTGACGTAGTTTCCCATCTTTAATTATTGTTTTTGGATTCCATTTCAATTGTCCTGCGTTATCCTCACTTCAATATAGGTGCCTAAACCTTGGAATGATTAGAAAGTACCATACAACTTTCGTAGGACTAGAATAATATTTCTTGTATTGAGAGTCACCACACTTTGGGTATTTTTAAGTTATTTGTGGTCATTGTGAAACAATATACAGTGATTCAGGTAGGCATGTATTCTTTTAGAAATCACACCCATCGATATTAGCATTCGTTTGGCATCATGTGTTCGGCTTGGGAGTTCATTATCTTCTGGGAGCATGTCATTCAGGAGAGCAAGTAGTTCCGTAAATCTGGCATCACTCCACCGGTTGCCTACTTTTAAAATTATAATGCTTCAATACAGCTGAAAATGTTGTATATTTAGTGCAACCAGCATACAATGGTGTTTTTTCAAAACTCTTTAACTTCTCAATCAATTTTGGGAAATCGTGATGTTTTTCTTCAACTGTCCTTGTTATTTCCTCAATATGGTCTTCATTTTCATTAAAATCTGTAATCACACCCTCCATACGTTCGTCTTCACTGTTCAAGCTTGTAATCATATCAAATGATCTATAAAATGTCATGTTATATGATCCACTACCTACATTCATTTTTCCCCATGTTTATTCCAACATGTATAACTTTGATCTATTCCATGACAGATCACGTGTTCTTCCAACTCCTCTATAATAATTTGTCTTGAATAACAACAGTATATAAACGGACAAAGGATTTGATAAGGGTAAGATGCATGATCTTCTAAAAACTTTATAAACTCTTTCACACCATCTTCATACTCTTTTGTTAACCTATTGGCATTCATCCATTATTTATTCATATTCATCATCTTTATGGGTTCAATATCGAACTTGCCTAATATTATGTTTTAATTAATCAATTAACATTGTTTGGGTTTTATAAAAACAAATCATTGTACAAATTCTTCTAAACTCATGTGAAATCCATATACATGTTGTGTCTAGTAGGGTGAACATTGTGTATGGTTAAGATACCTGATTTAATCTGACATATATCAAATTAATTCCAAGTTAGTCTCACAAAGATTGAATGAGGCCTTTAAAAATACATGACATGTAGAACAAATTGTGCTAAAGGCGTGTACTTTAGATACATACTGAGTCACCTCACTAGTAATGCATCACATTTTTGTGGAATACACAGTGTGTAGTCCTTACATGACCACTAAGGGTGTATAGTCTATACACATCAAGTTTATATGGTATCTATACATGGTGTGAGGGATGTAAGACACATGTCATATTGTTCTACCATTAGTTCATTGAATGTACATGGTTTCATGCTGAAGTATATGTCTTGAAGATACGTTGTGTGTGACCTAGGTTCACATGACATCTACCATTTAAAATGATACTTATTCCAAGTTTCAGTCAAAAGATTAGTCATGTGGTGTAAATATTGGAGATAAATGTTGTGTGGCATTAAAATATATATGAAATCCATGTACGGTGTAGTATGTTACATTTAACAAGACTATATACCATGTATTTTAATGTGTGTCATAGAGTCCTCTAGAAGTGGTTTTCTAGGATTTAATGTAATTGCTATAGTAACAATGTTGTAGTTCCATTGAAATCGGTAAAGTTTGGATTAATATTCAATGGTGGAATGACTACAACAAGGAAAACAAATGTCATATCAATCATTCCAACAACCATAAAACCATACAAAAACACAATTGTGATCACAACCGCAACACCATACAAACCAAACAATCACAATTTTAGATTTTACAAATCATCCCTTATTCAATTTTGTTTGTTAATTCAGGGGTGATAACAGAAGTTTTATTATCCTGGGGTGTTCACTCATAAGTCAAATATACATAAATTACCAATTTTTATATTCCAATGTTCAACATGAAGCAACCAACATTCAATTCAGTTAGTGCACAAAAAAGGACCACCAACGACCGCAATTTTCAGCGGGGCGTTTAGCCCATACATTTCACATTATAACCATCAATATCAAAAAATAATAACATGTGGAAAAGAGGAAACCAATGAGTAATAAGACTAAACTCACTGCGAAGGTGTCGTTAAGCACATAGAAGAGGTGTGTTCATGGAATATGAGAGGCGCATAGTAGATGATATTTCCAACCTAAAAGAAAACATAAAATAGGGGAAACCCATGAGAATTAAATAATCTTAAACTGAGTACACCATTTACCGAATCCCACAAACCCCAAGAACCCACTAAAACCGAAATAAACCAACACCCTAGTGTAACACACCTTAAGATAACAATAAATTATATATCCCCCCTTCGATACAATGAGTTTAATAGAATTTTAAAATATACAAGATGAACATACAATGGGTAATCCCTGAACAATAGGTCCTCCACACAAGGTATAACCCCCATATTTATTCTAGACAGTATATCCCAAATGAGTAGGCCCTGATCAATCCTCTGTTTTCACACCTTTCATGACTTGCCCAATCCTAATGATGGTCATTATTAAGAACACAACAATTCCACCCTGATAGTGGTTGTTATCCTTAGATGATGGAATGTACCAACCAAATTATTTGAAATAATTAGATAACACATCACCCTTGCATGGAATTCTCCAACCTCGTCCTATATTTGATGGATTCTTAACCCCTGCATGTTCTACAGGTAATTCGATAGTATAAAGAATATACACTATATAAAAAAATAATTTGGAATATCATGAATAGTTCAGAAGGGGATATAAACTAACCATTAGATCATATATAAATAACGAGATTCAAGGTATACTCACACTCTTGCAAGCAATAACATCATGAATGGGAATAAAGTGTAAACCATTAATCCTGGAAACATCATATACAAGGACTTATTTTTTAAGGAACTTTCGAACATAATATCAACATTAACATCAATGTTCATTAGGTGTTTTGTATCCTAAAACATTTTCACACACCAACTAGAATAATATATCACTCTAATAACTTCTAGAACCAATTATATATAAATAAATGATTTTATATAAAGGAAAATGGAATAAAAATCCAAGCGGTAGAAAAAACATTTACCTGAAAATGAATATCAATAATGGTAGCAGCGGCTGTGGAGGAAGCAGCGGAGATGGAGGTAGTGGCGGCGGCAGAGGCAGCGGTGGTCACAGTAGTGGGGGCGGAGGCAACGGCGGGGGCAAAGGCAGCGGTGTAGGAGGAGGGAGAGGAAAAGTAGTAGGAGGATGAGAATTAAGAGGAAGAGGAGGACAGGGAGGTGGAGGAGGAGGACCACAGAGAGGAGAGATCGCGACAGATGAGGGGCCTGGTTCCGCTTCCTTGAAAGATTGACCACATTCGAGCGAGGAGGTACTGTTAGGGATATTAAATAAAAACTGATGGAACCTTTACCGGTGCTCGTTAAAAGTGATGATAAAGGTCGATTTTATAAGCTCTAAAATAAAAACACTAATAAAACATTCATTTATCAGTTCTTTTTTATCGCTGATAAAGAGATACCTTTATCATCTATTTTATCTAGCGCTGATAAAGGCATCCCATATATCAGCACTTTCTATTTAGCACTGATAAAGGGAAATGCTTTCCTTGCCCTATTTTGTGGTAGTGCATAGAGAAACCCACCTATTATAGTGAAGTGTTCCAGTTATTCTAGGGTTGCAAAGATGTTGGAAGATTCTCAGTACATCTGTGATAAAGCTGTATTCATCTATGGATGAAAGTGGAACTTCAAAACAACATCTACAAATAGATGAATATGCGTTCATTGGTGATAATGAAGGGACCTATATGTCTTTAAACTATGATAGGATCTTTTGAAGAAGCATTGAGAGAACTTTTGTTCAGAGAGTAGTGGGCTTTCATATTGTGATTGGTTGTAAACCAGAAGGGATAGTGAGTCTGCATCGAACATTGTAAACAGTAGTGCACATTTAGTGGATTTGGTATAATGGAACATCGTCGGTGTATGCTCCGTGGACATAGCCCAGTGAGGGTAAACCGTGTAAAAATTTCTATTTCTTGTGCCTAATTTGGATTTTATTTATACTTTTCTACAGGAAAGGGAGATAAGAGAGTTTTTCTTAACAGCATAACAAGATCTATAGAGACTTTTATTTCATACCCTGATTCACCCCCACTCCCAGGTTATCTAACCTAGTAGACCTAACAAACATGATCTTCTAATCCTTTTCAAACCTCCAATGAGTGTTTGGCTATATGAAAATTAAGATACTGGTTGATTTATGGCGGTTTCTCCAATATTCCATCAAGTAAGTGTTTCTCCCATCCATTTCTTCCATTTCATTAAGGAATCATCCATATTTCATGATGTTACAATGTGTCCAAAAGTTAGGGTTCGAACCTAGGGTTTGACATGGTGTCTTTTTGTTGTAATCTTCAGATTTTAGATTTCTCTTCACTTCCATATGGTGCGGCGGTGGTGCGCTTGATGTTTCTCACCAAGATTTGTGGTTTTTGGTTAAAAAGGATGGTGATTCAATTGTTAACCATTATTTTATGAGGTAATTTTCATGTTTTATGGGGTTTTCAAGTTCCCCATAATTTTTTTGTGATTCAAATACTGTTTTTGAGGGATTTGGTTAAGCATTTCATTTTATAATTACATTTTTTTTGAAGTTGTGAACTTTTCAAATGTAACACTTGTGGTATCTTTTTTGGTAGCTCTATAAAATAGGAAATTTGTTTATTAAATGATAAAATGTGATGAAACATATTCTTTTTTAATGCCTTTGTGTCATTTTGTCCTCGGAAGGGGGTTTTTGGAATAGTTTTGGTGTGTAAAACTTTGTTATACTTCTTGAGAGCATTTTATGAAAATGAATGTTTTCCAATGTATCATTCATGGTATTATTCATAGTGATTTGATAACAATTGAAAGTCGGTTTATACATTTTTCCTGGTCTTCGAATTCAACTTTTGTAGTATTTGGGGTGGTTTTGTCCTTGAAATATGGTTTTGAAATGGGTTTTGTGAGAAAATATTGGGTATACTCATTAGAATTGTTTTATGAAAGATTTGAATGGTTTAATGATTTATGTAAGTGGTGAATCCATATTGGAAATTTGTTTTGGTGTGTATATATTTTGAAATGGTACATTTTAAATGTTAAAGGGTCTGTTTTGTGATGTGTTTCATCATAGAAATGTTTTATAAATTTTTTTGAAGGAATTACTAAAATGTGTAAGAGATGTGAAAGTAATATGGGATGTTTTCTGTGAGTGTGATGTCCAAAATGGATTTTTCATATGAAAAGTGTATTATATAACATGTGAGTGGGCTATTACATGAGTTGGAATATATTGTAAAGGTTTTATAAAAAAATTTAATGGATTGGAGGAGGTGTCAACGAAATGTGAAAAGTGTTATGGGCTATTTTGGTGTGAGTCAGATTTCAAAATCAATTTGAACAAAAAGTGGACTTTTTTGACTTCTGTGGCATACATGTGGGTTGTTTGGTGAATTTTTTTTGTGGAAATTATATTTTCATGTGAAAAGTATATTTAATGACTTTTTGAACTTGTTTGAGCACAAGTGGAAATCTAGGGTATTTAAGTGGGTGGACGTGTACTAGTATGATAGTGAATCTGTGGGGTTTTCCATCAGTTTCACGTAGTTAGATTGATGATTATGACTCTAAATAAACTATGATGGTGATGAGTAGGGACCACTAGGTTATGGGTATGTTTCCCACTTGTGGATCGTGCATGAGAACATATATTTTTTTTGTTTACTCTCATCGAGATACGAGGTACCTGGGACCCACACCTAGCTAGTCCCTAGGGGTTATATCCTATTGCTTTTGATCATTAGATCCTTTATAATTAATGTCAGAATATGGTATATTTGGATGGAAAAGTCAGTATATTTGACATTCATTTTAATATCATTGATTCTTTAATTTATCCGACTTCAAAACTGATTTTTTAATGTTTCACCTTTTTGAAATTGTAACTAGAAATTACATGTTTTTTATAACTTGCAAGCCTTTTTTATTTGAATTTTTATCACACGGAATCTCAAAGTGGTGTTATCCAACTGTATTTTTCCGAAAACCCTACTTACACCTTTTGGTGTGAGTAGATTTGGTTTTTTTATATCGCATGTTAGGTATATTTTATAGTGCCAGTGGTTTGGGTTTCTAGCAGGTTCATGGTGTTTATGTCTTGTAGATATGGCTTAAGGGTGGTGCTTCTCTCCATGAGGGTTCATGGAATGTTTCACGTTGTTTTCGTACCTTTTTATAGTATTTTTTAGTTGTTTTAAACTATTTAATTCAGTTCTGAAATTTTTTAAAATATTGTTTGGTTTGAAAAAATCCAGTTTCATTTTATTGGAATCATTTGTTTTTTTTAAGTTTATAAAATTGGATAAATCAGTCAAAGATTTAGTTTATGATACCCGTGAACTTTTTCCATCTCATGGGGATCGATAATGCCCTTCATTACTTGTCTTAGGATAGGTTTTGTGTTGGTTTTGGTGGTGATAAGATTTGGTTCCTGACAAATTGGTATCATATGTGGTTTATGTTAAATATTTGGGTCATGTTATTTGGGGAACAATTATGATCGTCTAATGTTTGGATTGTCGGGACTTAGAATTCTAGGTATGGGTATTGTGCCTAATCACCACACCTCATTATGGAATTCATGTCACCATGGGAGGTCGGGACTTATCTAATTCCTTTGTTTTTTTTGGGTTTGACGATGATTCGGGTAAATTAAAATAGAGTTGGGTAATGGTCTCAGTGAACTCGTAGGGCCTGGCAAGCAATGTGGAGTGAGGGATATTTTCCTAAAACACTATTTGTGATGGTGAAGTGATTTTCATATGGCTTCCAACCATATTTCCAAGTCACCCATCAAAGATAGTTCCCTCTCGCATTTTCATCCACCCTTTAGTTATGACATATTTGAAGTTCGGTTTAAATTAAAAATTACATGGTTTTAAGAATCATAATGTTTTTGTCAAATGATTTTTTCATAAAGAGGGAAGGTTTTTATTTTTGAAATTCTGGAACTAATATTTCAGAATTTTATTAATTAGGAAAATAGGGTTTTCACGCCTCTTTTGAAACCAAGAAGAATGTTAAAGTTGGTATTGAAAATGTGTATCCAGTAGAGTTTTATAAATTACTGAAAGGGGTTTTAATGGGATGAGACGTTTTGAAATTAATTTGTATGACTTTAAAGTGAGTTTTCATTTGAATGATGTTCCTTTCTAAAAAAATTTGAAAGCGATAATTTGGGATTGATTTCATGGTTAGCAGTATTGAGAAAAAGGAAGTATTGGTTGATTGTTTTGGTTTTGAAAAGTGGAAAGAGTTTTTGTTTTAAAATTTGGTATTTTCATGAGGAACCACATGCATGGGGTTATATGGGGATGATGGATAGTTAATGGAATGACTGGATGAGTTCCAGGATATATATGAGGACGGTGCCCGGTGTGGCAAGAAAACATGCATGGGTGGGGCCCATAGGGTACCATTGGTGTATTCGCTAACCACTAAACTATTTGTTTTCAATTAAATTTGTTTAAAAATAAAACATGATGTCTTGATGACTGTTTTGGGATGGTGTGTATTCTATGTTTTTTTAAATTTTTATGTCTTGGAATGTTTTGCATCCAAGAACCCCTCTTGTCCAAATGGTGTATTGGGTTTGTGTTTGGTCGGTAAGCTGGGTTGAAGGGCTGCTTAGTGGTCTCTTCTGAGAAGCATTTTGGAAGCCTTTATGGTGTTTCCCCTCATCTATTTTGATGTGGTAGGGGTATTTATTAACCAATGGACTTTGTTGGTTGGGTCCTTGGGTTCTCTCGTTGGATAACGTATACCCCCATTAAGGGTTAGTGAACAACTGAAGTGCAACCTGGATTGTTTCTCCATTAGAAAATCCTCCAGTTGATCAATGTATGGAATCCTTTCTCGAGCATTGTACAATGAGTCTGCACCCATTAATTTATGGGTTTGAAGATACTCTTATTGTGGGATTATAAGGACCTGACCTTAAAACATTACATAATCTGGAATTAAATGAATAATTCACATTAATGATCTTTTCAGGATTAGAGTTTTAAAGATTTAGGACATAATTATTACATCTCAAACAATTACAAAGTAGACACTTCAAGTTTGTTTCCATTTTTTTCATAAAATAAAAACTCGTAAAAAGAAACATGTATAGTTCCATGTTTTAGATAGCAGGCCTTTCCTTGATTCCATCTTTGACCTTATTCATCTTTATGTCCTATGGAAAACATTTCAAAAAAATTGGATGAGCATAAAAAGATCAATAAGGAATACACAAATAAAGAAACTATTATGTTTTGAAAACAATAACTAAACAATGAATACTTTAACATAAGTAATACTTTTCACCTTTATGAACTAGTAAATACTATTCCTTGAATAATATATCACTACTTAATCTTTTGTAACAAAATGATTACCCATAAACAGAACACATAACATATAAAGGTAACTTGGAACATAAACATACTTAAATGGAAAATCCATACGGCCTCCTCCACACATGTCACTAAATGGATCAGTCATACGACTGATTCCATACAAGTCACTAAATGGAATATCCATACGGCCGACTTCCATAACCAATGCATTGGAGGTTATAACGTAACCACCCATCCTGGTATTCATGGAACCACCTGTCATGTGTTTTATCACGTAACCACCCGTCAAATGTCCAAGTACCATTGTAAAATCATAATATATAAAACAAATATAAAAGAAAGAAAACATTTCCACATTTCAATGACAATATATCACATAAATATATTGACATAACAAATACATTATCAAAAACAGTTTCAATACCAAAATACATAATAGAGTATATGGTATATATTTTCTTTTAAAAACATTATGGCTTGTTGAGGAATCCAAAGATCAAATAATACTTGTGGCGGCCGAAAGGTCGTTGTCACCGTGTATGTAAAAAAACATAATATTTTTAATTTACTAAAACAGTTCATAGAGAAAATATTCCTTTTGAATAATAGTAAAAGTAAACGGTGTTTATATAGTGTATAAAATAAAGTCTTGTATTAAAACAAAATATGCCTCAATGAATAGAGATTGAGACGAAGTCCCTTACAAAGACGGTATCCATAGATTAAGGAAAAATCAATTACGAAATTATGTGTGACAAATATTAATACACCCAATGTAAGTGGATATTAAGTGTAAAACAATCAGATTTCATCCACACATATTCATAGCATGACATAATCAAGAATTAGAGGTTTAACCCAAATAAATAAAATTGGATTAAGAAGTTCCCTTGCAAAAAATCGATAGACTAACGACATCACATTATACTTCCGAAATGAGAAGATGTGAGATAAAAAGTGTATCTCATCACCTGGACATAACATTTATAGAGATAAAGTTATATAAGAACATATCCCAACATAAGATGATGTAAATTAAATGACCTAAAAATAAGTCTTTTAAAAAGTGGAGGGTGAAAGGTTTCTTTACCAATTAGGGTAACTTTCGAAACGTACACCCCATGAAATAAGTGTCATAAAATGAAGATGTAAATACCCATAAATTAAATTATATTACACAAATAATAAAATCATGGGAATTACATACACCACACAAAAGGAAATATCGGAAAATTTATCATGAATCTCACGGGAATAAAAAGTGAGATAAAAACCCCTTACCTCGTTGTAAGCAACCGAGTCGTATGACCAAAAGATAATAAACACCAAATGAATCACATTATACAATGAATATAAATAGAATAATGATAATATATATGAAATTCTAGTACACAATACACCACATGAAATAAATAAGTGTTGAACAATGGAAATCTCATGGAATTAAAAGTTAGATGAGAAATCCCTTACGAAAATTCCGCTGCCTAACGGCGCCACTTAAAACATAAAAAAATGGATTGATGAGATCAAATAGGGTCTCTAATCATATGATAATAAAAATTAATGTAAGTGGAATATAAAATAACATCCCCCAACATAATAAATATGAGCTTAAAAGGAATGACATTAATGATAGTACTCAAAAATAAAGAGAGAGGCAGGATCCCTTTGCTCAAGTCCGACTTATCTTGTTCGTTTCTTTATGTCCCTGAATAATAAATTTGGTCAATTTATAATTGCCTAAGGAACTCCTTTAATGTTTATTTTTCAATTCATATAACATATTATTATTTCATAATAATTTGTTAATTATGTGAGTTCATATCAAATGTTTTTGACGATGTTCGGTACATGACTCAAAAAATGGATTTCAAATAATTACATGATCTTCATGTAGTCCAAATTTCATTAAATCCAAAATTATATTAATCATTTATATGTAATATATATCATATATATCCATTATATATATGTACATATAATAGTACATAACATTTTGAGATAAGAAATGAAATGCACAGTTCATGGAGATGTTAAGTTGTATGTATGCATGAACGCTACTTTCATTTCTATTTCATACTTTAATGAAATGAAAACATAATGATACATAGGTATATTATAATTACAGTATAATATAAATGTTATATTTGTTATATATGTTCATAAATACTATCCTTTATGTGTTCCACATATGGCATGCATGAGTCATATCACTTTGAGGGGGCGGTAGTTTGCACTTCCTAAAATGAAATTATCGCGTTTACCTATCATGGAAACCATAAAGGTATGCCATAAAAGAAAAATAAAGAGGAATGAGGAAAACATAAACATATTATATATCATATATAAATATAGTGACAACTTAATGGCCACTATGAGTGGTGGTAGGAGATAATTGAACAATAATCGTTTCATGAGGAAGTAGTTCGCCGTCCACAGAAATAGTATGTTATTCAGCCATTAGATGGAGTTGTGTGTAAGCATAGCTTGAATAAATCTCATAACAACATCCTAGTATATTTAAGATACTGTTTTTTTACAAAATAATGGAATAAATTTATTTTAAGGGTTTGGAGAAGCAAAATAAAATAAAAGAACATAAGAGAAGACATTACCTTTAATTCGGGTAACTCTTTTTGGTTGGAGCCAAATGCTTCCTTGGAAAGACTTTTGCCAAAATTGAGGATTCTAGGAGTATGTGAGGGAGTTGTAGATATAATATTAGAAGATTTTTGATGATCCAATGGCTTGAGAGGTTTGGGTAATGGGGTATAGTTGGAGGCCTTTTAGAATAGGGAGGAGGGTCACTTTTGGAAGGACTTGAAATGTTACAAATTATAAAATGATTTTCGGAATTTAAAGGTCTTACAATGATATATTTCGAGGATAAAGTTATAAGGGTTTGAAATCCACAAATAAAATAGGTTTTAGACAAGTTTATGTTTTATATTTTACCATATATTTTAATTTTATTTAAATCATTCATTAATTAGATAATCACTGCATCATCATGGTGTCATAAATAAATTTATTTATTTAATGTCTAAAAAATATAAAAAAATTCCATGATGTAGGATATTTTTTTACCTCTCCGATAACTATTAATAGTATAATAGATAATTTATTCAGACAAAATTAAAATTGTTTTACTTAGGAGATACATACTATGGTTATATTTCCCTTTCTATAAAAATAATTTGGTAAAAGGTCACTATCACACTAAAGTGATTCCATGGGGTCCCAAGGATGGCACAAGGAATACCATGGTCAGACATGACTTATAAAATAATATTTTGACACATTTTGGGGTCATTTTATATTATTATGATATTATTTTATTACCCTTAACTACCTGATTACTAATTAATCATGATAATTAATGATATTCGACATCATTACTATTCATAATGTCCAAAAACCAAAGAGTTTTAATTACATAATTTGGACCATATGATTCCAAATATGGAATCCATTTTACGAAATTACAAACACATAAATTTTAGTAATTAATTTAAAAATAATTTTCTTTGTCAAAACCAAATACTTGTTTTTAATAAGTATAATTTTTCAAAATATTGACTAGTTTTACATCCAATTGAAAAGTTAAATTACATCCAATGAAAAAAATTGTATTAACCGATAAAAACATAATTAAATTACACTTTAAAACCAATTAAAAGGACAATCTAACTATATAACTATATTATATGAAAAAGTAGTTTTGAAGTAAAATTCTGTATTTTTCACTATTCATTAAAAATGGACATTTGTTGGAAAAATACCAAAAATTTATCAAAATTAGATTTGATATTCCAAATTAAAAAATGATTTCAATTTTATCAAATTCAAAAAATAGAAGTTGAAGTAATTAATTTTATAATTAATTCCCACCGTCAAAACAAATAGCGTGTTTTTAAGAGACAATATCTATCCAAATATTGACATGTTTATGTCCAATTTCAAAGTGAAATTAGTTCCAATGACCACCATTGGATTAAAT
Organism: Viscum album; assembly: GCA_963277665.1. Classification (NCBI taxonomy): domain Eukaryota; kingdom Viridiplantae; phylum Streptophyta; class Magnoliopsida; order Santalales; family Viscaceae; genus Viscum; species Viscum album. The sequence goes on from OY728140.1 coordinate 2,073,592,825, forward strand.
GGTAAGAAAATATTCTAATTAATCTTTAAAACCAATTAAGAAGATAATATAACCATATAAATAAATTATATTAAAAGAAGATTTTGAATTAAAATGCAGCATTTTTCACTATTCATTAAAAATTATCTTTATTGGAAAAATACAAAAATTTTACACAAAGTAAATTTTGATGTCTTGATTATAATTAAAAATTTTATTTTGTCAAATATAAAATATAAATTTTAAAAAAACTATGTTTAAAAAGGGGTTTCCATCAAAAGGCGGTTAATCGACCCTTTAAAAAAATATTAGAATACATATGCTTAAAATTACATTTATTCACATTTGAAGCCTCTATAATTTATTTGGTAATTGTTAAAATATATAACAGACATATATAATCATTTTTTAGTTTGATCTATTCATTCTTTCCATTACAATGGCAAGGCGTTTACTATTATTTAAAATAACATTATTATATTATTACTGTGCAACATAAGATTTCAAAGAAACTCGTTGTTGTGTATTGGGTAATCCATCAAACATAGCATTCACATGAATGTAATATTAACATTTTATTCAAAAATATTAATTAATATGAAAATGTCATCTTCTTTATTTACCTGGGATGTTACATCCTTCCCCCTTTTGGGAATTATTTATTCACAATTTTAAAATTGGGCTCAGAAACGTCATTGAAAGCCCCACATCGGAAAAGGAGTCAATGAAACTATCACTTTAAAAGAAAGAAAAAGAAGTACAATGGTCACCCGAGACAATAGATACTAGTATTCCATGAAAGCATGGATATGGAGGAGAAAAAAAGAATCAAGTTCTGATAGAGGGTGATAGAAAACATGTTTAAAAGAATATTAACCACTAGAAAATCAAAAACCTGTGATGGGTTAAATGGTATTTGATTCCTCGGTAGGAAAAGTTAACAGAAAACATTTTTTAAGTTACTTTTCATTGAGGAATTTATTTATGAGCATAACTAGATCATAAGGAAACATACTTATTTGTCATGTAGACCTTCATCTCTTACTAGATTTCTTACATAATGTTATATTTTCTCCAATAGATGATTATTTAGGATGACTTGTTCACATTATGAGTGTTATAACCAACTTCTAGATAATAAACTAATCCACAAAAGTGAAGTATATATTTCCCATGACTTTAGACATTAACCAAAACCAAAATGGTTAGTACAAGATCAGATAATCCTCAAAAAGTATAATAATTTACAAAAGGAAAACAATACTCTTAATCTCCAAAATTTGTCCAACAAAACCAAAAGTTAATCAAAGACCATTCAATAAACATCTATCTATAAAACAATTCAATGTAATCTAAACAAATATTGAAACCCAAATCTCTGATGGATTTAATCACATAGTCTTCTAAGGTAAATCTTAATTATTATCTCTAAATAACATCAGTTACTCTTAAAGTCTCATACAAAAAATAATTAACATAATCACATATTCTCCATGATAGGTTAATCATTTCCTTATATCACCAAAATAAACTTATTCCTAATTCATATGATCATCTAAATAAAATGAATTAGTCATACTAACCAGGGACTTAACATAGTCCAGTGGTAGGCAGTAAATCCCAGTCACACTTTGGTTGTGGGTTCGATTACTGCAGCTTCATCTGACGCGACGGGTTATCACATGGTCTACGTGTTTTCCTTTTTCAAAAACTATATAATTTTATAAAATTCCCAAAAAGAGATAAATTCATCAAAAATAATCATAACATATTTTAACTACAAAGGTTATCTAGTAATATTCATTTTTCATCCCAAAATTATTATGCTGTAATTTCCTCAAATTCAAGGATCATATAAACCGAAATGGTTCTTTATAACTATATCCACAAAAGACAAGACAACTATTCCTTGAATAAAATTTTTATACATTGTTGACGCCGAAAAAAGCCCGTAACTCTCGGAGGAAGTTTCGAAATGATGAAGCGAAGTCATATTTGGAATCAGAGGCCCGATCCGGAGGCCCGGGAAGTGGTGCGCGAAATAAAGGAGGCTCCATGTGAAAAATTGTTCCTCGCACATAGAATCACCAGGTTTCGAATAATTGAGCTCATGAGGCGTGCAATCTTTGCATGCCTCGGTTCTGCAAGGTGATTTTTTGTGCGCCGGCTGCGAGTGGCGGGAAGAATTCCGCGTGCCGCCTGGATTCCACGCCAGAGGTCTCCTATAAATAGAAGGTGACCCCGAACGGTTTGGGGGTTGAGGAATCTAAAGGGACTCTCATGCGCGCAATTCGGCTCCCACCACGTGAACTATGACTTCCAGATAAAAACCGCATTTCGCGCAACCTTGCCCCGGAATTCGCCTTTGCGCGCAACTCCACCAACTTCAGTGAATTTGCCCCTCCCCAGAGTTCCATCCTTTCGCGCAATCTGTGTCTCATGCACGCAATACCATGCGTTGTTCGCAAAACCTTGCGCGTAATTCCCTCTTCGCACTAAATTCCATTACTCCAATTGCACTTCGTCCCGGTGTTTTGCACGCAAACCATCCCTTTTGTGCGCAAAGCCCATGACCTCTCACCATGATGCCCATTGGCTACCCCCTGCACCGGCACCTGATGTCTCCCCTGCCGGGCATGTGCGCCATGCATTGTTTTCCCACACGGCCGTGCAGGCTCCTGCGAAGTAACCTCAAGGTCCCTTGGGTCGTGTTTCCCATTGCGTTGCATTTCTGTATGCTTCTCCAAATAGGCACGCTAACGGCTATTGCTTCTTCGCATAGCCACGCTAACTTGGACCCCCCGGTGGTTTGCCCTGCGGCCCCCCTTCACTACGGCCTTGCCGATGCCTTCCCTTCCACAAGGGGTAGAGGGCATTGTGCATGTTAGCCCTAGGGGTGTGGAGAAAACCCACCCCATCCACACTGCTGGACGTTAAACTGTTAAGCACCCCGTCCATAACACAAGACGTTAAACTGTGGTCCGACCCCGTGCTTCGCACGCAGGGTCCCCCCAGCTAGGGAATTCTTTACGGCACTCGCCTCTACAGGAATGGACAATTCCTCACATGGAATGAGATCCTCCTTGTCGGAGCGGCATTTATCTACGGGGGAAGGGATGCCTCAGAGCGTAAGCCCCTAGCCTTTCTTGCGGATGACTGCACCCGTGCGTCTCCGTACTCCCCCCCCCCCCCTCCAAGGCCAGTGGAGTCCTTTTCCCACTGCGCTTTGTCACACCACAGGCCTCCGCCTTGGAGTAAGCCCCTGCACAAAGGGACGCTTACCACGCGTATGCCCATGTTTCCTCTTTGGGCCTCTCAACGCATAAGCCCCATTCTGCATCTCTTGGACGCACCCTTCGCGACATGATCGTCTGGTCCCTGCAGCCTCTTGTTTCCCACACCGAGCATGACTCACGCGGGCTTAGAGCGCGCATTGACCATGACATCCTCCTATGGGCCGCCCCAGAGCGTAAGCCCCATCCCAGCGAACTATATGGACTTTGATCCGTGCTAATGCATGGTACGTAGGAATCCTCTCTAAGGATGAAGCCCAATAATCATTGGCCCAAACCGTCTCCTTGTCGGTGTGCCAAGCCCCAATATGCCCCAAACTATGAGGACTTTGATCCATGTCATGGCATGGTACATAGGAAGCCTCCATGAGGTTCAAGCCCACCACCCAGTCATTCGGACCACTTCACATTGGTTCACTACCCACCGTGGGCCGCCTCAGAGCGTAAGCCCCATACCCACCATGGGTCGCCTCAGAGCATAAGCCCCATACTCACCATGGGATACCTCAGAGCATAAGCCCCACATGCCTTCGTCCCGCATGACGATAAACTGTATGCCCTCATCCCATATGACGTTAAACTGTATTCCTCTTCTTGGGCTGCCCCAGGACGTAAGCCCCAATCCGTCCCGAACTACGAGGACTTTGATCCATGTGAAGGCATGGTACGTAGGAAGCCTCCACGAGGATCAAGCCCACCATCCGGTCGTCTCGACCTCTCCATGTCGGTTCTCTGACCACCTTGCACCGCCTCAGAGCGTACGCCCCAAACCCCTCGTCCCGCATGACGTTAAACTGTATCTCGTCCCACATGACGATAAACTGTATTCACCCTCTTGTGCCATCTCAGAATGTAAGCCCCATGTCTCACTCCACCATCCATCCTGATCCTTACCCAGGCCGCCACATCCCGGTGTGATCGTGCCACCCCATTCCACTCCATAGCATCTGGGAAGCCGCCCACGTGCTGGCCCCAACATCGGTGTTCCCCCCTAGGGGCCCTTTAACTCGATCCGTCCACACAAGACGTTAAACTCGCAGCATACCCCGTGTTAATCATGGGAAGATGAGGAAAACCTCAGATGGTACACATTCCCCGCGTTCGATGTGTTGTGCCTCGGGCTTCCTCGCCCTCGAGAAGCCCTGTGATGAGGGACCAAAGATAGACATGCCGACGACGCCCCAACGTGACAATTCTCCTCACCGAAGGTTGCTTCCCTGACATGACCCCTTGGAGCATCTTGATGGAAGCAGCGTAATTAACTGGAATCCATGTAGATATGGCACCGGGAATGAGCTTCACGAACCCGTCTTAAATCTATGAGGGAGACCCGGACTAGGTGATGAGCTCGGAGGATGAATCAACAGAAGGAAGAACCGACATCCCATCATCCCAGTTTCGATCAAGGAGCAGACGTCCCTGAACAAGGAACAGATGTCGCCCGACTTTGGAAAGAGGGAATGTGGGGTAACAAGCAGCTCCTCCTCCCCACAGACGGATGTGCACGCCCCAGCGAAAGTGTCGGGTCACACAAAAAATGGTGAACCCGACGTGAAGTTCTTCTCCTCAACATGGTGAATGGTAGTCGTCGGGGCGTCAGAAGAATAGCTTGTCACCGGGTCCGGGTAACCCTCAGCAGGATGTGGACCAACCAAGGGTCGAGGCCGTCAGGACGTTGACTACTCCGTTCTGTGACGTCGTCAGCGTGGATCCCTCTTGCCGACCATGGAAGACGGAATGAATCTGGGCTTTGGTTGTTGATATCCTTTCCTGTTGATGCTAATGGGTTCATCTCCCTGCTTTCAGGAATCAGATCACTGCATTCAGAACACGGCCGCTACCTTCCCACCGCCGCAGGGGCAGGGGCAGTTCCGACGCAGCTGCCACGCGCGGTCCCACCCATTTCACGGCCGCTCCGACATCGACTGCCATAGCAGCCGGGCGCTTGCGCCCCCACTCCCCGTCAGAAATCATCCAGCGGAGGGTGATCAATGGCCTGGTTTGTAGGTATGACGAGGAAGGGGTCATCCCCACTAGGGGCATGGCCTGTATGGATCTAGAGGCGGTTGCGCCTCACCACCATCTCCGCCCTCGAGGGCCGCGCAGGGAGCCACCGCTCCCCAATCCAACGTTCAAATGCTTTGAGAGCCTATCCCCAGAGTGCCTTGACACAGCCCTCTCCTATGACAATGAGGTGGGGGATGTCCGGGTCCAACCGATCGGCGATCCAACCCAGGGGCTAACAGAAAGAACCCCTGTCAGGCTGCGTCGATGCCACCGCCTGACTCCCCGAGCCAAGGAGCAGGCAATCGTCAGGCCCTCACCGACGGTTTTGGCCCATCTGACTCAACGCCAGCGTCAGGCACGAGTGGGAGAGAATGCCCGTCCTGGGGCATCAACATCAGCAACCACTATGGCCTGAGCCACTACTGATTCCTATTACCAAATCCTCACACACGTTGAACAGGGGAAGCCACGTGCCCGACTGGGATCGAAACCCGACCGCCATGCAGGCATGTTGGGTCGAGTCTCCCGGTCGCGGACACTGGCCATGGCCACCGCAGACCAGTCTGCGGTAGTGCCGTAAAACATAAAGTTGCGTTCTATGCTTCTAATCTGGAAATCCGAAAGCTTCTTCGCGGTGGCTACGCTCCGAGTATGACTCTTTCCAGTGCCCGCTGCATGGGGTATGTGGTCACTACCCCTACTACTATCCGAGAGCATGGATTCATTGTGTATCCAGTCACCCACTCACATGGAGGTCCTCCCCATGTCCCTTTCGACATCTGTCCTGGTGCTTCTCGCACCCCGGCCCTCGGTCCCCTCTGCCCCAGCTCTATTGTGGCCGAGGGACCTTATGACAGAAATTGTCCTTACCCTGAGGAGCTACCCAGGGGCAGGAAGTCCGGGCATTGTCGCCGTAGGAGGAATGTCAGGGGAGTCCGGACGAAAATTAGACCATTCCATTTCTCGGATTATGAGGTAGCGTACGACTCGACGATTGAACCTACCCCCCGACCCTTCGAGTTGAGGGCAGGGATGGGGACGCAGCGCATCAGTCTCATACTCCCTGAATGCGAGATCCACATGATTCCCTCCTACCTTTGAAGGTATATCCAGGAGGACGAGGACTTGGCGTACCGCCGAGGGTCAAGCCCGCAGTTGCCACTGGCCTCCTCGGAAGCACCTCCCGCCCCTATTAGGGAGGGTGAGGAGATTTTCTAGGGACCGACAGAAGAATTGCGAGGCGATACACCCTTGGAGAGCACCGATGCTGTGACAGGAGGCCCATTCACCGGCCCATCCTATCGTGACGTGGCAGCCAGGGCACCGCAACCCCTGGGGGATGACCCAGGGTTCGGTGTCCAATCGGCCTGTTCGCCATATTCCCCGCCAGCCAGCCCACCGCCCCGGTGACCTGCCTCGGCGCCATTACCAATTCCCCAACTTTCTTCGGTGGATGAGCAGGGGCGGAAAGTCCCGGACCCCGAACCGGAGTCGTCGAGCTTCTGTACCGTTCTTGCAGCGGGCCACTTCCCTGAGAAGTTTTGGCCGGTTGCATAATCGGATTTTGATGTGCCGGAGTCACTCACCCCGTGAGAGTTTGAACGCTTCCATCAGATTCTTCGGGTGACTCACTCCCGCCTCTGCCGTCAGCTAGCGCCTTACCCCGGGAGGCAAGCGCATCTCGATGATATCGGTGAGCAGTGTCGTCGGGTCGACCTGGCAGCCCTCCCCGCGGTCCGGCACCCTGAGTCGCCGGACCACCACAAGGCCCTCCAACAACAATTCATCCAGAGTTATCATGTACTCCACAGCGTAATCGAGGAAGCCACCCCCCACGCGCACGTCCGCAGATGGGGGAAGTACTCTGATCTCCTCTTCTGTACGATCCGCTGATAGCCCGATCCACTGGGCGGCTCTAAGGGAACGTCGCCAAGGGCAGTTGTGGTCAACATGGCTGACCTTTCAGATGAGGGAAAATTGTGGAGCCCCTTGACGGGGACTCACCCCCTGAGGACAGGCTGCTACTGGACCCATCTGGGAGGATTAATCGCCAACATAGGAGCCTCCTAGGTCTTCCTGTACCCACTGAGGCACTGACACTAGGCCGAAATATCAACAAGGGTAAAGAGCCCGTTGGGTCTGTCAAACTCGCCGACCCATCTACCTCAGTGAAGAAGGTAGAGGAAGATCCCGAGAAGGCCATGCCGCACCAATAGCTAGCTGAGAAAAAGAGGCTTGTTGATGAGCTCTTGCCCGAACGCATTGCAGAGTGGCGGCCTGTCTACGGTGCTCCCAGACCAGGACAGCAGGGGCAGGACCATTTACCCCTTGATGAGTTCCCCCCGGGAAACCGTGACCATGTCGTGTTCGCCGACAGGGGAGATACTGGAACCCATGTAAAGAGGGTGCAATATGTTTCACCGAACCCTCCTGAACGGCGAGACAACCTGGGGGACCCTGCTCGGTTTCCTCCAGCCGCTCCGAGAGTCACTCCGCCAGCTGCCCTGCGAGCTGCTGCGCGCGACTACCGTATCGAAAAGCCTAGAAATTCACTTGTGGATAGAGATCCCCTTCAGGACAAGAATCTGCATCTGGATGATCTAATGGAAGTACTCATCACTCGCTTGGAGGCCCTGTAAACTCGGCAGGTGGCGATCCCGCCACATGACAAGCCATACCCCGCATGGGTGGATGACATGCTGGCTCCGCCAGGATTCGAGAACCCCACTTTTTCCCCCTTTAACGCGACCGAAGACCTGCCATAACACTTTGGCCACATCAACATGAGGTGCGGGCCTATGTTAGGGAATCTGGCGTAGCAGGAGGCTGCCAAGCTCTAGTGCTTCGTTCAGACACTGGAAGGACCAGCATTCATCTGGTACAGCCAGCTCCCTGTTGGATCGGTTGACTAGCTGGGAGGACCTTCTCCGGAAATTCATCTACCATTTCAGTTCCACAACCCGAAAGACGAACATTGCAGACCTCTTCAGGTGCAAGCAAAGGCCCGACGAGCGAGTCTCGGACTTCGTCACCCGGTGGAAGGGGCCCACGTACTCCCATGGCATGCCGCTGACTCAAGAGAAATTACTGACGATGTGTGTAGGGAACGTCAAGACGGAGTTGGTTCCTTCTTTGATCATGCAGAATTACCCTGGAGGGTTCCTGGACTTCTCAGTCAAGGCTCAGCGCCTCAAAGAAGCCCTGCAACATGCCGGTCAGGCACGCCCGCAGCCTCATGTAATCTCTGCAAGAAGAGCCTCCAGAGCCGAGCCCACTGTTGTGGCCCAGATAGAGGCCCCCAGACAGCTAGAGTTGCTGCCAGTGAGGCCAGCTCAACAGGACCATAGGGGTCCACCCCCACGGGCACAGCCTCCGGTCCAGCAGCGTCCGCCTCAAAATTAGCAGGCACCTCTGCGTAACGCACCACCACCACCAAGGCGAGGTAATCCGGCTCCGCCTCCTCGGCCTACTCCTCCGGCCCCTGGCCATGGTCAGCCCCTAAGAGTCCCCTTTCCAGACAGAAGGAATCGGGCTTACTCCTTTGCCGAGGCCCAGATCCCCAGATATTTTTGTAGTGCCTTGGAGCAGAGGATCGTGCGGATGCCTGAGTGTTGGAAGCTAGAAGAGGCATGTCTCGCTGATCACCCTAACTACTTCCCTTATCACTGGATCCTGGGGCACACCATGCAACAATGCTATGTGTTCAAGTACTGGCTCCATAACCAGATTGACAACAACATAGTCAGGTTGGGCACAGCCCCGGCACAGGCTGTAGGTGTCTTCGTAGGATCAGATGTCAGCAGTGATGACGGGGATGGGTGGAAATAGGTTTCCGACAGGGGGTCCCAGAAGTATAATGACTGGATGGCCTGCAGGACGGTCACCTGTGCCCATGGCATCATCCCTGCCCGCCTGAGTCAGCTAGAGCCCTTGGAGTCTTTGAGCGCCGCTTTGGCTTCGTCATCCCAGCCTACTTCTTCCCAGAAGAGCATGTGGCGACGCAAGAAGAAGGAACACGCCATGCCATTGCCGTCATCTTCTCGCATGCTTGGTGATTTCATGCCCCCGGAGATGGGGATCCCTCCGAGATCTCGTCCGGTTGTGGATGATTCCTCAAGTGAGAGCCTGGGGTATGCTTCAGTTAACACCATAGAGTTGGTTAATCTCTTTTTGGCTCCTGACGATTAGGAGCGCCAGGTGGACCTCCCCAATGTCCCTAGCAGTCGCCAACGTCGATGGAGCTGTGGCTACGTGAATCGCCGAGGCAAGGCAGTCGTCGCTTCCAGTCAGGCCATGCATGCTATGGAGACCAGGTAGCAGGCCCGGTACAGAGAGCAGCACTCACGGCTCCCTCACCCGGTGACAACATGTTCCCTTCCACCACCGTTTGTGTTGCTGGATCAGGTGGAACCGCCTTGCCCGCGTCGCAACCAGCCCATCCCTGCCACTGGCCAACTATGGCCTTCCGGTCCTGGCATGATTGCCACCTCCCGGGCTTCAGGTAATGAACAGCGGGACGCGCCTAGTACTAGTCAGTCATCAGTCCCGCCAGTAGGGCCTGTCATGCCCCCAATCATAGAGCGACCTCCCGTAAGCATAATGTCGCGTTTTCTTCGAAAGTATGATGTCATGTGGCACCTGAATGGCATTCCTGCAAGGATTTCCATTCTTGAGGCCCTTCGCCTGTCGTCTAAAATGTGTGAGGCGCTCGACGAGGCTCTAAGGAGCCCCCTCCAGTTCAAAACAGAGGTAGCAGCCGCAGAAGCCTTCCACACTGAGGTGATTGAGGATGGTGAATGTCAGGCGGTTATCTCATTTTCCGGTGAAGATGAAGACCTTCCCATACAGGGGAACATTCTCCCGTTGTAAATCACCGGCCAGTTCAATGGCGTGGAAATTCAGCGTTGTCTTGTCGACATGGGTTCTGGGATTAACTTGATCCCAACTCAGACACTGCGAAAAATGGGGTTGTTCGAGGATGATTTAACTCCTTCCGACCTCAAAATCAAGGGGTATGACAGGACCGAGCAAACTCCACTCAGCAAGATTCGTCTGAAGACCCAGTTCTGCAGCTTAATTTCCAATACTGAATTCATGGTTGTCTCTCAGGACACTGCCTACAACGCATTGATGGGCAGGCCGTAGCTCCATCTTCATGCAGCGGTTCCCTCATCATACCACCAGTGCCTCAAATACTCCTTTAAGGGTCGAGTGGGTGTTCTCCAAGGAGATGCGTCTTCGTTTGCCTCTTGTGAAGCCCATTACCTGAACGCTGACTATTACAAGAGCAAGGACAAGAAAATCCTGGCAGGTGAGCTTGATCTTGTCGCTGTCGCAAGTGAGCCCTGGGCAAGCCTGGATAACGCATATGTCTTCCCAATCCATAAGTTGGAGGCCACGACTCTCGATATGGGAGAGTTCTTGTTGTCTCGTGTACCAGAGGAAGGCACATTTCCGGGTCTAAGCGACGGCGGGAAATCACCTCGTACTCCTATACCAACCCGGCTCAGGTGATCCCCGAGCCTCCTACCCCTCTACGATATCGGGACGTTGGGCTCATGGCAACGGAAGTACGTCATACATTTTTGTTTTTCCAAGCCGAAATCGACCGGCTCGAGCCAACGCGTCACCACTACTTTTATGTCGTAAATAGTGGCCCCTTGGGCCGAAGGCCGGATGGGATTGGATCGACCGCTTTCGTCGCCATGATCTCTGCGGTACATTAGTCTCTCGTCGCGACGACCTCCGCCACCCGAGCCGGTGCCAGCTCCCCATCAGGGTCGAGCAGCCCTGAAACGGCTCCCCCCGTGGATGATCCTTCCTCAATAAGAGAAGAAGATATGGAAGATGCTCCTCCCGCCTTTGAGGATGGTGTCTCCACCACGGTCGATGAGCTAGTACAGGTGAACCTCGGTAGTGAGGCGGATCTGAGACCCACATTGGTCAGTGCCTCTATGCCTCCCAAGGAATGAAAAATGTACATATACTTCCTCAGATAGCAGCCTGAGGTGTTTTCCTAGAGTTATGACGAGATGTCGGGACTAGATCCCCAGGTAGTCGTCCATCGCCTTGGCCTCCCAGCAAACCATCGCGCATTCAAGAAGCCTCCCAAGAAAATGCACCCTTTTCATGATGCCATGGTTGAGGCCGAAGTTGATAAGATCATTAAGGCCAACTTCTTCAAGGAAGTCTAGTACCCCAGGTGGCTAGCCAACATTGTGCCCGTTAGGAAGAAGAACGGGCAGATCAGGGTCTGCATCGACTTTCGTGATCTTAATCGCCACTGCCTGATGGATGACTTTAACCTTCCCGTGACAGAGCTGTTGATTGATACGACGGCCAGGTTCCAAGCCCTCTCCTTCATGGATGGGTACTCCGGGTACAACCAAATCCGGATGGCCCCCGAGGATGAAGAGTTCACTGCCTTCAAATCCCCCCAGGGTACTTTCTGCTACCGGGTTATGCCCTTCGGCCTGAAGAATGCGGGTGCCACCTATCAATGGGAATTGCACCACATATTCAAGATGATCATTCGGACACTAGTGGAGTGCTATGTAGATGACCTGCTGGTTAAATCTCGTCAGCGTAGGGACTATCTCAAAGACCTTGAGAAAGTGTTCGGTTTCCTCCGTTCTCGCCACTTGAAGATGAACCCGTTGAAGTGTGCCTTCGGGGTCACCTCCGGAATGTTTCTGGACTTCATTATGAGATATCAGGGTAACTAGATCGACCCCGAGATGATCAAGGCCATTAGTCAGATGCCTCCCCTGAGTAATATTCGGGAGCTTCGAGGCCTCCTAGGCAACTTAGACTATATACGTCGATTCATTATGAATATGGTCGACAAGTGTAAGCCCCTCTCTTGGATCATGAAGAAAGGTGCCACCTATGGGTGGGACGAAGAGTGTCATACCGCTTTTGAGGAAATCAAGAAGTATCTTCTTCAACCTCCGGTCCTGATGCCACCCGTTCCCGGAAGGCCGCTGGTCCTTTTCATGACCGCCCTGGAGTGATCCCTTGGCTCCCTTCTTGCCCAGAAGAACAATGAGGGAACCAAGAATAGCCTCTACTACCTCAGCTGCATGCTTCTCGACACGAAGTTTAGATATTCTCCCATAGAGAAGAGCTTCCTAGTGCTTGTATTCGCCGTACAGAAATTGCGGTACTACTTGCAGCACCATGAGGTACAGCTGGTCTCTCAGGTAGACCCGTTGAAATACATCCTGAGTCGGCCTATATTGACCGGCCGATTGGCACGCTGGGCGGTGATCCTCCAGCAATTCGACATTAGGTTTGTACCTCATAAGGCCGTCAAATGGCAGGCGTTGGAAGACTTCTTTTCCGCCCACACAACCTCTGCGGACCAGCCACTGGACTTGGGCTTTCCTGATGAGGCAATCCTCTCAGTCGATCACGCCACCCCATGCTGGAAGATGCACTTTGACGGCGCCTCCCGAAGCCCTATCGGTAGAAGGCTCAATGATCCTAGGCTTAACAGATTGGGCCTGGGCATCATCTTCATCACCCCAGAGTGAGCTGTTCTTCCATATTATTTCTTATTGTCAGAAGGCATCACCAACAATGAAGCAGAATATCATGCCCTCATCACTGGCCTCGAGTTGGCTCTCGAGGTAAATGTGCCCCATCTGTGTGTGAAAGGGGACTTTGAGCTAGTCAATCAGGAAGGTTAACGGTGATTATGCTGTCAGGATGCCGGAACTCATGACATTACTGGAGTGCACCCTCCATATAATGGCTATGTTCCTCTCCGGACCAGATGTCGTTCACGTTCCCCGGTTGCAGAACAGTCGAGCAGATGCTTTGGCCAGCCTGGCCGCATCACTCACGGAGCCCAAACATGATGACCTAATCATCCACATGGCGCACCAGAGAGTCATTCCTCCTGTTATCCCTGCTCCTGCTATCCCAGAGGGTGATCATGGCCTACGAGTGAACCATCCCACAGCTGGTGCCCCAGCGTGAGGACCCCTCGGGGTTTCAGGCTTGGTGATCGAGACAGTTCCTGACTGGAGGACACCTCTGGTTGAATATGTCCGAAATGACAGTCTTCCGATGGACCGAGAAGAGCGGGAACGAATCTGGCACTGCGCGCCGCAGTTCACCCTTTAAAACGGTCCCACCCGTGAGCAGTTCCTTTACAGGCGTGGATTTGATGGTGTTGTACTCTGTTGTCTTCAAGGAGCTGAGATCCCACAGGTCATGCCGGAAGTGCACGCTAGTTCTTGTGGCACCCACCAGGCTGGGTCGAAGTTGTCCCACCAGATTCGGAGGCTGGGATACTTCTGGCCTTCCATGATCCATGACTGCATCAAGTACGCCAAGAGGTGTCATGTGTGACATGTTCATGCTATCATTGTGCATCATCCACCAGAGCCTCTCCATACTACTAAGTATTCATGGCCCTTTGCGGTCTGGGGGTTGGATGTCGTAGGGCCTTACCTGCCGGCGATGGCCCGCCAGTGCCGGTTCATCTTGACCGCTACGGATTTCTTCTCAAAGTGGGTAGAGGCAGCCCCGCTCAGGGAAGTCAAGGCTGGTTCTATCGCCGACTTCGTGAGATCCAATATCATCCACTGATTTCGAATACCAATCATTATCCTCACAGATAGAAGACCCAACTTCCGAGCGGCCGAGCTGAAAAGATTGTACGCCAAGTACAACATTCTCTCTAACCACACCTCCCACTATCATGAGCAGGAAAATGGACAGATTGAGGCGTTTAACAAAACCCTCTCTAATATTTTGCTGAAAATGGTTGGTCAGAACAAGAAAAGTTGGCCAGAAAAGCTCCCCAACACCCTCTGGGCTTATAGGATGACGACTCGCAATTCAACCGAGGTGGCTCCTTATTCCCTGGTATACGGAGATGAGGCTGTCCTACCCATCGAGGTTCAGCTGCCCTCATTGCGCACGGTGTTCTACGACCAGCAAGCGCTGGATAGAGTTGCTGAATTCCTTCTAGCCGAGTTGGAAGCGCTGGACGGAAGTAGGCTTCGCGCTTTACATAACATGGAAAGGCACCAGAGCAGGAGGGCTCGAGCTTTCAATAAGAAGGTTCGCCTCCTCTCCTTCATGAATGGTGACTTGGTGCTGGCTCTTAGAGCGTCGAAGATTCCCAGTAGGAAGCCACCCAATTTGGAACCCTAGTGGGAGGGGACTTTTATTGTCCATAAGGTCTATCCCAATGGAGCGTACTCCCTCTTGACTATGGATGGTGAGCGTATCACTCCTCCCACCGACGCCAGGTTCCTCAAGAAGTACTTTGCCTAAACCACATGGTCCAGCACGACCTTAAACTACACTCTGCCCTACATCGGGGCTCCATGGTCCGAGCTCTAAGACCTAAAACAAAGATCCTCTTTTGGTTATGCCCTTTCCACGGTCCGAGCTCTAAGACCTAAAACTATGATCCATATTTCGTCCAACATGATGTTAAACTGTAGTTCCAGAACTACATCTCTCTTGATTCCCATCTTAACGGGATACGTAGGAATGCCCAGACCTTCTGTCTTTGGGTCCAGCATGAGGTCCTCCATCGTGTCTATCTCGCCTCCGGGACCTTAACCGCAGGATCTCTTGGCATGGCATGAGATCATGTCCTCTTTCCCGCTGGGTTTGCAATAGTTGCACCACGCGCACCCTGTCCTTAGGATTTAGTCCTCCTATATCCAATGGCATTAGAAGATGCTTTCCAGAACTACGTATGGCTTGATTCCCATCCTTATGGAATACGTAGGACCGCCTGAACACCTAGATGTTAGGTCCAGCCCCATCTCTTAGGATATCCCACGATCTCCCGGTTCCCAGAGTGTTTGGCATTACGCCCCCTCTTTTGCCCGTAGATCTTCCATCTTTTGGCCACACTCGTACTGAGCCCTCTGACCCTTTCTAGTGGTCTGCCGATGTGCTCAGGGTACACTGGTCTAGGACTTGGAGTTCTAGATTCGACTTAGGAAAGTTACATCCACTTGCCAAGCTTTGTGTTCCCCTTCATTCGGGCACCCGTCATCCTTCACACCTAGAGGGACCCCCAAGAACAACCTGGATACAACGCCCAAGGGCTCTCCAACCGTCATTGGTCAACGCCCCCGAGGGTTTCAGACAACAAATTGATATGAATACCGCATTGCGAACATGGTCAGTGGTTGATGCTCATTTTTTTGTCCCCATGGCTAGCATGAAAGGATACTGCAGTGTGAACATGGTCAGCAGTAATCATCAGTCGTTACTCCGTCTTCCATGGGCCCTGAATGATGGTGGCATGGTTCATGTCATGTTTCGCCCCACTCTTTCAAGGTGGAATCTCAACACTCCTTGTACTAACCCTTAGTACACCCCCGCACATCAGACAAACTGTGTTGCGTAACGGTGTCTCTCGGGGCTCCAACAATCTGAGCGCTGGAGAATGTCCTTGGGTCTCTTCTTTACGGGTTGCGTACAGCTTGACCCTCATCCCCATGGGAAACGAGGAGTCGCCCAGATATTGTGTTTTGGGCCCAACACAGCTGGGAGCTAGCATCTCCTGCCCCTCCCTGATTGTTGAACCCTCTTAGGCCTCTTTGGCCCGAGGCTACTCTCTCGGTTGGTCCAAACCATACGACCTTAAACTGTGTTGTCGGTCCAAACCATACGACCTCAAACTGTGTTGTCAGACCAAACCATACAACCTTAAACTGTGTTGTCGGTCCAAACCATATGACCTTAAACTATTTTTTTGGTCCAAACCATAAAACCTTAAACTGTGTGTTGGTCCAAACCATACGACCTTAAACTGTGTTGTTGGTCCAAACCATACGACCTTAAACTGTGTTGTTGGTCAAAACCATAAGACATTAAACTGTGTTGTTGGTCCAAACCATACGACCATAAACTGTGTTGTTGTTCCAAACCATACGACCTTAAACTGTGTTGTTGGTCCAAACCATACGACCTTAAACTGTGTTGTTGGTCCTATCACATGACCCTAAACTAGGACATTATCGTCCTGGATGCAAGACGAAAAAACGGCACTGCATTGTGGTGACCTCGTTGTAGAGGACATCACGTTGGGTATTGGCCTTGTACCATGCCATTTGTCAATGACTATCACGTCTTGATGCTTGTGGTGACACCACTTCCTACTGCTCTAGGTCTGTCGCATCACAACAAAAAAACAATTCACCTTAAAGGACAAACTATATGTATCAAATTCTTCTTCTTTTAGTGCATGGGCCACGCCCACACTCCCCTTTTCCCTGGCACTGGTATCATACCGTGTCACCTTTCAGAACTATGTATGGTGTGATTCTCATCTTTATGAGATACGTAGGAGGGCCTCGGCCACATCCCTGTGGGCCCAGCCAGCCTACCTTTGTGTTTGGTCCCTCGACTCGAGCATTTCCCTGGAGCGCACATGGTTAGTAGGGCATAAGTCCTCATTCACGTCGGATTTTGTAACTGTCGTGCCATGTGTCTGTTTCTCCCTTTTTCCACCTCATGTTCTGAGTTCTAAGACCTAAAACATAGATCCTCACGGTCCGATTTCTAAGACCTAAAACTAAGATCCCCACGGTCTGAGCTCTAAGACCTAAAACTAAGATCTATGTTTCTTCCTGCATGACGTTAAACTGTATATCATCCTACATGACGTTAAACTGCATTCTGTCCCGCATGATGTTAAACTATATTTCGTCCAACATGATGTTAAACATTGTTTCAAGAACTACTTGTGGCTTGATTATCATCCTAATGAGATACGTAGGACCGCCCGGACATTTCGTCCTGGTTCCAGTCCCAGGGATTGCTGAACCCCTTCCTTCTTTATTGTCGGCCCCTCGGCCCGACTTCGTGAGAAGTGGTGTAATCGGGACATTTACCCCGAGCAGGTTTGGGATGCCCCATGGTAATAATGGGAAGCAGAAGTTCTCTCACTAAAGAGATCCTGCCTGGAAATTGGGACAACCCGTGATCAGGCTGGTCTGTCCGCCTAATGCACCTTCGCCATTATGGCACAATATCAAGAGTGTTGGACTCTGTTCGAACAAGCCACCACTCCACCTCCCACGCTTTGTGTTCCCCCATATTCAGATCCTCATATCCATTCATGTTTGACGGGAACCCCTAATAGTATGGATGCTCGACCTATGGTCCGCCTGTTGTCTTCAGCTAACGTTCTGAAGGACTGGTCATGTTTGACAGGACCCCCTAACAGTATGGATGCTTGACCTATGGTCCGCCTACTATCCTAGGCCAACATTTCGGAAGACTAACCGAAGATATTTGAGTTAGGCCCCTTGTTGCGATCATGGTCAGCGGTCAGCCCTCATTTATTGTCACCATTATAGGCCAACATGATATGGATGTTGTGTTTCCGCCACGGTTGGCCGTTATCGTCCATGGTTGCGCCCCGTTGGGTTCCGAATTTGGGAAACATGAGTCACCCGTTCTTTCCATCCCCCTGTGTTCGGACGGATTTCAATGCCCCCGGCATTGCCCTGTAGTGTGTTAAATCACATTGGGAAGTCGACACATCAATCGGACCAGGGTCTCCTCAGAAGTCTAGGCCCGATTTTGGATGCCTGAACTTTGTCAATGCCCCACAGTTGAACGGAATGATGGTACGAGCATCTCTTGCTTCTTTCATTGGGCACGTCCCACAGGAGCCTAGGGGTGACTTGTTATTCGTTTCAAAACTATGGTAGAGAGAATTAAAACAAGGGTACAAATGAGTGGATTTGGCCATATATTGGATTGAGTCGATGAGCAGTACAAGCAAAAAGTTAATATGATGGAAAAAACAAATCCCTTAGGGATCAGAATGAGGAAGTGATCTCTCCAGCACTGCTACCCTCTGTCTCGTAGCCTCCAGGGCCGCTTTTCACTCTTTAAAGACTCTCTCCTCATCGACCACCACAGAGCGCAGCTCTCCAGCCCTAGCTTGTGCCTGAACCCACTTGCTTCAAAGCACAGTCATCTAGTGACTCGCCTCCACCAGTTGTTCCTGTGCATCAGCCAGCTGGGCCGCCAGTTGCTCCACGAGCATAGAGCATGTTGCGATGAAGGCCTCCTTATCTTCCGCCTACCCTTCGAGGTGTCGGACTTCCTGCTCCATGCTCAGCAGTGCTTGAGTGCTCGCCGATCCTTCCTGGCACTGGGAAATGTCGGTGTGTCGGCTGCTCTCGCGTATCTTCTCAGCCATGTAATCACGGACCGTCAGATGAAGACACTGAGCATCATCCCCTCCGGTGCACAAGAAGCCCATCCAGGTCTGAAGTGATCCCATCCTCCTCAGCCAATCGGACTTGGGCTACCTGAGAAAGCGCTGGATACAATTCAACCCCTTGCATCGTGTCATCTGGCTCTCCTTGGCCGCCTCTGAGTCTGAGCCATCTATCTCTTCAGGGTCAGCAAGTTGATATATAGGGAAGGCCGCCAGCATATCGGCAGCAGGATCCATCTCAGATATGTCTTCATGAGGGATAGAATCCTCAATGTTTGGGCGACCTTCTATCACCCTAGCAGCAATGATTCCTCCACTAGCTTTCCACCTCGTCTCAGGAATAGCGCCGCTAATGTCCGTCGCCCCCTGTTCATCAATTGTCAGGGCCGACTCAGTACAGAGAGCATGTTCCGAATGAGGTGGTATGTCCACCGCTGGTCCACTCACGGACGGCCCGGGCTCCGCAGCCTGACGTGCCTCTAGTGTTGAGATCACTGCACAAGGCATACACTCGTTAGATGTGATCTTTTCCCACCAAGAACCAGTAGTGAAGGCAGAGACTTACAGAAATCCAGAGCGTCGGTCCCCAGTGTTTTGGCCGCCGTAGGAGTGGCCGTGATGGGAGACCCCTCTGCGCTTGTTAGTTCAATGATGGGTGTCGGATCCCCGTCATGTCCCACCTGTTCCTCCCCTCCATCCTCTGGTGGAGACGCCCGTCCAACGCTCAACTACTCCTGAGTAGGATGGGGAAGTGAGTCAGAAGTTGAAATGAGAATGGATGAATAAGGGAAATGAATAAAGATAGAGACAAACCTCGAGAATCTCGGTTAGGTCGAGATCATAGTTGGCAATCTCGCCGCTCTCACGGAGACTCCCTTGGTAGGTCGCCCTTTGAGACCCCTCACCTTCAAGCTCTTCTTCTTCATCTTATCCCTCATCTTCGTCCTCTCTGGTTTCCTCCTCCCCATCCGGCTCCTCACCACTTTCGCCTTCTCCGGGTGGCATTGCTTCCGGATCATGTTCCTGGACGAGCATCACCTTCACTAGGAAAGTTGGCTCTGCACGCCGCCCCCTCTGGCGTGCATATCCGTCCATGACCGTTAGATATGCATTCCTCCGATGGAAATTTACTCGGTCGGTAATTCGAACGAGCCCGACATCTGGAAGTTGGATCTCGTTTTTCATTATCTTCTTCCAGATGGCTTCGACACTCAGCGATTGCCGCAGGGTCATCCAGGCCGACCACAGTGCCGAGAAAATTGCATCTTGAGAAGGTTCGAGCAGATATCTTATCTGCTTCCCGGGTAGTTCCGTGGCCACCTCATGTGACCCCCCTGCGGGTAATGAGGACGCGGAGGCACCATGTGATGTCCCCACTGCCAAAGTCACGGCCTTTGTAGGCCTCGCAGCCTGACACACCCTTGGTTCCACCCTTCCGACGACACCGTGCCTTCATTCCCGTCGCCCGGTTTCCGCGCGAGTGACCTCGAGTTACTGGACGTGCTTGGTAATATACACTTAGGGTACGCAATGGTCCAGTGTTCGGCATATTTGGTTGCTAGGCCGACATCAACCCCGGTGGGAGAAAGAGTGAAGACGTCGCCAGAGCCGAAGGTGGTAAACATTAACCACATCTGGCGCAGGACGCATGGATTCTTCTCCTGCGAGACATCCGTGAATACCTTCTTCAGCATTCCCTGGAGGCACCCGAACTGCCTGGCGAATCGGGATGGCACGTACGGCTCACAGATCACCTTCCCGTCGATCCGAGCCACAAGCACCCCGCCCCGAATGCTCTGGAAGTATTCCTGTTGTTCAGAGAGCATCGACCGTTGTCCACTAGCTGGCCGACAGGGGTGGGGAACGGGCTGAAGCTGAAGTTGGCATGGTTGCTGATGCAGATCCTCATGCCCTCCTAATTGAGCGTCATCGGTTCCACCCCTGCGATATTTAGCAAGGATGGTCACAGGCTATTTCCTGGAGGGAAGACGATGTTTGGGAATGTATACCCGCCATGATGCGCCACCACCTAGCCATGAAATATTTGGAAGGGACCACATACTCTTCGAAGAGACCCCCCTTGTGAGATGCACCCCAGAATGGTATACAGGTTGCCCAGTATGGGGACGCCCAAGTTGAACCGTTTGTTGGCGGCCATAGAGCCCGCCATCATCAAAGTCGCTGGACGGATGCCCATCCTCTTGTCCCGCACCGGTAGGAGCCACCCACTCAGTAAGGCGGCAAGGAACCCGGCATACCGGACGTTCGGGTCCCGGGCTTCAATGACACGGTAGCCCCATGATTGGTATTGCCTTGCCTCCAGGGTCCTCCATAATGACCCATCCTTGCTCCTCTGAGTCGCGGTTTGGCACCGTTTTCCCCATACCGGCATCTTGACGGCCGGATCCTTCTCAAGGAACAGGCTGAACTAGCCCTTGAAGGCTACGTCCTTCAGGAAGTCCATGACCCCCAGCCTCTCTTTGGCAAGCTCCAACAGGTGCAACGTCAGCATAGGCGTCCGCATCCAGTCTCCCCAGGTGTTCTTTGGAGGAACAACCTCGTCTTATTGGTAACCCTCTAGTGGGATACCACCGATGCAGTGAACATCCCAGTGACTGATGCCGACTTCCACATGATGAAGGTGGAATGTGTTGGTGTCAGGAGACCATAGGGTGAATAGCTCCTGTCCGAGTTCAGGCTGGCGGTGGAAGTGGAACTATGATGTCCATACCACCTCGAACAGGCCGATATACCGTAGTTCATCCCCGAAACTGGTCACAGGTATGGCAGACCTAGAACACCCAGGCCCATTCACTGGTGAATTTTCCCCCGGACCGCAGGTCCCAATCCTTCAGCCATCCCTTCGTGTCATCTGTGATGCTCTGAAGGAACGTGCTCGCGAAGAGGGCCGGAGAATCCTCTGCCATAGGCTCATCCCCGGTAATGGTCCTCGTCCTCAGGTTCAGGACATATACATCCATATGTCTATTTTCCCTAGCAGGATGGCCGTTGTTGGTGATGTTGTAATGATGAAGTTCGTCCTCCCAAGTCACCCAAGACCGCGACGTGTCCACTTCGAAGCCCGGTAGTGGAACCTCCTCCAGGATGTCAAATTCTAGAGCGGGAGGTTGTTAGAAAGGGGATACGTCTTCTGGGCCAAAGTCAGCAGATTGAACAAGGTCAGATTGTTGGAGACAATCACCTAGGCGCCATAAACCTCCTCGTTCGCTGCCATTTCTGTCCTACGGGCAGAGGCTTCCCCCTTATCGACTCGGTTTGCAGCCATCTTGAATTTTTTGGGGGTTGGGTGGAATCAGGATGTACTGCGCAGAATCGGGGAGTTTTGCGCGAAATTTGAAGGAGTTGCACAAAATCTTGGAGATGAGCGCGCAATCGTCATGCGAAGCACGGAAGATCCCGGTCTGGCGTGAAATTATGACCAAATTTAAGAAGGAATTCCGCTCTGCCAGTACGTTATTACATGCAGCCATGGAGTGATTTTTCACATGAGGGCGAATAGATTATCACGCGAAAAAAGCAGATGTACAGAGTTGGGACCCAGCGCCCCTTTTTATAGGCGAGGCCAGGGTTCTGCGCCGCGCGGAAAGAGGAATCCGCGCGAGTCTGCTTTTTGTGTGCCCCATCGAAATCTCGCGCGCAACTTAATCAGGGGACTTATCATTCAGTGTTTCAGCGTTTCCCTTGGAATCCGATCGTTGCGACCTTTCTCCGATCCAATTCCAAGGGGGGGGGGCATTTGTTGACGCCGAAAAAATCCCGTAACTCTCAAAGAAAGTTTAGAAATGATAAAGTGAAGTCATATTTGGAATCAGAGGCCCGATCCGGTGGCCCGAGAAGTGGTGCGCGAAATAAAGGAGGCTTTGCGCGAAAAATTGTTCCACGCGTGTAGAATCACCGGGTTTCGCGGAATTGAGCCGATGAGGCGCGCAATCTTTGCGTGCCCCAGTTCTGCGCGGTGATTTTTTGCGTGCCGGCTGCGCGCGGAGAGAAGAATTCCGCGCGCCGCATGGATTCCGTGTCGGAGGTCGCCTATAAATAGAAGGTGACCCCGAACAGTTTGGGGGTTGAGGAATCTGAAGCGACTCTCGTACGCGCAGTCCCCCCCCCCCCCCCTACGCGAAAGATTACTTCCATGTAAAACCCGCATTTTGCGCAACCTTGCCCCGGAGTTCGCCTTTGCGCGCAACTCCACCAGCTTCAGTGAATTTTCCCCCTCCCCGGTGTTCCAGCCTTGCACGCAATCCGTGTCTCGTGCACGCAATACCCTGCCTTGCGCGCAAAACCATGCGCATAATTCCCTCTTTGAGCGCAATTCCATTACTCCAATTGCGTGTCGTCCCAGTGTTTTGCGAGCAAACCATCCCTTTTGCACGCAAAACCCATGACCTCTCACCTTGACGCCCCTTGGCTTCCCCCTGCACCGGCACCTGATGTCTCCCCTGCCGGGCATGTGCGCCATGTGTTGTTTTCCCACACGGCCTTCCAGGCTCGTGCATAGTAACCTCAAGGTCCCTCGGGCCGTGTTTCCCGTTGCGTTTCTTTTCCTTATGCTTCTCCACATAGGCACGCTAACGACTATTGCCTCTTCGCATAGCCACGCTAACGTGGACCCCTCGGTGGTTTGCCCTGCGGCCCCCCTTCACTACGGCCTTGCCGATGCCTTCCCTTCCACAAGGGGTAGAGGGAATTGGGCATGGAATCCCTAGGGTTGTGGAACAAACCCACCCCGTCCAAGCTGCAGGACGTTAAACTGCTAAGCACATTGTCCTAAACACAAGACGTTAAACTGTGGTCTGACCCTGTGCTTCGCACGTAGGGTCCCCCAGCTCTGGCATTCTTTACTCCACTCGCCTCCACGGGAATGTACTCTTCCTCACATGGAATGAGATCCTCCTTGTCGGAGTGGCGTTTGACCGCGAGGGAAGGGCTGCCTCAGAGCGTAAGCCCCTAGTCTTTCTTGCGGATGACTGCACCCGTGCATCTCCGTACTTCTCCCCTGCCAATGCCAGTGGAGTCCTTTTCCGACTGCGCTTTGTTGCACCATGGGCCTCCGCCTTGGAGTAAGCCCCGCCACCAAGGGCCTCTAACCACACGTAATCCCTTGTTTCCTCTTTGGGCCGCTCAATTTGTAAGCCCCATTTCACTTCTCACGGACACACCTTTCGCGTCGTGATCATCTGGTCCCTACTACCTCTTATTTCCCACACCGAGCATGACTCACGTGGGCTTAGAGCGCGCATCGACCATGACATCCTCTTATGGGCCGCCCAAGAGCAGAAGCCCCATCCCAGCGAACTACATGGACTTTGATCAGTGATAACGCATGGTACGTAGGAAGCCTCTCTGAGGTTCAAGACCAACAATCATTAGCCCAAACCGTCTCCTTGTCGGTGTGCCAAGCACCAATCCATCCTGAACTACGAGGACTTTGATCCATGTCATGTCATGGTACGTAGGAAGCCTCCATGAGGTTCAAGCCCACCATTGAGTCGTTCCGACCTCTTCACGTCGATTCACTACCCACCATGGGCCACCTCAGAGCGTAATCCCCATACCCAACATGGGCCGCCTCAGAGCGTAAGCCCCGAAACCCTCATCCCGCATGTCGTTAAACTGTATCTTGTCCCGCATGACATTAAACTGTATTCCCCATCTTGGGTCGTCTCAGAACGTAAGCCCCATGTCTCACTCCACCATCCATCCTGATCCTTACCTTGGCCACCACATCCTGGTGAGATCATGCCACCCCATTCCATTCCATTGCATCCGAGAAGCCGCCCACATGCTGGCCCCAACATCGGGGTTTTCCCTCTAGGGGCCCTTCAACCCGATCCATCCATGCAAGACGTTAAACTCGCGGCATACCCCGTGTTAAACATGGGAAGCTGAGGAAAACCTCAAATGGTACACATTCCCCGCGTTCGATGTGGGATGCCTCGGGCTTCCGCGCCCTTAAGAAGCCATGTGATGAGGGACCAAAGACAGACATGCCGACGACGCCCCAACGTGACCATTCTCTTCACCGATGGTTGTTGCCGCGACAAGACCCCTTGAGCATCTTGACGGAAGGAGCGTAATTAATTGGCATCCATGTAGATATGGCATTGGGAAAGAGCTTCATGAACCCATCTTAAATCTATGAGGGAGACCCGGACTAGGGGATGAGCTCCGAGGAGGAATCCACGGAAGGAAGAACTGACATCCCATCATCCCGATTTCGATCAAGGAGAAGACGTCCCTGAACATGGAACAGATACCACCCACCTATGGAAAGCGGGAATGCGGGGTAACAAGTAGCGCGTCCTCCCCATAGATGGATGCACGCGCCCCAGCGAAAGCATCGGAAACATATATAAAACATCAGGGTTACACATACTATAAAAATTCTTCTAATGTAATCTCATAATAAAAAGAGCCTTAATATTTTAATGAATTTCCCCATCCTAAAATCTACCATAACTCTTGAGTCACTTATATGTCAACATCTAACTCATTTAACATTCTTCATGATCCATTATCTATGATTTTTCACCGTATTTATTAATTAAACATTATTTCAGAACGAATATCCTCATTATTTATAAATATCAATCCAATGATGATTCATTCTTTAAGGCTAGGAAAAATAAATCATACCTTGAATCCAGATACCATGATATTCAGGATGTTCTCTTTATCTTTTGGCATTTTGTCATACATTCAAAAAGTAAACGTTCACTCAACTTATTTAATTTAACTTTTCTATATAAATTGAAATGTTGAGATCTTGAAATAATATGAAAAAGGTACCATGACCCATAATTTTTTTCAGAAAAAAGTAGGTGTTGGACAGCTCAAACAATTTCTTACAGGTGATTTGAATACTCAAGAAGGTGTCAAAATAATTTGAACGGGATTTTCCCATAATAGTGATGATCAAATCATCGGGGAGGGATGGGAATGTTGATCATGATCTCTTTCCTTCCATATTGAAATTTGATACTTAATTTGTAGAAAATAATATCAATAGAAACATGAAACGTAAAAATTATGATAAAAAAGAATACTATATAAATAACATAAAAACTTTTTTATTACTCTAATCCATCAACCTCCACTGCTTAGGTTTTTTAATCCAATAAACCTATTTTACCATAACCCTCCATAAGTTTCCACATGTTAATAACACTTTTGGTTATATGGGATCCTTTACCTACACCTAGATAACACCCTACCCTTTAATGTTATCTACACCGACCTATGATACCAACTATAAGGACCCAGCCTTCAAACATTACATAGTCATGAATTAAATGAATAATTCACATTGAAGATCTTTTCAGGTTTATAGATTTAGAGAATTAGGACATAACTATTACATATCAAAAGATAAGAAAGTACACACTTCTACTTAGTTTCCATTTTTTCAAAAAAAAACCTTAAAAAGAAACATGTATGGTTCGATGTTTTAGATAGCATGTGTTTCCTTGATCCCATCCTTGTCCCTGTTCATCATTATATCATGTGGAAAACATTTCAAAAACATGGGATGAGCATAAAAAGCTCAGTAATGAATAGAAAAATAAGAAAACTATTATCTTTTCAAAACGATAAATAATCCCTGAATACTTTAACATATGTAATACTTTTCACCTTTATGATGTAGTAAACACTATTCACTAAATAAAAGATCACTACTTACCATTTTGTAACCAAAAGATTACCCATATTAAGAACACATAACCTATAAAGGCAACTTGTAACATAAACATATTTAAAAGTAATAACCATATGGTCGACTTCCAAACATGTCACTAAATCGAATATACATATGGCCGACTTCAATACATGTCACTAAATGGAATAGCCATACGGTTGGCTTCCATACACAATGAATCAGAGGTTATAACGTAACCACCCATCCTGGTATTCACAACACCACCTGTCATATGGTTTATCACGTAACCACCGGTCAAATGTCCAAGTACAATTATTAAATCATAAGATATAAAAAAATATAATGTAAAGAAAAAATTTACACATTTCAATCACATTATATCACTTAAATATATTGAAATAACCAATTCATTATCAAATCCATTTTCAATACCTGAATACATAATAGAGTATATTGTATTTATTTGTTTTAAAAACATTATGACTTGTTGAGAAAGCCAAATATCAAATAATACTCGTGGTGGCGGAAAGGTCGTTGTCACTGCGTACGTAAGAAAAAAATAATTTTTGTCATTTAGTAAAATGATTTATAGAGAAAATAATCCTTTAGAATAAAATTAAAAGTCAAAGGTGTTTATACATTGTATAAAACAAATCCTTGAATTAAATTAAAATATGCCTCAATGAATGAAGATTGAGATGAAGTCCCTTGCAAAGACAGTATCCTTAGATTAAGGAAAAATCAATTACATATTTATGTGTGAAAAATATAAATACTCCCAATATAAGTGTATATTAAGTGTAAAACAATCAGAGGGCATCCAAACATATTCATAGAACAACATAATCAAGAATTATAGGTTTAAACAAATGAATTCAAATTTGATTCAGAAGTTCCCTTTAAAAAGATTGATAGCCTAACGACGTCACATTAATCATTAGAAAATGAGATGATGAGAGATAAAAAGGTTATCTCATCACTTGTACATAAAATTTACAGCAATAAGGATATATAATAACATATCCAAACGTAATAATATGTAAGTTAAATGTCCTAAAAATAGGTCTTTTAAAAAGAGGAGGGTGAAAGGTTCCCTTAATGATTTGGGTAACTTTCGAAATGTACACACCATGAAAGAAGGGTCATACAATGAAGATAAAAATAGCCATAAATTAAATTATATTACACAAAGAATACAATAATGGTCAGTACATACACCACAAAAAAGGAAATAGTGGCAAATGTAGCATGAATTTCACGGGAATAAAAAGTGAGATAAAAACCCCTTACCTCTTCGTAAGCAATCGAGTCGTATGACCAAAAGATAATAAACACCAAATGAATAACATAATACCATGAATATAAATATAATCATGATAATATAAATGAAATGGTTGTACACAATACACCACATGAAATAAATAAGTGGCGAACATTGGAAATCTCACAGAATTAAAAGTGAGACGAAAAATCCCTTACGAAAAGTCGAGAGCCTAACGGCGCCACTTAGAACTTCCAAAAATGGATTGATGAGGTAAAATAGGGTCTCTCATCATATAAACATAAAAAGGACAGTAAGATAAATTTAAAATAACATCTCCTAACATAATAAAGAAGAGCTTAAAAGGAATGAAATAAAAGAGAGTACTTTAAAAGAAAGAGGGAGGTAGGATCCCTTACCTCAAGTCCGACTTCCCTTGTTCATTTCTATATATACATGAATAATAAACATTGTTAAATTTTTAATTGATTAAGTAACTACTTTAAAGTTTATTATTAAATTCATATCACATATTATAATGTTATAATAATTTGTTAATTATGTGATTTTATTTCAGAGGTTTTTTCGATGTTCGGTACATGAGTCAAAAAAATGGACTTCTTATAATTACATGATGTTCATGTGGTCCAAATTTCATTAAATCCAGAATTATATTGATAATTTATATGTAATATATGTCATCTATATCCATTATATATATGTAATTATAATTGTACATAACATGTGGAGATATGAAATGAAATGCACCGTTCATGGAGACGGTAAATCGTATATACGCATGAACGCTACATTCATTTCTATTTCATAACTTAATGGAATGAAAACATAATGATAGAAAGGTATATTATAATTACAGAATAATATATATGTTATATATGTTAAATAAGTTCATAAATTCTATTCTTTATACGTTCCACGTAAGGCATGCATGAGTTATATCACTTTGAGGGGGCGTTAGTCCGCACATCCTAAAATGAAATTATCGCATTTACCTATCATGGAAACCATAAAGGTATAAAATAAATTAAAACTACAAGGGAATAAAGAAAACATAAAAATAATATATAACATATATAAATACAGTTACATCTTAATGGCCACCATGAGTAGTGGTAAGAGATAATTGAACAATCATCATTTCGTGAGGCAGTAGTTCACCGTCCACAGAGACAGTATGTTCTTCACCCATTAGATAGAGGTATGTGTAAGTGTAGCTCAAATAATTCTCATAAAAACATCCTAGTATAATTAAGATACTGATTTTTTTACCAAATGAAGGAATAAAAAGAGTTTAGGGGGTTGGAGAAGCAAAATAATACAAAATAACATAAGAGAAGACAATTCTTTAAATCGGGTAACTCTTTTTGATTTGATCCAGAAGCATCCTTGGAAAGTCTTATACCAAAAGTGAGGCTTCTAGGAGTAATA
Organism: Viscum album; assembly: GCA_963277665.1. Lineage (NCBI taxonomy): Eukaryota > Viridiplantae > Streptophyta > Magnoliopsida > Santalales > Viscaceae > Viscum > Viscum album. Next base: position 2,073,621,711 of record OY728140.1, read on the forward strand.
TAGGTATTTGTATAGATACTATGAGTATAGTTTTTATGATCCAATGGCTTGATAGGTGTGGGTAAGGGGGTAGAGGTGATTGCCTTTTATAAGAGGGAGGAGGGTCACTTTAGGAAGGTCTTCAAATGTTACTTTATTATAAAATGATTTTCGGAATTTAAAGGTCCCACAATGAAATATTAATAGGATAAGGTGATAAGGGTTCTAAAGCCACCCATTCAGTAGGTTTTTGACAAGTTTAAGTCTTAGATTTTACCTTATCATTTCATTTTATTAAAATCATTCATTAATGATGTAATCATTGCATCATCATGGTGTCAGAAATGAATTTATTTATTTAATGTCTAAAAGTTATAAAAAAATTCCATGATGTAGGAAATATATTTATATTTCCAATTAAGATTTATAATCTAAGAGATCATTTATGTATGAAAAATTACAATATTTTTACTAAGGTAATACACACTTTGGTTATATTTCCCTTTCTTTAAAAATAATATGATAAAAGCTCATTGTCACACTAAATTGATTTCATGGGGTCCCAAATTTGGAACAAGGAATTCCATGGTCTTCCACGACTCAAAAAAGAAGATTTGGACACATTTTGGGGTTATTTAATATTATTAGGATATTATTTTATTACCCTTAACTACCGGATTACTAATTAATCATGATAATTAAAGATAATTGTCGTCGTTACTATTCATAATGTCCAAAAATAAAAGTGTCTTAATTATATAATTTGGACCTTATGATTCCAAATATGGAATCCATTTTACCAAATTACAGACACAGAAATTGCAGTAAATAATTTCAAAATAATTCTTGTTGTCAAAACCAATGAGGGGTTTTTAAGAAGTAAAATTTAGCAAAAAATTGACTTGTTTTTACATCCAATTGAAATGTGAAATTACTTCCTATGAAAAAAATAGTATTAAGTGATAAAAAATTCAACTACACTTTAAAAACAATTAAAAGGAAAATCTAACTATATAATTAAATTAGATAAAAAATCAGTTTTGAAGTTAAATGCAGTATTTTTCAGTATTCATTAAAAATGAACATTTGTCAAAAAAATATAAAAAATTTATCCAAAGTCTATTTGATATTCCAAATTAAAAAATGATGAAAATTTTTCCAAATTAAAAACATATAATCTTATTTAATTAATATTATAATTAATTCCCACTGTCAAAACAAATAGCGTGTTTTTAAGAAACAATATCTATCAAAAGATTGACACTTGTTTATGTCCAATTTCAATGTGAAATTAATTCCAATGACCACCATTGGATTAAATGGTAAATATATGTTCTAATTACACGTTAAAACAAATTAAAAAGATAAAATTACCATATAAATAAATTATATTAAAATGAGGATATGAATTAAATTACAGAATTTTTCACTATTCATTAAAAAATGAACTTTATTGGGAAAAAACAAAAATTTACACAAAGTAAATTTTTATGTCTTGATTCTAAAGAAGTATTTTATTTTTTAAAATATAAAATATAAAAGTGACATAATGTATATTAATAAATGGTTTTCCATCAAAAGGCGGTTAATCGACCCTTTAAAAAAATATGAGAGTATTTATGCTTAAAATTGGATTCATTCGTATTTTAAGCCTCTATCATTCATTGGGTAATTGTTAAAATATTTAACAAACATATATAATACTTTTTTAGTTAGTTATCTTCATTATCTCCATTACAATGACTAGGAGTTTACTACCATTTAAAATAATATTTTTATATTATTAGTGTGCAACGTAAGATTTCAAAGAAACTCGTTGTTGTGTATTGGGTACGCCATTGAACATAGAATTCCATTTAAAGTAATATTAACAATTTATTCAAAAATATTAATAAATATGAAAATTTCATATTCATTATTTACCTGGGATGTTACAGGGAGAGTGCTCGTAAAAGGTTGAAAGAGACCATAGTTTCTTAAGTTGTTGATTCATCGATAATGGATGTTTTCTGGGGTTTTTAGTTTGGATGAGTGTCTGGATGGTGTCTATGAGGGCCTCTAGGTCCTTCTTAGACTCTTTGAAGTAAGAGTTCACATTAAACTGCTAGTTTGTGAACTGTTGTCATGAGAGGCCATTATGGATACCTTTTAGAATTGTGTGTTGTTTGGGTTCTTGGCATAAGGTCCCTTTCCATGTGTTGTATCTCCCAATCACAATGGTCATGTTTTGTGATGCCTTGTGATGTCGTTATTCATTTGACTGTACAGGTGAAGGTCACGCAATCCTCTAAGGGTCTCTGCTATTTTGGGTGTATGGATCCCTTGGGAAAACATTATATCCTATATCATAGAATAAGGTGTTTATATGTGTCCTACCCTTCTGTTGTTTCTAACTCAATGAAACATGGAGTGATGTGTGTGAATATTTTGATCCCTTGTATTAGTGAAACGTCGGGTTTCTGCAAAGTGAGTTATAAAGTGTGTTATGTTTTGGTGAACCCATCAGGTTATGCGGTGTAGTTGTTTTTTTAATCGATAGAAGACGTTCCATACATAGGTTTCAGAATCCCAAATGTGAGAAAGAAGATGCTTCAATATGTTGATCTCCAACCATAGGCCCTGGAGAGAAGCTAGCGTGTAGTTAGGGAAAATCCCAAAAAAAAATTTAAACCCTTTCACATATCCTACACTTGGTATTAATGATAGGAAGAGTTGAAATATCTTGTGTCATCATCTTTCATCTATTATTCCCATTCGATGGAAATGGGTGGAGGGCATCATTCCCATGTTTTTCACCAAATTTCTTTCCTTCCCCCTTTGGTTTTCATTGAGTTTTTTTAGAAAGGTTTAAAATTTGGATAGACATGTTCAGAACACGGTTTTCAGATGGTGAGTTATAATTGTGCTCCAAATAACCATGCAGATATATGGATCCACATGTTTAGTGAACAGTTTCCAAAACAGTTCGGACTAACCGTATGGTTGTCCCAACTTTTTGAGTTTTGGGGTCTTTCTGTGTTGGCCCATGCTGGTCGGTTAAGATGATTGGTTCTTATGGTGGGGAGACGCATCATGGGTATAATGTATGTTCTTCTGTATATGTCTAATGGAATTATACCCCTTGTACCTCGGAGTACTTTCATGCCTCCCATGTTAGTGTCCTATTTCTGTCTCGTTAAAAATTTATGTTGTATTTTATGGTGGGGATGCCATTTGTGTCTCCTCATACCGTTAACTCAGTTTTTTCCTTGGTCTTTCCTTGGAAGATGGTATTATTTATCAGATCTATCTAACAACCTACATATTCCTTGGGTAATCATTGGGATTTGAGAGTTCCCAATAGTTTATTTATATTACTGTAAGTGTAACCCTGTACGATGTCATTGTTTGTTTGGGTAAATTGCTTGAGCATTTTTCAAATTATGTTTGAAGAGTTTTCATTTGGGATAAATCCTGAATTTTCTTGTTCGTTTCAGTAAAATGTTGTATGTTTTGGTTGTGAAGTATTTCTTCCTTAATTGATCACATTAGGTGTTTTCGGCTTTTAGGTAGAAGTTTGGAAAAGGGGTCCATTTCGGCCTTTCAGTCGGGTTTGGTTTTTGTATATGGCCTTACTGTGGCTTTTTGAGGGTGGAAAGCATTATGGTGGGAAGAATTGATACATCCATGATTTATTTTAGAGTCATTTTTCATTTAATTTCAATTAATGATATTTTTGGGGGGGTTTACCATGAATTTCGGAGGAAATGGTGGGTTTTCAATTTTTGGGCCAAACTGTAATCCCATTTTTAGATTTAAAAAAAATATTTATTTCTCTTATAACTCGTCCTTTTTTCAACATTTTATACATGTTAAACTTCTCAAATGGAATCCCCTAGCATTATAAAATCACCATATAAATTTGGAATCCATTAGAATCTATAATAATGATGGATTTGGGGCTTTTATTAAGGTGTTGGGCCCACCCGAAAGACAATTTCCTGCATTAAAAATATTTTTTAATATTTTAATATATCTTTCAATTTTTATTTTTTTTCTATGATTCCAACTCTAACCCGAGACCACCTACACAAGGAGCGCTACCAGTCTCTCCTCCCCCACATTAGAGATAATTTGAATCGGGATATTTGGAGAAATGTCTCTGGATTTGTAAAATCGCTCAGATTTGAAGAGGTAAATTGATTCCTTCACAACTCCTTTATTTCTCACTATTTTCTCCCATTATAGTTCCTACATTATCTCCTTATAATTTTTCGTAACTCCCTTGAATGTTTGGCTATTTGAAAAATCAGATACTAGTAGATTTAGGGAGATTTTTTTTGAGATTCCATCAAGTAAGTGTTCCACCCTTCCGTTTATTCCATTTCATTCAGGTTTCATCCCTCCTTCAGGATTTTCCAAAGTATCCAAAAGATAGGGTTCGAACCTAGGGTTTGACATGGTGACTTTTTGGTGTAATTTTTAGATTTTAGGTTTCTCTTCACTTCCATGTATTGCGGCGGTGGTTTTCTTGATGTTTCACAACAAGATATGAGGGTTTCAACTCAAAAGGTAGGTGATTCGATGGTTAACCATTCCATGATGAGTTAGTTTGCTTTTTTACTATTTCTTCATGTTCCCCATATGTTTTTTGTGGTAAGAAAACATTTTTTTAGGGATTTGGTTAGTCATATAATTTTGTAATTACGTTTTTTTTGAAGTTGTGAACTTTTCGAATATAACACATGTTGTATCTTTTATGGTAGTTTTATAAAAAATGAAATTGATTTATTGGTTGTTGAATGGGGCTGAAAATTATGTTTTTTTAATGCCATAGTGACATGTGGTCCTTGTAAGGGGGTTTTGGAATATTTTTGGTGTGTAAAACTTGGTTATACTTCTTGAAAGCATTTTATGAAAATGGGTGTTTTCATTTGAATCTTCCGTGGTATTTTTCAAGGTGATTTTATAACACTTTAAAGATGTTTTAAAAATGTATCTAGGTATTAAAATTAAACTTTTTTAGTGTCATGGTGTGGTTTTGTCCTTGAAATATTTTTTTTAAATGAAGTTTATGAGCAAAGTTTGGGTATACTCTTTAAAATTGTATTGAGAATGATATTAATGATTTAATGATTAATGTAGGAGGTGAAACCATTTTGGAAAACTATTTTGGAGTGTTTATATTTTGAAATGATACATTTTAAATTTTAAAGGGGTTGTTTTGTGATGTGTTCCATCTTGGAAATGCTTTATAAAAATGTTTTAAGGATTTACTAAAGTGTGTAAGAGACGTGAAAGTGATGTGAGATGTTTTGTGTGACTGTGATGTGAAAAATGAATTTTGGTTATGAAAATGGTATTATGTAACATTTGAGAGGGATTTTTAGTGTGTTGGATTATCTTGGAATGGATTTATAAAATTTTATAATGCATTTGTGGAAGTGTTAATGAAATGTGAAATGTGTTGTGGGCTATTTTGGTGTGAGTCAGATCTCAAAATCAATTTGAATGAAAACTGGACTTCTGTGACTTTTCTGTTATAAATGTGTTATTTTTGGTGAACTTGTGATGTGGAAATGATATTTTCAAGTGCAAATTATATTTATTTACTTGTTGACCTGTTTTGAGCACAAGGGGAAAACCAGGGTATCTAAGTGGGAAGACGTGTACTAGTATGCTAGTGAATCCTTAGGGTTTGGCCTCAGTTTCACATAGAATGATTGACGCATACAAATCTAACTAAATAATGATAATGAATATTTGGGACTTCTGGGTTATTTTTATGTTCCCTATTAGTGTCTCGTACACGAGAACACATATTTTTGATGGTTACTCTCACCGTGATACGATGTACCCGGGACCCACAGCTAGCTATTGCATATGGGTTATTTCCTATTTCATGTTCTCATTAGATCCATTATACATACAATCGGCATAAGGTATATGTGGATGGAAAATTAATTAGATTAGAAATTTATTTTAAAAGTTTTTATTCTTTAAATTATTTCCCTTGAAAACCGATTTTCTTAAATTTGCGTCTTTTAGAAATTATAATTAGAAATTACATGTTTTTGACAACTTGCATGATTTTAGTATTTGAATGTTTATCTCATGGAATCTATTAGTGGTTGTATCCTAATATACTTTTTCTCACACCCTACTTACACCTTTTTGCGTAAGTGGACATGGTTTTTTTGATGTCGCAGTTTGGGTATAATTTATAGTTCTAGTGGTTCGGGTTTCTAGTAGGTTCTTGTTGGTGATGTCTTGTGGATATGTCTTGAGGGTGGTGCTTCATTCCATGAGGGTTCATGAGTTTTTTCATTTGGGGTTTGTACCTTTCCAATATTATTGTTTTTTTGTTTTAAATAATGTAATTCAGTTCTGAATTTTTGTAAAAAATTATTTGGTTTGAAAAATCCATATTTGTTTTATTGAATTCATTTGTTGTTTTAACATTATAAACTTTGGTAAATCGTTCCCAGTTTTTTTATGATACTTGGGAACTTGTACCATACGATGGGGATTGGGAATTCCCTTTGGGCCATGTCACTGGTCGGGTTTGGTTTTGGTTTTGGTTGCGACTATATTTGGTTGGTGACATGATCCTTCAATTGGATCATTGTTTCCTCAAGAAATGGTTTAATAAAGCCTTGGAATCCACTTGGGAGATTCCAAAAACTATGTAATTTTGTTAGGACTTACCCATGGAAATTTTTTGTATTACTGAGGTTTTGTGAATTATTTAATAAATTTGCAGGACAAAAAAAATACATGCATGATTTCTCGTAGGGGTTTATAGTGTGAAATATTGTTCCCCATGACCATGATCCCATATTATTTTTGAGGACATAGTTACTCTTTTGTAGGATAATATATTGAAAAACCGATGGTATAATAATGAATATTCTCTACATTTGATGGTTCACTATTTTTTTGGGTAGGTTCGTGGTTTTGAAAAATCAGGTGCCAACCGTGAACAACCCAAAATCCATCTAAAAATTCCAATATTCTCCAAAATGCACCTAAGAAAAGACTCAACCATTTTTTTGTAAAAAATAGGTAAAATTAATAATAGAATAAGAGTATTATACATCTCCAAACTGTTCTGGATCTTTCAATCTCTCCACCTTAAATCATCTCATCCTCATATTATAATCCAAATAATCTATAAGAGGTGAAACCATATTGGAAAACTGTTTTGAATTGTGTCTATTTTGAAATGGTACATTTTAAATGTGAAAGGGGTTCTTTTGTGATTTTTTCCATCTTGGATATTTTTTTAAAAACTGTTTGATGGATTTACTAATGTGTGTACGTGATGTTAAAGTGATGTGGGATGTTTTGTGTGAGTGTGATGTGAAAAATGGATTTTTGTTATGAAATGGGTATTATGTAACATGTGAGTTGAATCTTATGTGAGTTGGAATATCTTTTAATGGTTTTATAAAACGGTTTAATGGATTTGTGGAAGTGTTAATTAAATGTGAAAAGTGTTGTGGGCTATTTTGGTGTGAGTCGGATTTTGAAATCAATTTGAATGAAAAGTGGACTTTTGTTACTTGTGTGGTATACATGTTTAATTTTTGGTGAATTTGTGATGTGGAAATGATATTTTCAAGTGAAAAGTATATTTCTTGACTTGTTGAACTTGTTTGAGCATAAGGGGAAATACCAGGTACTTAAGTGGGTGGACGTGTACTAGTATCCTAGTGAATCTGTGGGGTTTGGCCTCAATTTCATTTATCAGGATTGATGCTTACAACTATAACTAAACTATGATGATGATTATTGGTGTCCACTTGGTTATAAGTAGGTTTCCTACTAGTTTCTCATCCAAGATTACATATATTTGTGGTGGTCACTCTCACCGAGATACGAGGTACTTGGGACCCACAACTAGCTAGTTCATATGGGTTATTTCTTATTTCATGTGGTCATTAGATCCTTTATACTTACTGTCGGCATACTATATATTTGTCTAGAAAATTCAGTAGCTTTGGAATATATTTTAAAGGTTTTGATTCCTTAAATTAACCCACTTGAAAACTGATTTTTTTTAAATTTTCATCTTATATAAATTTTAACTAGAAATTAAATGTTTTCGAAAACATTCATGCTTGTTGTCTTCAAATTTTTATCATATGGAATATATTAGTGGTTGAATCCTACTATTTTTTGGCCCACACCCAACTTACACCATTGGGTGTATGTAGAATTGGTTTTTTCATGTCGCGGATTGGGTACAGTTTATAGTGCAGGTGGTTCAGGATTATAGAAGGTTCATGGTGGTGATTTCTCTTGGAGATGGATTGAGGGTGGTACCTCTTGCCAAGAGGGTTCAAGGGATGTTTCTTTTATGGTTTGGTACATTTGTTATAGTATTTATGAGTTGTTTTAAACTATTTAATTCAGTTATGTATTTTTGTAAAAGATTGATTGGTTTGAAAAATCCAAATTTGTTTTATTGGATTCATTTATTGTTTTATGTATATAAACATGGGTAAATCATTCCCAACATTTAGTTTATGATACCCTAGAACGTTTTCCCACCCATGGGGATTGGGAACGCCCTTCAGGATATGTTGTGGATTAGGTTTTGTGCCTGTTTTGGTTACGACCAGATTCGGGTCGTAACAAAATGGTATCAGATGAAATTTATGCTAACTATTTGGGTCATGTTATTTGGGGAATAGTCAGGATAGTTTTGAGTTAGAATTTTTGAGTCTTAGAATTCAGGTTTTGGGTAGTTTTCCTGATCACCATGCCTTGTGATGGGATTCAAGTCACCATGGGAGGTCGGGAATTACCTAATTCCTTTGTTTTTTTGGGATTGACAATGATTAGGGGAAATGAAAATAGAGTTGGGTAATGGTCTCAGTGAGTTCTTAGGGCCTAAAATGCCATGTGGAGTTGGGGATATTTCCCTAGAAAACTCTCCATGATGGTGAAATGATTGGAATATGGCCTCCGACAGTATGTCCAAGTCACCTACTGACGCTAGTTCCCCATCGCATTATCTTGTGCCGTTTAGTTTTGAAATCATGGATGTTCAGTTTTAAAGTAAAAATGGCATGTTTTTAAGAAGAGTAGGGTTTTTGTGAAATTATTTTCAAATAAATAGGTAAGGGTTTTAATTTTGAAATAGTGGAACAAAAATTTCAGATTTTTTTGAATTAAGAAAATGGTGTTTTACGCCTCTTTTGAAACCAAGAACTATGTTAAAGTTGGTTTTGAAAAACTGTTTCCAATAGAGTTTTCTAAACCGTTGAAAGTGGTTTTAATGGGATAAGATGTTTTTAAATTAATTTGTATGACTTTAAATTAATATTTTTTTCAATTATTGTGCCTTTCTAAAAAAATTGTAAGCGGTAATTTGTTTTCGATTTCGTGGTTAGCGGTATTGAGAAAAAGGAAGTATTGGTTGATTGTTTTGGTTTTTAAAAGTGAAAAGAGTTTTTGTTTTAACATTTGGTATTTTCATGAGAAACCACATGCATGGGGTTTTATGTGATGATTGATGGTTAATGGAACAACTAGATGAGTTTCAGGATGGATATGAGGAGGGTGCTCGGTGTGGAAGAGAAACATGCATGTGAGGGGCCCTTGGAATACCATTGGTGGATAATCTAACCACATAACCATTTGTTTTCAAAAATATGTTTTTAAAATGAAAAAATAATGTATTTATGATTGTTTTTGGATATTTTTTATTCTATGTTTTTGGAAATGTTGACGTTGTGGAATTATGTGTGTCTAAGAACACCTCTTGTTTAAATGGTGTTGTGGGTTTGTGTTTGGTTGGTAAGCTGGGTAGAAGGGCTGGTTAGTTGTCTCTTATGAGAAATGTTTGAGAAGACTTTATAGTGGTTCCCCTTATATGTATGGATCTGGTTGCGTTATTTATTAAAGAATAGACCTGGTTGGTTGGGCCATTGGTTTCTCTCGTTGGATAAGGTACACCCCCACTAAGGGTTCGTGCACAACTAAAGTGCAACCTGGATTGTTACTTCGTTGGAGAATCCTCCAGTCGATCATTATATGGAATCCTTTATAGAGATTTTTATAATGTGTCTACACCATTTCATTTTTGTGTTTGAGGATACTCTTGTAGTAGGAGAGTTCTCTTGGAAGGCAGAAAGATACAATGTTTCTTCAGTTTTCCGATTCGTCGAAGGTGGAGGTTGTCTGGGGTTGTTAGTGTGGTTGAGTGTCTGCATGGTGTCTAATAGGGAATATGGGTCCTTCATAGTTTCTCTGATGTAGGAGTTCATGCTAATCCATCACTATGAGAAATGTGGCCATGAGAGGCCATTATGGACACCTTCTGGAATTGTGTGTTGTTTGGGGACTTGGCATAAGGTCCATTTCCATGTATTGTTTTTATTAATCACAATGTCCATGTTCAGTGATACATTGTGATGTCATGTGCTCATTTGACTGTAAAGTTAGAGGTTGTTCAATCCTATGAGGGTCTCTTTTATGTTGGGAGTATGTCTCCATTGGGAAAACCATCAAATCCTATATCATAGATGATGGTATTTATATGTGTCCCACCCTTCTATTGTTTCTCACCCGATCAAACAAGGAGTGATGTGTGTGCATCTTCTGATCCCTTGTATCAGTGAAATGTCAGGGTTCAGTAAAGTGAGTTCAGGAGCATGTTATGTTTTGGTGACCCAATAGGGGTATGCAGTGTAGTATTTTGTGGCACTGAAAGAAGAAGTTTCATAAAGGGGATTCCAAAGCCTAACTGTAAGGCCGGAGATGCTTCAATATTTTGAGCTTTGGCCATAGGTCCCAGAGAGAATCTAGTGCATAGTCAGGGGAAATTTCAGGGTCATGTAAACCCTTGTACAAGACCTACCCTCATTATGAATGATATGAAGAGTTTAAACCTCTGATTGTATCATCTTTCTTATGTTATTTCCGTTCTATGGAAACATGTGGAGGGAATCGATCCCATGTTTGACTCCTAATGTCTTTCCTTCTCCCTTTGATTTTAATTGAGTTTTTGGAGAATGGTTTAAAATTTGGTTAGAAAGGTTGGGCACATGGTTTATACATGGTGAGTTATAACTGTGCTCTAGAAAACCATGCAAATATATGGATCCACATGGTTAGCACATGGTTTCCCAAACTATGCAGACTAACCGTGCGGTTTTCTAAACTCATTTTGTTTTGGGGTCTTTCTATGTCTGGCCATGCTGGTCGGTTATGATGGTTGGTTATTAAGGTGGGGAGACCAAACGTGAGTCTCATTTATTTTCTTTTGTAAATTTATATTGTAATTCTACCCCTTGTACCAGGGAGTCCATTCGGGCCTCCCCTTATTAGTGTCCCAATTCTGTCTCGGAAAAATGTATGTTGTCTCTTATGGTGGGGATCCCGTTTGTGTCTCCTCGTACCAATAACAAAGTTTTGGCCGCAGTCTTGTCTTGGATGTGGGAATTCTCATTTGGATCCATCTAAGTACTTACATCATCCTTGGGTAATATTTTGGATTGGAGAGTTCCCAACGGTTTAGTTATATCACGGTACGTGTAACCATGGTCGATGTTTTTGTTTATTTGGTTAAATTGATTGAGCCTTGTTCAGATAATGTTTGAGGAGTTTTCTTTTTGGATAAATCCTGAATGTGAATAATTATTTTAGTAATGTGATGTATGTTTTGGTCTCAAAGTATTCCATCTATAATGGATCACTTGTGGTGTTTTGGCCTTTGTGGGTGAATCACGATAAAGGAGTCCATTTTTGGCTTTCGGTTGGGTTTGGTTCTTTCTTTTGGCCATACTGTGGCTTTCTGAGGGCGGAAAGATTTATGTTGGGGAAAATTCCACATCAATGTCTTCTTTTAAATACATTTTTCATTTAATTTCAATTCCTAAATTTTTGGGGTTTTACCATGAATTTTGGTGGAAAAGGTGGGTTTTCTAAATTTGGTCCAAACTGTACGCCCATTTCTATATTTATAAATAACTTTTTATTTCTCTTATAACTCATCCTTTATTAAACAGTTTAAACCCATTCCACTTACCAAATGGAATTCCCTGGTATAATAAAATCACCATATCAATTTGGAATCCATAGGAATCCATCATAATGATGGATTTGGGTTTTTTATTAAGGTGTTGGGCCAGCCCGAAATCTCATTTCCTCCATTAAAAATAATTTTTAATTATTTAGCATATCCTTCAAGTTATATGTTTTTTTAGTGATTCCAACCCTTACCCGAGACCACTTACACAAGGCTCGCTCTCATGTTCTCCACCCCTCTTTTGAGATCATTTCCTTTGAGAAACTATGTGAAACTTCTTTCGATGTCTCAAATTACCCAGATTTGAAGAGGTAAATTGATTCCTTGATAACTCCTTCATTTATCACTATTATCCCCCATTATAGTTCCTAGATGATCTCTTAATAATTTTTTTAACCTACCATGAATGTTTCGATATTTGAAAATTCAAAAATCGGTGGATTTAGGGAGATTTCCTTATGATTCCATCAACTAAGTGTTCCTTCCTTTTAGTTCCTCCATTTCCCTAGGGTTTAATCCCTCTTTCTTGATGTTCCAAAGTGTCGAGAAGTTTGGATGAAAGCCTAGGGTTTGAAATTGTGTTTTTTGGTGCAATATGGAGATTTTAGGTTTCTCTTCACTTCCTTGTGGTGTGGTGGTGGGGTGCTCGATGTTTCACAACATGATTTGAGGGTTTTGACTCAAAAGGTATGTGATTCCATGGTTAACCATTTCTTTGAGGAGTTATTTTTTCTTTTTTTACTAGGTTTTCATGTTCCCATTATGCTGTGTGTGGCTAGATAACCATTTTTGATGTATTTGTTAAGGCATTTAATTTTATAATTACATCTCTATTGAAGTTGTGATCTTTTCGAATGTAACACATATGGTACCTTATTTTTTTAGTTTTATAAAAGATGAAAATGATTTATTAGATATTCAAAGGGGATGAAAATTATGTTTTGTTAATAACTTAGTGTCATGTGGGCCTTGGAATGGATTTTTTGGAATGGTTTTGGTGTGTAAATATTTTTTATACTTCTTGAGATCATTTTATGAAAATGGGTGTTTTCATTTGTATCATTCATGGTATTATTCAATGTGATTTTATAACTCTTGAAAGCGGTTTTATAAATGTATATAGGGCTACCGATTCTACTTTTTTAGTGTTTTTTTTGGTTTTGTCCTTGAAATATGGTTTTGAAATGGGTTTTATGATCAATATTTGGGTATACTTTTTATAATTGTTTTATGAAAGATTTGAAATATTTAATGATTTATCAATGTGCTAAAACCATTTAGGAAAAAATGTTTTGGAGTGCGTATATTTTGAAATGGTACATTTTAAATGTGAAATGGTATGTTTTTTCATTTGTGTCTTCAAGGAAATGTTTTATAAATTTTTTTGAAGGATTTTCTAAGAGATGTGAAATTGATGTGGGATGTTTTGTGTGACTGTGATGTTCAAATTGGATTTTGGTTATGAAAAGGGTATAATGTAGCATGTGAGTGGGATTTAATGTGAATTGGAATATCATGGAATGGTTTTTTAAAAAAATTTAATGGATTTGTGGAAGTGTTAAAGAAATGTGAAAAGTGTTGTGGGCTATTTTGGTGTGAGTCAGATTTCAAAATCAATTTGAATGAAAAGTGGAATTTTGTGACATGTGTGGTATATATTTGGGATTTCTGGTGAAATTTATATGTGGAAATGATATTTTAATTTGAAAATTATATTTCATGACTAGTTTAACTTGTTTGAGAACAAGGGGATAACCTTGGTATCTAAGTGGGTAGATGTGTATTAGTGTGCTAGTGAATCCTTGGGGTTTGGCCTCAGTTTCACATAGAAAGATTGACTCTAACAACTATAACTAAACAATGATGATGATTATTAGGGTCTACTAGGTTATTGGTATTTTCCCTACTAGTGGTTTGTGCATGAGAACAAATATTTCTGATGGTTACTCACACCGAGATATGAGGTACATGGGACACATAGCTAGCTAGTGCCTAGGTGTTATTACCTATTTGTTGTGCTTATTGGATCCTTTATACTTACAGTCGACATATGGTTTATTTGGTTGGAACATTTAATATCTTTTGAATTTATTTTAATGGTTTTTATTCTTTACATTATCAAACTTGTAAATTGATTTTTTAAGCTGTATCTTTTAGAAATTGTAACTATAAATTGCATGTTTTTTAAAACTTACAGGATTTTCATCATTGAATCTCTATCTCATGTAATATCTTAGTGGTGGTATCCTACTGGGATTTGGCTCAAAACCTAGATACACCTTTGGGTGTAAGGAGGCTTTGTTTTTTTTTGATGTCGTGGGTTGGGTACAGTTTATAGTGCCAGTGGTTCGGGTTTCTAGTAGGTTCTGAGTGGTGATGTCTTGTGGAGATGGCTTGGGGGTGGTGCCGCATTCCATGAGGGTTCATTATATGTTTATTTTTGGTTTTGTATCATTTTTGTAGTATTTTTGTGTGTTTTTTAAACTATGTAATTCAGTTCTGAATTTTTGTAAATGATTGTTTGGATTGAAAAAACCAGATTCGTTTTATTGGATTCATTTGTTGTTTAATGTTTATAAACTAGAGAAAAACATTCCCAATTATTACTTTATGATACTTGGGAACTTGTACCAGCCTATGGGGATCAAGAATTCCCTTCGGACCATGTTGTGGGCGGACTTTGGTACTGGTTTTAGCGGTGACCAGATTCTGTTCGTGACATGATCCATTAATTGGATCATTGATTCCTCAAGAAACGGTTTAATGGAGGCTCGGAATCCAATTGGGATCTTCCAAAAACTATGTAATTTTGTTAGGACTTTTCCATGTAAATTTGTTTTATTACATAAGGTTTGTGAATTGTTTAATTATTTTGCAGGGAAATAAAAGTTTCATGCATGATTTTGTTGTAGGGGTTTATGGTATGAAAAAATGGTCCACATAACTATGTTCTCCTATTTATTGAGTTCATAGGTCCCTTAAGTGGGATAATATTATTAAAAACCATGGTACAACAATGAAAATTCATTACATTTTATGATTCACTATTATTTAGGGTAAATTCATGGTTTGGGAAAATCATGTGCCAACCATGAACTACACAAAATCCCTCTAAAAATTCCAATATTCTCCAAAATGCACCCAAGAAAAAGCCTGAACCAATTTATTGTAAAAAATAGGTAAAATTAATAACAGAATAATGGTACAATGCATATCCAAAATTTTCGAGATATTTGAATCATCCCACCTTATATCATCTCATCCTCAAACTATAATCCAAATAATCTATGACATTTCTAGGTTAAAGAATTAGTCCATTGATTCCACATATCATTGTATCTCTCCCATGTTTTCTACTCAACATGACCATGTTACCACAATAATAAAACAATCATCATCGTAATCTACATCAATCATAAAAAAATTCTTTCTATGATCTATAGTTGAACATTTATGAATTAGCTAAACATGAACTAATGTATCTAGCATTATTATTGGTCCCACCAACTCTGACTCACCTACCTCCATCCATCATAGAAGTTATCTCTTTAGATAATAATGACGTGAATCATATGGTTCCATTTCAACAGTCTCCAAATAAGTATTATTATATGAAAACTCAATGAGTTCTATGTGCTTCTCCCAAGACCCACCAAATCCTAGAATGCACAACAATAACATATCATCCAAAAACTAAATGGTATGATCTGAATAACGATATTTTCTTAGGTAAAATGTTTTACATAGAAAAACGTACCTACTATGTTCCTTCATTAACCATTTAATGAATTGTGAAGTAATCCATCAGTCATGATCTAAAACTACACTCTGTGGAAGTTAGTGAGATATACTATCTCATAAACATAGAAGTCTCCAAACTGATCGACCATGTAATTCTCTTTGATATGTATGAAATGTGATACTTTCATAAATCATCCCATAATCCACCATAAATAATCATTCGTTAGTCATTTCATCACAATGAAAACCCTTATGTCCATTTTAATATCATCCCATTTCCATTTAGGAATGGTCAATGGTTGTACTAATCCACCAGGATTTAGATGCTTGTCCTTCATATAAGGACCCAGTCTTAAACATTACATAATATACAATTATGTAAAGAATTCACATTGATGATATTTTCTTGTTTATAACTTTAGAAAATTATTCCATAACTATTACAAAACAAAAATAATAAAATACATAGTGGACATATCCAAAAGTACATTTTTCTTCAATAATAATAATATTTTTAAAAGGAAACATGGTTTCTTTTCATGTTTAATAATCATAACTTTTTTATGATGACTTCCTTGACTTTATTATCACTTAAATACTATGAAAACACATAAAAATTGGGATGAACACAAAAAATCTCAGTAATTGAGATAAAAATAATGGAAAACCATTAGTTTATTTAAAACCTAATTACTCATTCAATGTTCTTTGAGAGTATGAAATAATTTTTTTCCACATGAATAGCACTCATACTTTTCACTAAATGAAAAACACTAAAACCAATAGAAAGGAATTAAAACTACTTTAGGTGACTTTGAGAATCACATAAATAAAACCCCTTCAGATATATTCCATTTGGAATAACTATATAGGTGACTTCCAAATTAGAGATCTATAATGGGGATCACACTTATTATAATCTATATCGGGCTCTTTCGTGAGCTATAATGGGGATCAACCCTTTGTATAAGATGTTTCGAGTTCACTCATGAGCTATAATGGGGCTCAACCCATTGTATAAGATATATCGGTCTCAACCAAGAGCTATAATGGGGATCGACCCTTCTTATAAGATTTATTGGGATCATTTGTTTCATATAATGCTCAAGTACCCATTCAAAAACATGTTCATCAAAAAACCCTTTTGAAAAACTCATCTTACCCCATAGGAAAAACATTTTAGTATAAAAGTACAATTTTCATTTAAGATCCCATTTCGAATACAAAGATACCCAAATAATGGAATATCGGTTTTATTTAAAATACATTAAGGCTTATAGAGGAAACAAAATATCAAATAATTGTTATTCCGGTTGAGAAGTGGTTATCGTCGTATATGTTAAAACAAATAACATTCCTTTTTATTTTGTAAAGAAAGTAAAATGATTTGTATAAAAATATTCCTTTTCAAAACATTGAATTTAATTCTAGATACATAAACTGTCTTTTATAACAATTTTATATATAAATAAATATTTATATTTATATCATGAAGACAATGGTTTGATAAATTAATATTTAAAAATTCAAGGTATCCCATACCACATTGATCATTTAAATATTAATCTACATTAATTCATAAAAATCATTATTATAGATAAAATTTGGATATTAAATTTCATATTGGTTTATATAAAACTTATGAAATAATATATGTGGATATTATTAAGAAATGCCTCAACAAAATGAGATTGAGACAAAATCCATTACCTTGGTCCAACATGTCTCGTTTGTTCTTTCATTTCCTGAATAATTAACTTACATTAATTTATGTATCATAAGAAAAATTTTAATGTTTATTATTCATTATATGTAACTTATTATCATGTTATATCACTTTGATAATTATTTGAGTTTATATCGGATGTTTTGTCGATATTCAGTATTTGAGTCAAAAATGAACCTGTTTAGGTGAAAATTATCCATGTGGTCAAAAATACATCATATCAAAAATATTATTCAGGATTTAAATATCATATTATCCATTATATATGTTATTATAATATTCTATAACATTTTGATATAATAAATGAAATGCACCATTCATGGAGACGGTAGGCCGTACGTATGCATAATTGCTACTTTTATTTCTTACTCATATTAATGGAATGAAAACTAAATTATAAATATATAGGTTATTATTAATGTACAATATATGGGTCATATATGTTACATAATTTCACTAATTACACCCTTTATACGTTCCATGTATCTCATGGGAAAGTCATAACACTTTGAGGGTGTAGTAGTATGCAATTACTCAAATGAAATTATCATTTTTACACATTATAAAAAGCATAATGGTGTGTTGTGAATTAGAATTAGAGAATCATAAGGACAATATAGATATAATATATATAATATATCATTATAGTTCCATCATAATGGCCACCATTAGAGGTGGTAGGAGAAAATTTAGCAATCATCATTTCGTGAGGCAGTAGTTCGTCATACACTGAAATAGTATGTCAGTACCCATTAGATTGATGTGTGTGTAAATGTAGATCCCATAATTATCATAATAAATAATAGAATATTTAGTATATAGGTGTTTTTATGTAATCATAGAATAATAAAATCCTAGTAAGTGTATTAGAAATATATGGGAAAGGAACTTGAAGAAATATGTTACCTCTAAATCAGGTAACTTCTTTTTATTTAAGCAAAAAGTATTTATTGAATTTCCATATTCCCAAGGTAAGTTTTCTAGGAGGATTTAATGGATGTTAGAAGATTATTTGAGAAAATATTTGAAGATTAAAAGGGCATTAGAGGTGTGAGTATGAGGGTAGAGGTGGTGGCCTTTTATAAGGGGAGGCAGAGAATGTCTCTAAATATTAATTTATTATATATTCAATTTTGATTAAAAATGGTTAAAAACTAATTTTATTTGAAGATAAGATGATTTGGGTTTGAATACCCATAATCAAATAATTTTTAGACATGTTTTAAATATTATTTTACCCGAATATTTTTTCTTTAACCCTAATTTTACCATTTTTAATATTATCATGATATCATGTTATTTACACATTGTGGATTAATATAATTACCATACGATGTCAAAAGACCCAAAAAGTTAATTTATTATATATTTGGACTTATACTATCAATTTGGCCAAATTGTAGATTTTGATGAATTTAATATCATTTAATAAAATATTTTATATTTTATGTTATGAAATATGTAAATTTAGGACACTATTAATACGTTCCTTTTTTAAAAATTCATAACAACCTGATTACATTGAATAGAAAACATTGAATCAATACTAACATGTCATATTAACCTAGAAAATTTTTGGATGACAAATGTTATGTTACATAATATTTAGTTTAATATTTATAATATAATTTATTTTGTTTTATAATTGTGTCAAAACAAAATATATCTAGTTAAATTATAATATTTATATATGAAATATCATGTCAGGAAACTTTTTATATTTCTAATGAATATATATAGTCTAAGATATAAATTATATAAATCATACATAAATTGATATAGTAAGAAGATACATGTTTGTATTATTTTTCTCATTACATTAAATTAATTTTTTAACATGTAATTATTACTCCCAAGTGGATCTATGGGGTCCTAAAATCGACCCAAGGATACCCATGGTCGGCCATATATCATAGAAAATGACCAATACATGTGTTAGAGTAGTTTTATATTATTTACGTATTATTTTTTTACCCTTTTTACATGGTTTACCCTTTAATAATGGTAGATAAAAATAATTACTGAAGTGAATATTCATAATAGACAAAAATAAAATGTACTTATTTAAGAAAAATGTATAATATTATCAAAATATATAATCCATTTTTCCAAATTTATAACCCAGAATTTTCAGAAATCAATTTAAAATTAATTTCAATCGTCAAAAACAAACACTGTGTTATTCAGAAGTAAAAACTATCAAAAAACTGACAATTGTTTATATCAAATTTAAAAGGTAAATTCCATCCAATGAACAAAATTGTACTAAAATTTCTAAATATATTCCAATTATACATTAAATCTATTAAATAATATGATTTACCCCTATAAATTATCTCGATGGAAACAGTTGTGGTCAATTAAAATTTAGTGCATTTATATTATTCATCAAAATATTATTGTTATCAAAAAATATAAAAAATTCATGTCCAGCCACTGGTATATGGAAGGCGGGTTTGGGGTAGTCTTGACACAAGCCCTGGGGGATGAGACATGAAAAATTGGTATCAATGGAGTCAGTTCAACGGTAGAACATAGGACTCTGATCTTTTCTGTGACGTAATAGTGTTAAGGGTACAAATTGTTGTTTTCAGTTCAGGGAGTCTAGTGTTGGTGTGGTGGCCAACGTATCCATAAACTAGGACCCTGACTACTGATTTCCAACTATGTTCATGAAAACACTGATTGCGTGTGTGTTTTCAAAAGTTTTTCTTTAAGTCACCTCAACCAAGTCACTCATGATGTATAATCTTTTGACCGTGTTTCATCTTTTTCATTAAAAATGACTCTCCACGAACGACCAGGGAGAGTCCCAAGAATTGTACACACAGATAGCCCACCGAGCGACGAGACCTCGGTGGAGGGACCTTTTTTAGTGGAGGAACCAGCGGTACCACATCCCATTGGGCCACCGATGATACCAGCCCCAGCAACAGACGATGTACGCTGCTTGATCTCGTTGCATGAGTTCCAGCACTAGACGCCACCTAGGTTTAGGGGAGAGACGGACCCATAGGCAACTGAGGATTGGCTTGAGGATATGGTGAGAGTCTTTAGACTGGTAGGGAAACTAGCTGACATTATTTTGATTCATTATTCCAACCTTTTAATGGAAGCTATGGGCAGATGGTGGATCTTGATTCTCCAAGTCCACGACGAGATGACACAACTCTTGGAAGATTTCAAGAGCCTGTTTGATGTGGAGTTTGTCCCAGAAACCCTATGTGTAGTGCGTATATAAGAGCTACTTCAAATGTAGTTGGGCAATATAATGGTGGCACAATACTCAGCGAGGTTCACCGACCTCTCATGATACTCCATAGATATGGTACAAGACCCATTCATCAGCGTTCAGACCTTCAAGCAGGGGCTCAGGCGAGAGATCAGGGCTTCGATGATCTCGCTCAGTAGACCGACTTAGGTAGGGGTGCTGGAGAGAGCCCTCTTAGTGGAGAGTTTCCTTGCTGATCAGTCTCAATCAGTGAGACCCACCACTAGTCAACATGTAGTGGAGTCTTCTACAGCTGGCAGTAGACAGATGTCGTAGATGTCTAAGAGGACCATACCCACTGGTGGATGACCGCATGACCTTGAATCTGTTGTACGGGGCACCTAGGGTAGAGACACACATGCCAGGAGCGGGCAGTGTTACTAACCTGGCGGGCATGGTTACATGGCTCGTGACTGTCAGATCCACTGTTCGGATGATCAGCAGATGGTCGAAGGACCACCTAGGCAGAGATAAAGATTCGATCAAGGCAGTCTGCAGGGAGTAGGCGGACGTGGCAGAGGAGCTGGTCGAGCAATGACGGTTGGTGATGTTTCGAGGTGTTACCACCACCACCACCAGGAGGTCCACCCTGACCGCAGGGAGTAGGTGGACAGGCAAGAGCTCTGCTCCAGGCAGCTGAGGCTTACGATCATGGCACTCTGGAGATGATTCTAGGTACGATATAGGTCTACTCCACCTTAGCTGCAGTTCATATAGACACAGGTGTCAGTCACTCTTTCATTTCCATTGCCCTCGTTCGGAGCTCGAAGATTCTGATGGAGTCATTGTATGGATCTTTAAGTCTAGAGACTCCCACAAGAGTAGACTTAATGATTACGCACTGGTGCCGATAGTGTGAGATTACTCTAGGATGTGAGAGCTTTAGCTGGGATCTCCTCACAGTGGCATTGAGGCTTTATGACGTCATCTTGGGCATGGACTGGTTATCTACCTTCCATGCTCAAATTGACTGTATTAGGTGCAATGTGAGTTGCGTCTGCACTGATGGGACCAGTTTCACCTTCACTAGCATGAAAGGAGCCTTTGCAGTGCATGATGGACTTTCCCGTAGGAGAGTACAGTCGATCACTAATCAGTTGGCTAACCTTACCCTCAGAGCAGTATTTGTAAAGAGTCTGAGTTATCCTGTAGTGGTGGACCAGTACAAGGATGTTATCCCTGATGATGTTCCAGGTCTACCTACTTGCAGATATATGGACTTATATATTGACCTGTACCCCGGGACAACACCGATATCTACACCAGAAAATCATATAGCTCCCATAGAACTTTTCATGATGCGGGTAAACTAATAGGACTTGATGGGGAAGGGATTCATCTGGCCCAATGTTTCTCTATGGGCAGCCTCAATTCTGTTCTCCATGAAGGTGGTTGGGATCCTGAGGATTTTATCAACTACCATTGCCTAAACGAGGTGACTGTGAAGAACAAGTTCCCACACCTGAGGATTGAAGGCTTCTTTGATCGGATGAAGGGAGCATAGTGGTTCTCGAAGATAGACCTCATATCAGGCTATCACAAGCATAGAGTTTGAGATGAGGATGTGTAGAAGACGACATTCAGATGTCGGTACGGCCTCTACGAGTTCTTTTTTATTCCATTCGGCCTTACCAAAACTCTAGCAGTGTTCATAGGAACCTTGAGCAAGATTTTCCATCCATACCTCGATTGATTTATTGTAGTCTTCATCGATGACATTCTGATCTACTCGACTACTAAGGAGGATCATGCCTATCATTTTCAAGTAGTATTGGAAACACTCCGAGAGCAGCAGCTTTATAGTATGATCTCGAAGTTCCAATTTTGGATATGTGAGGTTCACTTTTTTGGGAAACGTCATCTCAATGGTTAGATTTTCAGTGGATCCAGTGAAGGATGAGGCGGTACTTTCTTGGGAGCCACCAAGGAGTGTGACAGAGGTACGAAGTTTCCTGGGTTTGGCTGGTTACAACCAGATATTCATTTCAGACTTCTCCAGAGTTGCAGCACCACTATCAGCCTTAAAAAAGAAGTGGAAACCCTTCATGTGGTCGGAGAGATGCCAACACATCTTTCTAGAGCTGATGCAGAGGCTGACTAGTGCACCCATCTTGAGGCTTCCAGAGGAAGGAATAGGGTATGTAGTCAACTATGGCGCATCAGGGACCAGACTCAGGTGTGTCCTAATGCAAGAGAGATTAGTTATCACATATGGTTATCGACACCGGAGACAACATGAGAAGAACTATGTTACACATGACCTGGAGTTAGGAGCAGTGGTCTTCGCCTTGAATATGTGGAAAAACTATATGATGGGCGAGCGTTTTACCATGTACTCTGATCACAAGAGTCTCAGGTAAATCTTCTCTCAGAAAGACCTGAGCCTAAGACAATGGCGATGGCTTGAGTTCTTCTAGGACTACGACTTCGAGATATTCTATACTACTAGAAAGGGGGACATTGTAGCAGATGCACTCAACAGGTGATCTGGTATACAGCTGATATGTGAGGCAATAGAGCAGTTGGCTACCTTACAGATATCCTTTTTCGATAGAGATGGATTAGACTCTTTATAGTCCCATATAGTCTCTCTTCCACTTCTTCCACGAGTCAGGGAGGAACACATGGGGATTCTGACTATGAGACACGAAGTGCTTAGATATCCACATGGTAGGAACCTGATGGATTTCATGAAGGTGGAGAGAACTTCATCCTCTTCAATGGATTTACTTTTGTACCTGTGTCACTTACGGAGGAAGTGTTGATGGAGTGCCACACATTCTCACTAGCGGTACATCCAGGAGTGGTGACGATGTACAAGTATATTCGATGATAGCATTGGTGGATAGGTGTGAAGAAAGTGGTAGTGGTGTTTGTCTCTCGATGCCTCACTTGTCAGCAAGTGAAGGCGGAGCACCAGGTACCAGGAGTCTTGGATCATCCTTTAGAGGTACTAGAGTAGAAGTGGGATGGTATATCCATGGACATCGTGACAGGACTTCCACTTACATATAGGGATCATGACATGATTTGGGTGATTATTGATCGACTCACCATGTCGGGCCACATCCTACCGATCAGGGGGCAGGGCTCAGTAGAGCGCTTGGGATTCCCCTATGTGCAGTAGATTGTGTGGCTGCTTGGAGTACCTTCTTCTATTGTCTCTGATCGTGACGCACGGATTTCTTCCCGGCTATGGAAGGGGTTTTAGGAGGCTTTCGGAACGCATCATCATCTGAGCACCAAATTCTATCCTCAGACTGATGACCAGACTGAGATGAACATTCAGACTCTCGAGGGCATGCTCCATTCATGCGTCCTTGACTTCGGTCGTAGATGGTAGGATCACTTACCTTTGGTGGAGTTTTCATACAACAACATCTATCACTCCACCATTAGTATGGTATCTTTTGAGGCATTATACTGGAGACCTTGCAGATCAACATTGTGCTGGATTAACCCATGGGAGTCAGCACTAGTGGGACCAGAGATGGTACAAGCTACCATAGAGAAGGTGCAAATGATCTAGAAGTGGATGAAGACTGCAAAGAGAAGGCATAATTCATATGTTGACTAGAGTGGAGACCTCTAGAGTTTGAGGATGGGGACCATGTATTTATACAGGTCTCAACTCGACGTGGTTTGTGGAGATTTGTTCAAGGCAGAAAGTTATCTCAGAGATTCATCAAACCTTTCCAGGTCCTCAGTAGAGTTGCAGAGGTGGATTACCACTTAGCTCTTCCACCTCAGTTGCACCAGGTGTACGATGTCTTCCACGTATCTCAACCGAGGAGATACGTGCATGACCCTTCTAACATCATTAACCATGGAGAGCTGGACATCGAGGATGAGGTCAATTTTACAGAGGTTCCAGTGGAGATTGATGAATGAGAGGAGTGGGTCATATGTGGATGGTCGATACCTCTGGTGCGCATTCACTTGCAGCACAGGAACCTACATGAGAGCACATGGGAGAAGGAGGCTCAGATGTGTGCTTAGTACCCCCACTTGTTTCCTTAGTTCTAGTTTTAGCGTACAGGGATGTAAATCCCTGAGGTGGGGAAAATGTAAAGTCTCGGAATATCCATGGAATTGTTTTTAAATACATGGGAATCTTACAAATCCGTGAAAATTGATGGTGCATTATTCCAAGGCCCGTTCTATCCAGAATCAATTTCTGAAGTTTTGTCTAGGTACGTTCAGTAAATGTACGAGCAGGTTTTTATAAATTTTGAACTGCTGCAGGGAATTGAAATCTTAGGGAACCGTTGAACTCGTAGTGCCGGTATTCGTTGAAGGAGACTTTCACTTCGATGACAGTGAGTCTAGAATAGAAGTTAGTTTTTGGGTTATTGCAGAAGTTAAAAAAATAAAGTGAGCTTCACTTTATTTTATTTGAGTCTCCATGTGGGTGTTTGGTGGTTAAAACCTCCACCTAGAAGTTGGAGGTGGGACCACCACATCTCAACCTCCCATGAGAGTTTATAGTGGTGGGGCCAACCATAACCTAACCTCCCACGAGAGGTTATGTCGTTGGGACCACATGGGTATAAACATCCCTATTAATGGGAGGAGATAAAACTAATGAAGCTCTACCTCATTGATGAGATAGAGCCTCTTGACCTCTCAACTCCCCTCCTTAATGAGGGAGAGTCTCTACACACACCCCTTCTTTAATGGAGCCAACTCCCCTATTTTTTTATTTTTCAAACACACATGAATTAATTACGGGTTTCCATGTAATTAATTAAATATTTTTCAATTCTTGGCAATGAAATAATAGAGACTATAATCTATTATTTGGCACAACTTCTCACTTGGATGATTTGAGAGGAGGATTATTGGGAGAAATCTCCCAATGAGGAACTTCATCTTCCAATGAAGTTCGATGAACGAAGAACGAAGAATTCCGAATTTCATGGACTTCTTCCCCAGACACCTACTGAGGTGGATCATCTTCCATAGCCTACGCAACTTAGGATTGGAAGTGTGTGGTGTACCTGACGAATGAAAATCTTCTTCATCTACTTTCCACGTCTTCATCATCGAACGGCGAAAAAGGTAGGGTGATTTTTTTAGTCATTTCTACTATACTCTTCACTTTCTCAGTTGGAAAGGAACTATTGTAGTGGTTGTAAAATAATTAAGGATCATCTTCTTTACTTCATTGATGAGAAAAATGTTACCACCATAAACGCGGAGGGTGCGGGCCAAACCAACATTTCCCGACCGCTCCACCATTCTTGTTTGAGATGATCTTTGACATGGCTATGAAGTAAATAGATGATGAATGCGGCAACGAAAAAGGTCACGTTACCCATGGCCTCTGCAACCCGTGTCATACTCATGGTGCTTCGAACGAATTGGCTCCACCTCCTCAGGCCGAACTGTGCTGCCGCTTGTCGTACCACCGTCGGCCCGAGCCGCGCCACGCCCAGCCTCCCGGCCGCCCGCCGGCCTTCCGGTCGCTCCGGCCGAACCGCCTCTGGCCGAGCCAAGCTTGGCCAAGCCGGCCTCCACGCACCCTGTACACCTCCCCAAGCTACCTTTCGAGTCCCCCGATCCATGCTCCTTGTGGTGGGCGGATCTAGCTGAACTGCGGCCCTCCGAACCGAGGTGGAATCCCGGCACCCCTCGTGGCCACCCGGCCGAGCCAGCGCCCCGTCCCCCTCGCAGCCTCCCGGCCGAGCCGGCATCCCCACCCCCTCACGGCCTCCCAGCTAAGCTGGTATCCCATCCCCCCTTGCGGTCCCTAGACGAACCGGCCCTAGCCGTGCCCTCCAGCCTGAGTCACACTGGGCCGCACCCTCACGACGCTCCGGGTCGAACCGGCCCAAGCCTGGGCCGGACCGCCCTCGCGGCCTGCTGGACTGGGCCCAGTGGGCCGAGCCAAACCCAATAGGCTAGGCCGGACCCCTCTGGTCAGCATGTGTTGACCCGAACTAGGTCATCCAAAACATAGTTGGGTCGGGTCGGTCCCACCAGGTCGGACCGGACCTGTGCCCACTACTGAGCTTTTACATTCATTTGGCCATATCTTTAGCACCATATGACTGTTTGATGAACCATTAGTGGTGCTAGTTTTCTCTGAGAATGACAGTCCCCTTGATTATACCCTACTGGTGTTCGGGGTATTGTTGTGATATGGTCAGGTCGGATCATACACGAATCCAACTGGGCCCCCAGGACTAAAATTCTAATAACTCATAGACCGGGCATCTGATTGACATGATATCTATTGCGTTGAGACCCATATGACGTGTCAGACCATTGAGATACTTCTTTTTGGGACATCTTGGTTGTTGGAACATCAACTAGTAGCTTGTAAATCAGATCTTTGAGAGACGAGTGAGCATTTCTGTGGGAACCTAGTAGCTGGCTGAGACCTGACGACTTCTGACCGTTTGACTCAGAGTGACTCTACTGGCCTAGTTGAAAGCGCCTTGGTGTCGTGGTAGACCCACAATGGGATGTTATTTGGTGACGCAAGAGACTCACGATACTCTATAGGAGGAGTACCTCAGCGGGCTATGAGGGGGAGTGCCTCTATGTGACGCGACATACTCACAGTGGGGAGTGCATCTATATGACTCTCCAGACCCAAGGTACTCGACCGGAGGAGCACCTCAGTAGTCCAAGGTTAGTGGGAAGCTCCTATTTGTGACACAACAAGCCCACTGTACTCGATAGAGGAGGAGTACTCTAGCAGCCGAGGGTTCAGATTGATACAACACCTATAATAAAATACAGGTTGAGCTGAGTCAGAAACTTTTGTGTTTACCTCATGACTGAGATGGATTACTTGATAACTTAGGTAAATGTATGGGCATATACTTAAATGGGTTTCTCTATTGATATCATACTTTCTGGTTTTTCCTTGTTTAATTTTGTGAGACATTGAGGTTGTTGGGGTCCCTACTTAGTATCGTTAATACTCACCCCTGCACGGGATATGCCCGGACCATGTTGTGTTGGTTACAGATGACAAACAACACTAACTGAGGCTGAGGATAGTAGGATTGGATGGTACATTGAGGTGGATCACACTGTGTGATGGTACATGGTAGAGACAGAAGGAAGTGGAGTGCTGTGGAGGCTCTCTGTACCTACCCTTCAGGTAGGAATCCCAGTGGACGATCCAGGAGCTGTTTTCCTTGTACTTTTAGTTTCCTTGTACTTTCAGTTTCCACTTACTTCACAATTGGGATTGTATTTTCGGCCCCTTTTACATTTCAGTACTCTTTTGTATACAGTTTTACAAAGTTTTTTTCTTCCATATTGTACTCTATTGTGTGCTTTTTCATGTTTTAAAGGAAATTCCTTCTCAGTTTATGGATTTACGCCTTTGGTGATAGTCACCAGCCCCTGGACTATTTTAGGCGGGTTTGGGGTAGTGACAACATGGGCCCCAGGGGAAAAGTCATGACACCCCATATAGTACACATTATAGATAAACCCTATGTAAAAACATTCTTTGTAAAATGTGGAATGATAACCTATGAAATGGTGAGAATATATTCTTAGTAATGGTAAACATGGAGGATATAACTATAACATGAGTATAATGGTATGAGATCATGAGAATATCATTTGAAAGCCATACCCTAGTAATCATAGATCATAAAAGTGGGCCATGAAATAAATAAGAGTTGTTCATAATACTAGAATCATAAAGGAATCAGTAAACATAATCAATGAGAACATAAAATTGGATTAATACATTTATATTTTTTAAATAAAATATTCATATAAAATATTATATCAATGTTAGCAACCATGAAATTAATAACATGATCGTCTGGGGAATTCTAATTAGGTCTAGCTTCAGGATTGGGATAACCTCATGTGTTCCAATTTCTGGTCCTTATATTCCGTCTTGTGTACACTATATTGGAATTATGAATGCCTCATATGAACCATTTATGATCATATAATACTAATCATTGACCAATTCATTAGAGATAGGTATAGGTACGACACTTCCTTATTTATAATGAGACCATCATATTTTGTTGTAATGTATCCACCTTCCATAGTTTTAATAGAACTATATTCCTTGGTTAAAACATAACTATTATCTTATAATGAAAATTAAAATACATCTTCAAACATAACACAAAACATTCATCATATAAAAATAAATTAAAATAAATGTATTTCGTAATCATTTAATCAAAACATATCCAATGAAAAAAGAGATAGGTTTCATAAAAATTTAATTATTTCACCTTATAAAATCCCACTTAAAAGGAATATGCGTCATTAATATATATTCATCATATTAATAAAAAATCCTAAAAATAATAAAGATCATATAATTCAATAATATACCGACTAAATCTTAAATAACATCAAATAATGTCCTCTTCTATAGAAAATGGTATTCAATGATCCCTCCGAAAATTTCTGAAGGAAATTAAAATTCAATCATTGGAAATTAACTACTAAAAAAATACAAGATCAAAAAATTAACTTTTAATGTAAAAAATCCTTCAAATTATATAGTGGGTTATTTAAATCATTGGATCACCAAGATAGTAAGGATACCCATCCATACCTTACACAATAAAACATATATTATTTTCATATTTTTGGTAAAATACAAAATGAACATATTTTAAAAGAGACATAATGATTACTTTTAAATATTATTTACAAAATTCATCAATGGGTAAAAATATTATTTAAAAAATTAAGTTATAATATAAAAACCATTATTTAATATATTTTTATAAATTATGGACATTGAAAAAATGGATTTACAGCCAATGAGAGAAATGAAGTTAGTTTTCCCGGAATATTTATTGATTATTAATTAAATAAATAGTTGGAAATGAAATAAAAGAAATTAATTTGAATATAATAACATAGGAGAGTAAAATTATTCTTCTTTTTGAGGTATACATTATAATATTTAATCATCTAGAAAAAATTAATCAATCCCAATAAACAATGATATTGTATTAAAAAACATTACAACATTTGTAACATTTGAATCATAATCACCGTGAATGAAAATAACATGTACGAAAATGTATGTCCTATAATTATCTATAAATTAACATTCATGGGTTTTTTTATAACACAAAAACAAAAAATGGTGTGTACAAGGAATGTGTCCCACAAGAATAAATGTGAGGAGAAAATCACTTACCACATTTGGGATCCATTGAATCATTGTAGAATATAAGGAATAAAATAAAATGTTAAGATAAATATAATATAAATAATTATATTCATCATATATAATTTAAATTTTATAGTATATACACCATAGAAAATAAACTAATTGTGAATTTAGATTTAGATTTCTAAAAATAAATTTGAAACCAAAAACACATATCCTTATGTCTTGACTACCTTTATACAAATGTTACCCTACTATATAATAAAATAGTGTTTCTATTCATCTATTAAATATCCATAATCATATATATTATTCCATATATTATTATTTATTAAAATTAATAACTATTTAATTAAAAATATAATGGTAAAATCATGATTCAAGTAATAACCACTTCATTTTTCATGTATGTTTTTTACTTGTATTTTTTGTCATCTAATAATGATTGTGGTCAAATGTTTTCAAAAAAATTAATAAATAAATATATATAATATATATTCATAATATATTTATTTATATATAATAAAATAATGTTAAATATAAATAATTAATCAAAATATTTATTTAAATGGTAAGCTATTTGTATGCATTAATGTTGTTTTGATATCCTATAATAATGTAAAATATAAGGGAAAATAAAATATATCCTATAAAAATTCATTATGATGTCATATATATGACATATATTAATTAAATTTATCTTTATTACCTTCAATGTAAATTGTATTTGAAAATTGATCAACATTGCTTCGTGAACCGGTGTTCTACTGAATACAAGACCAGTGATATTGTTTTCTAATGGGATAAAATTTAATATATTATATGTGATATTAAAATTAAATATATATAACAATTTCATATATATAATATAAATATACTAATTACCTCATTATATCTAGTCATGAGAGGTTGTGACGGAAAACAAACTTCAATAGTTCATGTTCCAAGAAGCCATCGTACAAATGATTGATGATTTAATTAATATTTTATTAAAGAGGATATTTATATACGTTATTAAATTTACATATTTACATTCTGGTATATGTTATATTCTGATCATATTATCTCATCAATGATGATGACTATTTTATGGAGTAAGAAGAAAAAAATTCAATGTTTATAATTTTACCTATTCTTCAGAGAACCATAATAGGTTTACAACTAAACAATTATTTTCAGGTTTTAATAATAAAAAAAGGAATCTAGAATGTGGTGTGGTATGTAAAGATTATAGTTGGAATTCCCATATTTTAAAATAAAAATTCCAAACTGTAATGTGGATAAGATCATAAATACTATTTTATAATTGATGAGTGTGGAAGAATAGAAAATTTTCAAATATTATCAATAATTCCATGTCACATTCATGGTGAAAAGGATAAAAAATGGATCATTATCAAACCATATATGATATAAATAAAACTTATGTCTATAATATAGGAATTGGACATGTGATTAGGTCATCATAATCCTAATCATTTTTGGATAACCCCTTGTAAACCTGTTTTAACCATAATCACGATAAACAATTATTCCTATTTTTATTATACATTATGAACAAAAATAAATTGAACATATTATATAAAATTAATTATTATAATTAAAAATAAAGTATCCAATTTTTAAATTTTAATTTTCAAATGTGGAAAAGTTTAACATAAAATTATATACATAGACGTGATGAAGAACTAGTTTTCCAAGGAGCATTTTTTCATATGAATATAATAATTTAATAGAAATATTGAATATATAATGACGTAAAATAATATAAATTGGATTAATATATATATTATTGAATAAATTTTATTTTAATAAATTTGAAAATAAGATATAAATATTTATATACATTGATTAAAACTTACGATTTAAAAAATATAAGATGTTTGTTACAATGCGTTGAAAAATTAATCATCAAAAAATGTTTTCAAAAATATTGTAAAATATAATTATTATATTTATGTTTCAAAAATATATTTTATATTTTACTTATTAATTTTGAAAAAATAAATCTTATTTTTTTTCACAAAATACATGAATTTGTTTTCTATACAAATTTTATATTTGAAACACATAAAGACATTCCCAAATAATAAAAATATAGTTCTTCATTTTTTCATTAAATAAACCCATATTAAATACTTATAAATACTTTATTATTTATATTTATATATTCATTCATAATAGACATGTTATAATTGTCATGTTAAAACTATAAAATCAATATTTTACTGTAGTTTCTTAAGACACGGTGTCACATATATCATAAGCTAGCGAGGAAATTAAATTTTTTAGAAAAATTAAATCCAAAAATAATAAGGTGATATTTTTTTATCTCATTATGAGGGGTTGATATTCTTAAAAATATTCATAATCTAGTGGTGTGCTGGTGAAAAACTCCCACCAGGAGTACACTTTTTATTTCATCCTATGGAAACACAAATGTTATCAAAATATTTGAACCCATCCCCGGGGATACTATAGATACTGTTAAAATACATAAAACAATATCAATAGAGTATTCATGTTACTAAGGGGTTATTCTGGTTCATTGAATTTTATTTTCCCCTCATGAAACCGAAATACACATACAAGTAATAGTTATATTCCTTTATAGTTGAAAATATTTTTTGGAAATTAATAATGAAAATTTCACTCAGGGGACACATTAAAAACTACGTGGTCACGTCATGGAATACATGATCACATATTAGATTTTCTCAACCCATCATTGAATATGATAATTGATCCATGATCCTTATTCATTCATGAAATCTTGATGTTGAATCTATGCCTCCATAATCTCCCTTCATGAGGCTCTTAATTATAAAATACATTCATTGATTAAAGATTTTGATCTGACACCTTTTTGATCTCAAAACAAATCCATCTAATTTATTTGGGAAATAAAATACTATTTTTTTTGTATCCACATTGAGAAACTAAGGAATTTCATCATCACACACACCATAATCCAAGATACCCTTCAACGATCTTGGGTTATGATCTTCTATAATCGTTCGTTGTCTACAATTATATAGCATAATTTTGGAGAAATGTACTTGAATAATTTTGGTTTAAATCACATATTATTTGTTAATAATATGTTTATAATGATTTTGAGATGAATCGATCTTGTTTTGGTGGTTTGGGGAAAAAAGGAAGAGAAACCGGGCCAACATGTTCAAGGAACAAGGTTGGCGCATGATTAAGTGAATTGTGTGGCCATCCCATCCAAGCAGTTCGGATTTTGATATTGTAAAATCACATGAGTAGTGAATGGATATTAAATACTTATGGCCTTAACAGGTAATCGTGTGACCCAAATCCTCCAGGATATTGGCTTTAATAAGGTTTTCACACGGTTTGGAAAACAGTACATGTAAACTGTGTACCCCGTTAAAATTTGAAAAAATTAAAATTTTCTATCACGAGATTTTAAAGGATCATCGTATTTTCTATCCAAATACCTCTCTTTAACCCCTAGTGATGGTCAAGAACAATCAAGATATCCAAAGGATCAATCTCCACCATTTTTCCTCATTTTGAGCTCTATTTTGTATGGATTGATTCTCTCGGCAAGTATAATCGACCCTTGATTCTCCTTTCAAAATTTAGGAATGTTTCTTGGAAAATTATTTCAAATAGGTGTAAAAATATCATTCTATGGTGAAATATACCTAATGAACTATAATTTCAATGTTATTTTTTTAATTAAAAGGTAATCTTATGAGTCCGAGAAAATTGACGGCACGTGATTCTGAGTCCTGGTGTGCCCGGAATGCATTTCTGAACTTGTTTTTGTGTACGTTTTGTAAAAGTGAAAGAGGGTTTTTATATATTTTGATCTCGTGCTCAGAATTGAAATCTGAGGGCACAGTTGAAATCGCAGCTCTAGTATTCACTTAAGGAGACCTCCACCTCGACCGAAGTAGGCCGAGGGTGAAAGACAGGATTTGGGTTTTTTTGTGGAAATTGAAATAAAATAAAATAAACTTTTATTTTATTTTATTTTTGTTGAAACCACCCAAGTGGATGGTTTGAAGGTGGGGACCACCTAAACTATAAACTCCTAAACATGGGTTATAGTGGTGTGGACTACCGGAGCCCTCAAAACCTCCCAATTTTGAATTTAGAGGCAAGGACCGCCCGAAACCCTTTAATAAGAGAAAACCTCTCAACTCTCATAATTTAAATTTTTCCAACACAATTCATTAATTGGGGGAATTGATTTTAACAACACAATTCATTAATTGGGAAAATTAATTTTTCTAATGTTGTTCATTAATTACACCAACCTTGTTGTGCAAACATAATTCTTTTTGACAAACTTAAATTATTAAGTTGTCATGGCCTTGTGCCAAGACACTCATTTGTCTCATTAGACCTACTGATTCATCGAGGAGTTATAGTTGGATCCACCACTCACTTACTATGTCCAATGCATTCATCATCTGAAAATTTTGAAACGTAACATGAACATTTGTATTAAAACTAACATACAAAATGTTAATACTTAAACTATAAACCATGAATGGTATAAAAATAACACATCCACAGTCCAACATATCAAAAAACCTTCAATAAAATATGGATGATTTGTATCATAATGAATCAACTTCAAACAAGTGTAAAATCCATCAAAGGATGTTGAAATATAAGAAAATAATCATCAAAGCTATTTGAGATAAATATCCCTCTTTTTCTTGTAAACATTTAAAAGTCTCACTATTTATCAAGAATCATTTTAAAATACTTTTTTGAATCAAAATGTCCCATAAAAATATGAAACATTTAAAAGGAATTTTAATTATAAAAAATTAATGTCTATAAAAACTAATCATTAATCCCACTTTTAAAACATGGACATTAATGAGAACGATTTAGAAGAATAAATCTTCAAAACATTTAAAATGATATTTTAGTTAGAGTTCCTAACCAAAAGTGAGACACTTCAATACAAATAATTGAGATTATAAAAACATTATAATATCATGTGAATAAAGGGATTCATGATGTACATTGTCAATGTATATTATATACACCATATAAAAGTGAATTGGCGTATAAAAATAAAGAAGTCTTAATTGAATGTAAATTGAGATGAAATCCCATATAAAGACCATATCCTTAGGTTAAGGATAAATAAAAGATATAATTATGTGTGACAAATATATATACACTCAATATGATTGGATATTCAGTGTAAATAAACCATAGGACATTCTCACATATTCTTGTAAATACAACACCGATGAATTAGATGTATATCTCAATGAATGGAAATTGAGTTAAGATTGCTCTTATCAAGTTCATATCAATGACTTGAGAAATTATCAATGGAGTGATTATGTGCATCAAAATTATATCCACACATAGGGGAGTGGAAATTACTACTTAGATAATAAATAGTGATTCCACACATAATCTTTTTGTAAAATAATCAATGAAGTATGCATAAAGCCCAATGAGTGAAAATTGAAAATTGAAATTCCCTTACCGATTTGGTAACTCATGAATCATACACCCCATAAAAGAAGTATCATACAATTAAGATGTAAATAACCATAACATAAATTATATTAAACCAATAATACAATCATGGGTAGTACATACACTACACAAGAAGAAATATTGGCTAATATATCATGAATCTCACATGGTTAAAAAGTGAAATGAAAAACCCTTATCACGTTGTAATCAATCGAGTCGTATGAAAAAAAATTAATAACCACTAAATTAATCACAAAATAACATGAACATAGAAATAATAATGATAATATATATCAAATGTCAGTACACAATACACCACATGCAATAAATAAGTGGCGAACCATGAAAATCTCAAGAAATTAAGAGTGATATAAGAAACCCCTTACCTCATGTCTGACTTGACACGTTAGTTCATTAATATCTCTAATAATAAACTAAAGTTAATTTCTATTTTCTTAAGAACCTTTTTCAAGTTTATTATTCCTTTTATATCACTTATAACCATGTTATAAACATCATGTAATCATTTAAGTTAATAAAGGTTGTATTTTTGAAATTTGGTACCTGAGTCAAAAATGAACTTGTTATAATAACAAATTGTCCATGTGGTCAAAAGTCTTTTATCTACAAGATCATATTAATGATTTAAATATCATATATATCATATATATCCAGTATATATATATATATATATTTACAATTAGATCATTATATTTGGAGATAAGAAATGGAATGCACTGTTCATGGAGACTGTAAGTCGTACCTATGCATGAACGATACATTCATTTCTATTTCATATTTAATGAAATTAAAACCTAATGATACATGGGTATATTATAATTTCAAAATAATATCATATGATATATGTGTTTCATAATTTAATTAACTCCATCCTTTACACGTTCCATGTATGTAGTACCCCCGGTTTGAGGTATGTGGCCTCTATTTATGCTTTTGTATGTGTTTAAAGTGCATGGGATGAGTTGGGAAGAGGTTGGGAGATATTGGAATGGTTTTGGATGAGTTTGGAGGCTTTTAAAGGGATTCATGGTTTGATCATGGTTAGTGGAAACCGTGCGGATTCTCTAAGAAACCGTGCAAGAGAGACAGTAGGCTTCACACGGCCTGCACACGGTTTCCCATACCATGAATGGAAACCATGCAGACCCTTGCTCCCAAGGCAGTAGCATGCACACAGTTAGCACACGGTTTTCCAAACCGTGTGGGCTAACCATGCGACCACTTAAAAATAGGGTTATAAGTTCCGGGCTCCCTCGGGATTAACCTATTTCACTCCAATCTTCCTCCCACTCGCGCCTCACTTGGGATTTTGGGTTCTCAAGGGTTAAGGGTGCTCTCCCACTCATTTTAGAAGCATTTAAAAGGGGTTTTAGGTCAGGATGAAGGTGGTTTCCCCTGGGTAAGTCTCTCCTCTTGTTTCTCTTGTGTTTTTCTTTAGATATACATTACTATCTTTCGTGGTTTATAAATCTACAGTTGTTGTGTGTAGATATATGGTTGTGGTTACCTTGGATGTTAATATTAAGTCTTGTGGATGTTAGGGAAAGGGGATCTAGAGAGGTTTTGGTGGTGCGTTCGCAGGATTAGTGGTGCAGTGGCTTGTGGGTCGATTTCTCAAGAACCATAAAGGTAGGTGTCTTCTCTCTCGACTCCTCTTGGTTAGAGCTAATGGTTTTCATTACAATTAATTTTTTGTGCTTGAAATTAATTATTTTTGATGATCGAAATTGTTTAGAAATACCTTGGTTGGTGTTTTGGGGATTTTATGGGAAAGAAGGTTTTGTAGTGAAATGCTATTGTTATTTATTTTAAATTGAAGATTTTAAAATGGGATGTT
This sequence comes from Viscum album, assembly GCA_963277665.1. NCBI lineage: Eukaryota > Viridiplantae > Streptophyta > Magnoliopsida > Santalales > Viscaceae > Viscum > Viscum album. The sequence continues at coordinate 2,073,658,922 of OY728140.1, forward strand.
ATATTTGATTTTTAAAAATGGTTGATGAAAATGGTTTTCAATAAAAGGGTTGTTTTATTGAAAAGTTTTTTGGAATGGAAAATGGTTTTCAATAAATGGGTGATTCATTGAAGTGGTTTGATATGCAATGGTATTGGTTGATTGCATGTGGTTGTGACCTTGGTGGGTTATATGCTTGGATTTGGCTTATTTTGAATATGGTGTGAAAGTGGTGAGAAGTACCACTATAAAAATGGGATGGATAGTGGACGGAAGGGCCACCATCAATGGTAAATGGATGGGAAGTGCCGCATGGTGTGAATGGGTGAACGAGTTGGACGGAAGTTCCACCATTTGGTTGTTTGGTTTTTTTGGTTGTTGGTTGTGCATGGATTTCCAATATGGAATTTGTTGCGCTATCGAGTAACTGATGAAATGGTTTCTGCCATGTTTTCTTTTTCATTCCCTTGGATACTTGGGTTGGATGTGATGGCTTGGTAAGGACATGTTTGGAAAATGAAAATGGTTGCACTTGTGATTCATTTTATATAAACTATTTTATATAAATGTGATAACAGTTTTATCCTAGTGGCGTTTGTAGGGAAGTCATTTAGGGAAATCCTACTGAGTTTTAGTACTCACCCCCTACTTTGGCACGTTTGTGTCTTTGCAGATGTTGTATACCGTGATGTGGGAAAAGGTAAGGCATATCCCTCCATTAGTGGAGCATTGTGATGTCATGACGGACCTTGGAGCTTGGAGATTGTGTGGAGCTGTGGTTGTGTGATGATATGTGGTGTTTGGTTGTTTAGTTTCCGCAGGGTACTCTGATTTTATGTGGACATGTTTAGTAGTTTTAGTTTTGAGTTGTGTTGTGGAACAACTTGGTAGGATTTTGGGAATAAATGTATGGGTTTGAAAGTTCATGCATCTTTAGATGTTGGTTTGGTTGGTTTTGTCTTAAGGGAAAATCATTCCACACTATTCCTTGAATCCCTCAGCATTTATTTCAGCCTTTGGTTCCTTGGGAACGTTGCTTAAGGCCATGTAACCCTCACCCCCTCCTCAAGAAAATGAGGTAGGGACGAAGTGTTACAAGTGGTATCAGTTTGTTCAGTCCTTTGGAGTTGATTCTCGGATTTGGTGTTGATATTCGTTATGGTGCATTCCTTGAGTCGGGATGGTAGCAAGGCGTAGAAATGCAGTAACATGGAATGAATAACATAAAAGGATGTAGCTAACCCTTTTATGCTTAAAATCAAGTTACCAGGGAGTTGGGTACATAAGTGTTTTGGAGACACTTATAAGCATTGGATATCTCATTGTCGTGGGTGTAGCCAATGAGTTAAGCATGACATGCATAGTAGAAATGAATTCCCTCTAGAATGCATATTTCATTGGGGTATAATGATTTATGAATTGATATGAATGTATGAAATTGTAATGTGAATAAATTGGTATTTTGAAAATGGGTTGGTTTTCAAAATGGTGAAACATGGCACATGTGGAAAAGGGGGGAAAGCCTTGTGGTGATAGTCTTGTGTGATGTGATTTGAAATGGTATTTTTTGATGTCTACGGAAGTGAGACTCATCGTTGTATATTTTCTGTTTATAGAAATGGCATCGGGTAGGCATCATAGAGACCAACTAGAGGAGGATGCTGAGAATGTGGTAGCACTTGAGCATCAGGTGAACCAGAAGCTAGTGCAAAGCATAGTGCAAGATTTCCAAGATGTGGAAAGTGGAAATAAAATGGATGAACCAAGGCATGTGGATCATACAGTTCAGTTTCAAAAGTAGAATCCACCCATCTTCAGGGGTGATTTAGAGCCATAGAGGTCAGAATCATGGTTGAATAGAATGAACAAGATCTTCATGTTCTTGGGCACATCGGTAGAGTTAAAATTGAAGTTGGCTGTGTATATGTTGGAAGATCTTTCCCTTCAGTAGTGGGAGTCGGTAGTCCAAGTGGGGACAGACCATGGTATGATGTTGGAAGTCTTTCATGAATTTTCTAAAAAACAATTATACCCACATACATTCAGAATTCAGCATATGACTAATTTTTTATGTTTGAAGCACAAGATTATGTATTTGATGGAGTTTTCACCTATGTTTATAAACTTAGTGTGGTTTGCACTCGAGTTAGCGGGTTGAACGTCGTTGAAGGCAAGGATCGTGGAAGCTTGGTTAAGGCTAGAAATCTGTTCCAAAATAGTAGTGTTGTGTATAGATGATTACACAGAGATGGTGAATAGAGCCTCAGTGGCTAAGCAAGATCTGTTGGGAGCTCTGGGCGGGGGAAGCATGCTCGTACCCATGGGGAATAGTGGGAACTCTATCACTGGGTTCAAGTAGAAGAGGGACACTTATTCCCAAGGTGGTAATATGACATATAATTCAATAAAAGGATCGGTAAATCTTCCTATGAAGCCCCAGAGTAAGCATGTATGTTTTCAGTGTGGTTCTATGAGCCACATCACGTGGTATTTTAGGGAACAACCATGAGAATTTCATAATTGTATGCAGATGGGGAATCTGCAGTATTATTGTTAGAATGCTCTAAGATCGGGTGCGCGCAACACTCCTCAGGGATCTCAGATGTCATATGCTTCAACGGGACGGGGATAGCATCATACCACTCGTCAGTAGAGTAAAGTGGGTCATGGTTATTCTCGGAATACCAAGACGCCTCAACAGGGCAATAAAAAGAAGAGTGTGGCAAGAAAACATTTGTTCAGAGCTGAGCAGGTTGTGGTGGATAATCAGTCGGGACCATCTACAGTGTGAGGTACTATTATTTTAAATTCTAAATTTATGAAAGTGTTGTTTTATACGGTGCTTTACACTCTTTTATTGTTGCACGTGTGGTTGATTAGCTGGTTTTAATGGTAGAAATGATGCTCTCGGTTTTGAAACATCAAACTCTTCTGGGTCGAAGAGAGTTTCGAGACTTCTTGTGTAGAACATGTTGTATCATTGTGGGTGAGGTTAAGATAACCTGGAAATTCTCAGTTCTTGAGATGGTTGGTCATGATGTAATGTTGGGAATAGATTGGCTGGTGGCATTTAAGGCCCACATCGATTGTTATGTGTGAACAATATATTTTACAAAACACGATGGCATTAGATATCTCTTGAGTGTAGAGAAGCATGAAAGGTAGGGTGCAATGGGTTTGTTGGCACCAACATTGGGTATGTTATCGTATCAGTTGGTGATTTTGTCATTGGAATCGGTAAAGGGTGTTGAGAAGAGGGTTTTTCCGGTAGTGGTGGATCAGTTCATGGATGTTTTTTTTATTCTGGGTTACCTCCCGTAAGAGAGGTGGAGTTTACGATTGATCTACTTCGGGGGACCAGTCCTATCTCACATCCGTATTACCGGATGGAACCTACTGAATTGAGACAATTGAAAGTCCAGTTGGAATAGTTAGAAAACAAAGGGTTCAACTGGCCTAGCACATCTCCATGGGATGTACCGGTGTTGTTTGTGAAAATGGCGGATGAATCTTTGAGGCTATGTGTTGATTATCATAGACATAACCAAGTTAAGATAAAAAAAAATAGATATCCAATTCCACGAATTGATGATTTGTTCAACCAATTGAGGGGAGCCCAGTGGTTCTCCAAGATCTACCTGAGGTCGGTATATCATCAATTGCGGGTGAGGAAGGATGATATTCCTAAAACAGCTTTCAGGAGTAGATCTGGCTATTGTGAACATGTGGTTATTCCCTTTGGTCTACCGAATGTGCTAGTGGTGTTTATGGCATTGATTAATCATATATTTCAAATATGTATGGATCAATTTGTGGTGGTGTTTGTAGATGATATTATGGTGTTTTCAAAGATAAGGGTGGAGTATGAGAAGCACTTGGCGATAGTGCTGGGGATCTTAAGGGATCATCGGTTGTATGCCAAATTGTCAAAGTGTGGCATTTGGATACATGAAGATTGTCTTCATGGCCATGTGATTTCTAAAAGGGGTGTTTCAGTGGATCCCGGAAAGATAGAGGCTCTTATATCATGGAAACCACCAAAGAATGTGTTTGAGATACAGAGTTTTCTTAGTCTATTTGAGTAATATCAGCGTTTTGTTCATGATTTTTCATGTTTGTATTCGCTGATGAAAACTTTGACATGAAAGAATGATCCATTCCATTGGAATGATTAGTTTCAGTAGTGTTTTTAAGAGCTAAAGGATCGCCTTACATCAGCACCATTCATGGTTTTTCCAGAACAAGGAAAAGGGTACGTAATGTATTGTGATGCATCAGGATTATGGTAGGGGTCTGTTATCCTACAAGGGAATCATGTGGTCGTGTATGGCTCACGGTAATTGAGAGTTCATGATGATAACTACCCAACTCATGATTTGGAGTTGGCAGCAGTGGTCCATGCATTAAAAGTGTGGTTTCATTATCTCTTCGGTGAGAAATTCACGGTATATACATATCATAAGATCTTGAATCATATTTTCTCACAAAGGGATTTGAACATGAGGCAAAGGAGATAGATGGAATATCTCCAGATGTTTGATTTTAACTTGATGTACACACCGGGTAAGGGAAATTCGGTGGTGGATGCATTGAGTAGAAAATCATATGCTCAGGTGGTGAAGCACACATCAGACCAGTGGTAGTTGATGTCGGTTATAGTTGATATGCATTTTGGAATGTGAGGACCAGGGTGATAGAGCAGTCTTTTTTCTGTTTTTGTTGATTCCTAACTTGGTTGGCCTGGTTAGAGAGACACATATATCTGATTCTGAGTGTGTGACCATGGGGTCAATACTCAATGGTAGATAAACCATTGAGGGTTGGAAACTGAATGGAGATTCGGTTTTGTGTTTTCCGAATCAGATGGTTGTACCAATTTGTTTTCAAGATGATCTTCTCAAGGTGTATCATCATTCCAGGTGGGCTGTTCGTCCTGGAATTCAGAAATGTATAAAGCGTTGAAAGCACAGTTCTAGTAGGATGGTATTAAAGGAATAATGGCTGAGTTTGTTTCGATATTCTTGACTTGTAAGCATGTCAAGGCAGAGCATCAGAGGCAAGAAGGAATGTTGCAGTCTTTACCAATCCCTGTTTGGAAGTGAGAGCAGATAGCGAGGGATTTTGTTACAGGTCTCCCAAGAATGGTCAGAAAGCACGATACCATTTGGGTGATAGTGGATCAGCTAACGAAGTTGGCCCATTTCATTCTAACTCGTGAATCTCATATGGTGGAGGATCTATCCAAAATCTATATTCAGGAGGTGGTAAAGAGTCATGGTGTTCCAGTTTCGATTTTATTAGATATAGATCTGATTTTTACATCTCGTTTTTGGAAATCCTTACAGCAATCCCTTGGAACATATTTGACCATGAGTACGACATATCACCCTCAGACAGATGGTCAATCTGAAAGGATGATAATAACTCTGAAGGATATGTTGCGGGCTTGTGTCATTGATTTTTTTGGATTGATGGAGGAGCACTTGTCATTGGATGAGTTCTCTTACAATAATAGTTATCATGAATCCATACAGATGGCTCCGTTTGAATCATTGTATGGGCGGCCATGTCGTTCTCCACTATGTTCGGTGAAAACGGGTTAGTTCTCAATGGTTGGACCGAGCCTTGTCCAGTAGACTACGAAGAAGATCAAGTTGATCAATAAGAGAATGGAGATGGCTCAGAGTCTTCAGAAATCGTATGTGGATCATCGTCGGTGGTCGTTGTCTTTTGCGGTGAGTGATCATGTTTTATTAAAGATCTATCCTATGTTGGCACATCGTCGGTTTGGAAAGTAGGGAAAGTTTTCTGCAAGGTATATTGTACCTTTTGAGATTCTTGAGTGGGTTGGTGAGGTGTCTTATTGTTTGGATTTTACAGCTAGGTTCACTACGGTGCACAATGTGTTTCATGTGTCGCAGTTGAAAAAGTATCAGCCAAATCGTGCCCATGTGATTTGATGGGATCTTGTTGAGCTAAAACTGGATGCTTCATTAGTGCACGTGCTAGTGCAGGTTTTGGATAGGCAAGAGAAAATATTTCATGGTAAAATCATCAGTTTAGTTCACGTATTGTGGAAACATTTTCAGATTCAAGAGGAGACTTGGGAGTAGTAGAATGAAATGGTCGAGCAGTGGCCTAGGCTCTATCAGCAAAGGGCGGGTTCACTACTTTACAGGGATGGAATGTCAAATGGTGGGGAGAGTTTATTACCCCCAGTTTGAATTATGTGGCCTTTTTATTCATTTTTATGTTTTTAAAGTGAATGGGATGAGTTGGTAAGAGGTTGGGAGAGTTTGGAATGTTTTTGGATGAGTTTGGAGGCTTTTAAAGGGGTGCACTGTTTTAGCATTATTAGTGGAAACCATGCGGATTCTCCGGGAAACCGTACAAGGGAGACAGTAGGCTTTGCACGGCCAACATATGGTTTTACAAACCATGCGAGGAAACCTTACAAACACTTGCTCCCGAGGTAGTAGTGTGCGCAGGGTTAGTGCACGGTTTTCCAAACAGTGTGGGCTAACCGTGCGACCACTTAAAAATAGAGTTATAAGTTTCTGGCGCCCTTGGGCTTAACCTATTTCACTCCAATCTTCCTCCCACTCAAGCCTAACTGAGTATTGTGGGTTATTAGGGGTTTAGGGTTCTCTCCCACTCGTTTTGGAAGCGTTTTAAAGGGGTTTCAAGGCACTTTGATGGTGGTTTCCCCTAGGTAAGTCTCTCCTCTTGTTTATCTTGTGTTTTCCTCTAGATATACATCCCTCTCTTTCATGGTTTCTAGATCTACACTTTTTGTGTGTATATCTAGGATTGTGGTTTCCTTGGATGTTAATATTAAGTCTTGTGGATGTTTTGGAAAGGGTATATAGAGAGGTTTCTGTGGTGCGTTCATCGGATTTGAGGTTCGGTGGCTTGTGGGTCCATTTCTCGGGAACCCTAATGTTAGGTGGCATCTATATTGACTCCACATGGATAGAGCTAATGGTTTTGGTTAAAATTAATTTTTTTTCTTGAAATTAATTATGTTTGATGTGCGAAATTGGTTACAAGTCCATTACGTGTTGTTTTGGGGATTTTTTAAAAAAATAGGGTTTTGTGGTGAAATGCTATTGTTGTGGATTTTAAAATGGAGATTTTAAAATGGGATGCTCTTCTTGATTTGTGAAAATGGTTAATGAAAATGGTTTTCAATAAAATGGTTTTTTATTGAAATGTTGTTTGGCATGGAAAATGGTTTCTAATAAAGGGGTGATTCATTGAAGTGGTTTGATATGTAATAGAATTGGTTGATTGCATGTGGTTGTGACCTTGGTGGGCTATATGCTTGGTTTTGGATTGTTTTGAATATGATGTGTAAGTGGTGAGAAGTACCTCTATAAAATGGGGATGGATATTGTACGGATGGGCCACCATCAATGGTAAGTGGACAGGAAGTTCCGTTGGTGTGAATGGGTGAACGGGTTGGACGTAAGTTCAACAATTTGGTTGTTGGGTTTTTTGGTTATTTGTTGTCCATTTCTTTGCAAGATGGAAGTTGTTGTGCTAACGGGTAAATGATGAAATGTTTTGTGGCATGTTTTCTTTGGATTTTTCCGGTTTTCTTGGGTTGGAGGTGATGTCTTGGTAAGGACATGTTTGGATTATGAAAATGGTTTCACTTGTGATTCATTTTATATAAACTATTTTATATAAATATGCTAATGGTTTTATCCTAGTGGAATGTGTAGGGAAGTCATTTGGGGAAAACATACTGAGTTTTAGTACTCACCCTCTTCTTTGGCATGTTGGTTTCTTTTAAGATGTGGTATACTGTTATGTGGGAAAGGTAAGGAATCTATGTCCTTTAGTGGAGAATTGTGAAGTCATGATAGAGCTTGGTGCATGGAGCTTAGTGTGGAGCTGTGGTGGTGTCATGGCTTCTGGTGTTTGGTTGTTTAGTTTCTGCAGAGTATTATGATGTTGTGTGGACATGTTTAGTTGTATTGGTTTTGATTTGTGTTGATGAACTACTTGGTTGGATTTTGGGAATACATGTTTGGGTTTGAACGTGCATGCATCTTTAGTTGTTGGTTTGGTTGGTTTTTTCTTAAGGGAAAATTGTTCCCCATTGTTCCTTGAAGCCCTTAGCATTTATTACCAGCCTTTGGATCCTTGGGAATGTCTCTTATGGACAAGTAACCCTCACCTCCTCCTCAAGCCAATGAGGTAGGGGCAGGGTGTTACAATTTATGTTATGAATGAATCATATCACCTTGAGGGGGCGGTAGTCCACACTTCCTCAAGTGAAATTATCGTGTTCACACATATTGGAAAGAATAATGATATGTTTGTAAATAAAAATTACAGAAGAATATGGAATACATAAACATAATATATATCATAGATAAATATAGTTCCATCATAATGGCCACCATAAGAGGCTATAGGAGAAAATTGAACAATCATCGTTTCATGAGGCAGTAGTTTTCCGTCCACATAAAATGTATGTTATTTTACCATTAGATGGAGGTGTGTGTAAGTGTAGATCGAATACTTCTCATAAAAACAACCTATTATATATAGTATACTGGTTTTGTTATAAAATAATGTAATAAAAATAGTTTAGGGGGTTGGAGAAGTGAAATAAATGAAGAGAAATTCAGGGAAGACATTACCTTAAAATTGGGTAACTCCCATTGGTTTGTACCAAAAGGATATCTTGAAGTGCCTTATGCCTAAGATAATTATTATATGTGGAAGAGAGGGGTCTTGATAGACTATTTGGTCAGAGGTTGGATGGGAAAAGAGGCTTGAGAGGTGTGTGTAATGGGTTATAGGCGAGGGCTTTTTATAGGGGGGGAGGGGCTCTTTAGGAAAAGGTGAAAATATTATTTTATTATATAATGATATTTGGTTTATAAAAGTCCACAATTTATTAAATTAGAAGATAATATGTCTCATGGTCGAAATAAAATCATCAAATAATATTTAAATAGGTTTGGTATGTTATTTTAATCTTTATAATCTTATTTATTTAAATCATTTATTAATGAGGTAAACACTACATCATTATTGTGACATAAATAGTTTAATTTATTTGATATCTAAAAATTATATACAAATACCCTAATGTAAGAAATATTTTTATATTTTTAATGAATATTTATAGTAAAATTTATCATTTATATACCCCCCACATTAAAATTGTTTTAGCCAAACAATACATGTTTATGTTATTTTTGTTTTTACTTTAAATAAAACTTATTAATATCATTATCTTACCCAAGTGGCATTAAAAGGACAAAAGTCTCACAGAAGGATTGTATTGGTCGCCCATTACTCATAAAATATGATTTGGACAAGTGTTAAGGTCATTTTATATTAATATAATATTATTTTTACCTTGAATTTCCCCATTTATCTTTAACGGCGGTAAATAAAAATCATAAGTTACAATTCACCAAAAATTATTTTAATCTCATAAAACCACATTTTACATAATAATAACAACAATGTATGTTGGATTTTTTAAATTCAATTCAAAAAAGTTGTACAATTTCATTTAAATGAAAAAGTGCTATTTTTAACTACTACACAGTGGTCTCACTATTTATCAAAAAATTGAAGTTTTTCAGAAAAATACCAAAAATTCAGCCTAAGCTATAATTGATATTCCAAAATCAAAAATGATTTTTGTTTTACCAAATTCAAAAAATAGAATTTGGATTAATTAAATTAAAATTAATTCCCGTTGTCAAAACATAAGATTGTTTTTAAGAAATAATAACTATCAAAAGAATGACACTTATTTATGCTCATTTTCAAAATGGAATTTATTCTAATGACCAAAATTGGATTAAATGGTAAAAATATAATCTAATTACACATTAAAATAATTTAAGAATATAATATATCCATTTAAATAAGTTATATTAAATGGTTTATTTAATTAAAATATAACATTTTTTACTATTCATTAAAAATTATCATTATTAGAAAAATAACAAAATTTCATCCAAAGTAAATTTTGAAACCATAATTATAAATAAGAATTTTATTTTGTCCAATTGAATATGTAAAAGTGTCAAATATTGGATTTAAAAAGGGTTCTCCATTTAAAGGTGGTAAGATTGCATTTTTTTTGAAAAATATATTTTTTATCTGAAAAATTGAATTTGTTTTTATAATATGTCTATGAAAAACATAATAAATAATTTAAAATTATATGGAGTATATAAAATTCATATTCCAATTAATACTATTCATAACCGTTTTTTAATGGCTAGTTTAGTAAGTCGTGGGGCGCTCGAACTCAGTGTTGCATATAGTACAAGTTATTGAATTAATTTGAAGAGATAACATACCGTGAAATCATGGGGTGTTACAATACCCCACTAGAGATTTGGAATATTATGGGAAACGGTTGTGTTTGATTGAGTACGAATGCAACCGGTCCCCCAAGACTAAAAGGCTAATAACTCACATACCATGCATTCAACTAATGCTCTGTCTGTTGCGTTGAGACCCCTAAGACGTGGTGGTCATATGAGATACGTCTTTGTGGGTCTTCTTGGAAGTTGTAGTATCAACCAGTGGCTTGTGGATTGGACCCTCCTGGATACAAGCGAGCTTAGTTCGGGAAACCTGTAGCTGGATATGATGTGAAGAATAAATAGTGATCCTGTTTGGGTCAGCACCGAGCGATCCTGGGTGGATCAGAACTGATCGATTCTATGTGGGTTAGCACTGAGCGATTCAATGTGGGTCAGCACCTAGTGGTCCTATGTGGGTCTGATAATGATTTAGGATCCTTCGTGAGTCTGCCTCTTAACAGAGTAAGGTGATTCAGTAGTTACATCTAATCATCTCTACTACTGTACCTGAGTTATACCTGGTGTGATCTGAGTTCGTACCTGTGTTGTACATTCCTTCATGGTAATACCTTGGTGGTATTCTTCTATGTGGCGTACATGTGTGATACTTACCTTCATGTTAATCCTTACTTTGTGAATAGTTGAGCTTTGGGATTTTGAGTTGGAATCTTTGTTTTCCTCATGATTGAGACGGGTTTACTTGATAACTTAGGTATATATATGGGAATATACCTAAGTAGGGTTGTCAGTTGATTCCTTTTTGTGTGGTTTATCCTTGGTGTATTTTGTGAGACCTTGAAGGTCCCAGAGTCCCTACTAAGTATTTTTATACTCACCCCTATACGGGCTATTCCCTCACCCTATTGTGTTTGGTGTAGACGAAGAACATCGCTAACTATGGCAGAGAGTACCATGACTGGAGGTATCATAGAGGTGTACCTAGACAAGGTGTATGATAGAGTCTACTGTTCGAGATATGTACCTACCCTTCAAGTAGGATCCTTGGAAAGTGATCATAGGAGATGTTCCAGTTTACTTGTACTTTCATTTTCTTGTAAATACCAGTTGGGCCTGTATTCTGTGCCCGTTTACTTACTGTACTCACTCTATTTAATATTCAGTTTACTTGAGTTCGTATCTTGCTATGTGATTTGTAGTGTGTGGTACATGTTATAAAGGAATTTTCTTCCCAGTTTTAGGGATTACGCCTTTGGTGCTAGTCGCCAGCCCCTGGCCTATGGAAGGTGGGCTTGGGGTAGACATGGCCTGGGCCCCGAGGGACGGGTCGTGACAATATAGATTTGTTTTTAATAGGTGGTTTTGATCATGATCTACGAATTTCATTAATAGTGTGTCCATCAATGGATTGAAGTTCGGTGGGATACAAGTTATATCCCATATCCACAATGTTGATTTTTTCATGTTTGATTACATTCATGGTTATCCCTACCATTATATATTTTTTTTGTTAAATTGGTGATTAAATGATTAATTTTAAACCCTTATGATCTCTATGGGATACTTTGAGGTTTAATAAAGTGTTTTAGGTCCACCAACTGGAGAAACGACATTTATAAACATAGATAATGGTAATGTTAAGTGTGATATTAATGTGTGATAATGTATAGATCTTGTTGAACGTTTTAATAAATTTATTTGAGTTTTAAATGAAACATTGATAGTTTTTCTAGGTTTGAAAATGTATTAAATTTTATTTGGAATAGAATATTAATGGGTTAAATTGAATTAATCAATATTGTTGCAATTAGTGTATGAATTTTGTTAAATATGATGAATAGGATGGGGAATGAAAATGGGATTAAATTAATTATTACGAATATTCCAATGGATTATTATTTGTACCTGAAATTCATAATGGGAGTTAATACAAGTGAAATTAGGAACGTTTTATGTGAGTTTACTAGTGGGAATGGTTGAATATGCTAAATTGGTTCATGTATTGGAATTAGTGAACATGCTTAATGAGTTAGTCATAAGAAAGGGGAATTGGGTCAAATGAAAATGTAATGTAAATGGAAAAGTGTTTAATGGGTGGTTTCATAATATGATTTCCCTTGTTGATTGTTGTGACTTATTATTATTATTTGTAATGGTTGTATTTGGTTGTGTTATGGTATGTGTGGTGAATAGATATATATATAATAATGTTCTCATGGCTTGGTTATGTGGGTATTGAATGAGGTTCTACGGCCATGGGTTTATTTGGACTGAGGCTTAAAACTCGACCTGAAAATTAACATTTTAGGGAAGGGGATGAAGCTTCATTCCCCCTGGTAATTTCCTTCCACCTGGTCTAAGGCTTTTATATAAGGATAATTTTTCTATTGTGATTTGATCATCCATAGAAATATAGGCACATTAATTATTAACATATGCATAGGGAAAAATTCATTATATCATTATTTGAATAATGAAAATTATTAATCCATGGAACACATGTTGACAATGAATTAAGTGATGAAAATGGTACTAAGATTAGAAATTGTTAATGTAAATATATTTAAATAATGTAACCTAAGTTTTCATTAGTTTTTTTATTTTATTAATTATCATTTTTCACTCTCTATTGGATTGGGTAATTTTTAGACACTGGTTCTAGTGGCCTACTGAGTTATACTAAAACTATTCATAGTTTTTATTGGGAACCTGAGCATATTTCATTCTTATAGGATATGATAATGGAAAGGTCATGTTCTTGGGGGATATTTTGGGATTGGGTGTCGAATGGCTGAGGCTACCAACATAGATTCAAGACCGTTTTGGGGACTTCACGTTTTTTCTTCATTTTGTGTTTTTTTTCACTTGGAACATTTTTTTCATTACATGACATATTTCACTATTGAACATGGATTTTTCTCTGTTTGGGAAGTGGTTGTTAATACATGATTAATATTTTTGATTATTTTTCTGTTACTCCATTATTTATATATTGTGTAATACTCTATTAATTATGTTATAATCACCCTTACGTGGTATATTAGATCGAACATACATTTCATCAACCTCTGGAAGACTAGTATGCACGATTGATTTCATGGGTTGACTCTATTAAGGGCACTAATTTAGTGGAGTCTTGGTTGGGAACATTACCAAGTGGATTTAGAGGTGGTTATTTTCTATGGTCATCTAATTTTGGATGGAATAAGGGGGATAACATTTTCCAGGCCTTGGAAATGATCTTTTTCTTGGGATTATAATACACATGTTTGAAGGAAAACACAATTCACCTTGGGTGGGATTTTTTATTCATGTTGTGCATTGTTACATTTGATGATATTTCAAAATTGGATGATTCATTTTTTGTGGGATCTGATTAGTTCATAATATTTTTCTTATGGTAAGAACTACATGACATTTTTCATTCATGAATCATTATATAATCCTTGTCATATAAGTGGAATGAATCATGATATGCAAACATGAGATGGGTGTGTGGTGTATGAAAGGTATAATGTTGTCTCCTTACATGGGAGTATAAGAAAATCATGTTCAAGAAATTTATTCCCATGGGTATGAAAATGAAAATTTTAATTAATGGTAAAGGAATTGTTAAAAAAATGTTTTTAAGTGAGATACAATTTGGATTTCAACTAGTTGTAAAAAGGGGAAAAATTACATAGAGCAATATTTTTCATTGAAATTATGGAAATAGTTATTTTTTTATGTCTATTGTAAAACTTCTAAATATTTATGTTAGTTTTACCAATGTTATCCATAACCAGTGGTATGGATCATATAGGTTGTTGTTTGGGTTGTATTTTTGACCATGGGATAGTGATTTGAAATGGTATTGTTTGTGTATAGTAGATATCTTTTTTTATACCAACCATTAAGGCTTTATGTTATGTTTTAAAGAGCTCTTGATTGGTATTCTAGAGAAATTCAACTACTAATATGTGTGCTATTTGGGATACAATAGAATGTTGTTGAGAAAAATCCTCTAGTAATGGATTAGTACAACATGAATATATAGTGTAATATAGAATAGAAGATCCCCGAGAACAGTGATTGTTTCTTATATATGATGGAATAGGGTCCATGGCAGGTTTTTCCAGGTATTTTTGATCATAAAATAGAGTTCTAGTGGAATCACCCTCCCACTATTATGTGAGTGGATCTGCTATAGGCAGTGGAATTCTGTATAGATTTTTTCTAGAATATTCTTGATCATTTGGAGGCTCCTCTTGATAAGAGAGTAATATTCACGGACTCTATGTTGTGAAATCAGGAAAATCATCGGTGGTGCATAATTGATCTGATTGGGTGGTCCAAGGAATATTATGGAAGGATTTATATGTAATGTTTCTATATCATTTCAGCCAATAAACCTGGAGGCATGATGAAGCTACAAATTTTATGAGCTTGGCCTATAGTATTTCACCAGTGATATATTATGCTAGCTGTTTCACAATGTTGTTTCACTTCATTATAGCATCTAGAGACATAAGATAGATATGGAAAAACGTTTTTATGATGGTATTAGACACCTGATGAGGTCCTAAGTGAATATATCATGTTAGAATAGGTTTTTATAGGTATTAGACTACTCCCTTATCACATAATGGAAAATGATGGGAGTTTCAGGTAGTGGACGTATGGTGTCAGCTGGATAGAAGGATGGTGAGGAATTTGAGGGTAGGAAGCATTGTTTTGGGAGATTTGATTATGTTGGTAGTGAAAGGAGTATCTATAAGATACTATCATCAACCCAAGGTGGATATCATGTATTCTATTACCAATGTGGAAGCCTAGGGAACATGCATGATTAGTGCCCCTAGACACCAGTTGAGTGTTGATCGTGCGGTAGGATGGGACACATACATAGGTTATATAGGAACCATCATCAGTTGGGAATGGGTAGAGGTTAGAGGTAGATGTCAAGTGAAGGTAGGGGGTTGCTTACCCTATATCAAGCATGAATTATGGGGTCTATGGGCCATATCTGATGGGGTGTTAGATGTGGTACTCTAGGGTGAGAGAATCTATACCAGCAGGGAAGTGCAGTGATGGGTACTCAGACTATAGACCATGGTAGAATGGTAGAGTGGATGCAAATAATTCAGTTGAAAAAAATATGTGGAGAGGTAGGACTATCTACCTTTTGAGTTGCATTTCATTTAGTTTCCAGAATGTCTAGTTCTTTATCTGAAAAATACTTCAAACACTCGTTTACCTTCACTAATTTTTTAGTTGTGTTGGGAATGTCAGTGGAATGTGTATATGGGGTTAAGTGAATTGACACTTTATGTGGGGTGCAAGAATAAGGTATCACAAAATGTGATATTTTCCTTTGTATGTTGGTGGATACTATTTTTTTGTGGGACTTTTTCATGCACAAGATGATATGTTTTTACAAGATTGTGGGTATTGACTATTTCGTGTTGTATTATGATCATATTGATTGATATCGTAATAAAATAACATTCAAGTATCATGATTGAGACACCTATGTCTGTTCATGGTGAGTTGGATGATTAGTATGGTTGTTCAAGGACGTTTTCTCATATTGGGAGAACTCATAGCCCATGTATCTTGTCTTATTCTTGATGAAGGAGGTGTGGAGCATCATTTCGATCATCCTGTAGTGGATTAATTCAAGGATGTGTTTCTTAAGAATGTCTTGGGAATACCATTGAGAGATATGTTGATTCCACAATATACTTTCTTTTAGGAGAATAATTATTTTCAATTTTTATATATAGAATGCAACTGGTAGAACACCAGGAGCATAAATCCAAGTTTGAGGAATTGGAGAATAAAGGGTTTATCGATCATTGTATATCTATTTTGGGTCTACTATTCTATTTTCCAAGATGGTTTATATACCATTGAGGTTGTGTGTTGAATATAGAATGTTGAATCAACTGATTTTATATAACTAATACCATCTTCCCAGAATCTATTTTATTTTAAACTGCATGAGTGGTTATTTAGTGTTCTCCAATATCGACTTCAGATCAGGATATAATCAGTTGATGGTGATGCCTTATGACATACCCTAAAAAATAATTCAAGAGTATGTATGAGTTTAATGTATTTGTTTGATGTTTTCAGGATGAAAAATGAACTGGAAGCCTGTATGGATCTAGTGAATTGAATCCTTCTTCGATATACGGATCAACGTGTAATTTTTTTCATTGATGACATCTTGGTGTGTTGTAAAACTCATGACAATCAATCCAAATAACATAAAATCATAATGAGATCATGAAGATATCATATTCTGTATGCCAATATATCAAAATTTCATTTCTGGATCAGTATGTTTCGTTTCATGGGTGACAACATCATAGAGGAAGGCGATAAGTAGATCCAATGAAAGTGCCTATAGTGATATCTTGGGAACAACCTAAGAAGTTTTCTGATATCCAATGCATTATTGAATTGAATGGTTATCAATGAAGGACTATCAAAGTTTTTTCCCATTTGGTATTGATTATTTCAGGCCAATCCATGGTTGGAGTTATGATTGAGTAGTTGGACAAATGTAAGAATTCTTTTCAAGAGTTTAATAATAGGTTTAAAACTTCGCAGATCCTAATTTCACCCAAGAAAGTAAAGGGTTACACCATGTTCAGTAATGTGTCTAGTTTTGGACATTAAGTTTTATTTATTTATGATGATAAGGTTATAAGATATCATTCAATACAGTTAAGGCCTCATTAAATAAATTACCCCACTCATGTCCTCTATTGGTTACAGTGGTGTTTTCCTCAAAGTGTTGGTGGAATTATTTGTATGGAGAGATAATCATGGTGTGTAACAATCCCAAATGTTTCCATTTCATCTTCTCTCAGCATTATTTGAACCTAAAGCTATACATATGGGTGGAATACATGCATAATTTTGACTTAGAGATGGTTTAAACACTTATAAATGGGAATAATGTTGATTATTATCTATGTCAGAAGACTCAAAATCAGGTGGCTTAGGAATCCAACTCTGAGTATTAATTAATGGGTTTGTTTTTTTAGATTCACCTGGTGGTGTAGGATGGGCACTGGCAGTCAAACCTAGTATCCATAGCTGTTGAGTCCACACATTTGGTATTGGTCAAGGATATTTAGTTTGAAGAGAAGGATTTTTTATCTATGATGGAATTTTTTAACATTTGGGAGTCACAATATAATTTTCTCGAAGAATGTTTAAATGTTGTTGTTTGTTTCTATGTGGTTGTTCTTGTGTAAATGCGTGAAAAGTTGATTCTCATGTTTCATTCATTTAAGTGGGTTGTGAAACCTAGTTTTATTATGATGAATCGTGATATACTTAGGCTAAATTAGTGGTAAATAATCATGAATGATGTTGTGGTTTTTGTGGAAGGATGCCTCATATTTCATTATGTGATGGATGGGAATATATACACATGTGTCCGGTTACACCCACTACCTATTATAGAATGGAAATGGGATTATGTGATAGTATATTTTTTTAGCGGATCTACTGAGAACACATTGGATGAATGATGTGATCTCGGCGTTCGTGTACAAGTTTCCTAATGTGGAATATTTATTTATGATCTAAGAGACATTCACCATTGATCATATTGGTGATATATATGTTCGAGTGATAGATTAATTTCATTTTTTACTTCTAAATATAGTTTCATATAGGGATTCACATTTCATGTTTCAATTCTGAGAGAGATTCTAGAAGGTGTTTAACATCCATGTGTTATTGAGTATGGATTTCCACCCATAGACAGACAGGAAGTAAGAGAATACAATTCACGTGTTAGAGGACATATTGAGGGCTTGTTTAATTGAGGTAGATGGTTCATGGGAGAAATATTTTTTTGTTGAGTTTTTCTATAAAAATAGTTTATAGGATACAATTCAAATGGAACCATTTTAAGATCTATATGGAATACCATGTATATCTCTGTTGTGTGGGTTAGTGGTTAGAGAGTCTAAGAAGTTGGTACTAAGTCTCCTTCAGGATTCATCAAAAAAGGATATGTTTACTAATAAATTCATGGAAATGGATCAAAGTAAAAAAAAAATTAAAATGATGATTGGTGTTGTAGACCTATTGAGTTTATGGTGGGTTGAAATGTGTCTCTTAAGGTGTCTCCAAGTTTGGGTCACCATAATATTTATAAATAGGGCAAGTTGGCACCCAATAATGTAGGGACGTTTGAGATTGTGGAGAGGATCCAACCAGTGCTATACTGATTAGATTATCAATAATGATAAATGGATATTCAGGATTTTTTTTCATGTTTTTCATCCCTTGTGATTTATGTTTTGGATTTTGAGCTCGATGACGATGCGTCCTTTGAGGAGTATACACACCGTACTGTAAATCATATTGAGAGGGTCATGAGAGGAATTCTTGTTCACGTAGTTCATATTTAATGGTATTATAGAAATTTTCAGGAATAAACAAAGGAGTGGTAACCAAATATGTAGGATTAGTGGCCTAATCTCATTTCTTCAGAAGCTCATTGATTCTTGGTAATGCAGCTCGAGGATGTGATGTTATAAGGTGTGTATGTTTTAAGATACTGATCTTTTGGTTGTATCTACTTGTATAAATTTTGGTTTCAGTAAATTTATGTATTTAATGAAATATTTCCTAGGATATTGAGGGTAATAGAGGGTGTTTTGGGGGTTATGTGGATGAAAGGAAGAGATAATTGTCCTACTTGTGCAAGGTAGATTCTTGCTGTCATGAAAATTGTTCAGCCATACCATCCAAGTCTTACAGCTTTGGATATTGGAATATTTCATGGGAATATCATGGTTTTACAAGATATACAGCCTGATCAGGTAACCGTGGGACCCAACTCCCCTTGAATAGTGGACTACACATGGTTTTCACATGGGTTTTCAGACCATGGGGGTAAACAATATGCCCTCATAATTGTTTGAAAATTTAAAATTTTTCCATTATGGGGAATATTTTTGATTTAATCCCTAAATACCTCCCTTCGTCCCTAGTGATGAAAAATACCCAACAAAGAATCCATGGATATGTCCACATCATTTGTAGGCCATTTGGAGCATCGTTGGTTTCTGATCGAATCTTCGTGTAAGTTTAATCCCCCCTTTCATCTCATTTCTGGATTAGGGATTCTACCTTGGTCAATCATATTGAAAATCCTAAAACTATATTTCTTTATGAAAACATTGGTTGAGGGATAAAATGTGGTTAGTGTCAGGTTATAAGACTACAATTAATTGTATATCCATCAAAAATTCAAGGTAGGTGGTGTACATGTTATACCCATTAGGTGTTGGGTTTATTAGTTCCTGTTTGGTTGTGTTCGTAGTTATCCCTTATTTTTAATTTTATGAAATTTATGAGTTTTAGTAAAATGGGTGTATAAGGGATGAATTGAAAACCCTAAAGAATTCCATGGGATTAACTAATTATGAATAATGTGTTTTAGGGACACCACGGGGTGCACCAAAATTTCTGAACATAGAGATTTGTAAATTCAAGTGTGAAATTAATGTGTGATAACATAATGATCTTGATGAACAAGCTAATAAGTATTTTTTAATTGAAAATCGAACATTGATAGTGTTACTTGATTTTAAAATTGAATATGGGGTAATTTGGCATGGCATAGTTATGTGTTAAATTGAATTAATTTAGATTCTATGAAATTGTGTATATATTATGATGGATATACAGAATGTGATGGGGAATGAAAATGGGTTTAAATTAATTAGTGTGAATAATCCAAAGGAATGTTACTTTTACTTGAAATTCATATGTGGGGTTAATACTTGGGAAATGATAGATGATTTTTGTGAGATAACATGTAGGAATAGTTAAATATGCTAAATGGGTTAATGTATGTGAGTTATTTAATATTTTTAAAGAGTTAGGAATAAGAAATTGGAAATTGGATGAATTGAAATTTAATGTAAATGGAATATTATTTAGTGGGTTGTGGGACAATAGGTATTCCCATGTTGATTTTTGTGGATTATGATTGTTATTTTTAATGGTTATATATGGTTCTCATAAGGTATGTGTGGTGAATGGATTTGTTGAATCATGTGCACATGAAGTGGTAATGAGGGGTATTGAATACGATTTTATGCCTTCATGTTAGGTTGGAATATGGTTTCAAACTCCACCCAGAATTCACAGGTTAGGTATGGGGTAGAGCATTATTCCCCTAATGTTTATATTTTTCCCGGGATGAGGCCTCGAGGTTAAGAGAAATTATTAATCATGATTTGAATCATCCATATTGAGATATGTACTTTACTTATTCTTTATTAATAGCTTAAAATAACTTAAACCCCTTTGTAAGTAACTAAAATGACTAATATGTGGAACACATGTTGATAATGAGGTATGTAATGAAAATTATATTGATGCTATAAATGGTTAATTTTAATATCGTTAACTAATGGAACCTGAGTTGTCTCATATTTGTTTCCAAGTTTTTCTTTTATTGCAATATATGTTAGACCATATATTTTGTAGACATCATTAGTTGGGTTCTACATAGTTTTACTCATACCTAGTTCTTGATCCATTGGTACCCAAGAATATTCCATGCTTCTAGGTCAAGATATGAGAAAATTCCATGTGCATGGGACTTGACTCAGGCTTGGGATATTTTACGGATGATGCTCTGGACATTGAGTTAGTACTGTTTTTGAAATTTCTTAGTTTGTCTTCATTTTGGATGTTTTTCACATAGAAATACTTAGAATCACCTTACATATTTCACTATGAACCATGGATTATAAACTTTTACAGAAGTAGTTGGTTATGAATGAATTTCATTTCTGGTTATTTTTTTATTCCTTGGTTATTTGATGTGGTTTACTCAGGATATGAGTGTATAGTCTCTCCACATAATATATTTGACTCTCATGGATTTTCGGCATCCTCTACAGCTTAAGGGGGTAAACATTAGGACATTTTATTACATCTCTCAAGGTACCGTTTTAGTGGTTTTTGGGATAGAGATGTTACATCAATGTTCTCCCACAATGATTCACTATTTGTTAAATCCTTGTTTGAACACGCTTTGTCGACACATAGAAGCTCATGATTCCATACATTTTTCGTGATTTAAATATCTATAAATTCATATAAATTCCTAACAACCACCTAAATATAAATGATATAATTTTTATGAGGAAAACATCATAATCTCTCATCTGAATGAATTATGTACATATATTTGTCCAGAGACCACTCAACCCCCTAATCAAAATAAAATATGGGAGGAACCAATATCAGGATGATTTTTTGAAGTCTATTTACATATATTCCCTCATAAAGGCCACAACATGAACTCCCTATATAGACATCACCCCACTATCTCACATCATGGGACACATTTCTAGAAACTTCATTCATCAAAAAAAAATTTGAGCTCACTCTATTGAAACTCTTTTCTTAAATCCCCTTGAATCATCTCACATTTTGTTTACGATTATGAGTTATTTAATATAAATCCTTATTTGTCACCTGAAATATGTTTGTTTCAGGTAAAATCAAATTTTTTTACAGTACATCCATCCCCAAAAACAAATTCCTTGAAAACTTCATTGAGTTTGGACACTCATCCTAGTTACCAAAAACACCTTATATAGATATACTCATCCTAATTCAATCATTGACATTGATTTGTGTTTCCCATTATGATCTAGTATTCCATAAGACGACGTAATCATATTTTATTTCTCAATGATATATATTTCCCAATGTGTTACATCCCATGATTTCATAATATATATTTTCTATCAAAAAATTATTAATTTTATATATTTCATTACAAGCACTAATATGATATTTTTAAAAAATTATTAAATTTAATAAAACCACTGTAAATGATTACTATTATAACACATAAAATATTCTTCTTATGAACTAAATTTCTATAAATCATTTCATTATGAAAATTTTGTAATCAATTATTAGAATCACTTAATTCTTGTGAAGTATGTTTTTAAATAAATGAATATTACCATAATATACTTTATTTTATGCTAATATATATATACATATATTTATATTTATAAATATGATTATATTAAACTGAATTTATTTTTTAAATTATAGTATCAAAATTTACTTTGTAATAAATTTTTATCTTTTTTTATAAATATAAATATTTCTTAAAAAATTATTTTTTTAAAAAAAATTATAATTATATATATATATATATGAATTATGAATTGGATGATCATAAAATAATTTATGTTGTAAAATATTAATGTAATGAGTAAAATTATTAATTTAAAAAATTATAATATAACATAGAGAAATAATGTCCAATATTTTTAGAACTAAATTATAAGCCTATTTTATAAAGATAGTTTTTTGTATTATCATTCAATTATGTAATATATTTAAAAAATAAAATTATATATTTATTTAAACATAAAAATATCTTAATTATATTAATAATAAATTTATTTAGGTCATAATTAATAGTAAAATTAAAAATTATTACTCAAAACTATATTTTATGACAAAAAAAATGACTGTCATAAAAACAAATTTTTAGATTTTATTCAAATTATTCTAAATGTACAATATATTAACCAACAAAATTTTCATTATTGATATTCATAACATATAAATGATTATAACAGTAATGTAATTTAGTATGAACAATGATAAAAAATAAAATATTATATAATTTACAATTTCTTATGTAAATGTCACCTCTTGAAAACGTACATGAGGGTATTATGAAAAGTGAAGTTAAAAACAACTAAATAACTCAAATATGTCCCCAAAATGTGTGTATTGGATAACATTAGGCCTTATCAAAGACCATACTCCAAAATAGTGAATTATTTGGGTCCTGGATCATTAATAGAGTAAATAAGCAATTTAATAAGTGAATTTCATTCCACAACAAACTTTTTCATCAATTATAAAATGACACACATAAACCCCATCAAGGTTCACACATTCCCTCAGTATCCTAGAAACACATTTTCTTATATAAACCCCATAAAACCCTCTCCCATGAACCACAACCTTTTTCAAACCATACATAGCTTAATCTCTATGTATTAAAGGACAATTACCTGGAAACCAATGTTCCTGATAGGAGTATTACTTTACTCATTTTCATCATTCTTGACTTTACTAATCCTAATAATCACTAACATTATTCATAAAAAAATTCAATGTCATTTATATACTTATGTTTCATTATATTGCTGAAATATCAATTATTCATTCATTATATTGAATCAATTAAGAAAAAAATTCATCAATCCTACATATAGGTGGACAACCGTCATCATGACATGATGTGGTTCATTTTTCATCATTATATAATATGGATGTCCTCTTGGATCAGTTTGATGAATAATTATGTTATTTAATTCACTTTTATAATTATTAAATGATCACCTTTTCATTTTGTATTATTATATTCATTCGTTACAGAATTACATTGTTAGTCATGCATATGTTTGGACTACCACCTATATGAAAGATGTGTCTTTTTTCTTGTTGAGAAAAAAAATTGATTGATAAAAATGTTAAATAAGTAAAAAAATATAAAAAAAATATTATAATAATTATTAAATAATATTTTTTTGAAAGACTATAACTCTATTGATTGGGGAAGCAATAGGTTCATTAAACATGCTTATGTGCGGACTGCTTCCACCACAAATAACGAGTTTAATTTATCGACACTGCCCATTATAAATAGCTCTAAGAAAACATTTCATGGATATGTACTATTTATATATGTGTATATATATATATATTGTTTTCTAAATATTTAAAATTAATTAATATCAATTTATTACTCATTTAAATTTTACAATACACTTCTGTTCTTGTCAGTTTACCATCCACTTGAGTGGTCATGTAATGTTTATATAGAGAATGATTATGGAAAATTATATAATTTTAGTTAAATTTAATATTTAGGTATTAACTATGTTTAATGGTTCTATAGTTATAATATTTATTTCTAAAAAGTTTAATAATATATCATCACCATTAATTAAAAAAATATGAAAAAAGTTTGTCTCACGAATCCTCAAATTATGTCATAAATAAAACCATCAGGTCATGAAAGAGGCATATTATATATAATCATGTAATATATATTAATGAACCATACTTAATCATGGATTCATTAACATTGTATAAAATATAAATTACTAAAATTAATATTACCACGAATGTTCCTGATATATATATGTGTCAATAATTGATTGTGAAAATATTCTATAATCAACCAATATATTCATTTTAAATAATTAAAAATGAAGTATCAAAAAGGTTCATATAGATTAATACCGTCATGAAATATACTATTAATCTAGTTCTTCCTTTTTAAGGATGATATAGTGCGATGAACTGTGTTGGGTAAATAATCTAATATATTTTTCTCTCAAAATCTATTCATAAAATCATCTTTGATTATCTAAAAAAATATAAATTTATATTGTATACATGTTGGAAAATTTGTTTTAATATCATGACATATATTTTATTCATATAAATTTAAACAATAATAATTTTTTTTATTCATGTTTTTTGATTAAAATATTACTCAATATTTAATTATTTTCTAGGCTTATTTCTTTTTTACCGTGTGTCTTGAAATATTTTAATTATTTTCATATTGAAAACTTTGTTTCCTTTAAATAAATTTTCGATTTTTATATTTTTTTTCCAAGGTTTATTAATTCATTTAATTAATATCATCCCCATTATGAAACACTTACCTAAATAAAATAATGATGTTGATAATAATAACTCTTATACTCTCTTATAAATGTTTTTTGATATCCATTTTTTACTAAGAAAAATATTTCCAATAGTTTCAAAATTATCCTTCATAACTATATTCACCTATTATCAATTAATTTTTATTTCCATCTTCCTGATTTTTTTATTAAATGGTTTTAAGGGACATTAAACGAAATCTCTATGAATACTTTTTGAAAAATAATGTTTTATTTTATTGTAATGATATAAATTGTACCATGTTCATACATTCCCAATTTATTTGAAATTATATTCAACTAAATAGGTCCCTTATAATTTTTAATATAAAATATTGTTAACTTCTGCCACATTGAAAATTTTATACCAGAAAATAAAATTTAAACATATATGTGTGAACTTATTTTTATGTCTTCATTATAATTTTTTAGGAGACTTCCTATCTATGCATTCATGTTTTTACAATTTGAAATAATTACACTCATAGTTTATTAATTTATTATAGAATAATTTTTTTCCAGGAATATGGTAATGTATTATTTGTGAAGCTATTTCACTAATACATCTATGAGTGTTTATCAATTATGTTGTATTCCAGAACAAGGGTATTTTGGAAATGATTCCAACCAACATATTTATCTGGATTTTTTAGGAAATTCTATTTTATAAATTTTTTATCAACCGTCACTGATTTTTTATTTCTTGATCATCCATTTTTATATTTTGATTTACCTTTTATTTCATTCCTCTATGAATTACATGTATTCTATTACAAGTTTTAAGAGTTTTCAACGAAATTTCCAATAACTTTTTTTACATGGTAAATTATTGCAAAAATTGTACATTCTATTCCAATACAATGAAAATAAAATAATTGTAATGATTCTGATAAAAGTTATTTGACATGAATGATTCATATGTTCATTAGTTTCCCATTAATATTATATGGTTTTATCATGTTAGGATAATTGATGAAATCTTTAATTCTTCCTTTGGTATCGACATGAAAATGTTATGAAACTTGTTGTATTTCCATGGGATTGTATGATACGTTTAAAAAATAAATGTTAAACACATAAGTATAATTTTAATTATGTGATGGTTGGTATTATAATTATATATCACTCCAATTAATTAATATATATTTCATTCTCATCAGATATTGTGTTGTGTGGGATCCTATCATATCCAACAATGTTGTGTGTGATATTTGAAAAGAACAATACGTTTTTTCAATGAGTAATGGATCCATCACTTGTGATTATAATGTCTTTTTAACGTTTTTATATAATTATTTTGATGACATGGTATTAGATTTTGATAATTTCACAATCAATGTAAATATTATAACATCTATTTGATCTATTCATACATTATTATGATCTGGTTCATTATGATATCACCCTTCTTATGTTTCCCTTTCCCAATGTTATGTAGAATGATAATACTTATGTTATCTACAGTGTATTAGCTTATTTGGTGACATTATGGTTATTACAAAGGATCAATTATGGATTTAAAATTAATTTATATGTTGAAAATGATTTTTTAATTTGATAAAAATACTAAAGATTTATTCGTCGGATATTTTCAATAATGGACCAAAACATTAAAAAAATTCAATTACATTGTAAATGTGTGCATGATTTTGTATTCATTTTTATGTACCAAATCGATTTTTAAATATTTTTCATCAACGAATCTAGAGTTATGGGTATCAGGGGCTCAACGGTTGATATCAACATAGGTTTCTGGCAGCTTTAGATGGTTGGATATCATATATTGAGGATAATTTCAGACCCAAAAATTACATAAAGAGATAATACGTTAATTTATGTCAATTTTTTACAAAAATATATGAACCACTAGTTTTTTAATATTAAATATTTTAGTTTGTTTTGGGATTAGGATATAATAATCTTATAGGAATCCCTATCTTATAAATATTTATAATAGAAAATTTGTATGTTTTAATAAAGTATTGATTCAATTATTTTCCTAACTATTTCATACATATTTGTAAACGTGAAAGGGGATTCATTTTTATTACATATGCATCAATGGGTCACAACCTCGAAAATAACTGGTCAATTATATCATAGCGATCATTTTGGGTTTTGGATAATGGGAACTAACTCTGCACCTATCCTGACTCACTTGGTGGATATTTAAGGTTGATTCATATTCTTATTAAAATATATTATATTTAATTCAAACATTTAATATTATGGAATTTAAATAAATTTTATAAATTAATATTAAATTGAAAATTCAAAATCTAGATTGAAGATAATGATTCAGAGGATAGGCTATAAACAACATTTATATATTGACCAATATTTTTAATATGTAAAAATCACATCAAAATAAATTATTATTCATTACATAAAATAATGATATATTCTATATGCTTGTGGTTCTATTGGATTTCTTATACTTGGACACATGACCCCATAATTCATTAAATATCTAAATCATCTCCTAATAAATTATTTTAAAATAGAACCATCTTAAACATATAATACTTACTACATTTCATCATATCTCGGTGAAAGGAATCCCATGCTAGTGTGAGATCAGATTACTTATATTGTAAAATAAAAGTGATATAAATGAAAACATGAGAAGAACATGTAAATTAGGGTATGTGAACAAGATAATAAAATTCGAATATATTACCCTTCATATCATGGATCATAATCACGATTCATTTAAAAAATCATATAATTTCATAATTATGGAATTATTAAGGTATCAAATAACATGATCCATGACATCTTAACAATGGTATATGTCATAAATTTATGGAATACCAATAATCATTGAATATAATTTACATAGTATAAAGTATTAATATACAAGACTATATTTGAGTAATTCACTCCCAAAGACATTGTATTAATTAAGGATCGCTCTAAAGAATATCATAGTGGATAAATACCTTACTAAATATGGTACAATCCTCACTCTAGTCATGTTTATCTCATGAGATATAAAGGTTTACCTTATGAATTAGAGAGAAATATAGGTATCAACCATTACATAAAGAAAATTATATATATGTGTAGAGCATGATCATAAAAATAATTACTCATATCAGAACACATAAAGAAATAGGTTCCATTAAAATTTCCTCATTTCATAACCAATGGAAATGAAATGATTTTCACACACATTTCATCATTTCATCATAGCATAAACTATAGAAAACAAATAAATTTTATAAATAAATTTTCATTATTTATATAAACCATCTAGTTAAATAATAATGATACCATCACTGGATCATATTCCTAGTAATCCTTAATTGATGCCAATGGAATTTTTATTTGATAAATAGAAATATTATTACATGATTATTAAATCATTCTTGAGAAAAATATACATATATTTTTGAAATTTCATCTATAAAATCAAAATAATTAAAAATATAATTGAATAAAATTATTTTTAAATTACTAATGAAACATGTAATGGAATTTTTAAAGAATTGAGTGGTCATTATTTTAGTAAATTTTAATCATTTATTATATGTTAAAACAAATCCCTTTTATACTTTTTAAAAATTTAAGGAAGTACCTTATTCATAAAATCCCCAGAATATTCTTTTTAAAAAATATTCTAAAGTTGTTAATATTTAATATCGAAATTTATATTAGAAAAGTAGAAACCATCATTTAATCTTTTTTTAACGAAATGGATATGGAAGAAAAATTCTTTTGAATGAAGTGAGACACAATGTTAATTTGCCATATAAACATATTTTATATTTCTTGATAACATAAAGAGGGGAATATAAAATGAATCATTTAATTTTCCATGAATAAAAAGAGGAAAATAAAATTAATTATTTTCATTATAGTTATATCAAAATATTCCATCATGGGAAATATAATCATACACAATTTAGATAAATAATGAGATTTTGCAAAAAACCACATACCATATTTGTATCTTTTAGTTGTATACCTAATGATTGATATAAGATCATATGTATTTATAAATACACATTATTCACATGATAAGAAACATAATATACATTCATGGATATTATATATTCCATATTAATTAAACAGGTGTTGAATATTTCATGTGCCTCACAAAAATGAAAATGAGATTAAAATCAAATTCTTCTTTGTTAACAATTTGGATCAAAATCCACAGAAAATAAAAACATAAAATGAAACATTATAAATCATAGATTTAATTATATTCATTATATAACATTTCAATGGTGTATTATGTAAACCACAAAATATAAACTAGTAGTTAATAAGACATATTTATCTAATAAATAGAAGTGAGATTAGAGATCCCTTACCTTATGTTTGATTTTATTTTTATGTGTTGGAACATAAAATTTATTAGATATATATATATATTAAATATTCTATGGAAGCATAAATAATAAATAATATATAATATTATATAATTATAACAATTTATAACAAGATTGCAATCAATTCTATATTAAAATCACCTTTTCAGGTGATATCTGTATTGTTTCATTTCCATGTTCTCATTTATTAGTTGTGTTCTTTATAATTAAATCATGGTTATATAGTATAAATAATTTTATTCATCAATTAGAGATCATATATATTTATTATATTAATTTTTCAACAATTTTAGAAATGTATACATAGAAAAATGAATACACAGATCATAGGAATTATTGGTCGTTTGTATGCATGAACATTTTTTTTTCATTTTTCTATAGATGGAAAAAAGAATGGTAAATAATTACTGAAATTTCTATAATCAGTTTTATAATTTATATATAATATATATTTATTAACTCTATTGTTATTACCGTTTATGTAAAACATAGATGAAAAATTAATCACATCGTTTCGTGGAAGTGGTAGTCAATATATATGCATGAACAACGATCTCGTTTCCCAAAAATTTGGAATGCAATATATTATTTGATATATAATTACTTGAAATGAATAAATATTGAATAATTATCAAATATAAAAATTAAAACATAAAAAATACACATCTATAAAAGGCGGTGATGTGATATTAATTGCAACCTCTTGTAGAGATGTTGAGTCGTATGTGCACAAGGGCGATACATTGAGATCCCATTTCATGTGAAAGATGATGGATATAGAGGTTTAATGAACATAATAATATTTCAGTATATTTATAATACATTATTAATCTTTATATAATGAATATAATTTATTTTTTTGTGGTAAATGGAAAATTAAAAATAATTTGATTGGTCAAGGAAATTACCTCTTATTAAAAATGAAACCATTATATTTCCTCTAAGGAGATGTTTATTTGGCCTTATAGAATTCCAAAAACCTCTAGAATGGTTATAGATATATGGAGAATAAAAATGGATATAATTTTGTAAATATATTAGTCTCAATGTGGGATTAATAAGGGAAATTTGATGTTCTCTTTTATAATTTAGTTGGGGGGTACTCTTGGAATTTCATAAAGTATTAAATTAATATGAATTAATTTTGATCTCAAAATTTATATAAAATGATATTATTGTAGAATAATATTTACAGAATTCAAAACTATCATAAAAAATTATATAAAATTTTTATGTGTTTTTAGCCTTCTCATTTTTTGGATGGCCAACCATCATTAATTTTACCATAATATTATTGTATTCAACATTGTGTGGGATAATAATGTTAAAATAATATTTTAAAATATCTATAAATGTAATATGAGTGATGTTTAAAACAATATACAATTCATTTGGAAAATTTTATGATTTATAGAATATTTATATCATTTCAAAAAATTCTATTTATTATAAAATATCATTAATGCTAATTTTTTATATATTCATTACATTATAATTAATGACATGAAGACCAAAAAATGAAATTGAAAAAAATTCACGTAACACATTACTAAAATGTTATATTCATCTATATTATTTATAGATCACATATATTTTACATCAAATCATATTACTTTTAATATTCATATTCTAATTTATTTTATTATTCTATAACTTAATTATTGCTAAATCGGTTTTTTTAAAATTTACGGTAATTAATTCTTTATTAATAATAAAAAATAAATTTTCATTATAAAGATAAATAATTAGATTTAAAATTACACATTAGAACTAAATATAATGTTAAATAATCCCAAATTTAAAAATATTGTATTTATTAAAAACTATATTGGGGAATTTTATACTTTTATTTACATAAACTGCTATAAAGCACCTAATCAAATACAAATTGAAACTGCTACATGTAAATGAAAATTCAGTATTTTAATGAAATAGACTCATCCAGTAAAATTTATGCAAGTGTTAGAGTCATTTTATAGACCATAACATGTTGGTTTTAACCTTTAATTACATGATTTACCATTAACCATGGTTAAAAAAATTCTAATGATTCGATTCTTATTAACCAAAATAAAACGGGCCTATATACCAAATTTTAACCTCATAATTAGAAATATGTATTAAACTTCATGAAATATAATTTCTAACACTGTGAAATATAATTTTAAAATAATCACCCAATACTCAATAAAACCTAATTTTAGAAAAATACTTTTTAAGTATAACACATCCTATATTATGGTTCTTAAATATTAAATGAATATTAAAAAATTGATTGAATATATTATGTATAAATTTTATTGAAAAAATTAAGTAATATTGACTAATTTAATTTATTAAAAGAAAAATACTTTACATTAAAAAAATATATTTTTTCATAAAAATATTTCTATCCCTTTCAAAATATTTTTTCCCATATATAATCACTTGATATATAAGGAATTATTTTTTATACATGAGTACCTGTAATTTTTTTTCATAAATTTGTTAAACTTATTCATACCCACATATCAAACGGATGGGAATAAACAATCAATTTATATAGTAACATTTTAATAATATATCACGTTTCTTTTAAATGTTGTATTTTATGAATCCTAAGATAACAATGAAATGAAATTTTTGTGAAAAAATTATTTCACCAATTGTATGAGTTTTACACTACCCTAATCCATTATTTAATTTTTTTTAAGAAATGTTTCTCCATCATAAATGTATTAATGTCAGAATATTACAACATCCAAACTTACATAGTATAGAATAATAATAAAAAATAATTCCCAATTGAGAATTAAAAATCAGAAAGTATTCTTTAATAAAATAAAATTAGGTTCTTGGTGGGAAAAATATTGGTGGTAAGTTAAAATATGGTAATAAAAGTAAAGCAATACTCCCAATGTCAGATATATATTGATAGAGAATACAGTTTGGGTAATTTTAACAACCACAAGACCAATAATAAATGGGGATTAAAAATACCGTACATTCATCAATATTAAAAGATAGAGGAATTTTTTTTGTCAAAATATCTTTTTTCTAATAACTGAGGAATTACTTTACAATAAAGAATACAAAAAGATGGAAATATACATACTTGATAAGTATAGTTTCATATAATCATCAAATTCAACAATAATATCATATATTTATCTAAAATGTGACTATTAAATATGAATTTTTAATGAATGAAACAAAAATATTAACTTCAAATATATAAAAAATGTTTATCTAGACATTCCGATTATCATTAAGAATTAACAAAAAATGGTGAGTATAAGATAATTTAATAATTTTAATAAACAAACATATAAATTAACATACCATTAATTTATAAATCCATATGTATCTCAATATCCTCAATAGTAATGATTGTTTTAATATCCAAGGTTATACCCTTCATCTTATAGAGTTTAAAATTAAATTAAATTATTCCCAAATAATATTTTATATTAAATCATTTGTTAAATCTTAATGTTACATTTTCCCATACCAAATATGAAAACTACCATATTTCCTTAATTATCAAGGAAAATGACTATATAATCATGTAATATAAATAAATATAAAAAAATATCATGAAACAATATTTAATACTAATATGAATGGTAATCCATAACATAACTATTAATATCTCTAAAAAATTCACCTTTTAGTGTATCTCATTTCAACCCTTCATATTATCTATATATCACTAACTTTTAATCCATAATCAATTGAAAAAAGGATATACCAACCAAATGGGGTATTTGGACATCAATAGAATATTCTTTTTAAATTTTAGTAAAAGGATAACATAAAAATATAATAATTAAAACAATAAAAAGGGGGTGTTATGATTTTGACCTTAAACCAAATCATAAATTTATAAAATCATGTTTTTATAGGTAACATGTATGTATAACTTACTTGAAAACATATATGATTCAAAAAATTAACATAATATATATTTCTTAAATAAATTTATAAAATATTGAATATATTCTATAAATCTAGTAATGAAATAATCATAATCAATGATATAATAAACCACATTTTCATTATATAATAAATTTCAGGGTCACTAACAATATAATTTTATATAATATATTAATGCTAACTAAAAACTATTAACACAACATCTATTGTATATTAATGTTTAAATTTCCCCAAATAATGTTTTCCACAATAACATCACCTTTCTATTATATCACGTAACTTTTTTATTAGTACCATTAATATTTTTTTTTCAAATCCAATAATATAAACTTATATTAATTGATCCTTATATTTTTCATGATTTAAAAATACTTAATATCATTGGTATAATAGTTATCCAATATAATTGATGAATCTAAATAAATAAACACTTTAGTTATACAACTTCCATCATAAACTGTTAACTCAGATTCATCAACCTACTACTTAACAATACATTCCTAAAAGATGAAACATGTACCATTTTATAGGATTCTACAACATCAATTTACCTGTTTTTCAAAAAAATTACTTTATAAATACCACTAACAACCCCCACCATTCATAAGTCCCTTATGGTAATTTTATCATCATCTGTAAATACATTACATTTACAACCTTGTTGATTATATTCTAAATAATTCCCCCTAGGACATTGATTTTAATAATTCCAAAACATTACACATTTAAAACATTTATCCAACAAGGCTGAAATAGGGAGAGAATTATTCTCATCCATTATGGTAATCAAAATTATCATTTTTCCTCAACAATTTATATCTTTTTTTCGGTACTTTTACCACTAAAACATCTTCTCATTTCTCTAAGTAATTAATTTCTTTTTTTCTTCCAAAATTATAGTCATGTTTTAAGAAGAATATTTTTTTCCTCCAAAACCATTGTAACACTTCAACATTATCTGATTAGGTGTTTTAGGAAGTTCACCAATATTTATATTGTTAATTGTATAACATGATAGTTAATTGAGGATAATTAAAAAAATTTATTTCTATATATTATTTAATTTTTATTCACATTAGGATATTGATTACATTGACTATGAAATTTAACAATAATATGATTCCATTCAGTTCCATTCT
Organism: Viscum album; assembly: GCA_963277665.1. NCBI lineage: Eukaryota > Viridiplantae > Streptophyta > Magnoliopsida > Santalales > Viscaceae > Viscum > Viscum album. The sequence continues at coordinate 2,073,693,358 of OY728140.1, forward strand.
ATTAATAAAACAAAAAATCAATCTCTGAGAGACAAAAAACATAGTTCAAAACCACCTAATAATTATAAATTCTATAATGGAAGTCGACGTAAGCATATATGATACATTCGCATGCCATTTATGGGAAAGAGGGTGGATAATGTATGCTAAATAATCATAATAATATTTCATTATATTTATGATACATTATTTTCTATTTTATGAAATATATAATATATATATGAGGTCAAATAATAATTAAAAAAAGTCATTTGTTAAGAAAACTAATAATTCGTTTAAAATAATTCTTCGTATATAAATGTATTGGAAATGTGGTTGGAATTTTGCTAACAAAAACATCATTAGAATGTATCTTGGGAAGTTAAGATGATATTTTGGAATAATTTGTCAAATATTTAACACTTAATGTGATTTTAAGAAGATAATGGAAGGGTTCCCTTTTATAATTGAGGGGATGGGTCATCCAGGAATGTATCAAGATATTTATCTAAAATGAATTACTTTTGATGTAAAAATTTATCCAAATTTATCATATTGGAATCTAAGATCATGTTATGTCTAATTTATATGATCATATATAACATGTATGTTTTTTATTCAGGTTTTCACCCTTATCATTTTTTTAACCAACCATTAATCATTTTCAAAAATACCATAATATTAAAGCTTTCTATGCTTTATGGGATAATAGTAATTTAATATAATGAAAAAATTCCCATAATTCTAACAAGGACGAATTTTAAAACCATAAATATTTAGTTTATATGATATAACTTTTTTAGTAGTTTTATGACCTTTAATAAAATAATTCTTATTATAAAACTCCATTATTGTTAATTTATGAACTATTCTTTACTTATCCATTAATAACATTAAAAATAAAAATGAACATAAAACCAAACATATTAATACATAATTAACATGTTATTTTAATATATAATATTTGTGGATCAGATTAATTATTTCAATTTTTATTTCTTTGAATATTTTTGTTTTCATTTATTGAATTATTATAATAATTGAATAAATTTTAGGTTAGCATTGTCTATAAATATAAGGAAATTTTTTATTTAGTAAAAATTATAACTAAATTGTCATGTTTAATATAAATAATATATTATTCAAATGTATATTTATAATAAAAAATATTTCTTTTTAACAATGTTAAATGTAGCAATATTATTAATAATAAACTTGTTACATTTTTTACTTTTCATTACATAAAAGATTATGATAGTCATAGTCACATAAAAATTGAAAATGGATATATATCAGAATATTGGATGAATAAAAATGAAATATAGTCATCCAATAAAATTAATTCATCTTTTAGGGTCATTTTGTAGTACATATCCAATTATCAATACATACTAATTACCTGATTTACCCTTTACTATAGTTGTATCGAAGACTGGTTTCACTATTTTTTTATGGGAAAATGAGATCATTCCCATAAAAGAATGATCCCTATATTAGAAAAATAAAAATCACACAAGTATGTAGGTAGAATATTTACAAAGATCCCTCTTGAATAAGGGAATGAAATAACCAGGGAAACGATCCTCCCAATAACACTCATTCCCATTGACCCCCTTCTTAGCAAGCCCATCCTCTGACACATTTTACTCTCTATACACATGAGTGACAAAGTGTTACCTTGAGTAGAGAGAGTCCAGACATCTAGTCCAATGATTAGTGAGATTCCAGGTGAGATGCAAAGCCCCAGTTCAAATGGCCGAGACTATAACTATGAAGTCACATTCAATCCAAATCTCGTTCCAACCCCATCACTCAGCTTGCTCCACCACGATGATGACACCATACATTTCCACATTAGGAGAAGAATAAATACCACATGATCCATAGGGGTACCCAAGAATAATCCCCTCATGATCCCTAATGATATCAATAATTCCAAAGAGGCCCAAATTTCCCCTTGAAGCACCATAAGATTTGAATTTAATCCATCCATGAAAATGAGAATTCCATATGACTTCTATTGTACCATATGGGGGATTGAAATTAACTTTCATTCATATCCAAATAAGAACCGATAACTCATGAATTTGGTTTACACAAAACACACCTTTTAGATTTCACTATTATTATTTCCCAAAAGAAAAGAAAAAAAATAACAAAATTTGAAACTAAGGATTCAAAATAAGAAATAAATTTTATCAAAAAGAAATGTTATATTTGGAATTAAATAATTTTAAAATAACCACAAAAAATTCAAAGAAACCAACATTTTAGAAAAAATACAACGTTAGCATAATAATTGATGTATTTTTGTCATAAAATATTCATTTAATTTTATAAACCAATATTTAATATATAATATATGTATTTATTTTAAATCATTCATCAATAGTGATTAATTTAATTTATTATGATAAAATTACATTGTTCACATAAAAATTAATTTTCATAAAAATATTTATTTTTCTATAAAATGATTTTAATTTTCATTTATAATTAATTTATATGTAATTAATTAATTCTTTTTTCATCTATAATTTTTTCATAATTTTTTTATCCCATCCATATCCTCCAATCCAACTATTAATGGATAACTATCACTTTAAATATTGTTATTTTAATTGTTTATCATGTTTAATTTAATCTCAATGATGGGTGTTGCATTTTATTTTAATTAAAATAAATTTCTTCAATCAACATATTTCATAAAATATAAGGATGTTAAAAATTATTAATTTTTTCTTCTCGATGAATTTTATTCGATATTATAATTTACTTCTACCTTTATTCACATCAATAAACATTCTTTTGATGAAATGGTTTTAGAAGGAACCAAGGGAAAAAATATTTATTATAGACATTATGATGATTGTCATGGATTAAAATATATTAGCACAAGAACCATGTTCAATAATCATGATGTTATTACAAATAAAGAATCGAAAATTATGATTAAAGATGAGATTGTAATTGAATTTCTAATCACAATAAACAAAATAAGGATGGCGTCTTGTGAAATTTTGACTGATGAATATGATGAAGGAAAAAAATAAAATTTCATTAATGTAAAAAATGGGGGAAAGAAACAACATTGTAATGTGTCATACAAAATATTATTTTCATTATGTATCTAAAACATGGACATAAATTATATATCAACCGAAGGATAATGAAAAATTTAAGCAAATTAAAAGAGCAAGAATATTTGTCTTCTAGATTTATGTATTATATTAATATAAACATTTCATTTTAAAATTTATATAATGTGATGTATAACATTATGAAATAATTACCTAATATTTTTAATAAATTGTGTATAAAAATATAATTAATTGGTAGAAACTGCAACATCCTAGTATTTTAGAACAAATTTTCTTTTAAATAATATTGATTTTGATATCATTCAATTTTTTTACTAAAAAATTGATAGAATATTTTATCAAATTAAAATTTTTTTATCTAAAATTTCATCATGATAACATTAAATAAATATATATACAACATAAATTATGAAAAAATGTATCTTTCAAAATTGGTAAGATATAATATTATAAACAATTAATTTTAAAAACGAAACTTTTTAATAAAATATTTTTATCATTGTATTTGATATTTTACATAATATTTATTTCATATAATTTTAATATAAATATAATTAGATAAAAATAATAATATTTTTTTATTTATAATCTAAAATCTTAAATAGATTTTTTTGAGCAATTTCAAAAAATACTGATTTTATGTGGATTATGAAGATTTTTAAAAAAAATAAAATTTTCACCAATTTATTAAAATATAAGAATGAAATTTAAGAAAATAAAACAATTTCTGTTATCAAATAATATAATTTTTAATAATATTATTTAATATAAAAAATTATTTGGACATAGATAATACATTACCAAAATATTTACAAATAATGTAAAATGATACTTTAATAATGAAAATTATTTAAAATATTTCATTTTAATTAAATAATATTTTTATAAAATTTTGTTTTGGATTGATTTCCATTTTATATAAAATTATTTTATTATATGTGAAATCAATTTATTTCCTAATAAATATTAATAGTAATATATATAAATGACAAACAATTCATCATTAAAATAAAAAATACCTTAAAACTATTTTTAAACCTTATCCATATTAGTTTAAAATTTAAATTTTATTGATCATATTAATTTAATTTTATTATATTTATATCATATATATGATAATAATAATCAAATAATGTGGTAAGGTAAATAACATCAAATAACATTTTTATTATTTAAAATTGATGAAATTAAAAGATTTCATGGAAAAAAGTACACATGAGTAATGTGTAAAATGATTTTAGAAACCAATAAACCATTCAATGATGCACCCCTAATTAGTTCATTGGATTTTTTTCATATCCAATAACATACTCTATATTTTTAAATAATGGGAGACTTCATCCTTGAATAGTAAAATGAATAAATATAATATGTAAATTAGTTTCTGGAACTACGATTTCATGTACTTGTAAAAGGAAAAACATGCACCCCATCAACGTACACATTATCCTTCATATTCATTACTAAAAAAATTTTCATTAACTTGTAACACCACAAGGTTTAATAAAATATCTATTCCAAATATACTTAATGTCTTTGAAAGATTGGGTTATAAACAACACCGACTTCAGTGGAACCACGATATACTATTATAATATTATTATTTATTGTGAATGTTATAAAAAATAAATTGGATTTCAATGTATGAATATAACTAATAATTTTAAGTAAGAACTTATCGATACATGTTTATAAATTTAATTCATTATCTACCAAAATATTATAAATTAAAATTAATATCATTCGAAAGTAAAGACTAATAATTTTATAAAAAATTTTATTTATGCTTGTTTTTCATTTTTATTTTCATAATATAATTTATTAACTATTTTTGAATTATTTTATTAAATTTTAATCACTATATATAAAATATAATGCTTTAATATTCATATAATATTCTAGGATATGAAATAATCATGTTCTATTATTTAAAATGGATTTTTCTTAAAGTTTATTTGCTTAACATATTGTATGTTATATTCAAATATATTTCATACAATTTTATATATTAAATTCGATAAAATGGATTCCATATTTAAAATTATGTGCTATAAAGTGGGTATATAGTTAAATTTTATTTTGTTAAATGTAAATAGTCACATTAGTATTTTTTGATAGCATGATAATAGGTAGATAATGTAAATAATTGTTAAAAATATATTATAGTGAAGACAAAATGACATAAAGACATGCTATAAATTTTTTAAATGAATTAATGTCCTCAAATGAAATAAATTATTTTGTTATATATCCTCTTTTTGACATTGTGATGATATTATTCCCTTTATTAAATTTTATTTAATGAAAAATTAAGAATGATACATTCTTATTTTTAAAACTAGTAATTTATTAACCCTTTAGATATATAGATGACATGTTTGGTTATAAATATCAATTTTAAAGAGAAATATTTTTATTCATAATGGAAATTTAATTTTAATAATTAATAAATAAATTCACACCTTAATTGATTACACAATGCTAATATAGTAATTATTCAATTAATGGAATAATAAAATAAATGATAATAAAAATATTTAATGTACTTTAATATAAATGATTTAATTTAATAAAAAATAACTCTTTTTGTAAATAAGATGATAGGATTTAAAATATATATATTTTTAAAAAATTATTTTTTCCTTGATGTTATAAATATCATATTAATGAAATTGTCTAATTATAAAATTATGGATATTTTACAACAAAAAATATTTTAAATGATGTTAAATTCATAGAATACTATGATTTGACCAAATTAATGGGATATGCTTGTAAAATTACTCAACTAACAATTTGTTTCTTTCAATAATTTATTTTATAATTATTATTATTTAAATGGTATAAAAAACTAATGTTATAGAGATTGTTAAATGTGTTACATGGAGTTAAAACAAAAATATATTGTACAAACCACAATAAAAACACACCTAAATTATATTTTATGTGATAATTTTGACATATAATCATCTTAGATTCGAATATTAACAATTTTTATTCATTTTTAATAAAGAAATTAATTTTTATTAATTTTATATTTTTTGTAATTCCAAGATTTCCCCTCCCTTGAATTGTAAAAGGGAACACCGCCTCTCTCATATTTAATAAACATTAATCCAACTAGATCGAAAAATATATGAAATTTTATATTCTACACTTATAAATTCAAATTAATGATATTTTTTTCTTTCAGAAACACCAACCCTAGATCCCTTAAGAGGAGATCTTATTGAGTCATTAAAAATAAAGTTAATCATTGTAACTGATCATCATATTTTTAAATATTTTCTATCAACCATCATATCTATTATATTATTCATAATATAATATTTTCATCATCATAAATAAACTAAAAAGTTATTATGAATATAAAACCTTCATTACCCACCCTCTTTCCCGTCAAAGGGTTTATGGAATTATTTCGTATGCATATGTTAAGGATTGGAAACTTCACATTCCAATACAACTAATTTCTAGTCCCAATATTTTATGGATTTTAATTTTGATGGATTTAAGGATTACATATTATAATTTTGAAAAAAAATATACCCCATGAATTATAATATAATATCTACCATATTACATTCCAAACTAATGGAAACTACATATGTTTACACTACCGCTTCCATGAAGAGATCTAATTCTATTTTAAATTATATTTTACATAGATGATAATAGGAATGAAATTAGTCAAATATATATGATATATACTGTATAATAATTTTTCTATAAATGTATGTAATTACTTATCTATCTTTAATTCCACCCATAGAAAATTGAATATTTCTTTAATGTGTATGTATGAGCTACCGTCTATGCCAGTGATGCTTTTCATTTTTCTATCTCAACATTTCTATATTCTCAAAACACATATTTAATTACTATATATGATTATTAAATATTATTAACATTATTTATATGGTGAAACCACACAAAAAATATAGGGACCAAAACCGTCTTAAAAAAATCATAACAAATGAAGTATATATCACTCAAAATTGCTTTTTTAATAATATATTATTAAAACAATGGTGATAAAAAAATAATTGTAAATGATATAGTTAATTATATATATATTTTTATTTAATATATTTAAAATAAGTCTATATAGATTATACATGAGCTTCAAATTGTTATGATTGATGTCAGACCAAATGTACGATATTCTAGTCTCCAATTTATTTCGAGGGTACATATTCCATATTCAGAAAAAAATTATTATTATTTATATGGTTCAACATTATAAATTTTTATCATTAATATAATTAATATCATTATATTTATTGATTCATTATATGTTATTCTATAATGGATAATATGAATCAAAATTTTACCAAAGTGGAATTGACCTTTTGTTTCACATATGTTTCCTCGAGGAAAATTATATATTCACCACTCATTTAGTTTAACTTGTTTATTTTCTACACATGAATATATTTTATGATACTTTTCAGGGAAATTATGTGGATTTACATATCTATGTATGGTTAGTTACTTAATGGGTACTATTGTTCATATGTTACAGATGTTTTAATGTTTTTTATGTTATAATATCGTTGTTTACCAGTTTTGATTAAGATTTTTCTCCAAATGATAAAATCATGTGATGTACTTATAAAAACACATTAATTTTATAATAATATATTAATCTATTTTAAATAAATCTTTCTCATTAATTTTACTTACCTTATGATATCCTGAAACTATAAATATTTTGCTAATTAAAATAGAATTTCTTTCTATTATCAGGTGAAAATATTTTTCATTTATATCCATGTTTTGTGAAAAATGTTTTAAAAATCATTCAATATTATCTAAAAATGTACTAAATTCATTCTTATCAATGATTTATATTTGTCAAAATGTTTATAAATAGAATAATTGTTTTTTCATTTTTGAAATAAGGTACATTTTTAGTTTTTAAACATATTGGTCGCAATTTCTATAACATATATTACTTCGAATAAATTTCCTACAATTAATAAAAATCTGTTCCATGAATATTATAGTAATTTTTTCATTGTTAATTTAAAATAGATTTCTTTACAAAATATTTTCAAACAATTAAAATTTAAAAAAATGATTTCAAAATAGAATGTATATATTCACCTATAATGTCTTAATCATTATTTAATATTATTTATATTCCTCAATGAGATCTGCCATTGATTTCACTTATTATTTATAGGGAATTTAATCCTTGGATACCAACTATATTATATCATGGGATGGTTTATGATTATGATGATAATATGTTTAAAAATATATTTCTTTTTAATGGGTTATTATATTATGAAATTATGAAATGTTTACAAAACCTTTTAATTATCCATTGGTTGTGCCTTGATGAAATGATTATGAAAATTTTTACCTTTCATGTGTTCTGATATGATTAATGTTTTATGATCATGTTTAGCACATATGTATGATTTTTATTTTTTATTGGGTGTGACCTATGTACCCATCCAATGAATTCGGTTTGTATTGAAATCTCTTTAGATAAATTAGACTGGAATACGGAGAGAACCAAGCTGAATAAGGGATTCCTCCCACTATGATAGTTTTTGGAGTGAAAATTTACGACTGTAGTTTTTTCTGAGTGAACTCATTGTATTATTGTATTGTTGGAAGTTATTTTTTGTATACTATAGAGAAGATTGTACATTATTTGTTGTATGAAATAAACATATGTCTTACAGAAATTATATTATTTCACTGATCAAGTTCATTTAATACTTTATGATTCATGTCTTATGAACTTCCATGATATATTCATGGACTGAATATTTTTATATATAATATACATAGTATGATTTCAAAATGATATTCTCATGTTATCATACATTAATACTCATATAAATCTCATGATATCAACAATATCTCTATTCTTTTATCTTATAGATAATTTGACCTAACTCTTTCATTAATTTACGTTGAATAGGTTATGAAAATAGGTTTGATATTTCTATAAAGGTTTCCAGTTATAAAAACCAAGTGAGAGATAGTGTAAATAATTTATAAATAGGTTATTTATATGAACATGTTTTTATGTTATATAGTCCTATATAATTCTAATTTGGGTTATAATTTTATATAATTTATATTAAAAAATTGATGATTTGATCACGTATTTTGAAAGGTAATAATAACCAATAAAATTGATTTAGTAGTAAGGTTATATTTTTTTGGAGAAGTAATGATTTAGTGAAGGAAAAAAAAATATTATCTAATTTGTATTTAATCATGTTTAGATGGGATAGAGAGATGATTTAAACTGATAGTGTGACATTCCTCCCCTCCTCCTAGTCTTGATAAGGTAGTGGAATATTAATTGTCCCTAACCAAACACCCTAGGATGCCAATGCTTGGAAATTAATACCAAAGGATTCATGTAATTTTTTGGATGATTTTACCTTTTAGAAATAAAACAACCAATCCAAACCCACCATCAATAAATAAAAACTAAATGACGCAAAGTAAAAATATAATAAAACATTGAGTAATGAAATTTATATTAATACAAATCTACAATACAGTAACATTGTAGAAGACTACTAACATGAAAAAATAATGTGAAAAAAAAAATCCAAAGACTCTAAAGAAAATTCCACAACTCCATTGATTCTCTAGGATCCAACTCCAAAAAACTACCCTAGTAGCACAAATGGCCACTACATAAATGAGATAAATTACCTTTATCTATTTCTTGACATGAAATATATGAAAAATCACTAAAGTTACAAAGGATGGGTGAATAATGAAACTCATTAGCTTATATCCAAATTAATTCTCTACTCACACCTATAGGATAGAAATAGTAATACATTTACATAAAACAGTTTGTATAAAATAATCATATGAAACAATTAAAAATTATATAGGGGTATGATTGTAACCAATTGGGGAATCCAAGGAATCCCACTATAAATTATTCCATCCGAGTCTAGAGATCATGTCCCATGTAATATTATAATAATAATGATTTGGATTATAAGGGGTAATTTGTGGGATCGTCTTTCGGGGTACATGAAACTGATTCCATGAGGTTAATATAAGTAATTCTAATTTCATGATAGAAAACTAATGATTTATCAGTACTAAATTGATAAATTAATATAAAAATATTCTATTTATTGTATTCAAAGGTGGGTATTTCACATGGGAACTATCATGATGAATTACAAAGGTGTCCTCTAAGAGATCAAGTAATTATTTATGGAATGCATAATGAACTCATTTATGAACACTATATTAATTGGAAAAATGTCTATAGTCATGAAGAACATTTCATTTAATAATTACTCATAATCTATGAGAAAATAGTAAATTATATAGTTTCATTTTATAATTAAATAAAGAATGGAGAGATGTCAATACCATTCGCCATTCATTTAAATATTATTCATTTCATTTATCATAAAATGAAACCCACTACATAAATTAGTCTAGATATATATCCTAGGATTTGGTGGAATATCAATATATCACTCCTTTTCACCAGTTAGAAAAAATGGAGTCCCTGGAAGGCCCCTTATACCATAACATAAACCATCCTGAAAAATTCAACATTTCAATTCACTTTTTATTGATATGAAAATGAACAAATATGTTAGGTTTGTTAAAAAATATATTTTTTATTATCAACTTATTAATTTATTTGACATTAGTTTTTAAAATGGAATTGTTAAAAATTTCAAGAACAAGGTAATATATTAAGGACTAAAAAGTTCATATAAATTATTTAATTCATTTAGGAATTATAAAACTTTCTGATGAATTAAAATAACTCACAAAATGGGTGTTCCTATTTTATATCATAGAGCTATGACCATATATGGAAGTGATAAAGGGAATCATGTTCCTAGGAAAAACAATTCAATTTAAATATTTTTATAATTTATGAAAAATGAAAAAAATGTATGGAATTTTACAAAACAACATATTTTATAAACTCGAGAGACCTTAGTATAAAGAAAATAGAAAACCAAAAAAATTAGAATGATTCACTCAGCCTTTATCAGGATTTTATATGATCTATAACAAATGAAATAAATTAATAAAAACCCCCTTATAAATAAGATGAATGTTATCATTAAATTATCACGTAAAATTAGATAATAGAAACTGATAATATAGGAATAATGAGTAAAAAATATTAAGGACAACCTTTGCGATGAATAGTTCCCAAATATGATCACAAATGAAAGAGAAACAACCATGAAAAGAGAACAATGAATTATGTCCCCGAGGGATCTAACGCATGAAGTAGAGGGGTGAAATTGGAATAAAAATAATAATGGATTATCTAATAAAATCATCATTTCACTCTATTATTTTTGATATGGGTTGTCCACATTGTTTAGATAACCATGTTCCAACCATATAGTGGTACTTTCATAAGGGCCACTCACCTCACATGATTAGGTGAATAGTTTGTCAAACCATGTTTTCATGACCCGTCCTAGTGGGGCATGCGCTGTGACTCCCCAAGCCCTCCTCAAATAGGCTAGGGGCTGGTGACTAGCACAAAGTAGGCATATAACTAATATGGGAGGCATTGCCTATGTACCTGTACACACACACACATATCCAAGCCCAAAATGATGAAATGTAAAAACCACTATGGAAAAGAATGCATGCATACAACTAAACCCAACCAACAGAGTACGACGAAAGGTAGAGTGCTGTAAAAGTAAACTGGGCCAACATACAAGCCCACCAAAAACAAGAGTCTGAAAACTGCAAGGTCAAACCTATAAGCACAAAAGGGTACAGGGATTGCCACTCATAGCCGTCAGAACGCCTCGGCCTGTATGGAACTCATAAAGCCTTTCCCTGTCTCGGTCCGCCCTGGACTCTGTCAAAACACTACTTGTCTGCACAAGACACCAGACGTGCAGGCAAAGCCCATGCAAGGGTGAGTATAACAATACTCAGTAGAGGCCCCTGAAAACCACAAAGTAGTACACAATGTAAAGGTATAATCATCTATGCACAATATATGTCTACAGAACATATAGAACAAACCAGATAAACTCAACACCCAAACACGTGGTCTAGAGAAAGGTTACACAACCGCATTCCCCCGTTAGGGATTTTGTTCAATGTTTCTGTGATGCACTCGTTCCGGGAGAACACAATCCACGAGTCTTATGGCTTTGATGACGTCCGTCCAAGAAGTGTTGTTCATCGGTAACTGTCATGAGAGATATCTACCCTCATTGCGGGAGACACACTCTTGAGTGGAAAGGATACGGTGGGTAGACACACTCATTACGGGTGACACACTCATGAGTGGGAAAGATCAAGATACACATATGAGGATCTCGGCCAGGGCCACATCAGATACCACGATTCATCCTGATTCACCAGTTAGGTGATACACAAGCTTGGTTGAGGATCAATTCCCAGTAAGGTTGGTCATGTCGATTCCTGACTCTACGTAGGGTAAGGAATGGATAGAGGATCTCGATCCAGGCCTCTCGGATGGATGCCTGACTCTATCATAGAAAGTCCTGCTAAATGGATCATAATCCAACATGAGGGAATGATGCCTGACCTTTAGGGGAACAAGAAGAAGGGGCACAAACCCAAACGAAAGATGTCTGAGGTACGGTGAATGAAAGGACCAAGCCATTTTCCAAAAGGTACACGATGTGTAGATAAGGTACACGTCGTGATGTCTGACCCCTAGTACTGCCCTTGTACAACGGCCCATGTCAAAGGCTGGTAGTGAAGAAACACTTAGTACATGACATGTAGTACGGGGTACACACCATGTCTGGGTAACTGGGGTTGGCTCCATGTACTCTGGCCATGTGCCCGTACACGGTCATCAACCTGTGTACTCCAACCCGTGTAATCTGAACACGGGGCGATCCATGTTACTGGCCTCGCCTGGCCGTGTGATAGAGTACACGGTCGTGTACCCCATCCCATGTTTTCGTATCCATGAGATATATGCTGAGCTCCATGTAGCCGCTTCTGCCGCACTGTGCATGTTGTGTCTCCTGAAGCCGTGTAGCTCATCCCATGTCAGTGTACTACCCAAAGTACACGGCGAGCTTTGGGGAAATTCCAACACGCCATGTGACCGGGGTCACACACCGTGTTGTTCCACTCTGAACCTGAAACCCTTGCTTTCACTGCCAATACTACACGGTTTGTTCTTCATAAGTACACGCCGTGTATTTTGGAAATTTCCAGAAATGACGCCCTTTGCCTGTACCTTCTCCTGTGGTGCTCCAATCATCGATCTAGCTATCTGATTGCCGCAACACATCCAGGTTTTGGTCGCCCCGACACCACGAAGCTACTTCCATCGTCTTTGGGCCTCTGATCGGCCCCAAAAACATGATTTGATCTTCCCACATGAAGAACACTAGAAGAATCCCCTTTCCTGATCTGGTCTGATTCGTCATCCTCCATCATCGCCACACCTCCATAAGGTCGTTTTGGTGTCGAACCTTCATTTTGGGATCGTTGCATCACGGAATGGATGTGTAATGATCCGCTGTATGTCGCCCCATGAAGAAAGCTATGAACTTGTGAGAATGAATGGGGGAGGAAATCCAATAAACAAAAAATTGAGGAATGCACCTCTGCTATCGTTCGTCACGGTGTTGATCCACTCATGTTAATAGGATTAAATGGAGCAAATATCAACATGAATAAAAAGCATGGATTAATTCCCCAAAATCATCAAAAAATGCCCTCCCACAATAACGTATGAATCTGAGGATCAAATTGTTTGTGGTTGATCTGTGTTCATCATTTGAACTCAAAAACAGGGAAAATAAATTGAAATAACAACCCCCTACCTCAAACTGATTGAAGGGCGATCGTCGCGACGCATCTGCCGAAGGGATCTGTCAAAATCTGGGGGCGTCTATTGCTCACGTCGTCCTCATTCGCCAACGTGTCCTCCTCTGCCCAAGCTCCAAGAGAAATCTGTCTCTCTCAACTCATAGGGTAATGAGGCTAACCCTTTGAATTATCCATAAGCATGTATTTATAGGGGAGGATTAGGTCACCGCTTAAAAAAGGAAACATTTTAAAAATAATAAAATAAACTGTTAATTTATTTTATTCCATCCAAAGTGCATCCTTTTTTAAAACGCCCAACAATTTAATCTTTACAGCCAACCAATTCTGGTTGAGGTAAGAGTCGTTCTTAGGCAATGTCATCATCCTAGATGCAACTGTGTGCCCATATTTCAAATACGGGCATTCGTTTGGATATTGCCGCAACTGCGCACAAGCACCGACTCACATAACTCAAAAAGTTCAAACCACCATTCTGGGCTCACTCGACCATAGAAATATGAGTCTTCTTCGCGGACAAACTCTAGATAATTCCATATAATATTCAAAATAATAAACGAAAAAATATGAGACATTACACAAGTTTAACTCATACGTAATCCACTACAACATTTCACAGATATTCCACATGGATGTGTGACCCACCTTTCAGGTTTTTCATACAATTCTCATTAATTAGGAATCCACATAGTTGATCCACATAGTTTAAACTAACCTTGAAGGAAATGTACCCCTAATCCTACTCCATCCCTAAAAATAATTTTTGAAGTCCAATGATTCTAAAACTCTAATGAAGAAAAAAAGAAATCTATTTGACCTAAACCATATCTAAAAATATCACATTTATGCTTTAAAACTCTCAAAATTATATTCCAATATTCAATTTATAATTCATCCCATCATAGAATTAATTTTTTTAATTCACATGGAAATTCTAAACAATCCCAAAACATGGGACGTTACAAAAATAATTTCCACATGAATTCATTAATGAATAATTAATAGTATTTCCATTCATGAAAGAAAAATATACATGAATTTTATTATTACTTATTTGGTATATGATCTTTGTATTCCATTTTTATTAATTCCTTATATAGTTAATGTTAATGATGATGATATTATGGTGAAATTAGTTCCTTTTCCACGAGTGGTTCTATGAGGGAATGAGAAATTTTTATCAATCAAATTTATTTTCCAGGGGATACTCCATCCTGAAATTTTTATGAAACTCATTTAATTACATGGGCTCACATTTGATAAATTATTTATGAATGTGTGTCATATATATTTATGATTTTCATTATGTCATTGGTGGGTCTTATATCTCCCTTAATTACATTTGGTGTAGATTGACATCTAATGAAATAAATAAGATATAAATGGGGAGTGAAATAAATTTTTAATGGGACCCTATCCACTATTGTTGTATTTGGAGTAACCCTTAACTAATAGGACAGTATTGAGATTGATCGTAATCCAGTATGATAGTCATGGAAGTAATAAAATTACTACTGTGGAAATCATTTTATATGTATATGTCTAGGGAAAAAACATATCTCCTATATCAATATTATACTATCAAGAATCATGTTTCTTGGTTCTATTATGATCCATGTCGTATGAAAATCTATTATTGCTTCCATGAATCATGATTATGTTCTATTATATGCATTTTATGATTTTTTTAAATTTATTTTCATGTTCTCATACCATTTATGTTATATTCTAATCAAGTGATAATTTTTGTCTCCCATGTCTACCATTATTGAGTATTTATGCTCACCATTTCATATGTTTCCTTTCACAAAAATGTGATGAAAGGTACTATGTATGGATTTCTATCTAATAAGGGTTATAGTTAATAATAATTTTGTGGGAGACGATGTAGATCTTTTGTGAACCTGTGGTTTATGTGACTACATTTCTAATGGAAGTATACCTATATGATTCATGCATGGGTCTTTATATTATGTAATGGATATGCATATATTAATATGGGATATCTGTATATAAAATGAATAGGTCTATATATTACACCTCATATAACTTTCTCCTATAAGTCATATCACTTCCCTAAATTACTTATATTAATCCCTAGATTTTAAATTAATTTTCAAAGGAAAAACAAAGTTCCAGTGTGAGTATTACTGTCTTCATAGTGTTTTTTTAATTATCATCATAAAAAACTATCCAAACAAACTATTATAACTAAAAAATATTATATATAAAAATAAAATTATGTTAATTTATCATATATTTCTTATTCTTTCCTTATCATCCTCGAAGAATGACATACACCTTAATCATTTATATTTGATATATAACTCCTAAACAACACTATTTTGTTTTTTTCATCACCATTTCATATGGATGAAATAAAGGATGGATATGATGAATAAATATGATGTGATAATAATTGTATAAATTTTATATTATTAATTTTAACATTTATGTATATTATATCTTTTCATTATGGAATGAAATCATTAATCATGCTTATGTGGTGAATACCACTTCCATTAAAGAACTATATCATTTATTTTAACAACATGACATGAATGTACCAAAAATTTTAATTAGTAATCTAGTATTAATTTTATTAAAATATTTAAATTATTAATTTATAATTATTCATAAAGATTCAATCTTTTATATCATTGAGAAATTTTTTTTAATTGTCTCTACATGGGGACTAAAACATCCACATACAATAAATTTTATTTGAAAATAACACCCATCAATAATGGTGATGGAAAATTATTTTAAGGATTTATATGATATATTATACATATATATATACATGAATACATATATTATTCTATATATGTTATATTAAAAATGTTTAATATCACATTCTTACTCATATGATCATTACGACACACTTATGTTTTTTTAGTTTACAAAATAGTAGAGTGATGTTTTAACATTTATATAGCGAAATGTTTAATGAATTTTATAATCTATTAATTAAATTTAACAAAATGGAATTACATATATATTAATATATCTATATTAATAATGCTAATATCTAAATATGTTAATAATATTTCATCTTCAATAACTAAAAACTATTGAAATTGATTTTTCATCTGTAGTATCTTCCCAATAATAATTAACACTATCATAGGATGAAATTGAAACATTATATATAAAAATTAGATATATTTATAAAAACCATAAACCATAAAGTAATGATTAAATTTTTATCAAATCTCATGTTTAAAACCGGTCATTACACAAAATCTGTAACAACACTAAAAGTGTTAACTCCAAAAATTAAAACAAAATATAATGTAAAACTATATTAATTATAAATAATTATAAATAAATAATAAAAAATAATTACCATGAAAAATAATGTTATGAAAAATATTATGATGATATATGTTAAAATTTATATAATCATAGAGGTTGATAAAAAAATGGGAAAATAAAGTAACTGATTTTTTTTTCTAATTATCTTAACTGTGCCATATTTTACAGTATTATAAAATTTAATTTTATATTTTATATATTCATATAAATGGTTATTTTATCATGTTGAATGTTTTATTCATGGTTTTTTGGGTTCATTTTTACTATCAATTCTCTTAAATGGTATAGACAATAATTCTACTCATGTCTTAGTTTTTTTCTTGACTTAATTATTTATTATCATGACTCTTAAATTTTATTCAAGATTTACGTCTTCCAAGTCTATTTTCTTGAGTGTTATATTTTCAAATATTAGATTTTTTTTCTCTTGGGATGTCACCTTCCATCATTAATATCTTATCTTCTTATAAAAAAATTTCTTAAATTAAATATCATTGTTTAAATGAATGAAAATGATATTTTATAATTGATGTTTTTCTTCAATATCAATGTTTTAACTATTCAAATTATTTCCCATAATATTTCATGTCACATTTATACTTATATTCAACTCTTTAATGTATGGTGTCATCATCCTATTTATTCTTTGATTTTCACAAAAATGTTTTAAAGGAAATTAAACTGATTTTGAGTGATTATGATAAAAAAATATTTAATATTTTTCATAGTGGAATCTTTTGAAATTTATTATTGATTATTTTAAATGATATTACGTCACATTAAATTTTTTTATATAAGAACAATTTAATTTCATCATCATGGGTAATTTTTTTAATGAAGGGATCATTTTATATGTATCTATGTTAATTTAATTTTATTCCTCCTTGTTCATTTTCTATGTGACTTCCAATCTACATTTTTAGGTTTTATTATATGAAAATTTTAATGATTATAATTTAATATAATCATCCTTTTTTTAAATATCATCAATGAATTAGTGAAATTTTTATTTTCAATGAAATTTTCCAAATTCTTATAAGGTTGTTCTTCATCAATGTAAAATGTTTTATTGGGGGTATTATTCAAACGATATGACCCAACTTCTAATATTTATGGATTTTGAATTTATCTTTTTAAATATATAGTATAATACATCATTTTGTTCATGAATTGTTGTATATTTTTATATTCAAGATTTACATAGAATTCATTTCCACCATGAATATCCAATTTTAAATTACATGACTGAAGGGTGTTCAGCTAGATATCCAATTAATCCATTTATTTGTGTAATTTTTTTCTAAACTGTATATTAATTTATTATATGGTGTAAATAACTTATTTATAATTGTCTTTGATGGGTTTTAGTTACCGAGAATTATTATAACAGTAATTGGAAACCAATTAATTTTCCATGGGACAATCCTTTAATGATTATTAATGAAAACATGAGTTTTTCCTTAGGTAATCACATGATAATGATATGAAATTAATATTATTTCTATGCAATTTTATAATATGTTCGTTGAAACCATGTAGAAAAAATATGTATCATTTTCATTATGTGATGAGTGGCCTTGAGATTATATGGGCATCCAAGGGAGTTTCATATGTTTTCATCTCATGAGATATCCTATTGCTTGGATGGTGAGAAAATATAACTATAATAAGTTGGAAGTTAGATTCTCAAAAAATATTATGTAAAAATACAATGGGTATTCACTTATCATTTTAATTTCAAATTTATGTTTTCTCAAAAACTCTTATGATTCAATGATATTATGTTATGATCATTATTTAATCCATTTACGTATGATATCATTACATTATTACAATATTCCATTATTATGATCTCCACATTAAGATATCATTTAATTCCACATGTCTCTCAGTTTATTTAATTTTAATATGTTTACCCTTACCTAGAATTTTTAATGACTGTTATGTCTCCTTTTTCTTAGGTTATGAGGAAAATAAATACATATTCTATTTATAGGGAGGAAACTTATTTTTAGAATTTATGGAAAATTTTAAATTCACATTAGGGATTTATTATATTCTTATATAGTTGTAAATTTTTTATATTTTATTAGAATACATGATATTTATTAGTTAGTAATCAGAATAGATTCTATAAAATTGTGATTTAATTGTTAATTTGAATGTAAATGTATACACTTCAAACCCCAATAAGCCTATATTCAGTTCTTTTAAACAATAAATTGTAATAATATACAAGGAAATTCGCCCAGAGGGATTGATCCATTTATTAGTCTCCATAAAATATATACACATTTTTTTCATAAAATACATTTGTATACTCAAAATTTAAACATTTTTTAAATTTTATTTTTTGAGAATAGGTTTATTTCATAGAGTATATAACTATAAAACTATCATAGTGAACCTCATGGAATACTGGTGAAATGATTAATAATAATGGTGAGACCAAATTCCTAGTATGGGTTAAGTACAATAGAAGATATCATGAATCAATAATGAATAATAAATATGGAATGGAAAAGAATTGATCATATATTAAAATTATATAAATGAATAATGAATAATGATTATAGAATGATAAATAACTAAAAACATTTTCCACATAAATAATAATATATGAATGAAATACATTCATAGATTTTTTCATATAAAAAATATCATGGATAATAATGATAACTGAATTGAAGGTAATGCATAATTATCAAATGTAATATCTTCAACACATGAAAAAGCCTACTAGATAGATATGACATTATAAATGCTAAAAAAATACCAATAGAAACATTTTTAAATTGACCAACGATGTTTTCTCATGATAACCTATCAAAGCGTTGAGGGGATATATAAAATTTGGGCCCCACTTATCACTTCATGTTTAAATAATTTCACATATATCAAATTATCTATTTAACTAATGAACAAAATTACTTATCATCAAATATCCATATATATTAAAAGATATTTATTTAAATATACTTTACAAATTAATTAAATAACTATCATTGTAAACACCATATGTAATAATTTTTTACTGTTTAGGGAAAAAATCTATGATATCTAATGTGGATATATAGGGTATATTTAAAATTCAGTTTTCACTGAAACTTGAATAACTCATGGGGATGTTAATGACAGGAAATTTATTTAGTAATGTTTATTTCAATAATATCATTGGTCAAATAAATCATAATTAATTCATATAATGAACAAGGATAGTACCCATAAAAAATATACCCATTTATTTAAGAATAAAAGTTTTTTGTTGATGAAATTAAAAAAATTATTCAAAAGTATTATTTTGGAAAATATACATTTCATTTTAGAACTAATGTTTAAAATAAATTTCATTTAATAAAAATGAAAATTTTATATTTTTAATAAACTCATAATAAGTCAATTGAATATTAAATGAAATTATAATCATGTTGGCAGTTAGTATCATACATGCTATAAAATATATTAAATTTTTTTAGTAAAAAGAGATAAAATTTCATTGTCTAGAAAGAGGTAACAAGATTAATTTTGAAATATTTCTAATCTAAAACAATTGGAATATATTTAATATGTTAATAATTTTGAAAAGGATAAACAAAATCCTAAAAACATTCTGGAAATCATGGTTTTGGAGGAAACATGAATTCCCACCGGAGAGAAAAATGATGTTGGGTTTTCTTAAATGAATTTTCTACAACATTTAATGAAAAAAAGTGTAATGAAAGTGTATCATAAATTCATAAATATCATGAATAACCATAGTAAACTAAAAAATAAATGGACTATAATATAATGATAAAATAATTTCATCTAATGGACATTCAGGCATATACAAACTCGAATGGAATTTGATTATATAATAAACCATTAAAATGAACATAACATCGAAGTGAGAACTAAACAATGAGTTTATTATGTGTATGAACTATTAACCCGCATAAAAAATTAAAAATAATATAATATAAACTAAAAATTATTATACAATATATCTTATAATTTCATAGAGAAATATGTAATGAAATAACCAAATGAACGCAAATTGAGTTTTTTACGCAGCTTACTACATAGTAGCCTTTAAGTTAAAATCTTATAATATGAAATAATTAAAATTAAAACATAATATAAATTTATAAATTAATTATTCATGACATAAGATGTAATTTTTTAGTATATACACCATATAAAGGTAATTAGGTTCATGACATTACAATTTTTCTCAACGAAATTATATTGTGATAAATTCCCTTATTGTACACTCCATTTTTGATGAAAATCATTTAGCCTCATGAATAATGTTTTAAAAAAATTTATAAATTTATTGAAGATAAATATTCTTATTTATCTTATCATTTTTTATCATTTTATAACATATTATCACCTTTTTATTAATTGTATTTCATTATTTTCACTATTTCATGTGTTAATTTCCATATTTTTTATGTATGTTTTGACTTGTTATTTTTTATCCTCTTATAGTTATAATTATTTAATGATCTATATAATTTAAATAATTATTTAAATATCTTATATATTCATAATAATTTTAGTAAAGGTAATGCATAAAATGTGGTGATAGGAAATCAAATACATAGTTCTTGGAGAGGGTAGGCTATAAGTATACATGAACATTGTTTCAATTTTCCTAATGAATTGAATAATGTAAATGTACACATTATAAAAATAATTTATTATAATAGTATAAATTTATTTCATATCTAATAATTTATTTTATTAATGATTCATTAATACCATCCATGTAACATGTGAGTTAATCATAGATCTTCATGAGGTGATGACCTGTTGTAAATATGAATGATGTTATCGTATTCACAAAAAATAGAAAAAAAAATTGGTGTCTTTGATAAAATAATTAAATTATAAATATGTTATATATCACATATAAAATATATATACATTATTATTCTCAACCATGAATGGTGGTAATAGAATAATGAAAGACATCGGTTTCTAATGTGGTAGTCCTCTGTATACACAAACGACGATAGAGTATCCCATTAGATGGATGTGTGCTATGTTTTAAATTATTATATTTTAATTAAAAATATAATTATGCTAAATATAATAAATTAAATGTATATTAATTATATAAGAATAATTTAAGGGGTGGAAATGAAACAAAAAAAGTTCCCATTGATGAACAATACATATTCATTGTGTAACTCCTTTTGGTATATAAGAAAAAAATTCCATTGATTTATTTTTCTCACAAAAGGATTATTAGATTATGATGGGGGTATTGGAATATAGTTTTTTTAGGTTTTGGATAAGGAAAATATCCTTATAGGTGTTCATAATGAGGGATAGTGAATTCCCTTTTATAATTAAGGATCATATATATTATTATAAATAGAAAAATAAAAAAAACTATTGGGAGCTCTCCCTTACGTCACATTCCTCCAATAATTAATTGTTTTAATAAATATGTAATATGGTTTATATATGTATATCTCATTGTGTTTTAAATAATTTATAGGGCCTTTACACCCAAAAGATTAAAATTTAACCACTAAGTAAAATCATTTTTATCGAACACATTGTAATTAATTATAATTTATTTTTCTAATATTATTGGATAAAAACTAATTGAAAAATATTAGTAATTATAAATTACTATGATTCAAAATATGGAATCCATTTTCTAAAATTAAAACATCATATTTTGTTGAAATTAATTTAAAATTAACCTAGTAGGAGGGACAAGAAAAAAGAGTTTTAATGTGAAAAAGTTCAAAAGGTAAATATGTTATTATATCTAATGTCAATTTTATTTTTAATTTAAATTCCCTAATTTGGGTTAATGTATATATATTTTATCTAATTATTATTTATAATAATTTAAAAATATAATTTGTTGATATATAACATTTATACAAATATTCAATTTTTAATTAATTTTTACTATTTTTCACTATTTATGAAAAATTAAAACCTCTCAAAAATATAAAAAAAATTCACCCTAGTATAATATAGAAAATATTCTATCATAAATGAAGTTTATTATTAAAATAAAATTTATAAAAGTATCAATTTGTTTTTCAAACACTTTTACCATTAAAAGTCAACAAAACTACCTTTATAAAAATATTATTTTTAGCGTACAATTTGATTTGATTTTATCCTATTTTTATAAAATATTATTAAAGAATTTTAAAAAATTATACATTTTATAATATATATATTAAATTTGTTTTCACTCATTAATAGTAATTAATTTAGTTTTTTAATATAAATTTTTATTGGGTGCATTAACATTATTCTATATAAAAAATTATTTTATATTCAATTTGTTTTTATTTTCAATTCTACTTAATTAGAATCAAATAAATTGAAAATTATTTTCATAATGGTTACCACTAATTATAACCTATTATTTAATTCCAATGTGGTAATTATCATTTTAAATAAAAATATTAAAGGTATATAGTAACACATAGTCTTCTATGTAACATACGTTTTTGAAGAAATACATTATTGTGTGTCATACAAGCTAATTACATATTGTGTACAATGAAATATATAGAATATAGTGAATTTAATAAAATTATTATATATTTCATAATTTATTAGGAAGTTATATTCTTTTCTATGTTTAGTGTTTAATGTCACACAGTCTAAAAATATGATTTTCATACATTTCAAGTTTCATGGTGCCACACTCTCCCCACCTTAATATATTGAATCCTCATCATTTAAACATGATCATGGAAATATAGATTTTGAAATTTGGAAATCCAATTTTTAAAAAAATGACATCATAGAAGTATGATTAAAATATCCACTTATTAATAGAAAATGATAAGTGAAAACGTAACATGGAATAACGTATAAAATTATTCTACATAGGGGAATATTAGTGGAAAGTGTAAATAAGTACATGGCAGAAAAGAAATAAAATTATATGTATTGATGGATTTTATTTATCACAAACATGTGAATGATTAATCGAATATTCAGTGGCTGAAAACCACAAAACTGTTTTGATTTAATAGACCAAGAATTCAACATATATGAAGGTACTTGGAAAAATTTAACTTCTAGATCATTTTCCTAATTTTTAGCAATTATTTTAATGCATAAAATATATGGAAATATAATTACTAGACATAATTATTCCGTTGTTTAATGATCAGTTGGAAATTCCTCAGATACATGAGGATATAAATACCGGAAAATATTTTTTTGATGCATGATGAACTTAAATTAACATTAAATTGATCATAAGATCCATAAAAAATCTGTATATCTACATCATACTATTTTAAAAAATATATATTTTAAACCTTAATATCAAAAACAAAATATTAATATTATCATTTCATCATCAAAATTTGGTCATCAAATTGTTAAAACAAAAATTACATATTAACTAGGAAAACACATATGACAGTGGTCTGCACGAAACCCTTATCATCCTTTTGTCATGGGTGCATTTCAAACATCCTGACCAAATATGATGGGTTTTCACTCTATTGCGGGGTTTATATTTTATAAACTACATTAATATTATTCATTTAATAATTGAAAATTTAGTTATGGACATCCTTGAAGAAAATAAATCATTAAATAATGTTTTATTAGGGTTTCCAATAAAACCTTATTTCAAAAAAAAGTATAATAATCATATTATTACATCAACCCTATTGTTTTTTAATACCATCAAAAAATGTCTATATAATTTAAATGAATTTTTACTCAAATTAAATTTCCACCAAAAAAAGTACTAATATAATTCATTGTGTTACAATAAATTTTATCTAAAATATCCTAAAACTTTATAGAGTACAATCTCATAAAACCTAAAAATATGGTTAATTAATTGATCATTTTTTAAATTTAAAACCGAATAGGTTTAACATGGGTTATTTATTGTAATAATATATTCAAATCCATCACAACAACATATAATGAAAATGTTAATCAACTAATGTATATCCCATGGGAGTGTTAAACTAGGTGTCCGGTAAGGCATGTAATCTTGTACCATGATGAACTCAAGATAATCAAAATATTCTCTTTTTAGATTCATTACCAATATTTACACCTATTCAAGAAACACATCCACATGTAGTATTCAGACAAGAATTTATTTCTAAGAAGACATACATAATTTCAATCTTACCAAAACAATAGGATGTTCTTCTATACTTATCCTAATATTATATCATATGGTCTTGTTTCATTGTCTATGTTTTCCTAAATATAGTTTCCAGGGTTTATACTAAATATGTATTGAGACCAATTATGGTTACCTGACCCCAGTATCCCTGGACTTGGTTTCTTATACCCATTCATTATCCTTATATTCTACGAAACACATTTAAAAGGTCTGATCAGTTTAGTAGCATTGGAAAACATGAAAAATACATGATTCTTATTTTATATTTTAATATAAATAATTAAACCATAATTTTATTTTCATTCCTTTTTCATGAATATTTTTTTGTCATCTAGTTTATCCCTTCAAATCCCTCATAGTAACTTTATGAAATCCTAGGGAAAGGAAATGAATAAGGTTATTCTTAAATGATGATTACGTATTATGTAGAATGGAAGATATCATTAATTAACAATGAATAATCAATATGAAATGATAAATACATGAACACTCATTCCATTAGAATAATAGGATAAAGATTAATATATGGAAAGGAAAATGACTAAAAAATAATTCATTTATTTAATAAAATGAGAATTAAATGAATGAATTTAATTTTCATAGTGAAAATATCATTAATAATAATTATATCCAAAATGATCTTTAGTAAAGGATATGTTGTCTCTAGTGGTTGTGCTAGTAGGTTCTACTACACTAGTGTGGAACCGTGAGTCTTGGTGGTGTGTCGGTGCTAGTTTTTGCAGATAGGGGTGCGACGTGAGGAGTGGTAATGGTGGCGGTACTAGAGGGGAGTGGGTAGGGGGAGGGGTGACATGAGGTGGGGGGATGGAGTCAGAATGGAGAAGGGATTGGGAACTATGTTATAATTTTATTAAAAATATTTTATAGTAAATATTTTCTTCAAATTATTTATTAAAAAAATAAAACGTTTTTGCAAAATTTAAAAAGTGTTTCCCTCATCAAGAGTTCTACCATTTATGTTGAACCGATATGTTCTTTGACTGAAATGGTGAGATCGTACCAGTGCGTCCCTCACCGTGAGTTTTTATATTTTGGTCAAACCAATGTGTTATTTGACCGAAATAGTGCAATTTTCACTAATTATGATTTATAAATAATTAATAAGGACATCAAATATGGGTTAATTAATTTTTCAATCTAATAATTCTCTAGAGTTATGCCAATATTGGTGAAGTGGGGAAATCAGAAAATTTTGTTCGATTTTCACCAAACTGTGGTGAAATCCTCAAGTGATAATACAACCGAAAACCGTACAACTTCAACATGGGGATGGATCAAACCCTGTTGTATAGTGAATTCTATTCACGCATCTAGGTTCTATCCTTCTTCTCGTTTTCCTTCTTATTTTATAACAATCAAAAGGGTTTGAACCTGAAGGCATAACCAGTAAGATGGATTATAAATATTTAAAATTAATAAACCAAGACATGGAAAAACTTGACCATTTTGATGGTAAAAAATTCTTCTAGTGGAAGGACAAGATGAAGTATCTTATCATGGTATTGATGTTTTCTTACAATCTGGAACTGAATCATCCAGCCATTCCTGAGGATCCCACGTCAATTTCCAACGGTACACCTATTTACAAGATTCTGAATAAGAACAATCATAAAATGAGTAAGAATCATGCAGACTATGAAATTGTGTGTCCATGACATATTTTTAATGCATTATCATATCATCTTTATAACTATTTCCTCCAAATTTTGACTGCTAAAGAGATTTTGGAATTACTCAATTTCAAAAAAAAATTAGGAAGAACGTATCAATGTGTTTTTGTTATAATGTATCAAAAATACAAGATTTTTGATAACAAACCTGTTTTGGATCAAGTTCATGAGCTTCATGTTTTGTCAATTAAACTTCTTTCCATTAAAAATTAATATATAAGATATTTTTCAAGTAGGTGAAATTATTTCAAAATTTCCACCCATGTGGAATGATTTTGTTAAATCACTCATCAAAAATAGTGATGGTATTTCCTTGGAGCAGTTGTAAAATCTTTATTGTATTGAATAAAAATTCATGTTGAGAGATATGGGTATGGATTCATAATTTGAAACCAAGTTTAATATCATTGAGTGAATGACACCACCAAACTCCTTCATATCTATCAAGGATAAAAGTCAATAATACAATTAGAAAGGAAATCCTTCCACGAAGAAAAGATAATGCATTGTCTATGGAAAACTAGGGAATTTTTTAAGGGAATGTCACTATCAATAGAATGTCAAAAAAACCCACTGCAAATATTCTGACTGATGAAAATCTAGTCATAGTGATATCTGAATACAATATTACATTGATGAAGATGGGATGGTGGATGGATTCTATATCAATAGATCATGTGTGCAAGGATTTCTCGATGTTAAAAACATTTGATGATTGTACTGTCATGAAGGAAGTATATCTTGGGAACAATGCATGGATCAATATTAGCGGAAAAGGCAATGTGGTGATAGAAATTATTTCTAGGAAGAATTTGACACATCAAAATGTGTTTTTTGTCCCTAAAATTTGAAAGAACATAGTTTATCTCGATCATCTATGTATGTAGGGATTAGGGGTTTCAATCATATCCAACAAGGTTATCTTATTTAATGGAGTAACATTTGTGAGGAAAGGGTACTTTAATGATGACATGTATCAACTTTATATTAGTAATATGATTGAATATTCTTCCAACATGATTTAATCTTATAATTTGCAGCCTGATCGTTTAGCACATGTTAATTTTAATTCATTAAATTCAATGAAGATGTTAAACATGAATAAATTTGGAAATGATTTTGATAAATTTTAAACATTTGTAGAATCTAAAATAGTTAAGAATCCATTTCATAGTGTTGAAAGAAATACCTATATATTATATTTAGTGAATTCATATATTTTGGAATTTAATGGATTGTCAATAAACAGAGGAAAAAGATATTTTACTACTTTGGTTAATGATTGAAGTATATATTTACATGTTTATCTTCTTAAAACAAAGGATGGAGCCATTATTTTGTTTAAGAAGAGTAAATAAGAAATTAAAAACCAATTAAATAAAAGATTAATTTTTTACACTCTGATAGAGGGGGTGACAACATTATGAATGATTTTAATGATTTTTGTAATGAAAATGGTATTATCTACGAAATAACTAATACTTAGACACCTAAGAAAAATTGATTATGTGAAAGGAAAAATTAATCTTTGGTATAAATTATAAATTTCATTATTAATTAATCTATATTACCATTAAATTTATGGTGAAAATCTATATTGAATGAAGGTCATATTCATAATAGGATTTCCTCTAGGAAAAATAATTTATCACCTTATAATATTTGAAGAGGTTGAAGACCTAATATTCCTTATTTTGATGTGTGGGGGTATTTGTCATATTATAGTGTTCCAAATCATAAATGAAAAAAAATTGGTCTTAGAAAAATTAATGATGTTTTTTTGGATATATAGAAAACTAGAAAAGTATATTGAATTATGGATTTGGGAGCTAATAGATGTAACGACCCAAAGTTTTTCAATAGAAAATTCCCTTCTTTTATCTATGTCATAAAAACACAAAATAATGAACTACTAAGTAATAAGTGACCTTTAAACATAATTTTGTCAACCCCATGTTTGGAATTTTAAAAATCCGGCATACACGGTTGTTCTCAAGATAGTTTTTGGAGTCTAATGAAACAAAAATAATTTTTGGTGAATAGTAACCTACCCTTATGAATAGTAAATAAGAGTAACATTACCTATGAATAATAAAAATAAAATTTAGACATTATAGAAAGTGATAATTTGACCTTAGTAAACATTTTTGGTATTTTATAAATCATAAATGATTATTTATAATTAATTAATTAATTTAAAAGAATATTTATTTCCCTGAAATATATTCATAAATTATTGAATCAATGTCTAATAGTTTTTAGATAATTTTATAAGACCCTAAGTAATTTTTGAAAGAATTGCAAAATCAGTTTTAATTTTGAAAACCGTTTTTTTAAGTAAATTATGATTTTTAATTAAATATTAAATTAATAATATTTAGAAAATTATTTTTGAAAAATGGACTTCATTTTTGGATTCTACACGTCGAAAAATGGTTGGGGTAAAATTTTGGGATTTTTCTAAGATACTTGAATTTTTGATGAATAGTGGAATCCGATAATTCACAATAAAAGCTAAATAATGCATTAATTGAGTCATTACTGATGTTCTGCTGATGTAAGCCCATTTGGTTCGGGATTACATTATAAAATTACTATTATTGGTCATCCAAGACTCACTAT
This sequence comes from Viscum album, assembly GCA_963277665.1. NCBI lineage: Eukaryota > Viridiplantae > Streptophyta > Magnoliopsida > Santalales > Viscaceae > Viscum > Viscum album. Next base: position 2,073,723,027 of record OY728140.1, read on the forward strand.
TCCTTGTCCTTGGTGAAATTAATAAACTAATCAATTTAATATTAAGAAAACCCCTCTCCCCTCCACTATAAAAGCCACCCTTCACTCCCTCTTTTCCTCACACCTCTCAAGCTCCAAGCCTTCTCTAAATTCTCCCCAAACACCTTCCCTAGCTCATCCCCCACGTCCAAAATCTGCTGGTCTCATCAAAAGACCAAGCCTAGCTTCCTTAAAGAGGAACTCAAGAGGAGGATTCTAAAGGTAATTTCTCTCCCTCTTCTCCTTTAATTTTCTTTCAAGTCCAAGTTCCTTTCTTGATCTCCATCTATCTATCTTCATCCAAATTGTTTTGTAAATCCAGTATTATACTGTAATATTATGATTCTAATGTTATATTATATCACCTCTCACCCTTTCCCCCTTCCTTTTATTTTATTAAAGAGAACGTTGTTCATGTGGTGATAATTTATCACCTTCAAAAACAACATGCTCTCTTCTTCCATTTATACCTTCAATCTGGTCATGAAACCATTTTTATGGTTGAACCAGAATGTTTTATATGTATGATGTTCTATTTTAAGTTCTGGAAATAATCTATGGCCATACTACTAAGTGAAAAATTAAAATGAGTTGGTTGTGATCCAAAAACCTCTCAAATTAGCCCAAATAATCTTCATTTAATTCTTATCTAATAAATCGGCCACATGGATCTAATATAACTCATTATAAAATCATCCAAGCTTCTGTAATATCATTAATTACATGTAATAACAGTTCTGGATGTTTAACCATGATCTACCCAAACATAAAATTAAGAATACAAGTGGACCGCTCAAGAAAACCATGAAAAAGAACGTCCCCGATCAATGTTTTTAAACTCTATAAGTCATCCAAAGGAACATAATATGAAATAATAAAACCAGAATGAACCCTATTAATGTATAAAAGGTTCTGGAATTTCTAATTAATGAATATAATGTCATTATACAGGACATTAAAGAGAAGGAGGCATTCAAGTACAAGGTAAGGGGAAATCTCGAACCCAATTTTCTTCCTTCGGGTTCTCCCTCTTTCACTCCATTTTTGATATGGTTACTCCTCAAAGGTCTTTTGTTCATCTTTTCCTTTACTTTTCTGGGATATACATGTTTGTCACTGGTTTTTATGTCCATCAAAATGTTTTCCAAAATAACTCTTCTTTCAAGATCTCACATTTTACCTCTCATTCAAGGTTGATGGTTCTTATACCAAGTATGTTGTTCCCTCTTTCTTTTGGGAACCCAAAGCTTATGAATGTGTTATTATGAGATGAAACCCATTCCTTTCCATGGGTTATTTATGTACATGTTTGATATGTGTTCATTGTGGCAAGCATGATAATGATAATGTTATGATGTGACGGGTGCGCCCGGAATTATATAGCGCAAAATGAATGTTTAAATGTGACGGGTGCGCCCGGAATTATATAGCGCTCCAATGCATTGGGTAAAGTGATGAATCTCATGAGTAAATGTGGAATTATGCGTGAACATGATGCTAGCTTTGTTCACAATTATGTGTGGTAGTTAACCACTAAGACATGATGTTACATTTTTATGCTTTGCCACATTTCAAGTCTATTGTTTATGCTCCTCTCATGTTCAAGATCTTCTTCCTATGTCTTGATTATGTTCACCCCATGCTATATTGTTCTTATCTATCCTCTTACTGGGCTTTTAGCTCACCCCTTTTGATGTATATCCTCAGGTGGCTACATGTACTAAGGAGAGGACAAGTTCTACTAAGAAGCTATACAAGAAGAAATTAAATGAATTTTTATGCTTGATGTTGTACTTGTTATGTGTAGTCCTAGTTTGCCCAAGACACTAAACCTATGTATCCTCCATGTGTAATACTATTATGTTGTTTATCTTTGAAATGATGTAATAGTAATGTAAGAAAGGGTCGGGTCGTTATAGTTGGTATCAGAGGAAAGGTTTAGTTAATTTGGGAATTAGGATTAGTGAACCCTAAAGAAAACCTCTAGCATGAGAGTAAGTACAAATATGCACACAAGTCTATTTACCTAGGGATCCCATATGTTATGTTTTTGGTATAATTGTTTAAAAGGATAAGTTATTCATGACTTGTTTACTTATGTTTTGTTCTAACCTTTTCTATTTTAGAAAATGGTGGGAACCAGGAGAAATCAGGCCAACAACTCTTGTGAAGGCCAATGCAACGATTGCCCGAATGACATCCCCAATTATTTTGGAGGTGGAGTTCAAAACTTC